>CM033329.1:27822506-28422506 GCA_019359835.1 Pharus latifolius
AGGGTGATCGGCAAATCACCGAGACCATGGGATATATCTTTGTGTTAAATTGCTTGTTGTTCATCTTGTTTTAGCTATTTGCTCTCATTTCTTGTTAATTGCTTGATTAGTTGTTAAATTGTCAAAATCTCCTATTCACCCCCCTCTAGTCGATATCCTAGATCCCTTTCAATTGGTATCAGAGCTAGGACTCAATATTTAGAGGATTTAACCATCCCGCAGTAGGATAAAGATGGCTAGTGAGGGTCGGATTAATATTGGCAAACCACCACTCTTTGATGGATCAAACTATACCTATTGGAAAACTAGAATGATGGTCTATCTTAAAGCCCTGGGTGGAAAATTTTGGAAAGTGGTGGATGAGGGCTTCACAATTCTAGATGATGAAGACATGACTAACCTAGATAGAGAAAATGCCTTAGCAAATGCTCAAGCCATGAATGTTCTTTATAGTGCTCTAAATCTAAGTGAATTTAATAGAATTTGTAAACTTGAAATGGCTCATGACATTTGGAGAAATCTTAGGGATATTCATGAAGGAACCTCAATGGTCAAAGATGCTAAATTATTTATCCATAAGGGACAATTTGAAAAGTTTGCTATGTTGCCCAATGAGGATGTCTCGGAGATTTTCAACCAATTAAATAACTTAGTAGATGAGCTAAAAGGGCTTGGTATGGATGTCACAAATGTGGAGTTTTGTCATAAATTTCTTAGAGCTTTACCTTCAAAATATGACACTATTGTGACCATACTTGTGCGATCTAATTTGAAGAGTGTGACTCCTTTGGAGGTCTTGAGTGAAATTCTCACTCATGACATATTTAAAAAATCACAAGAAGAGGTACAAGATGAGGCTTCCGACTCCAAGAAGAAGAAAATAGCACTCAAAGCTCAAGCCTCCAAAAGGGAAGATAATGAAGAAGAAAGCGATGAGAGAGACACCGATGAGGAAATGGCTCTCTTCGTGAGAAGGTTCAAGCGGTTCATGAAAAAGAGATATCAAGGAAAGTCCTTCAAGAAAGGACAATCATCAAAAAGGAACCCATTTGAAGAAAGAAGATGTTTTGATTGCGGTGAAAAGGGCCATATCTCCGCACAATGCAAAAACAAGGAAGAAGAAAAATCGGTGAAAAAGAAGAAGTACGAAAAGGATGGAGAAAGCAAGAAGAAGGTTTTCAAGAAGTATTACAAGAAGAAGAAGAACGGACAAGCTTGCTTCATTGAATGGGATTCGGATGGTTCAAGTTCCGATTCCGAAGATGAAGATGAAGCATCACCTAAAGGACTCGCCGGAGCAGCTATCAAGGAAGCTCCATCTCTATTCTCCACTCCTCATTGCCTCATGGCTAAAGGAGAATCCAGGGTATCATGTCACGGAGATGAATACCCTTATGATGACTTAGTTAAGATGATCACCAGTTTTGATGACTATATGAGTAAAGAAAAATAAAAATTCAAGGAATTGAAGAAGAGATACAAAACTCTTCAAAATTCCTATGAGGAGCTAAAAACATCTCATGAGAGTCTCAAAGAAACTCATGAGATGCTTAAGGAAGCTCATGACTCATTAATTACTCATAAAGCCAACAAAACGGGTAATGACATGGGCATCACTTGCAATATTTCAAATGACTTGCCTATGATATCTACTTTTAGCATATCTACATCTTGTGAAGATTTAATTGAATTACCATCTAGACCTAAAGTTGATGACCATGTGCTTAGTCTTGAAAACAATGAACTTAAGGACAAAATTGAAAAACTAACAAATGATCTAGCTAAATGCTATGTAGGGGAATCAAAATTAAAACATCTACTAGATAGTCAAAGGTTTACTTTAAGAAAAGAAGGACTAGGTTATATTCCTAAAACGGGCAAACATGCATTTCTTCCAACTAAAACCGTATTTGTGAAAGTTTAGGTCATATTGAGAAAAATTATCATGCTAGAAAAACTAACTCATCTCTTATATTCAACTCTTGCTATGTTTTGAAAAAAATGAACAATGGTGATGTTAAAGCCAAATTTGTTGGAACCCCTATAATTGGTGCCAAAAAGAAAGCCATTTGGGTCCCAAAATCCTTGGTAACTAACCTCCAAGGATCCAAAAAGATTTGGGTACCTAAAAGGACCTAATTTTGTTTTGTAGGTAAATTACAAGGCCAGAGGACAACATTGGGTGCTCGATAGTGGATGCACTCAACATATGACCGGTAATCACAATATGTTGTCCTCTCTCAATAACAAAGGTGCGGAATATGACAAGATCACATTTGGAGATAATAGCAAAGGAAAGGTAAAAGGTTTAGGTAAAATTGCCATCTCAAACGACCTCTCCATCTCTAATTATTGCTTGTCAAATCTCTTAACCTCAATCTCTTATCCGTAGCTTAACTTTGTGATCTTGGATTTATATGTGCTTTTTGTCGTGGTATTAAGAATACCCCGGCAGGTTTTGTGAATGATCCTAGCGAAGATTACGCGACGCGGGCTGACCGGACGATCGGTCCTCCCCCGCCGGACAAACACAAGAAATGACACCAGGATTTATACAGGTTCGGGTCCTGGTGGGGGCCCTAGTCCTGTTGACGCTCTCTCGACCGGGGTCGGCTGGGGAGGCTCTCTCCGGGGGAGAGGCTTCCGGAGCACGCCTGTGGGTTTAGCTATTCCAATAAAAGTGATTCGATCTATTACAACAGAGGGGTACAAGGGCTATTTATAGCCCCAAAAAGAAGCAAAAAGTCTAAACTACACCGGACGCTACCGTCGGATCGAGGGGTAGCAACGTCCTTCTCCCGGTCAAGTGCCTTGGATGCTTGACAGGTGGCCGCTGATTCTCGAGGCGCCCCTCGCGTGACCTGCACGTGATGAATAAACAGCGAATTTACCTTTTAGGAGGGCGATGATGTCTGGGACATGCCCCGGAGGCAAGGTCCCGGGAGCCAAAAGGCGGCCCCCGGGGCCAAATGGCGGTGCCTGGGACGTACCTGGAGGCAGGGTCCCGGGGGCCAAATGGCGGCGCCCGGGGCAGGCACCGGAGGCCACAGTCCCTGGGCGAATGGCGGTGCCCGGGACGTGCCCCGGAGGCAAGATCCCGGGGGCCAAATGGCGGTGCCCGGGGTAGGCACCGGAGGCAAGGTCCCGGGGGCCAAATGGCGGCGCCCGGGACACACCTGGAGGCAAGGCCCCGGGGCCCAAATGGCGGTGCCCGGGACGTACCCGGAGACAGCGTCCCCGGGGCCAAATGGCGGCGCCCGGGGTAGCCACCGGAGGCCAAATGGCGGCGCCCGGGGCCGGCACCGGAGGCCACAGTCCCCGGGTGAATGGCGGCACCCGGGACGTGTCGCAGAGGTAAGGTCCTGGGGGCCAAATGGCGGCGCCCGGGGCAGGCACCGGAGGCATGGTCCCGGGGGCCAAATGGCGGCGCCCGGGACATACCCGGAGGCAAGGCCCTGGGGGCCAAATGGCGGCACCCGGGACGTACCCGGAGGCAGGGTCCCTGGGGCCAAATGGCGACGCCCGGGGCAGCCACCGGAGGCCATAATCCCCGGGCAAGTGTGAACTTACCTGGACTTAGTCTCGCGGAGATTTCCCCCAACAGCAGCCCCCCATGCCCCCCGGGGACGATGCTCGAGTCCCCGGTGGGGTATGGTCCACATTACCGGGAAAATCTCCGGACCAAGTCACTGGAGCTGCCGTGACGCCTTGGTTTCCGTGCCAGGGGCTTATGACCGCGCCGCTTCATTATAAATGCGCGCGCGATTCGAATCGGCGCCTCGGTTTATGCGCCAGCCCCTTCGTTTCCATCACACGGTTTGAACTTCAATGGCCCTGATTGCTCCGCGGGGTACCACGTGGCGCGGATCTAGATCACGGCTCGGCTACCGGGAGAGCTGAATTCGCTAGGGCTGAGGTTTGGAATGAGCTTCCGGGGCCCCCTAAGGCCCTATTTATAAGGGCGAGCCGTGATCTCCCGATAGCTCTTTCCGGCAGTTAGCCTCCTGGAACGTTAGCCACCGGAAAAAAGAAAGCCAAACCTGATGGCACCCAAGGGTCGAGCGAAGACCACGGAGGTGCCCCCGGAGGAAATCCCTCCGGATTTCCTCTGGGCGTCCGAGTTCTCGGCCGCGGACGCGGAGTCCCTGGTCGAACGAGGGGTCGTCGAGGACGGGGACATCCGAATCCTCGTGAAGAAAGACGGAGCCCCCCGCCCCAGGCCCAGAGAGGTCGTGGCCTTCGAGGCCTTCCTGGAGGTGGGACTCCGGCTCCGGGTGCATCCCATGCTCCGGGAGTTTCTAAAGGAGTATGGGGTGGCACTCAACCACCTTACCCCGAACGCGCTCGTCCGGATGGGCCTCTTCATCTGGCTCTATGAGACGGCGACCGGGCGGGAGCCCACCCTTCGCGCCTTCCGGTACTTCTACATACCGGCGGCGCGGAGCTCCCACCTGGTGAAGGGGGGACCCATGTCCCCCTTCTGTTCGGTGATGGTGCAAATGCTGCCGTCCCGGGTGGCCGACTACCCGGCGGTGGCCTCCTGGGACCACTGGGGCGACTGGGTCCGGAGGTGGTTCCACCTCCGGGTCCGGGACGAGGCGGTGGTGTACGCCCCAGAGCCCCCCTCCTACAGCCGGTCATCCGAGCCGAAGCCCCCAGTGTGGACGGACGAGGAGTTCGAACTCCTCGGCAAGGTGGTCATCTCCAAGAAGACCCGCTAGATGCGGGACGCCGCCGAGGAGATGATGCTCCTGAGGATCTCCGCCTTCTCACGCGGGAGAAGGGGGATCAGCATGGGCCCGGTGCAGCGGCCCCCGGTCAAGCCGGTGACCCGGCGTAAGCCCGTTACCAGCTTCTTCATATTTATAGTTTTTAGAAAATTTGACTAACTCTTTACCTCTTGTAGTCCGGCCATACCCGGCGTCGCGGGAGAAGGCGGAGAACCTCCTGGGGAGGTATTTCGCCGACGAGCACGAGCGCGTCGTGCGCCTCGTGGGGGAGGGCTCTCCCCGGAACTTTGTCGCTGCGGCCTACGGGCTAAAGCTGCCGGAGAGAAAGCCTCTCCCCCCCGGGTCGCACAAACGGGGGAAGGACGCGGCCGGGGGCTCAGAGCCCAAGAAGGCCAGGGTCCAGAAGACCCCGGCCCATCGACGACGCTGGCTTCGATGCCGGTGAAGGCCCGGGACACGACCCCCGGGACGGGGCGCGCCCAGGCGCCGACCCGGGAAGATGCGACACCTCCTCCCCCGAAGAGCCCCGTCGAGGCCCGGGGGAAGGAGGCGGCCATTGGCGGGGCGGCATCCGATTCGGTGGACTACGCCCCGTCGCCACTCTCGGTGGCGGTCCTCCCAGCCCTCCCGGCATCTTTGGAGCCGAAGAGGCTGGAGGTGAGATTCGCAGAGGCCTCGGCTCCACGGGTTTGGTCGGTGGACGAGGTGGGGAGCCCCTCGGTCCACAAGGTCCCCCCGGAAGAGGAGGTCCCGAGGACCTTCCGGCCCGGGGCGGGGAAAGGTCCGATGATCGCCCCCCGGGCAGGGACCCCCGCCCAAATCTCCTCGGCCACGTCTTCAGAGGACACCTCCTCGACAACGAAGACGCCGGTGACGCCGGCCGCGCTACCGGACTTTCAGGTCCGGGGACCCCCCACCGGCCGCGACGCCAGCGCCGGGCGAAGGAGGCCCCTCTGCTTCCCGCGGGGGAAGTCGCCCGCTATGCGGAGGGCCTGCACACCCAGAAGGTGCAGGCCTTCGTCGCGGAGGGAACGCTCCATGAGCGTTTCCAGGGGCTTCAATCCCTCGGGGCCCAGGTAACCCGAGTTGGTGATGTCTTCATTCATTCCCTGTATTTGAGTTTTTTCTAACTCTATACTTTGTAGGTGGCAACTGTTACCTGGGGCCTTGAGTAGCGGGTCGCCCGACTGCTTAAGGCAGCGGAGGACTGGGCCGCGACCTCCGTAGGGCAGCGTGACGAGGCCCTCCGGGAACGTGATGAAGCCCTCGTGGAACTGTCCCGGGTCCGGGCCCAGGTTCATAATTCCAAGGCCGTCAACGGCCGCCTCCGGCAGGAGGCCAAGGCGAGGGAGGAGGCGCTCCGTGAGCTCGAGGGCTCGAGCGTCCGGGAGGTGGCGGATGCGGGCCGCTCCGTCCGTTCGGCCCTCGTGAGCCCTGGCGTAAGCTTAGGCTCCGGCAGCAGCTCGGAGGTTCCGCCGGCGACCCTCGCGTAGGCTGTGTGTTTTCTCAACGCACAGGTCTCCGCCATTCCGGAGGCTGCCGATGCTCGGGTGCGGGGCCGGGCGATCCCCATCGTCGTGACCGCTGCGGGGCTCGTGGAGTTCCGGGGGTTCGGTGCCCGGGCGATCGGGGGCCGCATCCCCTGAAGCTTCCCGGACTCCTTCGAGCCCTCGCGCCGGCAAGTCGAGCAGCTTGCCAGAGGATTCAGCAACCGGATCATCCGGGCGAGATTCCCAGCTCCGGCGCCTCCGGCGGGGGACGCCCCAGCCCCGGCCTCGGAGGAAGCCCCCCGAGGGGAGGACACACCAGTGAAAGAGTATGAGCCTCCCCCCGGGTCTTTAGATAGGACCCTTTACTTTCTTAGGACTTTTGATCCCGGTAGCTTCTTAGAAGAAGCCCCAGACACTTGTAAAAAAGGCATTTTGAATGCAATAGAATTAGAAATTTTTCTAAGTCCTTGAATTGAATGCAATGTTACCAGGGTTCCCGAGAGGTTACTCCCGGGCGAAGGTCTGGGAGGGGCTCCCCGGGGGACGCCCAAGCGGCCTTGATTTTGCTAAGCCTCATCTCCGGGGAGCGTAGCGGGGGCGCCGTCCGGGAGCCCGACCGGTTAAGGTTGCATCTGGAGTGGCACTTGGACAATTTTGACAATCATCGCGCCGAATTAACCCCCCCGCGTCCGGGGATCCAGATGGTATCTCCTCTCCGGATACTTCCACCCTCGGGGTACGAATATTGGCCTGAAGATGTGCTCTGAGATGCTCAGCGCCGCGTGCGTGCATTGTACTGGGACTTGGCCCGGGAGCTAGCGGAGCGCCTTCGGGAGTATTAGGCATAGGAGCCTTAGGATGTAGAGGATCCCCCAAGTTAGAACCCGGGTTGTACCGTTTCCGAAGCCCACCGGAGGGGGAAGGTGTCCTCCGGATTTCATGATGAATAAAGCTGTTGCCGCTTTTGTTGTCTTTTTATTCTTTCTTCCCGGATGGTCCGGACGACTCATCTTAACAAGAATGAGCTAAGTTTGCTCATGGGCGGTGTCACCCGCACCCGGGGGTTCCTTATCCCCCCCGCCCACAGCGGGCTGGAGGATAGCTCCGCGCGCTGTGGGGTTAACAAGGCCCCCGGGGTGAAAACAACCTGTAGCATAGGAATTTTTCTAAGTTAGAAAATTTTAAAACGAGGTTTCTTAGGGAAGGACCTTCCGGGAGACAATCGTCCGGTCGCCGTGAACGGGGAGCCGGGAATAAGTTCTCGTGTGGAAGAAACATCCAAGAAAAACCGATGAGATTTCTGGAGACGAGCTTCCTAGGAGATGATTATCCGGTCGCCGAGAGAACGGGGAGCCGGGAATAAGGTCGCCGGGGACCAAATATCCAAGAATGCCATTAGACGTCCCGCTGGGGAGAGCGTTGAGCGTCGACTCCCGGAGGAGGAAGATAGATCCGAGAAGGCCATTAGACGTCCCGCTGGGGAGAGCGTCTAGCGTCGACTCCCGGAGGAGGAAGATAGATCCGAGAAGGCCATTAGACGTCCCGCTGGGGAGAGCGTCTACTCCCGGAGGAGGAAATGCCCGGAACGGGTCTTGAGTGTTTGGGCAGGGGACTAATCTCCCAAAGTGACTCGTTACCGCGGCCGCTGGGGACCGGGTTGCCGCTTACACCCTCAGTCCACGAGGGCTGATCGTAAGCCGCCCTACGGGAGGGACTTGCTGGGTCTGGGCCCACTTCCTCGCGGGGAAGGCATCCTCACTGGGAGGGCGTCCTCGCGGGGAGGGCATCGCCGTTAGGGGCGGTAATGAGAAGAACCTGCAATGAGACAATTGAAGAGCAAGACCTATGTATTGCTAACAAAAAGAAGTACAGTGCCTCCCCGGCGAAGCAGCGAAAGGGGAGGAAAAGGTAAGTACAGCGTCCCTCCTCCCCCTCCGGCGTGACCGCTCCGGGGGAGGGGACAGGCCCATAAGGCTAAACGTAGAACTTGCGAAGTAAACGCAAGTTCCACGTGTGCTTCAGCTCCTGCTCTTGAAGGTTGGAGAGCTTATAAGCCCCCGAGCCCAGGACCGCGGAGATCCTGTAGGGGCCCTCCCACTTGGGGGAGAGCTTCCCCTGGGCTTGGGGGTCTGTGACGCGCTTGAGGACAAGGTCCCCAAGGCGGAAGACTTTCCCGCGCACGCGCTGGTTGTACGCTCGCGCCATCTCTTGCTCGTAGATGGCGTGGCGGAGGAGCGCTCGGTCGCGTTCCTCTTCGACGAGGTCGATTTCCACGCGCTGGTTGGCCTCGTTGGCCTGGTACGCTGCGGGCGTGGCTCCCTCCAGGTGCTCGACCCGCAGTGACCGGAAGCCGATCTCCGGGGGGAGGACTGCCTCCGCCCCATAGACCAGGGAGAACGGAGTACGTGTGGGACCCTCATTTGAGGATTCCAGTGGCAATCGCCCAGGTGGATTGCACTCAGAAAAGGCACATTGCAGCTCACAACAACAAGATGCATTATATAAAAATGCAAGTAATTAAAAACAAGTGCTGATCACAAGGACCAACATTACAATAACTTAGCGCCGAAATGACGCATTTAATTGTTAATACAAATTAAGGAGTTTTCGACACAAGGGTCGGCACAAAATAAAACAGCAACGATAAACAAAAGGACTTCTTCAGTCTTCTTTCTCTGCAGCGGCGGTATTGCATGGGCCTTCTCCACATCGAACTCCACCTTGGTGCATAACCCTTTAACCAGATGGGTCCTCAGTTTCTTCTTCTTGTTCCACATTGGGTTCAAGACCATAAGATTCAGGGTCGGTGAATCCTTCCTCTAAATTTGTTTGTAAAAGCAAGGGTGAGCACATTGTCCACATGGTGCTCAACAAGTCCCAAGTAACAATGCATATATATAGATGAGGGGGAATTTCTCAAGAAATAGCTCTTTGGCTTTGTATATCCATGTATAATAGATTTTCACATACAGCTTTGAAGAAAGATCTTTATTTTCGAAAGCGAGGCTTTTAAAATCCTAAGCTAGATTTTCAGAAATGTTGTGTGTGGCGGTCTTTCATGAGTCACCACTTTACTCAGATTTTGTGAAAAACTTCCAAAAGCTACTTGTGCTGCATCGACGTGAATAGAATTCACAGCGCGCAGACTCCATGACCTGGGAGCTCAGAGTATCCGATACTTTTTAAACTTTGCAAAGGTGTACCACCTTAATCCACCAATCATTCGGCTTTCAAGTCGGATCAGCTTCATGCGACTTTTACGAATGTGACAAGGCCGAGATGACACAATAATTTACAGTCCTAGTATTAACTATTTCCCTGCCCGGTAAACAGACAGTTAAGTCTCAAGTACCGTTGTGGGTCCTCCCCACTGCCTTACTTCCTAGCCTGGGCCTATGCTCTCGCAAGACACATAGCCTCTCTTGATTACAGTCGCGCACGACTTAATCTGGCTTAGGGCGTCTTCCTTCTTTCCACCTTTTCCTCTCATGATTTTTCTGAACTCACATCACTCGTGGCCTTCTGCGGCCCACCAGTTCTCGCAAGAAACTGGACTGACAACCATTGCAGGGAAAAGCTAACACTAAAGAAAGCTACTAAGTTGCGCCCGTCCCATAAACAGGCAGGTGGTTGGTACGTTTTTCATGCCGCATAGAAGCACAACACAAGGTTCTAGTCCTTATGAATCTTTAGTGAGGAGTCTTTCACATTCCCAGTGCGCACACAGCACCATCCAATCAAACCATCCTCACTATCGATTCCAATCACATTTTCTTTCACAAAAAGGGGTTTTGAACATGCTTTTCTCATATGTGACCATTCAACATTTATCATATAATCATCGAGCATAGCATAGCCTAAGCACGATAATCTAGGGTAACAAGGGTGCAGGGATATTCAATGTCAAAAGGGGCTTTACAATCATTTAGGTCATATCTAGTCATTTTATTGAAACATAATTCTTATTTGAATCTAAGGCATGCATATACTGGAAAATAGTTAACATACTTCATTTCAAAATAGCAGGTGAGACATGATCAAGGGTTTGAGACTTGCCTTGCAGTGATGGGTCTAGCTGCTCAAATGAATCTTCAGGGATCTCCTCTGCTCCTTCAACGTCTGGTTCCACGACGGGTACAAACAACACATACACACTATATAAGCACACAAGCACTAGAAAATATTACGTAAATACATCATGCATGCAGGGGAATTGGTTTAGACAAGGTCACTTGACATTGGTTGAAGATATGGGTTCAAAGGGCTTGAATGTCGAAGGGCTGACATTCGACTCATGGCTTGACATTGCCCTAAATCGGTTCTAGGTTTGTTTTCTGGAGATGTGATAGTAGGGAATGTTGTAGAACATGGCTCAAAAGGATTAGTGGACAAAGTGGCATTTCAATTGCTCAAAGAAACAAGTCCAAATCATCGAATGCCACAGGTGGACATGCACTGACACAGTGTTAGACATGGCCAGAAACTAGGGAATTGCATAACTTTTGACTCAGAGCTCCAAATGATGCACAACTTTGTCTGGGGTTTAGGCATTGATAACATCTACAAAACTCTCAACAGGCTCAAGGGCTGAAAGTGGCCGGAGGGTGGCCAAATCCGGTGAGCAAACACGGTGGCCTGGACATGAACTGAGCCACTGGACAGCAACTTTGGCATGGCTATAACTTTTGATTCAGGTCGATTTAGAGGTCGAGCTAGTAGACAAAATTGCTCAGGGGGTTGAGATCTATCTAAATGACAAGGTCTCATCGGCTGGTTTGGCCGGAAAGCGAACTCCGGTGATCGGGGCCGAAGACGAAGGCACCGATTTGGGGGTTTTCGTTCCAGGGTGTTTGAACTCAATTCAACGCTCAGGAAGCATCTAGGGGCTATCACAAGGCTATTGGTGCACTCAATTCTGCCAGAGATCGGCTGGAGAAGCATCTAGGGGCTATCACAAGGCTATTGGCGAACTACCGAGGCTCGAACATGGAAATCCGGCGCTCGGGGCAAAATTGGTGAATCCAAGCTTGCAGGTTTGTTCCTCCTAGCTCACTGATCAATATCCTCTACAGGCACGAGGATCAATTTGGCTTGAATCACTCGGCATTGCGGGAACAGGGGATTTCGGTTTTCCGGTTATTGCCGGCGTTGAGGTGCGCCGGGGACCAATTAATGGCTACGGTACAAAGAGAGAGGTGTAGGGAGCTTACTGGTGGCGTTGGTTTGGAGGGGGAAGCTTCGGGCGAAGCTGGCGCCGTTAGCTTCAGGAACTGCTCGCCAGAGAAGACGAACTTCACGGCGGCGCTGAGGACTCGGTTGCTCTCGGGTGCTAAGGCTAAGGCAAGGAAGCTGTGGGGTGGTGTGAGGCAATGCTGGGCAAGGGAGGGGGTTCATATAGCCGTGGGTGAGGTTCTTGGGAGCAGCAGCAATCGCCGGGGAAGATCTTCCTTCTGGCGCTGGGGCGGTCATCGATGCACTTTGGGACACGGCGGGGCTCTGCCAGAGACGGTGAATCGCGGGATATCAGGATTCGGTCAGGATGGTGGCGATGATCTACGGGATGGTGGCCAAGTGGCGTAAAGCTCCTGGCAGCAGCAGCAGCAGCAGCACGCGCGCGCGGGGAAGAAGGTGGCACGGTAGGGCTTGAGCGCTCCACGGTGGCGGTACAGCTGCGCACGGCTGGTGGCTACGTGGCCGTGAGGTGGCAGCGCGGCGAACCTCACCGGCGACGAGTTCAACGGCGCGGCAATTTGGCGGTTGCTGGTTGAAAACTTCACAGGGACCTGGTTGTAAACTTTGGACCTATTTGCAACGATTTGGACTGATCTGTGAAGATTTTGGGTCGGGAGTTTGGGCCTATTTGCAATTCTGAAGATCTGAAGGGCTGATTTGAATTCTGATTTTGTAGATGAGTGCTACTAAATGTCTTGGACTCATCTAGCAGGAAAAATGCTGAAATCCGATAACATCTGGTGGTTTTGACAAAATTCGAAAACAGGGTAATTAGGGTAATTAGGGTTTGAACTTTTGTCGAGGCCGAAACTAGGGTTTTGGTCGAGATTCTGGAATTCTTCCAGAAGGGAAAAATGTTCAGAAAAATGAAAGAAAGGTTATCACTTGATCAGATTTGGATTTTGAGGTGATCTGGGATTTTTAGGCTTTTTGGGTTTTTTGAAACTTCTGAAAAGGACTAAATTGAAACACTTTTGGACTGAAATGTGAAAACGATCTGGTCAAAGAAGTTTAGCAGCCAACTTTTTAGGTTAAGGTAGTGGCATACCTAAGATCAAGATAGGGTTAAAATATCAGGGTTTCCAAAGAAGTTATGCTGATTCGCAAGCAGAAAAGATAATCAAAAACTGGGGTGTTACAACCTACCCTCCTTAGGAATAATCTCGTCCTCGAGATTCCGAACAGTCTGAGAATAGGTAAGGAAAATTCTGACGCAGCTCTTCTTCTCTTTCCCAAGTTGATTCTTCTTCGGTGTGGTTGTTCCATTGGACTCTGCAAAATTTTATGGTCCTTGACTTCAATCTCCTTTCACTGACTTCTAGTACCTTGACTGGATATTCCTGGTATGTCAGATCCGGTTGAACCTCCATTTCTATGGGAGACACTTGCTCCGTTGGTTTTCTCAGGCATTTCCTCAGTTGGGATACGTGAAAGACATCATGGACTCCTGCTAACTCAGGCGGTAGCTCTAGTTTGTATGCTACTTCTCCTCGTCTTTCCAAAACCTTGTATGGTCCTACATATCTTGGGCTTAACTTTCCCTTCATCTGGAATCGTCGAACTCCTTTGTAGGGTATCACTTTGAGATATACGTAATCGCCTATCTCGAAGGATAGTTCTCTCCTTCTTCTGTCGGTGTAACTCTTTTGTCGAGACTGGGCCGTTTTCAATCTCTCTTGTATGATTCTCACATGAGCCGTGGCATCCTCCACTAATTGCGGTCCAAGGAATTGCTTCTGTCCCACTTCGGTCCAATATAGCGGCGTACGGCACTTCCTTCCATAAAGTGCTTCGTAAGGGGCCATTGGTAGACTCACTTGATAGCTATTGTTGTAGGTAAATTCTGCGTATGGTAGAAATTGTTCCCAAGAATTTCCATAGTCCAAAGCACAAGCTCTCAACATATCTTCTAAAATTTGGTTCACTCTTTCTGTTTGACCTCCAGTTTGCGGGTGGTAAGCTGTACTGAACTTCAACTTCGTTCCTAGGGACTTCTGTAATTCTTCCCAAAATCTTGATACAAATTGTGCTCCTCTGTCTGAGACGATTGTTTTTGGTACTCCATGAAGCGTAACAATCCTGGTAAGGTACAGCTCTGCCAGCTTTTGCGTTGTGTACTGCGTCTTTACTGGTAGAAAATGAGCTACTTTCGTCAATCTATCGACTATGACCCATATAGAATCGTATCCTTGTTGGGTTCTTGGTAAACCAACTATGAAATCCATTCCAATCTCATCCCATTTCCATTCCGGGGTTGGTAGGGGTTGCAGCGGTCCTGCAGGTTTCTGATGTTCTGCTTTTACTCTTTGACAGGTATCACAAGAAGCTATAAATTCGGCAATTTCCTTTTTCATTCCTTTCCACCAAAACCGATCCTTTAGATCTTGATACATCTTTGTACTTCCTGGGTGAATAGAGTATGGGGTAGAATGGGCTTCTTGTAGTATCATGTTCTTGATTTCCTTGTCTTCTGGAACACAGATTCGGTCATGACACCACAAAATTCCTTCTTCGTCCTCACGAAGGTTAATCACATCCTCGTGTTTCATGTCCTCTTTCATCTTCTGAATACTCTGGTCCACTTCCTGAGCTTTTCGGATTTGGTCCTTCAGCTCGCATTTCACTGCCAATGCGGCGACGGTTCCTTGTTCAACGAACTCTAAACTCAACTTCTCGAAGTCTCCAAGCAATTGGGGTGGTATTTCTAAGATCTTTGCTAGATTGCAGCAGGATTTTCTGCTCAAGGCATCAGCTACTACATTCGCTTTTCCAGGGTGGTAGTGTATTCCAAGGTCATAATCTTTAATCAGCTCTAGCCATCTTCGCTGTCTCATGTTCAAGTCCTGTTGGGTGAAGATGTATTTCAAACTCTTGTGGTCCGTGTAGATTTCACATCTATTTCCAAGTAGATAGTGTCGCCAAATCTTTAACGCATGAACGACGGCGGCTAACTCCAAGTCGTGAGTTGGATAATTCTCCTCATGTGGTCACAATTGTCTCGATGCATAAGCTACGACTCTTCCTTCTTGCATAAGGACACAACCTAGTCCTTGCTTTGACGCATCGCAGTAGACTTCAAAATCCTTTTTGTTATCCGGTAACATAAGGACAGGTGCGGTCGTTAATATCCTCTTCAACTCCTCAAAGCTCTTTTCGCATCCTTCTGTCCAGTCGAATAAAACATCTTTCTTTAGTAGTCTGGTGAGTGGCTTTGTAATCTTGGAGAATCCTTTGACAAATCTCCGGTAATATCTGGCTAATCCTAGGAAACTTCTTACTTCAGTCACTGTCTCCGGTTGTTTCCATTCCATGATAGCCTGAATTTTTGACGGATCCATTGAGATTCCTTTTCCAGAGATAATGTGGCCTAAGAATGAAATTTCTTTTAACCAAAAGGCACACTTATCGAATTTGGCATAGAGTCGATGTTCTACTAACTTTTCCAACACCATCCTAAGATGTTGTGCGTGCTTTTCCTCTGACTCCTGAAAAGATGAGGATGTCGTCGACAAACACAATGACAAACTTGTCCAGAAATTCCATGAGAACCTTGTTCATCAAATTCATGAACACTGCTGGCGCATTCGTTAAACCAAATGGCACTACAGTAAACTCATGCAATCCATATCTTGTTATGAATGCAGTTTTCGGGATATCTTGTTCTCGAATCTTCAGCTGGTGATATCCAGACCTCAGGTCGATCCTTGAGAATATCTTTGCTCCTCTTAGTTGATCAAAGAGATCGTCGATACTTGGCAAAGGGTACTTGTTCTTGATCGTCATATCGTTTAGTTTCCGGTAGTCGACACAAAGTCGTAGACTGCCATCTTTCTTCTTAGCGAAAAGTACAGGGGCTCCCCAAGGTGAGGAACTTGTTCTAACAAATCCCTTTCTTTCCAATTCTTCCACTTGCTATCTTAATTCTTCTTGTTCTTCACTTGTCATACGCGCAAGCTTTCTTGCATAAGGGGCAGATCCGGGTTTTAATTCGATTGAGAATTCAATGTCCCGATCGGGTGGCATTCCGGGAAGCTCTTCAGGAAAAACTTCTGGATATTCATTCACCATTGGAACTCCCTCAAACTCAACTCCTTCCAAGCTGTTCAAACTGTACACTCGGTTGTTCACTATTGATCTCTCTGCGTGGAGTGTGACTTGTTTTCCTTCAGCATTCGTCAGGGTTATTGCCTTCTTTTCACAGTCCATCTGACCTTTATGCTTGGCTAGCCAGACCATTCCGAAAATGACGTCTAGTCCTTGAAGATCCAAAACTAGCAGGTTTGCTAGGAATCCTAGATTGCCAATACTAAAGGCGATATTTCTACAGATAGAGTTGACAGGCATTCGAGCTCCAGGGGATTGAATTAAAATAGGGAACTCTAATGCAGATACTGGCAACTTATTTCTGAGCACGAAAGGTCTTGACACAAATGAATGAGTAGCACCAGGGTCAAATAATGCAACTGAAAGTTCAGAGTGGATAAAGATCCTACCGATTACGACGTCTGATGCTTCTCCTGCTTCAACGGCGGATGCATAGTTAAGTCTTTTGCGACCTGCAGCAGGTACTCCTCTTCCTCGGCCATTTTGAAACCTTCCTCCTCTGGAGGGTGGAGCATTCCTGGTGAAGCCTTGGGCTGGAACAGAGGGTCTTGCAGCTTGCATACGAGTGACATTAGATGGAAGGTGTTGCAGTGGACACGTGTTCCTACGATGTCCCTTCCTTCCGCAGTGAAAGCACTCCTCGTTCTTAAGGGGGCAGTCCTTCAAGAGGTGATTTCCTCTACATCCAGTACATTGGGCTATCGCAGTAGGTGCAGGCCTTTGGGGTCTC
Organism: Pharus latifolius; assembly: GCA_019359835.1. Taxonomy (NCBI): domain Eukaryota; kingdom Viridiplantae; phylum Streptophyta; class Magnoliopsida; order Poales; family Poaceae; genus Pharus; species Pharus latifolius. The sequence continues at coordinate 27,838,793 of CM033329.1, forward strand.
TGAGGTGGTCTGAAGGCTGGTCGGAAAGTTGGCATCGGTCTCCCTCGACTAGCATTTCCTTGGTAAGAGTTGGGCAAAGCCTTCCTCTTTCGGTCTTCTTCAATTATTCCTCTTTTCTCCTCCATCTTAAGTAGTCGGTTTATTAGGACGTGGAAGTCTGTGAACTCGTGGGATGACAGTTGGTATTGCAGGGAATTCTATAGTCCTTCACAAAACCTATCAATCTTCCTTTCCTCTGTCGCTATATCTTCAGGTGCGTATCTTGCCAGTTGAATAAATTCATGCAGGTACTGTTTCACGGTCTTACTCCCTTGTCGCAGATTTACGAATTCTCGGCGCTTTGCCTGGACAACGCCTTTTGGGACGTGGTATCTACGGAATTCCTCCTTGAATTCATTCCAGGTGATCGAATCTCTGTTGGTGTGCACGGTTTGGTAATTCTCCCACCAAGCAGCAGCAGGTCCAGCCAATTGGTTCGATCCGTACAAGAGCTTTTCTTCATCACTGCATCTGACGGTATTCAACTTTCTTTCCACATCTCGGAGCCAGTCGTCTGCCACGATGGGGTCTTCTGTGCTTGAGAAAGTCGGGGGTCGCGTCTTTTGAAAATCAGTTAACTTTGCGCCCATCACGGGTCCTTCAGTTTGTCCGGATGCAATATGTTGCATCAGCTGTCCCAAGATTTGGTTCTGCACAGCCGCTAATTCTTGCCGATTGCGCTCCATCCATAGCAGCACATCGTTGATGTCACCTCCCTGTGGCATCGTCGAAGATCCTGGTCTATCGGGGTCTGTGCGGCCTCTTGCTCCGGGTGTAGCTCTTGTATTGTTGGGGTTTTCCTCTAGCCCTCCTTCCTGGGGTCTCGCACGTGTGTTAACCATCCTACTCAAACAGGAGGTTAAGAATAGAAACATTGATTCGGAAAGAATCGTTCACACAGGTGCTAGCAGAATGCTGGCATTAACTCGAGAAGTAAGAATAAGGATATGCAAAATGACTTTTTCATAAACCAATTTTTCAAAAGATACAAAGCTTCTAGCCTCATTGGCTTACAGAGCTCCTCTAGCAACCAGCATACATCAATCATACTAAAACAACTACTACAACAAAAGGAAATCTAGCGTCTGCTGGGCTAGGCACAAAAGGTCGAAAGTCTGCAGTCACTCCTCAGCATCATCAGAAGAATCACAAGGCTCAACCTCCTCGGGATCCTCCTCCTCATCGTCATCAGCATCCAGCGGGTCATCCTCCTCGTTGTCGTCGATGTTGATAGGCTCCTTCCCTTTTCCTTCGGGGGTCTTCTTCTTCTGTGCGGTGCAAGGAAGCTCGATTGCTTCACCGTTGATGACTATGCCACGCGACGCAGGCATGAAACCACTGAGATACTCCTTCGGGTTTCCTACCTTCTTGCGAGCGGTGATCCTCAACTTTGGGCGACTCTTCTTGGTTACCGACTCTGCAGCTTCAAGGTCCTTTTCTCCACTTGATTCAGCCATTTCTTGAATTTGTCTTTCTTTTTCTCGGAAGCTTGCACGAGCCCTAATAAGCATGCCCTCAAGGTAGTGGCGATCATCGCGAACACGCTCGTAGTCTCGAAATAGGCGGGTGTATGCAATCTCCGAAGCGCGAACGACGTCTCGAGTCTTCGTTAGGATAGCGTTCTCCTGGTCGCTAGACGGAAGAACAACTCGGTACTCCGATCCGGGGACCTGGTAAGGCACGAAGCGATCAGAAAGGTAGTCGCTGTACATCTGCCGGACGGAACCTACAGCACGACGGGCAGCGTCCAAGATAGCATCCTCCTCTTCTTCTCTACGGGCTTGGCGTCTAACTGAGCCTCTCCCATGCTCGGGGATCTCGTAGACAATCACCGAGGCCCGACAACCTATGGGTCGTCCATTTATCTCATCTTGCCAGATGCAATATACCGGTCTCTGACTATCCCGTGCTGCAAGGAATTGCAGCATCATCCACAACAACAGTGCCCACGATCCGAGCTCGTCTCCATGAAGGTATCTCCTATCGAAAGCCATCTGAAGACAGAACAAAAGGCATCTATAAGAGAAGTCCAAAATCTTTTTCCAAAGATCAAAAATAACATTTTTCTTAAGGAAATTAGGTTTTCGTAAACAAATTTTGACAAAGAACTAGCGAACTTTTCTTCTAGGGACGCCAAATTCTATCTAAGGGTTACGACCTACAGTCGAGTCTTCTGCTCTGATACCAAGTTCTGTGGGACCCTCATTTGAGGATTCCAGTGGCAATCGCCCAGGTGGATTGCACTCAGAAAAGGCACATTGCAGCTCACAACAACAAGATGCATTATATAAAAATGCGAGTAATTAAAAACAAGTGCTGATCACAAGGACCAACATTACAATAACTTAGCGCCGAAATGACGCATTTAATTGCTAATACAAATTAAGGAGTTTTCGACACAAGGGTCGGCACAAAATAAAACAGCAACGATAAACAAAAGGACTTCTTCAGTCTTCTTTCTCTGCAGCGGCGGTATTGCATGGGCCTTCTCCACATCGAACTCCACCTTGGTGCATAACCCTTTAACCAGATGGGTCCTCAGTTTCTTCTTCTTATTCCACATTGGGTTCAAGACCATAAGATTCAGGGTCGGCGAATCCTTCCTCTAAATTTGTTTGTAAAAGCAAGGGTGAGCACATTGTCCACATGGTGCTCAACAAGTCCCAAGTAACAATGCATATATATAGATGAGGGGGAATTTCTCAAGAAATAGCTCTTTGGCTTTGTATATCCATGTATAATAGATTTTCACATACAGCTTTGAAGAAAGATCTTTATTTTCGAAAGCGAGGCTTTTAAAATCCTAAGCTAGATTTTCAGAACTGTTGTGTGTGGCGGTCTTTCATGAGTCACCACTTTACTCAGATTTTGTGAAAAACTTCCAAAAGCTACTTGTGCTGCATCGACGTGAATAGAATTCACAGCGCGCAGACTCCATGACCTGGGAGCTCAGAGTATCCGATACTTTTTAAACTTTGCAAAGGTGTACCACCTTAATCCACCAATCATTCGGCTTTCAAGTCGGATTAGCTTCATGCGACTTTTACGCACGTGACAAGGCCGAGATGACACAACAATTTACAGTCCTAGTATTAACTATTTCCCTGCCCGGTAAACAGACAGTTAAGTCTCAAGTACCGTTGTGGGTCCTCCCCACTGCCTTACTTCCTAGCCTGGGCCTATGCTCTCGCAAGACACATAGCCTCTCTTGATTACAGTCGCGCACGACTTAATCTGGCTTAGGGCGTCTTCCTTCTTTCCACCTTTTCCTCTCATGATTTTTCTGAACTCACATCACTCGTGGCCTTCTGCGGCCCACCAGTTCTCACAAGAAACTGGACCGACAACCATTGCAGGGAAAAGCTAACACTAAAGAAAGCTACTAAGTTGCGCCCGTCCCATAAACAGGCAGGTGGTTGGTACGTTTTTCATGCCGCATAGAAGCACAACACAAGGTTCTAGTCCTTATGAATCTTTAGTGAGGAGTCTTTCACATTCCCAGTGCGCACACAGCACCATCCAATCAAACCATCCTCACTATCGATTCCAATCACATTTTCTTTCACAAAAAGGGGTTTTGAACATGCTTTTCTCATATGTGACCATTCAACATTTATCATATAATCATCGAGCATAGCATAGCCTAAGCACGATAATCTAGGGTAACAAGGGTGCAGGGATATTCAATGTCAAAAGGGGCTTTACAATCATTTAGGTCATATCTGGTCATTTTATTGAAACATAATTCTTATTTGAATCTAAGGCATGCATATACTGGAAAACAGTTAACATACTTCATTTCAAAATAGCAGGTGAGACATGATCAAGGGTTTGAGACTTGCCTTGCAGTGACGGGTCTAGCTGCTCAAATGAATCTTCAGGGATCTCCTCTGCTCCTTCAACGTCTGGTTCCACGACGGGTACAAACAACACATACACACTATATAAGCACACAAGCACTAGAAAATATTACGTAAATACATCATGCATGCAGGGGAATTGGTTTAGACAAGGTCACTTGACATTGGTTGAAGAGATGGGTTCAAAGGGCTTGAATGTCGAAGGGCTGACATTCGACTCATGGCTTGACGTTGCCCTAAATCGGTTCTAGGTTTGTTTTCTGGAGATGTGATAGTAGGGAATGTTGTAGAACATGGCTCAAAAGGCTTAGTGGACAAAGTGGCATTTCAATTGCTCAAAAGAAACAAGTGCAAATCATCGAATGCCACAGGTGGACATGCACTGACACAGTGTTAGACATGGCCAGAAACTAGGGCATTGCATAACTTTTGACTCAGAGCTCCAAATGATGCACAACTTTGTCTGGGGTTTAGGCATTGATAACAGCTACAAAACTCTCAACAGGCTCAAGGGCTGAAAGTGGCCGGAGGGTGGCCAAATCCGGTGAGCAAACACGGTGGCCTGGACATGAACTGAGCCACTGGACAGCAACCTTGGCATGGCTATAACTTTTGATTCAGGTCGATTTAGAGGTCGAGCTAGTAGACAAAATTGCTCAGGGGGTTGAGATCTATCTAAATGACAAGGTCTCATTGGCTGGTTTGGCCGGAAAGTGAACTCCGGTGATCGGGGCCGAAGACGAAGGCACCGATTTGGGGGTTTTCGTTCCAGGGTGTTTGAACTCAATTCAACGCTCAGGAAGCATCTAGGGGCTGTCACAAGGCTATTGGTGCACTCAATTCTGCCAGAGATCGGCTGGAGAAGCACAGCGGCGTGCTCCGGCAAACTACCGAGGCTCGAACATGGAAATCCGGCGCTCGGGGCAAAATTGGTGAATCCAAGCTTGCAGGTTTGTTCCTCCTAGCTCACTGATCAATATCCTCTACAGGCACGAGGATCAATTTGGCTTGAATCACTCGGCATTGCGGGAACAGGGGATTTCGGTTTTCCGGTGATTGCCGGCGTTGAGGTGCGCCGGGGACCAATTAATGGCTACCGTACAAAGAGAGAGGTGTAGGGAGCTTACTGGTGGCGTTGGTTTGGAGGGGGAAGCTTCGGGCGAAGCTGGCGCCGTGAGCTTCAGGAACTACTCGCCGGAGAAGACGAACTTCGCGGCGGCGCTGAGGACTCGGTTGCTCTCGGGTGCTAAGGCTAAGGCAAGGAAGCTGTGGGGTGGTGTGAGGCAATGCTGGGCAAGGGAGGGGGTTTATATAGCCGTGGGTGAGGCTCTCGGGAGCAGCAGCAATCGCCTGGGAAGATCTTCCTTCTGGCGCTGGGGCGGTCATCGATGCACTTTGGGACACGGCGGGGCTCTGCCAGAGACGGTGAATCGCGGGATATCAGGATTCGGTCAGGGTGGTGGCGATGATCTACGGGATGGTGGCCAAGTGGCGTAAAGCTCCTGGCAGCAGCAGCAGCAGCAGCACGCGCGCGCGGGGAAGAAGGTGGCACGGTGGTGCTTGAGCGCTCCACGGTGGCGGTACAGCTGCGCACGGCTGGTGGCTACGTGGCCGTGAGGTGGCAGCGCGGCGAACCTCGCCGGCGACGAGTTCAACGGCGCGGCAATTTGGCGGTTGCTGGTTGAAAACTTCACAGGGACCTGGTTGTAAACTTTGGACCTATTTGCAACGATTTGGACTGATCTGTGAAGATTTTGGGTCGGGAGTTTGGGCCTATTTGCAATTCTGAAGATCTGAAGGGCTGATTTGAATTCTGATTTTGCAGATGAGTGCTACTAAATGTCTTGGACTCATCTAGCAGGAAAAATGATGAAATCCGATAACATCTGGTGGTTTTGACAAAATTCAAAAACAGGGTAATTAGGGTAATTAGGGTTTGAACTTTTGTCGAGGCCGAAACTAGGGTTTTGGTCGAGATTCTGGAATTCTTCCAGAAGGGAAAAATGTTCAGAAAAATGAAAGAAAGGTTATCACTTGATCAGATTTGGATTTTGAGGTGATCTGGGATTTTTAGGCTTTTTGGGTTTTTTGAAACTTCTGAAAAGGACTAAATTGAAACACTTTTGGACTGAAATGTGAAAACGATCTGGCCAAAGAAGTTTAGCAGCCAACTTTTTAGGTTAAGGTAGTGGCATACCTAAGATCAAGATAGGGTTAAAATATCAGGGTTTCCAAAGAAGTTATGCTGATTCGCAAGCAGAAAAGATAATCAAAAACTGGGGTGTTACAGTACGCCCCGTCGCCCGGGACGGGGTCGTGCGCATGGAGCAGAGGATTCTAGGGAGCTCCTCTTCCCATGCACCCCGCTTAGAAGCGGTTTGCTCGAGTCTCCAGTGCAACCCCTGTAGGATCACGCCGTTGACCCTCTCGACAGCCCCATTGCTCTGGGGATGGGCCACTGAGGCGAAGTGGATGACGAGCCTCAGGCCTTCGCAGAATTCCCGGAAATAAGCCGAGTCGAATTGGGTCCCGTTGTCCACGCTGATTTCCCGGGGGACACCAAAACGACATACGACGTTTTTCCAGAAAAACCGCTGGACGGCCCGGGACGTGATGCTGGCCCAAGGCTCCGCCTCAACCCACTTGGTAAAATAGTCGACCACGACTACCGCATACTTGTATCCTCCGGGCGCTGGGGGGAAGGGCCCGAAGAGGTCCATCCCCTAGGGCACGAAGGGCCAAGTGATGGGGATCGTCTGCAGCGCTATAGGGGGGAGGTCCGAGCCCTTGGTCATCTTCTGGCATGCCTCGCACGCGGAGACAAGGTCTCGCGCGTCGCGCATGACCGTGGGCCAGTAGAAGCCCTGCCGGAGGGCCTTGGCCGCGATGGCACGCGGGGCTAGGTGAGAACCACAACTCCCCGTGTGGATGTCTTTGAGAAGTTGAAGTCCTTCCGGCCGAGGGAGGCAGCGCAGGAGGGCAGAAGCCCCCCGCTTGTAGAGCCTCCCCTCCAGCAGGAGATATGCCCGGGCTTTAGCCCGGAGGCGTTTAGCCTCTGTCTCCCTAGGAGGGTCCCTCTCCCCCTTGATGAAAGAGATGAGAGGGTCCATCCAAGACGGAGTCCGGGTGATCTCGGCGACCTCCGAGACATGAGGCTCGTCGCCCGTGTCCGGGGAGGCCACCGAGGGCTTCGTGATGATTTCCAGAAAAGCCCCCTTGGGGAGCGATTCCCGGGCGCTTGCCGCCAGGGCCAAGGCGTCGGCCCGGTCATTGTCCCTCCACGGGATATGCCGGGCCTCGAGGCCTTGGAAATGCCTCTCCATCTTTCACACTTCCTGCAAATAAAGACTTAAGTTTGCGTCATGGCACAGGTAAGACTTGTCCATTTGGCAAACTACAAGCTGAGAATCTCCCTTGACTAGGAGGCGCCGGATCCCCAGGGAGCGCGCAAGGCGCATCCCGAGGAGCAAAGCCTCGTATTCAGCGATGTTGTTGGTTGCGGGGAACTCGAGCCGCGCGGCGTACTCGAGTTCCTTCCCCTCGGGGCTCCGAAGGACTACTCCCGCACCATCCTTGGCGAGACACAGCGACCCATCGAACATGAGAGTCCAATGATCACTGCGTCGGGGTGGCACAGGGAGGTCTTCGTCCCCGGACCCAGAGGCGGGAGTCCACTCTGCGACGAAGTCGGCGAGGACCTGCGACTTCATGGCGGAGCTCGGCCCCCCACTTCCCAATCCGGCCGGTGGCTTCTTGGTTCGGCAGTACCTCCCCCAGGGGGAGGGACGACGGGACGGTGACGGGGTGCCCCAGGAAGTAATGGCGAAGCTTCCAGGATGCCATGTGGGACCCTCATTTGAGGATTCCAGTGGCAACCGCCCAGGTGGATTGCACTCAGAAAAGGTACATTGCAGCTCACAATAACAAGATGCATTATATGAAAATGCGAGTAATTAAAAACAAGTGCTAATCACAAGGACCAACATTACAATAACTTAGCGCCAAAATGACGCGTTTAAAAGTTGATACAAATTAAGGAGTTTTCGACACAAAGGTCGGCACAAAATAAAACAGTAATAATAAACAAAAGGACTTCATTGGTCTCCTTTTTCAGCAGCAGCAGTGTTGCACGGGCCTTCTCCACATCGAACTCCACCTTGGTGCATAACCCTTTAACCAGATGGGTCTTCAGTTTCTTCTTCTTGTTCCACATTGGGTTCAAGACCATAAGATTCGGGGTCGACGAATCCTTCTTCTAAATTCGTTTGTAAAAGCAAGGGTGAGCACATTGTCCACATGGTGCTCAACAAGTCGCAAATAAGAATGCAAGTGTATACATAGATGAGGGGGAAATCTCTCACAGAATAGCTCTTTGGCTTTGTATATGTATATAGGATAGATTTTCACTTGGTTTTTGGAGAAAAGACTTTTATTTTCAAAAGCAGTGCTTTTAAAATCCTAAGCTAAATTCTTGGAAAATGTTGCGTGTGGCGGTCTTTCATGAGTCACCACTTTATCCTGATTTTGTGAAAACTTTCCAAAAGCTACTTGTGCTGCATCGACGTGAATAGAATCCACAGCGCGCAGACTCCATAACCTGGGAGCTCAGAGTATCCAATACTTTTTAAACTTTGCAAAGGTGTACCACCTTAATCCACCGATCATTCGGCTTTCAAGTCGGTACCTCTCCATGCGACTCTTACGCATGTGACAAGGCCGAGATGACACAACAATTTACAGTCCTAGCATTAACTATTTCCCTGCCCGGTAAATAGACAGTTAAGTCTCAAGTACCGTTGTGGGTCCTCCCCACTGCCTTACTTCCTAGCCTGGGTCTATGCTCTCGCAAGACACATAGCCTCTCTTGATTACAGTCGCGCACGACTTAATCTGGCATAGGGCGTCTTCCTTCTTTCCACCTTTTTCCTCTCATGATTTTTTTGAACTCACATCACTCATGGCCTTCTGCGGCCCACCAGTTCTCGCAAGACACTGGATCGACAACCATTGCAGGGAAAAGCTAATACTAAAGAAAGCTACTAAGTTGCGCCCGTCCCATAAACAGGCAAGTGGTTGGTACGTTTTTCATGCCGCATAGAAGCACAGCACAAGGTTCTAGTCCTTATGAATCTCTAGTGAGGAGTCTTTCACATTCCCAGTGCGCACACAGCACCATGCTATCAAACCGTCCTCACTATAGATTCCAATCATATTTTCTTTCACAAGAGGGTTTTTGAACACGCTTTTCTCATATGTGACCATTCAACATTTATCATAATATCTTGTGCATAGCATAGCCTAAGCATGATATTCTAGGGTAACAAGGGTGCAGGGGTATTCAATGTCAAAAGGGGCTTTACCATCATTTGGGTCATATCTAATCATTTTATTGAAACATAGTTCTTATTTGAATCTAAGGCATGCATATACTTGAAAACAGATAACATACTTCATTTCAAAATAATAGGCTAGACATGATCAAGGGTTTGAGACTTGCCTTGCAGTGACGGGTCTAGCTGCACAAATGAATCTTCGGGGATCTCCTCTGCTCCTTCACCGTCTGGTTCCACGACGGGTACAAACAACACATACACACTATATAAGCACCCAAGTACTAGAAAATAATACGTAAATACATCATGCATGCAGGGGTAAGGGTTTGGACAAGGTCACTTGACATAGGTTGTAGAGATGGGCTCAAAGGGCTTGAATGTCGAAGGGCTGACATTCGACTCATGGCTTGACATTGCTCTAAATCGGTTCTAGGTCTGTTTTCTGGAGATATGGTAGTAGGGAATGTTGTAGATCATGGCTCAAGGGACTTACTGGACAAAGTGGCATTTCAATTGCTCAAATGAAACAAGTCTAAATCATCCAATGCCACTGGTGGTCATGCACTGACATAGTGCTAGACATGGCCAGAAACTAGGGCATTGCATAACTTTTGACTCAGGGCTCCAATTGATACAAAACTTTGTCTGGGGTTTAGGCACTGATAACAGCTACAAAACTCTCAACAGGCTCAAAGGCAGAAGGTGGCCGGAGGGTGGCCAAATCCGGTGAGCAAACACGGTGGCCTGGACATGAACTGAGCCACCGGACAGCAACCTTGGCATGACCATAACTTTTGATCCAAGTCGATTCATGGTTCGGGCTAGTAGACAAAATTGCTCAGGGGGTTGAGATCTATCTAAAGGACAAGGTGTGCGGGGCTTGATCGGCCGGGGAAAAATTCCGGCGACCGGCGCTGGAGAAGACGACTCCTGAATTGGGCGTTTCTGATTTAAAAGGTTTGAGGTCGATTCACTGCTCAGGGAGTGAGAGGGTGAGGTGAGGGGTCTATTTGCAAGGTTAATTTGGCCGGAGAATGTCCGGAGAAGCTTGGCGACGAGGACCAGTTCACTGGTGGCGCGCAAACTTCAGAAAGGCTATGATCGCTACTCAAATTTGAAATCTAAGTTTGCAGGCTTGCTCAATTGGGTGCACTGGTCAATTCTTATCACTGGCACGAGAATTAATTTGGACTAAATCATTCGGCATTACGGGAACAGGGGATTTCGGTTTTCCGGTGATTGCCGGCGTTGAGGTGCGCCGGGGACCAATCAATGGCTATGAAACACACAGGTGGAAGAAAGGAGCTTACTGGTGGCGTTGGTATGGAGGGGAAAGCTTCGGTCAGGGCTGGCGCCGTGAGCTCCAGAAATTGCTTGCCGGAGAAGAAGATCTTCGCGGCGACGCTGGAGAACTCGGTTGCTCTCTGGTGGTGGAGGCTTGGGCTCACAAATGCAGGTGGTGTGTGAAGAAACGCTGGGCAAGGGGGGCTTTATATAGCCGCGGGTGAAGCTCTCGGGAGCAACAGCAATCCCCGGGGATTTTCTTCTGGCGCTGGGGCGGTCATCGAGGTATTTCAGGACACGGCGGGGCTCTGCCAGAGACGATGAATTACGGGAAATCAGGATTCCGTCAGGGGTGTGGCGACGATCTCCGGGATGGCGGCCATGTGGCGTGAGGCTTCTAGCAGCAGTAGCAGGTACGCGCGCGCGGGGAAGAACATGGCACGGTGCGGTTGAAGCATTCCACGGTGGCGGTACAGCTGTGCATGGTTGGTGGCTACGTGGCCGTGAAGGTGGCAGCGCGAGGCACTTCGCCGGCGGCGAGTTCAACGACGCGGCAAAAAGGCGGGCGCTGGTTGAAAACTTCACAGGGACCTGGTTGCGAACTTTGGACTGAATTGCGACGATTTGGACTGATCTGTAAGGATTTTAGCTCGGGTACTTGGGCCTATTTGCAAATATGGAGATCCAAAGGGCTGATCTGAGCTCTGGTTTTGCAGATGAGTGCTACTAAATGTCTTGGACTCATCTAACAGGAAAAATGATAAAATCTGATAAGATCTGGTGGTTTTGACAAAAATCGAATACAGGGTAATTAGGGTAAACAGGGTAATTAGGGTTCGAACTTTTGTCGAAGCTGAAACTAGGGTTTCGGTTGAGATTCTGGAATTCTTCCAGAAGGGAAAAATGTTCAGAAAAATGAAAGAAAGGTTATCACTTGATCAGATTTGGATTTGGAGATGATCTGGGACTTTTAGCCTTTTTTGGGTTTTCTGAAACTTCTAAAAAGGACTAAATTGAAACACTTTTGGACTGAAATGTGAAAATGATCTGGGATGAAGTTTAGCAGCCAACTTTTTAGGTTAAGGTGGTGGCACACCTAACATCAAGATAGGGTTGAGACAATAGGGATTCCAAAGAATATATGCTGACTCGTAAGCAGAAAAGATAGTCAAAAACTGGGGTGTTACACGCCATCAGGAGGGCGTAGCAGATCTTCTCTATCTCCTTGTACGGAGTTTTGGCCCCTTGGAGGGCCTCACTCACGTAGTACACGGGACGCTGCTGCCCCCCTTGCTCCTTCATCAAGACTGCGCTGACGGCGACGGGGGTCGCGGCGAGGTAGAGGAGCAAGGGCTCTTCTGGAGATGGACTCACAAGCATTGGAGGGCTCGTGAGGTACTTCTTGTGGTCGTCGAATGCCTCCATGGCCTCGGGGCTCCAGTGGAACCCCTCGAGCCCTCGGAGGATCTTGAAGAACAGGAGGCCCCGCACCCCCGACCGGGAGACGAAGCGGCTTAGCGCGACTAGGCGGCCGGAGAGCCGCTGGACATCCTTGACGGAGCGCGGCGGGGGCATAGCTAAGAATGCCCGGATCTTCTCGGGGTTTTCCTCGATGCCCCGCTGAGATACGAGGAAACCTAGGAGCTTCCCCCCGCGCACCCCGAAGGCGCACTTCTCCGGGTTGAGTTTGAGCCCGAACGAGCGGAGGTTGCGGAAGGTTTCAGCCAGGTCGTTGATGTGGGAGGCTGCGCGGGGACTCTTGACGACCGCGTCGTCTACGTAGACTTCGACGTTGCGGCCGACTTGATGCAGAAGGTTCCGAGGGGAGTTATGAAACTCGTATTTTCCTCGTCCCCTTTCGCCATCCGGACCTGATGGTACCCCGAGTAGGCGTCTAGGAAGCTCATGAGCTCGCACCCCGCGGTGGAGTCGACGAGCTGGTCAATCCGCGGGAGCGGGAAGTTGTCTTTGGGGCAGGCGCGGTTAAGGTCGGTGAAGTCCACGCACATCCGCCACCTGCCGGTTGACTTCTTCACGAGGACGGGGTTCGCGAGCCACTCGGGGTGCAGGACCTCCTGAATGAACCCCGCCTCTCGGAGCCAGGTGATCTCCACCTTGATTGCCTCTTGGTGCTCGAGGGAGAGTTTCCGCAGCTTCTGTTTGATTGGGGGGGTGACCGGGGGCCACGCGAGCTTGTGCTCAATGACCTCCCAGGCGACGCCCCGCATGTCCGAAGGCTTCCACGCAAAAACGTCGGAGTTTTCACGCAGAAAAGCCGCAAGTTCCGCTGCGTGCTCCTCGGGGAGCTCTGCTCCGCCCCGATCCGGACGGTTTTGTTTTCGTCGCCCAGGGACAGCGGGATCTTCCGGAGGCCCCCTTCCGGACGCGGCTTGAGGAGGGGCCTCCCGGGTGGTGGCGCAGAGGCGTCTAGTTCCGGGGGGAAATCCTCCCCCCCGGGCGTCTTTATGAGATTGACGCTTCCGATTCTGGCTGCAGCACGCTCGTATAGAGCACGGGCCATGTCTTGGTTTCCCCGGACATTGATCACACCATGCGGCCCGGGGATCTTCATGCAGAGGTAGTTTTGAGGGGTGGCAGCCCCCAGCCGATTGATTGTGGTCCTCCCCATTATCGCGTTGTAGGAGGAGGGGAGGTCCACTACGTCGAAGCGGACCAGCTCGGTCCGATAGTTCTCCGGGGTGCCGAACGTCATAGGAAGATCTACCTTGCCTACGGGGTGGATTGCTTTCCCTGGGACAAAACCTTGCAGGGGTCCTGCCGCGGGCTGCAGGAGCTTCTCATCGACCTGCATTTCTTTGAACGCTTTAAGGAATAGGACGTCGACGGAGCTTCCGCCGTCCACGAGAATGCGGGCCAGGTGGCAGTTGTAGATAGTCGCGGAGACAATGAGCGCGTCGTCGTGGGGGAAGCGAACCCCTCGCGTGTCTTCCGCCGTAAAGGTGAGCGGGACGTCCGACCACTTGGGTGGCGGGGACGTGTGTAGCACCCCCACAACCTTAACTTCACGCGCGTACTCCTTACGCTGGCACTTGGAGTCCCGCCCGGAGGCGGACCCTCCCACGATGACATTGATGCGGCGCTGAGAAGTCTAGAAGGGGAGAGCTTCTGAAGGCTCCCCCTCGTGCGTCTGCTGCCCCCTGCGGGAGCGGGAACAGCCGGAACAGCTGGCCTAGGGGGCAAGGAGGCCAGGGTCCCCCCCCATGCCCGCGCTGGTCGAGGAACGCCGCGAAGTATTGCAGCAGCTGGTGGCAATCTCGGGTAGCGTGGGTACTGGACCCGTGGAAGCTGCACCACGGTCCTTCCCGGCTCCTCCCCGCGGGGCCTTCCCGGCCGCGCGAAGACTGTCCTCCCCCATGGCCTTTCGGCCTGGGAAAGGGGCGGCTGTCCCTCAAGGGGTCGCGCGAGCCGCCTCCGCCCTCGAGGACAAAAGTGTCCCGAGGCCGTGGCTCGCTACGCCCCCCCTGTCTGGGGCGTTTGGGGGGATCCCTGGCCCCCCGGTCGACGGGGCCGGGAGCCCCCTGGGTCTTCTTCCAGATGTCTTCCTCTTCCGCCCGAGCGTACTTTTCGAGTACGTTGAAGAGCTCGTCGGCGAAAGAAGGGCAGCTATGGGAGCGTCTTCGGTGGAGTTCCCCGGGGAGGATCCCGCTTTTGCAGGCTTCGATGACTGTAGAGTCCGGGACGTGGGCCACTTTGCTTTTCACCTGAACAAAGCGCTTGAAGAAGCTTCTGATGGTTTCCCCAGTCCTCTGGCGGACAGTGTACAGCTGCGAGGAGTCCAGGGGCGCACATAATTCCCCTGGAAGTTCGCGCAGAACTCCCGCTTGAGCTACGTGAAAGACTTGATGGAGCTGGCCTTCAGATTGTAGAACCAGGAGCGGGCAATGCCGGGGAGGTAGAGGGGGAAGACGTTGCACTGTACCGTCTCATCCCCCCCGGCCGCAGAGATAGCTGTGGAGTAGACCTGCACAAATTCATAAGGATCTGCCTCACCGTTATAGTGCTCGATGTGCGGAGGGCGCTAGGGCCGCGGCCACCAGATGCTGCGAAGTCTTCGGCACAGGGGCTGGTTAGCCCCCTGCACCTCCCGGGGAGAGTCCCGGTCGCTGTCTTCTTTCACGGCACCTTCGTTGTCTGAGTCTGGAAGCGATCCGAGAGGTCCGCCAGAGTGGCGGTGGCGACGCTTCTCTTCTGGACCGGGGCTGAATTCCCGGACATCCGGGCTCTCCCCCGGGGAGGCTGGGTCTTCCGCGGGTCTCTTCCCCCGACTGCTGCGAGAGCGAGGCTCCCCACGCCAGCGGCCGGGGGGAAGTTCTTCCCCACGCTCAGGTGAATGCATTCGCTCGACCTCCCCCGTGGCGAAACGGACCTGTTCCGCCGAGGGAGGGAGCTTATGCACTGTAGCTGTCGGCCCGGAAGCTTCCGGGGCCGGCTGGGGGAGCCCCCTGCGAACACCCCCAGGACCGAAAAGGGGGAAGCCCATGTAACATCCGGAACCGGGGAGGGGGCGCCCATAGCGACGTTTGGAACCGAAGTAGAGGGGGCCCCGGTGGCAATGACCGAAACCGGAGAGGGGGAAGCCCCTGTAACATCTGGAACCGGCGAGGGGGGAGCCCCCGCGGTGACGTCCGGGACCGGGGAGCCGATGCGGGGGGAAGTCCGCTGAGGCACGGGAACTGCTCTGTCCACCGCCCTCAGTGCGGTAAACGCGACGCGAGGGGTGGGACTGGCTCCCGGCGTAGGGAAAACCCCCGGCATGAAATGGGCCCCCGGCCCCGGGAATAGGCATGGGACGGGGTACGCCCCTAGCGCCACGAAGGGCCCTAGCATGAAGTAACCTCCCGGCACCAGGACGGGCCCGGGTGACGGGAAGGGTCCAGACGTATATTCAGCAGGGGGAGGGAACCCCCCGGCAGGATCACACGGGGCGGACAGACCCCCGGAGGCCGGAGGGGCCGCCGGGTAACCCATAAACGGGGGCATAATCCCCGAGTACGGGCGCGACGTAAATGTGGGGGCCGGAGGCCGTGCCAACACGCTGAGCAGCTCATCCATTGAGCGCTGGGCGCGGAGCTGGCCCTCCACTAGAGCCTCAAGCAGGGCGTCCCGGGGAACCGGGGGAGCCGTCGGGGGGAGGCTAGTTCCGGCCGAGGTCCCCGCGGTCACCGGGAACGACCTGGAGGTGGAAGCACCTAAGTTAAGAGGGAAGGAGGGAGGCGGTACCTGGGCCTGACCGCCTCCGGGCGGAAGCGCCGGGACAGCAATGTCTCGGACGGGCGGCGCCGGGTCTCCGAGACCGGCGTCACCGGGAAGGGTGCGAGCCCTTGTTCTTGGGGGAGCCATGGCGTCTTGTCACGAATCCCCACGGACGGCGCCAACTGTCGTGGTTTTAAGAATACCCCGGCAGGTTTTGTGAACGATCCTAGCGAAGATTACGTGTAACGCCCTGAGTTAGGGGTGCAAATTTCCTTTTTCATAAATAGCATGCATGCATGTATCTGTAGTAATAGCCAGATCAGTTTCTATCTCAAGCCCTGAAATCTCCAAAATCTATCCTGTGACCTCAAATGAAGATCAGATTGTTCAGATATGATCTATCAGTTACTTTGAACTTAAAAGCCTTCAGAACCTAGATCCAATTCTATCCCTAACTCTCAGATTTATCAGCTCCTTCTGTTTTCGAAAACTGAAATACCTTCTATTACTTAAATACCCTAAGTTTCAGAAATACAGATTTAATCCGAATCTTGACCAAGTTCAGACCAGATTATTCCTGGAATATGATCATGGGTATGTCAATACCTTAATATAAAAAGTTGACAGCCATATTTCACCATCTAGACTCTTTTCACAAATCAGTCCAAGAATTATCGCAAAATAGTCCTTATCTGTTATTTGAAAATCCAAAAAGGCTAAAATCTCCAGATTAACTCCAAATTCAGAATTTCTTCGACAAATCTTCTCAAAATGCTATTTGTCACAAGTTTCTCTTCTGTTCAAATTCCAAAATCTCATCCTAAGTACCAGAATTCAAAACCAAATGAAATTCAGATTTCAATTACCCTAAATTACCCTATTTTCAGTTTGTATCAAAAACTACTCAAACGTATCATATTTTATCAATTATCATTGCCAATTAACCTGTTGAATATAATCTACCAGATTAGTGAAATCAAATTCAACTCTAACCTTCCCAAATCTCCAGAATTACAGATTGGTCCAATTGTGAAAATCAAATATTGCAAATCAGCCCAATTTCGACCAGGCTAGCTACTGTGCGCACGACCAGGAACTGCCGTGCTTGTGCGCCGTGGTTGCTCATCGCCGGTGAGGCTTCGCCCGCGCTCGTGACCATGCATGCCGGTGCGCACGTGTCCCCACTCCAGCTAGTGCCGTGGCAAGGCCGCTGCTACGTCGACGACCAGTGCTGCTCCCGCGCGCGATCAACGGCTTTTTGTCAGCAACTCCTCGCCACGTCGCTTTGCCGCGCCAGTGTTGTCGCCACCGCTTGCTACAACTTTGCCAGGTCCCGATGAGGCGACACTGTGATCAACTGCAAGCCTGTCGCCGTCGCATCACCGTTCTTCGCTGTGTCTTCGCCGCTGTTGCTCCAGCACGCAACCAGTCAAGTCACCGGCTGCCAATTACTTCGTTGTCTCCTTCTTGCTTGCTTCGCCTGGCCTATTTATACACCACTGTCCCCCAGCAACTTCTTGTTTCACTGGAAATCAGCTAAGTCTCAAAATTCTCCTGTCCTGGTCTTCTTCTCCGGCGAGCCGTCGAGGAGCCTCACGGTGCCAGCACAATCCGCAACATCTCCTGTCAAATTAACCGCATCAGTAAGTTCCCTTCATCTCCCTCATCGTGCTGTACCATTTAATTGGTTTACATTGCATCTAGTCGCCGGCGATCGCCGGAATTGACTGAAAATCGAAGATTGCCCTGTTCCGGCAATGCAGGCCAAATCAATTCGAATTAGCCCTCGAACCTGTGAAGCAAATTGATCAGTGGGTTATTTCAAGCAAGCCTGTAAGCTTAGAATCCCTAATTAAACATCATTCGAAGCTTTTCCCAAATTCAAGCTCTACCAGAAAACCGGCGATCGTCGCCAGGCTTCTCCGGTGATCCTCCAGTCAATTTTATGTGACCAGAAGCTTCCCTATACCTCCTAGATGCTCTCCAAGCAAAGAATTAAGTTCTCTCGGCCTGTAGCAAAAACCCCCAAATAGCAGTGTTCTTCTCCGGCACAGTTCACCGGAAAAGTGTTCCCGGCCATTTCAGCCCTCGAAACTTTGTCATTTAGATGTGCCTTAGCCTCCTGAGTATTTTTGTCTTCTAGCTCGACACCTAGATCGGCCTAGATTGGAAGTTATAGCCATGCCAAGTTTGTGTCCAGAACTGCTCCAGTGCAGCCAGTTCATCTCTGTTCATCATCAAATTTCATGCTTTCCAGCCATTTTCAGCCTTAGATCCTATTGAATGATTTATTCCTGTTATCAATGCCTACCTCCCAGACAAAGTGGTGCATCATTTGGAGCTCTAGATCAAAACTTATGCTAAGCCCTAGTTTTTGACATTGTCAGCTCTATGCCAGAGCTTGTCAGCCAGTGGCATTGACCTTGTTTACCCACTTCTGGTTGTGTAATTTGAAAATCACTTTGTCCACTAAATTTGTAGAGTTGTGATCTACATTTTATTCTACTACCACAAGTTAAAATAACCCCTCTATCATTCATCGACCCTATGTCGATGCTTTGAACCGAATGTCGATCTAAAGACGTTCGCTGTTTTTGAGCGAACCAGTCGCAACCTTGACATCATTCTGATATTTTGAGACATTTGGAACCTTGTAAACCTTTGACAGCTAATCTTAACATTGGTTTCCTTAACTTAACCCTAATCAGCCTCTTAACCCAATCATTTCAGAATCATCAAGACTTCATCTTTGCATCATTGCATATAGTATAATAATGTATTGAAAAGATTATGATTATTGGTTGTTTGTTTGATTTGAGAGCAGATCAAGAGCCCGAGTTCGAGGACTTCACTGCGGACCCGTCGTCAACTGCTGTATTTTACGACGCGGAAGGCAAGTCACATCCTTGGTCATCTTTAACCTATATTTTAAATGTTGCTATAATATAACCTTGAATATAGGCAATATTGCATGTGAAAGATTGAGAATGGTTGATTTATGAATTGGCAGTACTAGACTGGTTATCGGTGAAATGTGAAATAAACAAGTTTTGAGCCATGAACTATTATATGTATTTATATACTTATATTCCTGAAATAAAACCCCTAGCCGTGACCAGAAAAATGGTATGGATGGCTGTAGCACTGGAGGTGCTAGACTGCAAAGGAATGCAGGCACTGAAGGTGCAGGGTTGTGGATGGTCTGGTCACTGGCATATAAGGACTAGAACCTTGTGTTGTGCGTCTAGTGGCATGAACAATGTGCAAACCGCAAGCCTGGTATGGGACAGGCCTGAACAAGTAATTATGTGGATCGCACATGAAACCCCTGCATGAGATGTGTTGTGATGCACGATAAACACGGAGCGCGGCTCCCACACATATCACTGAAGGTGATCAATCACGCTGACCCAGTAATGGGAATAAGCAATGGGGTGGAGGTTTGGATACAACCTGCCACAACTGTGCCTCGCTGAGAGCCATAGGGTCGGGGGTGAATTGTGAGTAAAACATAACAAAAGTTCTTGTTATTTCCACCTTGCCGCTCACAGTATGAAGTGAGTCAGGGGTCCAATCATTTTGTTATGATAGGAAAGGTTTGAAAGTGGAATATCTTGCGGGTAAATTGGTACCTCTCTGCAGAGTTAAAAACGTATTCGAATACTCCGAGCTCCCGAGTTTTATAGAAGTCTTCTGCGGTGGATTAAATCCACGGGGTGTGACACAAGTACTATTTTCTAAATAAAATATGTTTAAATCTAGATTACCCAAATGACATGTGTTGTCATGATAAGGAGTGCTACCGTGGGCTGTCGTGTGTCGACGTGTCGCAGTAGTGCTATAATCTAGTGAACATGAGTGATGATGTTATATTATAAAAAGTGCTGCCATGAGATGAGGTATGAAAGAAAAAGGATTATTTTACAAATATCCATAATTCTTGACTAGTCTAGGTTCATATCATCACTACTATATGTATCTACTCTTACCTATGACTTGCTGAGTACGTAAGTGCTCACCCTTGCAACATTCAACTCAATAGATGGAGCCTACCTTGATCAAGATGATGGCACGGAGTACTACGTGGATCCAGAAGGAGGAGAATCAGTTCTGCCAGAACCCTGAAGTGTATTGTTCTGCCGTCAACTTCTTTTGTGGGAGGGTCACCTACCTTCTGCTGTGTAGTTAAATATTTTGCAAAACCCTGAATGCCTTGCAGGCATTGTAATCCTCTTTATGTAATATTAAGGCCAGCAGGCTACACTGCTTAATATTTTGTGAGTACTCTGTTGCAATGTAATATACTCCTGTGTTTGACTCATCCTGGGAAGTCAAAGGTTTGTGGTTTGGGACTAGCTGCAGCGAACTAGGTCTCTACAGGAGTAGTCGTTGTCCCAGTTTCGGGGCGCGACAAGAAAAGTTGGTATCAGAGCAACATGAGAACTTGACTGTAGGACGACACCTTTAGGAAATTGGCCGTGCCAGGAAGACGTAATTTATTTAGAAACTATTTGTGGAAATTTTATTTTGGTAAAAATAATGAGCTTTGTGGCTCTTGAAGAACCTTCATTTCAAAATTTTATTTGGATTTCTAAAATTCGGTAAGATTGTGAGAGTGCGTTCTGTTGTTTCAGAGTGTCTTATTGGTTGGTGTAGACAGAGCTAGTGGATGCTCTTGATAGCTTTGTGATTCGCTGTTGCTTTTGCAATGGTTAATTTGTGTATTATGGCTAGTAGCCTAAGTATTTTATGCATAAAAGTAGTTGCATTAATTTCTGCATTGCTGTCTTAGTTGCCCTTAGTTAGTTAGATCCGTCTAAACTTTTTCAGAGCCACCATGGTTGACACCAGAAGGAGATCTCGAAGTGGAAGAGAAGATATAGATCAGACTCCGCAGGAAGAAGAAACTATGACAAGAGACCCTTTGTTTCAGCAAGGATCTCAGAGTTCCAATCCACCTCAGAATGAACAACCCAGTCTTCAGGAAATTTTGTTGTCAATGGAGAAAAGTTGACAAGAAGCTCAGATAGCTCATACCCAGTTGTTAGCCCAGATAGTTCAGAAACTGCCTACTGGAACAACAGAAGGAACTACTTCTGCTGTAGGAGCAAGATTAACAGATTTCCAAAAGACCCGTCCACCAACATTCTCTAGTGCGACCGATCCTATGGTTGCCGATGATTGGTTACGGGATATCGAGAGGAAACTAGACACGGTCCGATGCAGCGAACGAGAGAAAGTTTTGTTTGGATCTCATCAGTTATCAGGAGCTGCAGCTGCCTGGTGGATGAATTACCAGGAAGCTCATCCTGATAAAGATAATATCTCTTGGAGGGAATTTAAGGATCAATTTCGGAAATTTCATATACCTACTGGTGTTATGGCAGCTAAGCGTCGGGAATTTCGGAATTTAACTCAAGGAAGTAAGTCAGTTACTGAGTATCTACACCAATTTACTCATTTGGCTCGATACGCACCTGGAGATGTGGATACTGAAGAGAAGAAGATAGAGCGCTTCACAGAAGGACTTCAACACTATTTACAGTATCAAATTGCTTCTCATGAACTTACAGAATTTCAAACCCTAGTGAACAGAGCTTTAAAGGTAGAAGAAAAGAAGAATATGGGAGAAGAAAGCCGAAAGAGGAGGATGTTCCAGCAAACAAGACCACAGCCAAATCCAATCAGAGGAAGAGTTCCTATCACTCCCAATTTCCGACCATCTTATCAGAATCCCAGACCAGCAACGACATTGTGCCCCAACTGCCGAGGAAATCATTCTCAGAAGGATTGCCCTCATCCTCGTGTTGAGTGTTATCATTGTGGACAGCGTGGGCACCGTAAAGAATTCTGTCCTTGGATACAGCTTCCAATGTCCATTCCCAGATCTCAGGCAGGAACACAGCCAGTAGTAACCAGAGCATCACCATCGCAGAATTTTAGAGGAAATTCAGCAGGAAGAGGAGGAAATATGGCTAATCGAGGAAGAGGAAGAGGTAGAGCACCAGCTGCAACCCAAGGAGGAAGATTAAACTATACTTCAATTCAAGAAGCAGGCAACGCCACCGACATTCTTCTAGGTAGATTTCTGATTAAATCTGCATCTGCCTTAATATTGTTTGATCCGGGTGGTACAAATTCATTCATGTCAAAAGCATTTGCATCTGAAGTTGAAATGCATGTAGACCAAGTACCACTAGAGTACTCTATGGTTATACAAACTCCAGGGGCTAGATTATCTGTTTACTCGATCTGCCCAAATGTAACTTTCAATATAGAAGGAGTAGAATTTGAGGCAAATCTACTAGTTCTAGAACTGCAAGGTCTAGACATTATTTTGGGAATGGATTGGTTGTCCCAACATAAAGGTCTAGTAGATTGTGAAGAGAAAACCCTTAGTCTTGTCAGTAGCCAAGGGGAGAGAGTTCTATTCCATGCAGAAAGATCAGCAGTCAAGAGACCGCTAAGATCTGTTCAAGCATTGCAAAAATTATGCCTGGAACAAGTGCCACTAGTACAGAAATGCAGTCTTCTATCGGTAAAAAAAACCCTTCTACTATCGGTTTTTGTACCGATAGAGATAGACACGATAGAACAAGACTGGACATTTTCTATCGGTAAATAACCGACAGAAGAAGTTCACTATTCTATCGGCATATTATGAATCTACCGATAGAAAACCCGTCGTATTCTTACGTCCAGCAGTTCGAAAAGTACCACTATTCTAACGGTTAACTACAAGATTACCGACAGAAAAAAGCTTAGTACTCTATCGGCATATTAGGAGTGTACCGATAGAAAACTCGTCGCTAGCGGATTGAAAAGTACCACTATTCTAACGGTTAACTACAAGATTACCGACAGAAAAAAGCTTAGTACTCTATCGGCATATTAGGAGTATACCGATAGAAAACTCGTCGCTAGCGGATTGAAAAGTACCACTATTCTAACGGCTAATTATAAGTTTACCGACAGGAAAACTCACACTATTCTATCGGCATATTACAAGTTTACCGATAGAAAACTCGTCAATAGCGATTGAAAAGTACCACTATTCTAACGGTTAACTACAAGATTACCGACAGAAAAAAGCTTAGTACTCTATCGGATATGTATGAGTTCACCGGCAGGAAAGGTCAAACTCTTCTAACGGTTAATTTTGATTGTACCGATAGAAAAAAGGACAGTAGTCTCTCGGTTGTTGATGAATTTACCGATAGAGCAATCACATATACAGTACTTTATTTGCATCGCAATACAGTACATTCACATATACAGTACAGATGCAATACAGTATAGATTGGATACACAATACAGTACAGATGCAAGGTAAATTCACAGAACAAATTCACACATTAGGCAGTTATTCACATTTATTCACATATGTATGGACAAATACAGATTGCAATCCAATGTGGACATTTATTCACATATATATATTTATTCACATGTATATGAACAGTCTATGCAGAGTACACCAAAAGGAGAAAATTGTCATGCTGGATGGTTGGGTGCTACTTCCTCCATGACATATTGTGCCCAGATTTGTCGAAGATATATAATCTTTGCATTTTCATATTGGTCTTTCGACATGGCGATCTGCAAGCATGTGTGCATACTGAGTAACTAACTTCGATCCTAATTTAGAACGTGACACCCATTTTTGAAATTTGAGTTAGCTATCGATGCTTACCTGGGGGAATCGGGAAAAGTTTGTCTGCACTAGGTCGTACATGTAGCGCAGCACATAAAACCCGCATTCCCACGATTGCGGCTGCTGATGGCACTGAGATAATTGCATATGCGAATACATGTTAGCTATATATTGTTTCCATAAACTAATTAAGCATAAACAAAAAGTCTCGTGAGTACCTCATATTCTTTCCAAGCTAGTAGGGAGCCCTGCGGTGCGGCATGCCTCCCTCCAGCGGACACATATTTATCAAAAGCCCTGCATTTCAGTTAGTATTGCCGGTTAATGTATTATCATTAGCTAGTGAGGTCAAAATTTAAATCAAACATATAAGTTACTTACGCCCCCATATTCCCCTTGAGCACATATTCCATCGATAATCTGTCACGCATCGAATCGAGGTAGTACACCTCGTTCCTCGGCGGACAGATCACGATGAGGATCCAGTGGCCCCTGCATTGTACGTAAAAGAGGACCGCTAGCTCAAAGTACATCTCAGGTGTAACATACAAGATTGAGTTAAATTAGTACGAAATGCACTAACCTTTGGTGGTACGGCACCAGAATGAAGTCCCTGTCCTGCTGCGCCATCAGCGCGCTAGATATGTACTGCTCAGCGTGCGCGGCGTCCTGCTCTAGCATCGTGAGGCTTATTTTCTCTGGGTCGAGGAAACCCACCTTGTCACACGCAGCCTCCGATGCTAGCCTGTACATGCACCTGCATGCGAAGGACGAGATTAATATTAATTTCACAGAAAGTTACTCAGTATTCAAATGAACTGCAACATTAATGCAGAGTTAGCAAACAGAGTTAGAAAACAGCAATACATAGCATCAGCAAACTCACAGGACTCCAGTCCGTATGATGGACATATCGAGCTCCCGCCAGTTGTAGAGGTCGAACAGATCCTCGTGTGCCACGGATATAGTCCCGGGCTCACGGTGGAACTGCCCAGGCCTGTAGGGAACTAAGAAGTTCAGGCTGCGCCGAGCTCGATGTAGGTACCAGTCGTGGAGGTCTCTGGTTGATCGATCCAATTTCCGCAAAGATGCCTCCGACAGGAGTGGGAGCGTGTTCGTGAACGTCCGCGGCAGTCCCTGTCGCCCTTTGCCCTTGCCTTTGCCGCCCTTGCCTTTTGCCGGGGACTGAGCGCGTACCTTCGAAGGCAAGGGCGAGGTGATGGCGGCTTTCTTCTGAGGTGGAGGCGTGGATGCGCTGGGTGGGGTCGAGGCCGTCTTTGATGTGTCCAGGTTCGCACGAGATCGGCCCTCATGCCCTGAGCTGGGGGCGCAGTCCCCTGGTAGCCCCGCGGCAGGCCACTTCAATTAATGAGCACGTATGTTAGATTATGCAAGTTGAGTGTACTGAGTAGGATGTAATCTAAAATGTGTAGGATTTACCGGTTGTATTACAAGACACTTCTTGGGCCACTGTACGTAGGAGCCCACTGCCTCGGCAAGTGTCTGCAGTTCCTCTGTTGGGACTGGCAACGGAGAATCGTTGTAGCCCGGCATGGCCATGTCCACCTGTACCTTTGCGAAACCCAACCGCAGAGGTACACAGTGGACCCGGACATCCGGCCCAGACGGATATACGAAGCCGTGTCCAACCACTTCCTGCCCGGCGCCTACGTGATTCTGTAGGATGCAGCCCTCCGGCCCCTGCAAATTTGTAACAATTAAAATAGGTTAGCGAAACAACTCTAACAGAATGGGAGTGGCATCAACTTAAGTGCACAGATGAAGGCTTGCAGTACCTCAAGTAGATCCACTGGATCCGCGAGTACCTTCGAAGCGCAACTGCTTCTCCGACCCCGCGGGGTACCGTCGTCCTGGGGATCCGCATCTAAACTCTTGGCCAGCAATGTTTCTCTCAACCGTGCAAACTCTTCCCTCATTTGTGCGACCTCGGTCTGCACCTCAGACTGTACCTCAGCCCGTATCTCAGCCCGCATCTCCGCCCGTATCTCCTCCCGTACCTCAGCCCGTATCTTATCGGAGAGGTCAGCTTCCTTTTCCTTCCAGGTGCGGGCCTTCTTCCTCGGTGGAGCCGGATCTACGAAACCGGCCTTCCACGACACAATGGCTCCCACGGCCCGTGTCCGCCCGGGATGCTCCTTATTTCCTAGAGCTCGGGTGAGGATGTCGTTCTCCCTCTGCGGGGTAAACAATCCCTCCGCTGCGTCCTTCTCAAAAGAGATCTGTTACATTTGAAGGTACCTTGTGAGACAAATTGCCTTATATACACTTGTGCGCACACAGTTTACGAGGTTAGCCAACTTACCATTCGCCTCACAACATCGGCGTCCCCAGGGGTTGCGAACTGCACAGACCCCGTGGACGACACGGACCCCCTCCCCCTCCACCATCGCTTGCACCTCTCATCCCTGATCTCGGAGAGCGGCAACTCAGGGGTGTCCATGACAGGATTTTGTTCGTCTTCCTTCTTCCACTGTTCCTCCTTCCCCGCATAGCCCCGGGATCCGAGCCGATGCGGGTGGTCGTTCCTCTTCTGGATCGCCCTATTCTTCTCGCTAAGGGCCTTGAACTCCTCAGTCCCCTTCTGCTTGGTGAATTCCTCCCATACCTCCTCCGATATGAAGGGGTACTTCTCGCAAGGAGATTTCCCCGCAGCTAGGAAGTTACTGACGAGCCAGCTCTTAAAGGTTTTCCATGTTCCGTTCATGTCCTTCAAGCAGGCAGTCCTAGGTGTATCGTCGGGGATGTTCCACTTAGCCTGTTTCCGAAAAATGCATACAATTAATCACGAGTTAGTTAAACTTTAGTATAAGCCAAGAGAACGTGATTACGAAAGAGTTCAGCGATTTCAGTTCATTTAACCTTCACTTCCGCCCACAACCTATCCCTCTCGTCCGCCGTCACGTCCTTCCAGCTCTGGACGGTGATCTTCACCCTTTCTTTCGCCAACAGCCCAACGTAGGCCGCGTACCTCCCAGCATTCTTTCCAATCGGCCTCCCAAATTGGTTGAACTCACAAGAAAGATCAGTGCGTTTGGCCAAACGCCCCAACGTCGTCGCGCCTCGCCCCACCCTCTTGCGCTGGGATGTAACAGCCCCATCTTCAGTAGTTACGATGGGGTTGGCCCTAGTCGAACCACTAGTACCATCCGATGAAGACGACGACATGTCTTGCCCTACAAAACCTTCAACAAACCATATATATGGCAATTAATTCGCCTTGGACTTCCATAACTCAGCCCAGGACTGGAGACTAACTAGGGCGGCAAAAGGGAAAATAATACAAAAAGAAAGACATGCATAAATTACTTACTGAACTCTTCAGAAAAGTCATGTATATAGGCATTTGAAACATATACATCGAAGACCCATCCACATTGCCATATATTCATACGAAGTGAGTAAAAATTCCCAACCAAACTAGTACATTGCATGGCTCATGTCCTTCCAGATCCAAATTAAGTTTTACTACTTGTGCAGAAAATTTTCTATCGGTAAACACATGAGCTGCCGATAGAATATGTGTAAGAACACCTCCAACATATAATCTGCATTACATGGCAGTTGGATACAATTGATCACACATACAGCAGTATAGAGAAGTTAAAATCTCAAAACAGGTTCATTACAGCACTGGAACATATTATGTAAACCCTAATTAAAATCAACATTGCCTGCGGAATGTACATAAGCCAACACAATAGGGAACCCTAGTGTAATTGCAAAACTCCAAGAATTAGTACGTGCAAAACACTAGGATCAAATAAAGAAGATGCTGGAAATAGAACGACGAATTAGGGTATTTACGGCGGCGATCAGTTCTGGTGATGCAGAGGCGGTGTAGAACGCAGCAGCGGCGGGCGAAGGACGAAAATAAGAACCGGTGGCAGTGACGAACCAGTGTCCAGCCGGCGATCGTCGTGTGGGAGAGAGGAAGTGAGTGCTCACGGCGGAGGTTGGGGTTTTCTTCGCTCTCAAAGAGACGCAGTGCTCTAAGGTGGAACTGTTCGAGTGGAGGGAAACTAAAGGGCCGTGTACGAGAAATAAAGTAGCGGAGGAACTTTTCTATCGGTATAACAAAATGATACCGATAGACTTATGTAATTTTCTATCGAAACAACAAAATAATACCGATAGAAAAAGTAAATTTCCCGGAAAAATATTCGAATTAGTGATTGCATTTTTCTATCGGTATAAACAATAAAATCCCGTGAGACCAATTTTCCACAGAAAATTTTTTTAAAGTGCTTGAGATTGGGTGCCATTTTTCTATCGGTAAAAACAACAAAATACCGTGAGAGTAATGAAAAGGTGCCCTTTTCTATCGGTATAAACAAAAAAATCCCGTGAGCCCAATTTTCCCCAGAAAATTTTTTTGATTAAGTGCTTGAGATTTGTGTGCCCTTTTTCTATCGGTAAAAACAACAAAATACCGTCAGAGTTATGAAAAGGTACACAATTTAACATCAAACAGACCGTGGTTGAAAGCTGCAGAATGTTAAAGAAAGAGGGAAGATAGCCGGAAAATTGGAAAATTGACATAAAAAGAAATTGTTCATTCATTGTTGTTTTATCACTTACATAAAAAATAAAACCCAAAATGCTAGGTCAAGGGGTGGTCTTAGCCCTGGCTGCATGTAGAATAGAGTCAGTTAGACTTGCAGCCAGGACGCAGGACTCCTCTAGCGACAAGTTGTCCCTAGGATCAACTACTACCGCGTCAAGAAGGCCTGCGACCTCCGTCAGCTTCGCTATGGTATCCTTCATAGTCAAACCGCAGCCAGCGATGGTCATATCCGCGGCTTTCTTCTCCTCGCGAAGACGCCTCGTCCTCGCCCTAGCATTGTCACCATCCGTCTTCATGCGCTTAATGCGCTGGAAGAGATCGTCAAGGTCAAGCCGTAGCTGAGTGTGCTTGTCTGTAAGGAGCTTGTGCTCCTCCTGGAGGGCCCTCAGGTCAGCCTTCACTTTGGCAGTGTCTTCCACGGCTACCATTCCCTGTGCAAATCAACAGGTCAAGAATGAACTGAACATGGATTAACAATACAGGGGTAAACCGAGGAGATTTAGAGTTCTTACCGGGGAGGCCGTGGATGACGATCCCATGGAGGTTGCCATTGTGAAAGAGAAGATGAGGAGTCCAACCGTTCGAGAATTAGAAAAACAACAAAATACCGCGACGCATGGCGAGGTACTTATAGAGTTTCCAAGGCGACGCATGGCGACACGGTTGAGAATTCGAAGCGGTAGAGTATTCTTCTATCGGTAAAAACAGGAAAAAACCGTCAGACAACAAATACCGTGAGACAAATGAATTTATTCTAACGGTAAAATAGAACAATACCGATAGAAAACGTTTTGAAGTGCCTGAGAGAAGATGTCCTTCTCTATCGGTATAAATAACAAAATACCGTCAGAAAAAAGGGATTTTTGAAGAGGCTGCGATGAGATTTTTGCAAGTGCTATTTGAAGGGAAGAATTAAATATTTACAGGATAAAGGTACTGTACATGTTAGAACTCATGCTGTGGAGTAAAATTGAGATGTATTAATGCTGTGAACTAGCTTATCATTAAATTCTAAAGAAAAATGTACTGCCTGATGTATTAATGATAAGTTCCTCACCTTGCTGCAGAACTTGTGGGCTGTTTGCTTGGCATTTATCCCTGAAATAGAAATTAATCATCAATGGTTCTCAACCCATAATCCTTCTTCGTGGTCATCTCGCAGATACGTTGTTTCGTCGATATCTTCAGTACGGATAGATTGAATGTCCTCTAAAAATGGAGGTATTTCATCGAATTGGTTATACTCCTCTTCGTCGACAACATCTTCGACCCCAACAATACGTCTCTTGCTGTGGAGGACAACATGCAAGTTTGGATTGGCCGGGTCAACGATGTAGAATACCTGTGTGGCTTGCTTTGCAAGTATGAATGGATCGTCTTGGT
The DNA here is from genome assembly GCA_019359835.1 of Pharus latifolius. Taxonomy (NCBI): domain Eukaryota; kingdom Viridiplantae; phylum Streptophyta; class Magnoliopsida; order Poales; family Poaceae; genus Pharus; species Pharus latifolius. The sequence continues at coordinate 27,868,145 of CM033329.1, forward strand.
GTCCGACTCTACCAAGATTGACGAGAGTAAACCCGTAACTGTCAACTTGAACACCTCGAGGGATTTCGACCCATTGGCATCGAAACAGGGGAATCTTAAGTAATCCGTAATCGAGCTCCCATATTTCGTCAATAACACCGTAATATGAGTTCAGCGCCCTTACTGACCTGGCATCCTCGGAAATAGCAAACAGTGTCACTCCGCTACATTGCGTGCTACTCTTGGCGTCTTGAGCTCTTGTGTAAAATGAATACCCATTGATGTCGTACCCCTGCCAAGTCCCTACAGTGAATCTTGGGCCTCTAGCCAACCATGTCACAGTTTCACTTACGGAGCCCTCGGCAGCTCGCGTGACTCTTTCTTGGATCCACTCAGCAAATTTCCTGTTATGTTCTCTGCTTACCCAAACGTCTGACTTCGAAGGATTCTGTGACCGTAACATTACCTTGTGCTCGTGTATGTATGGCTCGACCTCCGTCATGTGTTGTAAGACCCAAAAATGTGATTTTGCGTACACATCACGAGCGGGGACGATAGCTTTGAATCCAATCGTTCCAATTCCCTCAAGCCTACCCTCGTGTCGAGACCTAGGAACACCAATTGGGTCAACCCCGGCCATATAATCTGTGCAAAATTCAATCACCTCCTCGGCGGCATAACCTTCCATGATACTCCCCTCGGGTCGACGACGAGTCCTTACGTATCCCTTCAATACACCCATAAATCTCTCAAATGGATACATGTAGCGCAGGCACACAGGTCCACAAAACTTAATTTCTCTGATAAGGTGAACAATCAGATGGACCATAACATCAAAAAAGGATGGAGGGAAATACATCTCGAGCTGACAAAGAGTTGTAACCACGTCGCGTTGCAAAGCGTCCAATCCATCGGGATCAATTACCTACGAGGACACAGTTGCGCCAAATATTCATATCAGAAAAATCTTCTCATTAAGCTCCACAAATGGAGGTAGTGAACTTATAGTACGAGTGCACGTACTTACCTTGGAAGATATTGCGTTGAAGAAATAACATAGGTTTGTGATTGTCTCTCTGACTTTAACTGGGAGAATGCCTCTGATAGCAATGGGAAGCATCTGTGACATCAAGACATGACAGTCGTGGGACTTCATGCCAACCAGTCTTAGGTCCTTCATAGACACAAGTTTTTTCAAGTTCGCGGAGTACCCACATGGAACTTTAACACCGTGCAGGCACCGACAGAGTTCTGTTTTTTCGCTCTTGGACAACGTGTAGCAGGCCGGGGGGAGGTATGTACGCTTTCCATTCTCTAAAGGTGCAAGCTCAGTCCTTATCCCCATTTCCACCATGTCACGACGAGCTTTCACACCATCCTTTGTCTTTCCCGGAATGTTCAACAACAAACCAATCAAACTGTCACAGACATTTTTCTCTACATGCATGACGTCAATGCAATGTCGAACTTGTAAGTGCTCCCAGTACGGTAGATCCCAGAGAATCGATCTCTTCTTCCAAACATTTTTTTCTCGAGGTTTAGAATGCTTACCGAACTCAACTTTGATGTCGTTCACGCGTGAGTAAATCTCCTTACCGGTCAGAAACACTGGAGCTGATCCCTTCTCAGGCTTCCCGTTAAATGATTTCCTCTTCTTACGGTACGTGTGATGCACCGGAAGAAACCTGCGGTGACCCATGTACACTGTTTTCCGGCAGTTTCGCAGCCAGATGCTCTCAGTTTCATCTAGGCAAATAGGGCAAGCCTTGGCTCCTTTCGTACTATACCCCGACAAATTGCCGTAGGCAGGAAAATCATTTATGGTGCAAAATATCAGGGCCCGCAAGATGAAATTCTCTTTCTTGTATGCATCCCACACCTGCACACCCTCGCTCCACAATTTCTGTAAGTCCTCGATTAAAGGTGCTAGAAACACGTCAATATCATTTCCGGGTTGTCTGGGTCCTGAGATTAGTAACGCCATCATGATGTACTTGCGCTTCATGCATAACCAAGGAGGAAGATTGTAGATGCATAAAAGAACCGGCCAAGTGCTGTGCCGGCTGCTCATACTACCATGTGGGTTCATACCATCTGTACTCAGCCCGAACCTTACATTCCTAAGTTCACCGCCGAACTCAGCAAATGTTCTGTTGATGTTTCTCCATTGAATAGAATCAGCTGGGTGTCTCAGTTTTCCGTCTTGTTTCCGGGCTTCAGCATGCCAACGCAAGTGCTTCGCGACTTTCGGATTTGCAAACAGCCGCTTCAATCTAGGTATCACAGGCAAGTACCACACAGTTTTTGCCGGGGGCCCTTTCCTTACCTCGTGACGTTCACTGTCAATCCGGTCCCTACGCGTATACCTCGATGCGCCGCATCTTGGACAAACATGCAAACTGGAGTACTCGTTACGGTACAACACACAATCATTTGGGCATGCGTGTATTCTTTCGATTTCCATTCCCAACGGACACAACAGTTTTTTGGCTTGGTAAGTAGATCTTGGCAACTCATTTCCCTCTGGAAGCATGTCCGCTAGAAGATCTAATAGTGCCGTGAAACTCTTATCACTCCAACCGTTTCCTGCCTTCAAGTTATATAATCTCAGCACAGAAGACAGTTTTGTAAATGTTGCACATCCAGGGAACAGAGGCTTCTCAGAGTCAGCAATCAGTTTCTCAAATTCACAGAAGTCATTTTCGTTGTAATCTTCCTCTACATCACGTAACATCTCATCTAGATTGTCATCATCATCATCTACGTGCACATCGGAATTAACATTACCAAAATTGGGATGATCATCGATATTATTGCAATCCACATCCGAGTCGTGCTGATTGGTAGTAGTGGTGCTTGTTTCCTCAAGATCTTCGCCATGCCATATCCAACGGGTGTATCGCGCGTTAAAACCACGACGAATCAAATGACTCTTAATTTGATCAGAGTTGCTAAACCTCTTCAAGTTCATACAATCTGTACAAGGACAGAGCATATTTTTCTCTCCCTTCCTCTCCTTTTGTTGCTCAGCAAATTTAATAAACTCATTCACACTATCCAAATATTCAAGAGTAGTACGTTTTATTCCATACATCCAATATTTCCTGTCCATCTACAATTAACAAAATTTAACGAGTAAGCCATGCATGAAACCTGCCCGATTAAGTTATGTATATGTACATGTACAGCCTCTTACAACAGATACATGTGTTGAACCCTAGCCTGACGAAATTAACACTAATTAACCTAGCTAACTACACAATACAAGCTAGTTAGCTCCTAAAACATGACGCATTTCCAGCTACCAAGCTCCCAAGCTTAGAGCTACAAACTTGGAACTACACAATACAGCTAGCTTGCAAGTAGAGAGGAAGGGAGCTCTAGAGGGAGAGAGAGATAGGTGTCGACGATTAAGCATACCTTAAAGAGAGGGGCGCAATCAACTTCCCTCCAGCCTGCGCTGATCACCCTAGCAGTGTAGCTGGAACTTTCGTCACAAACAGAGGGACACAGAGTGCAACAGAACAAATTAAAGAGCAGCTCCGCAATGGTCGACTGGGGTTTTCCTTATAATGGACATTTTTCTAACGGTAAATACATGAAATAACCGTCAGACTAACTTAGGTAATTTGCCGCTCACATATTCTATCGGTAAAAACACACACATACCGTTAGAGAATATACATTACTAAGCAAATATATGTATTTTTCTATCGGTAAATATGTGCATTTACCGTTAGAATATGCATGACTAAACAAATATATGTGCTTCCTATCGGTAAATATGTGTATTTACCGTTAGAATATGCATGACTGAACAAATATATGTATTTTTCTATCGGTAAATATGTACATTTACCGTTAGAATATGCATGACTAAACAAATATATGTGTTTCCTATCGGTAAATATGTGTATTTACCGTTAGAATATGCATGACTGAACAAATATATGTATTTTTCTATCGGTAAATATGTGCATTTCCGTTAGAATATGCGTGACTGAACAAATATATGTGCTTCCTATCGGTAAATATGTGTATTTACCGTTAGAATATGCATGACTGAACAAATATATATGTTTTCCTATCGGTAAATATGTGTACTTACCGTTAGAGGAGGTACTGTCACCAAACTGGGACAAACATGCACATGCCATTTCTCACATTCAAGGAATCATATCAATGTAACATCAAACAGATCTTACATCAAACGGATCTTAACTAGAAGATAAAGCAATATATTTCAAGAAATGCTAATTTGTGGATTAACTAGGAGACACAAAAATACTTTTCGTAGGTAGTTGGGACTTCATCTTGCCAAAGAAATTACACATGCCAGTTCACAAATTCAGGTACAAACATACACATGCCAGTTCACCAATACAAATTCAGGTACAAACATACACATGCCAGTTCACAAATTGAAGTGCATGTCTGAAACAGCAGTACAAATACACACCTACCTACCAATACAATTAAATACACAAATGCTCCCTGCACATTCAAGTTCATGTCCCAATTAGCAATACATGATACACAAATATACAACAATATACAAATACAACAATTCACACATTCGATGTATATTACAAAAGCCACGTCTGAAATTAACAACAGATCACGACGAGGACCCAGTGGCCCATACATGCATTTTACATAAAAGGGAACCTTTGCAGGTTGCCACAATGCAACTACCGACTACAAGTTAGACCTGATACATCACAAATCCATTCATCCAAAACAGCAAATGTCTGAACCACATTGGACTTAACCATAGGAGTTCAGTTCGAAGACGCCCGAGGAGCTGGAACTGCCGTCGACATACATTTGTACGTAATGGTGATTTCCTCGGACTCAAACTCGATCAACTCAACTCAACTCAACTCAACTCCATTAACAAAAAGAACCTACCTTCCAAGATGTTGTTCTGTGTAGTGATGGTGTAGAATGGCTGTGCAAATAACAACAATTCTTCTTCTCCAAGCAGGTAAGCATCTGGCCACAAGCTGGTGCATGCAAAAACATGTAAGATGCTTTCTATAGGTCCTGATTTGAGAAACACGCCGGGCTTAAGCATCTTCTCGACCGAGCCAACCAAGATCTCGCCCTTCACGTCCTTCCAGCTCTCGACGGTGATCTTCACCTTTTCTTTCGCCAACAAGCCAACATAGGCAGCGTACTGCGATGAAGAACCGTGAAATACGTTGCCCCCCACGAGCATCATCCAAGGACCTGAACAGATCATAATCATATTGAAAAGAAGACACATCAAAATGAAGGATACAAAAAAAGCAGAATTATTGCCATAATCGGATTAGAATAATCTAACAATATTGCAGAAATTTTACGTACCTTCCTTGGGATGCCGACGTCTAGAGGGCGTCGATGGAGGTGCGGAGGTGCAGCGGTCCCCTGTAGAGGTGCGCCGGCCGTCCATGGAGCTTACGGGTTAGGACTACGAGCCCAGATGAACTGTGAGAATGAAAGAGACATACCCGTGTATTTATACAATTATATATTTTCTATCGGTAAGAAAACAGAATACCGTTAGTAATAAAAACATCTGTAGAAGCCGAATGGTTCTATCGGCAAAACAAATATCACCGATAGGAATTTTTGTACATACTCTATCGGTCTGTACGTACATTGCCGATAGAATATTACTAGTTGTAGAAGGCCAACAGTTCTAAGATATTTTGTGCAATATTCTACCGGTATAAACATGCATTACCGATAGAATAAAACTATTAGAAGACGAACAGTTCTAAGCAATTTTCTATATATTCTAACGGTAAAAGAATCCATTACCGATAGAATAAAAATATTTGTAGAAGGTCAACTATTCTATCGGCGAACTACATATTGCCGATAGGAACTTTTAATATATTCTGTCGGTATATTCATATAGTAGCGATAGAATAAGTCTAGTTGTTGAAGTCGACCAGTCCTATCGGCGCACAACATTCTTCCGTCAGTACTTATGCATCTCTTCTAACGGCAAATATGTTCATCACCGCTAGAGTAAATCATACTATTTATTCTATCGGTAAGTTTCTTAGAAACCGATAGGGAAAATACATCCGTCGGGCTTTTTTGCCCACGAGGCACATTTTCTATCGGTTTTGTGCTGTTTCGCTAATAACCGATAGAAGATAGGGGTTAGTAGACTGCATTTCTGTACTAGTGTGCCTGTAGTGCAACAATATTCTGATGTGTTTCCAGAAGAACTTCCGGGAATGCCACCTGACAGAGAAATAGAATTCAGTATTGAACTTAAACCAGGAGCAGCACCTATAGCAAAACGTCCCTATAGGATGCCAGTTACAGATTTGGAGGAGCTCAAGAATCAACTCGAAGACTTGGAAAACAAGGGATTTATCAAACCCAGTGCTTCGCCATGGGGAGCCCCAGTTCTGTTTGTGAGGAAGAAAGACGGAACTCTACGAATGTGTGTAGACTACCGAGCTTTGAATGAAGTCACTATTAAAAACAAGTATCCATTACCAAGAATTGATGACTTGTTCGATCAGCTTCGAGGAGCCAAAGTATTTTCCAAGATAGACTTGAAATCTGGATATCATCAGCTGAAGATCAAGAAGGAAGATATACCGAAGACTGCTTTCACTACCAGATATGGTTTATATGAGTTTACAGTAGTACCTTTTGGCTTGACCAATGCTCCAGCAGCATTCATGAATGTCATGAACAGTACATTTATGGATTTCCTTGACAAGTTTGTCATAGTGTTCATAGATGACATTCTGATATATTCCAGGAATTCAGAAGAGCACGAGCAACATCTACATCTAGTCTTAGAAAGGCTACGAGAAAGGCAATTCTATGCCAAGTTTAATAAATGCGAGTTTTGGATGTCAAAGATTGCATTTCTTGGACATGTGTTGACAGCAGAAGGAATTTCAGTGGACTCAGCTAAAATCTCTGCAATCAAGGAGTGGAAGCAACCTACCTCAGTTTCAGAGATTAGAAGTTTCTTGGGATTAGCAGGGTATTATAGGAGATTCATCGAAGGATTTTCCCAAATTGCCAAACCTCTTACAAACCTGCTAAAGAAGGATGTTGCATTTGATTGGACCACCAAGTGCGAGGAGAGTTTTCAGAAGCTAAAGCAGAAATTGACAACAACACCAGTCCTCACCCTACCAGACAGCAAAGAAGATTTTGTAGTTTACTGTGATGCTTCAAAGCAAGGAATAGGCTGTGTGTTAATGCAACAAGGTCAAGTAGTGGCTTATGCTTCACGCCAATGGAGACCACATGAGGAAAATTATCCGACCCATGATTTGGAGTTAGCAGCAGTAGTGCATGCTTTAAAGATATGGCGGCATTATCTCATTGGGCGTAAGTGTGAGATCTTTACAGATCATAAAAGCCTCAAGTATATTTTCACACAGACAGAGCTCAACATGCGTCAATGACGATGGCTCGAATTGATCAAAGATTATGATCTTAGTATTCGGTATCATCCAGGGAAAGCTAATGTAGTAGCTGATGCCCTAAGCAGAAAAGTTTACAACCTACAAGGAATGGTTATGTTGAAGAACTCATACCTACAACAAGAGTTGCAGAATCATCAAGTGGAAATAGTACCGCAGGGAACGGTAGCTACTTTAACAATAAAATCTCAACTTGAAGAACAGATAGGAAATGCCCAGAAGGAAGATGAAGAAATTTGAAAGATCAAGAGTCGAATCAAGTTAGGAAAGGCTCAAGGCTTTATTGAAGATAACCAAGGTATTGTATGGTATCGAGAAAGAATCTGTGTACCTCAAAACGCAGATCTTAAGGAAATAATTCTCCATGAAGCACATAAAACTCCATACTCAATACACCCTGGTAACACAAAGATGTATCAAGATTTGAAGACCAGATTCTGGTGGGATAATATGAAGAGGGAGATTGCAGAGTACATTGCAAACTGTGATACATGCCAACGAGTTAAAGCAGAACACCAGAAAATAGCAGGAAAGCTACAACCTCTACCAATACCATTATGGAAATGGGAAGAAATTGGTATGGATTTTATTACAGGATTACCTAAAACTCAAGGAGGATATGATTCCATATGGGTTATTGTGGACAGACTTACTAAAGTAGCTCATTTCATACCAGTTAAAAAGATTCATGATGGCAGTAAATTAGCAGAGTTATACATGTAAAGAATAGTGGCATTGCATGGTATTCCTAAGAAGATAGTCTCAGATCGTGGAACACAGTTTACCTCCAAATTTTGGAATAGACTGCATGAAACTCTAGGAACCCAGTTGGACTTCAGTACTGCATATCATCCACAGACGGGAGGACAGACAGAAAGAGTTAACCAAATCCTAGAGGATCTTCTAAGAGCTTGTATACTAGATTATGGAACATCAAGGGACAAATGTTTACCATTTGCAGAATTTACATATAATAACAGTTATCAAGCTAGTATACAGATGGCACCATTTGAAGCTTTATACGGACGTAAGTGCAGAACTCCATTGCATTGGAATGAGCCAGGAGAACGAAAAGTTATAGGACCAGAGATAGTAGAAGAAGCAGAAGCTCATGTCAGACTCATCAGAGAAAGGTTGAAAACAGCACAATCACGACAAAAGAGTTATGCAGATAAACGACGAAGAGAATTATCATTTGAACCAGGAGATTTTGTGTATCTCAAGGTCACACCATTCAAGAGATTACAAAGATTCCAAGTGAAAGGAAAGTTATCTCCAAGATACATTGGACCATTTAAGATAATCAAGAGAAAGGGAGAAGTATCATATAAATTGGAATTACCTGAGGGATTAGCAGGAGTGCATGATGTGTTTCATGTCTCTCAGCTCCGGAAATGTTTGAAGGAACCAACTGACCAGATAGATGTACAAGATGTGCCATTACAGAAGAATCTCACTTATCTTGAGCACCCAATCAGAATCCTAGCCACTGATGAACGTCAGCTCCGAAGGAAGAAAATCAAATTGTGTAATGTTCAATGGAAGAATCATTCAGAGCAAGAGGCTACTTGGGAGAAGGAAGAAGATCTTAAGCAAACCTATCCTTATCTTTTCCTGTCTTAGGTAAATCTCGGGGCGAGATTTCTTTAAGGAGGGTAGATCTGTAACGCCCTGAGTTAGGGGTGAAAATTTCCTTTTTCATAAATAGCATGCATGCATGTATCTGTAGTAATAGCCAGATCAGTTTCTATCTCAAGCCCTGAAATCTCCAAAATCTATCCTGTGACCTCAAATGAAGATCAGATTGTTCAGATATGATCTATCAGTTACTTTGAACTTAAAAGCCTTCAGAACCTAGATCCAATTCTATCCCTAACTCTCAGATTTATCAGCTCCTTCTGTTTTCGAAAACTGAAATACCTTCTATTACTTAAATACCCTAAGTTTCAGAAATACAGATTTAATCCGAATCTTGACCAAGTTCAGACCAGATTATTCCTGGAATATGATCATGGGTATGTCAATACCTTAATATAAAAAGTTGACAGCCATATTTCACCATCTAGACTCTTTTCACAAATCAGTCCAAGAATTATCGCAAAATAGTCCTTATCTGTTATTTGAAAATCCAAAAAGGCTAAAATCTCCAGATTAACTCCAAATTCAGAATTTCTTCGGCAAATCTTCTCAAAATGCTATTTGTCACAAGTTTCTCTTCTGTTCAAATTCCAAAATCTCATCCTAAGTACCAGAATTCAAAACCAAATGAAATTCAGATTTCAATTACCCTAAATTACCCTATTTTCAGTTTGTATCAAAAACTATTCAAACGTATCATATTTTATCAATTATCATTGCCAATTAACCTGTTGAATATAATCTACCAGATTAGTGAAATCAAATTCAACTCTAACCTTCCCAAATCTCCAGAATTACAGATTGGTCCAATTGTGAAAATCAAATATTGCAAATCAGCCCAATTTCGACCAGGCTAGCTACTGTGCGCACGACCAGGAACTGCCGTGCTTGTGCGCCGTGGTTGCTCATCGCCGGTGAGGCTTCGCCCGCGCTCGTGACCATGCATGCCGGTGCGCACGTGTCCCCACTCCAGCTAGTGCCGTGGCAAGGCCGCTGCTACGTCGACGACCAGTGCTGCTCCCGCGCGCGATCAACGGCTTTTTGTCAGCAACTCCTCGCCACGTCGCTTTGCCGTGCCAGTGTTGTCGCCACCGCTTGCTACAACTTTGCCAGGTCCCGATGAGGGGACACTGTGATCAACTGCAAGCCTGTCGCCGTCGCATCACCGTTCTTCGCTGTGTCTTCGCCGCTGTTGCTCCAGCACGCAACCAGTCAAGTCACCGGCTGCCAATTACTTCGTTGTCTCCTTCTTGCTTGCTTCGCCTGGCCTATTTATACACCACTGTCCCCCAGCAACTTCTTGTTTCACTGGAAATCAGCTAAGTCTCAAAATTCTCCTGTCCTGGTCTTCTTCTCCGGCGAGCCGTCGAGGAGCCTCACGGTGCCAGCACAATCCGCAACATCTCCTGTCAAATTAACCGCATCAGTAAGTTCCCTTCATCTCCCTCATCGTGCTGTACCATTTAATTGGTTTACATTGCATCTAGTCGCCGGCGATCGCCGGAATTGACTGAAAATCGAAGATTGCCCTGTTCCGGCAATGCAGGCCAAATCAATTCGAATTAGCCCTCGAACCTGTGAAGCAAATTGATCAGTGGGTTATTTCAAGCAAGCCTGTAAGCTTAGAATCCCTAATTAAACATCATTCGAAGCTTTTCCCAAATTCAAGCTCTACCAGAAAACCGGCGATCGTCGCCAGGCTTCTCCGGTGATCCTCCAGTCAATTTTATGTGACCAGAAGCTTCCCTATACCTCCTAGATGCTCTCCAAGCAAAGAATTAAGTTCTCTCGGCCTGTAGCAAAAACCCCCAAATAGCAGTGTTCTTCTCCGGCACAGTTCACCGGAAAAGTGTTCCCGGCCATTTCAGCCCTCGAAATTTTGTCATTTAGATGTGCCTTAGCCTCCTGAGTATTTTTGTCTTCTAGCTCGACACCTAGATCGGCCTAGATTGGAAGTTATAGCCATGCCAAGTTTGTGTCCAGAACTGCTCCAGTGCAGCCAGTTCATCTCTGTTCATCATCAAATTTCTTGCTTTCCAGCCATTTTCAGCCTTAGATCCTATTGAATGATTTATTCCTGTTATCAATGCCTACCTCCCAGACAAAGTGGTGCATCATTTGGAGCTCCAGATCAAAAGTTATGCTAAGCCCTAGTTTTTGACATTGTCAGCTCTATGCCAGAGCTTGTCAGCCAGTGGCATTGACCTTGTTTACCCACTTCTGGTTGTGTAATTTGAAAATCACTTTGTCCACTAAATTTGTAGAGTTGTGATCTACATTTTATTCTACTACCACAAGTTAAAATAACCACTCTATCATTCATCGACCCTATGTCGATGCTTTGAACCGAATGTCGATCTAAAGACGTTCGCTGTTTTTGGGCGAACCAGTCGCAACCTTGACATCATTCTGATATTTTGAGACATTTGGAACCTTGTAAACCTTTGACAGCTAATCTTAACATTGGTTTCCTTAACTTAACCCTAATCAGCCTCTTAACCCAATCATTTCAGAATCATCAAGACTTCATCTTTGCATTATTGCATATAGTATAATAATGTATTGAAAAGATTATGATTATTGGTTGTTTGTTTGATTTGAGAGCAGATCAAGAGCCCGAGTTCGAGGACTTCACTGCGGACCCGTCGTCAACTGCTGTATTTTATGACGCGGAAGGCAAGTCACATCCTTGGTCATCTTGAACCTATATTTTAAATGTTGCTATAATATAACCTTGAATATAGGCAATATTGCATGTGAAAGATTGAGAATGGTTGATTTATGAATTGGCAGTACTAGACTGGTTATCGGTGAAATGTGAAATAAACAAGTTTTGAGCCATGAACTATTATATGTATTTATATACTTATATTCATGAAATAAAACCCCTAGCCGTGACCAGAAAAATGGTATGGATGGCTGTAGCACTGGAGGTGCTAGACTGCAAAGGAATGCAAGCACTGAAGGTGCAGGGTTGTGGATGGTCTGGTCACTGGCATATAAGGACTAGAACCTTGTGTTGTGCGTCTAGTGGCATGAACAACGTGCTAACCGCAAGCCTGGTATGGGACAGGCCTGAACAAGTAATTATGTGGATCGCACATGAAACCCCTGCATGAGATGTGTTGTGATGCACGATAAACACGGAGCGCGGCTCCCACACATATCACTGAAGGTGATCAAGCACGCTGACCCAGTAATGGGAATAAGCAATGGGGTGGAGGTTTGGATACAACCTGCCACAACTGTGCCTCGCTGAGAGCCACAGGGTCGGGGGTGAATTGTGAGTAAAACATAACAAAAGTTCTTGTTATTTCCACCTTGCCGCTCACAGTATGAAGTGAGTCAGGGGTCCAATCATTTTGTTATGATAGGAAAGGTTTGAAAGTGGAATATCTTGCGGGTAAATTGGTACCTCTCTGCAGAGTTAAAAATGTATTCGAATACTCCGAGCTCCCGGGTTTTATAGGAGTCTGCTGCGGTGGATTAAATCCACGGGGTGTGACACAAGTACTATTTTCTAAATAAAATATGTTTAAATCAAGATTACCCAAATGACATGTGTTGTCATGATAAGGAGTGCTACCGTGGGCTGTCGTGTGTCGACGTGTCGCAGTAGTGCTATAATCTAGTGAACATGAGTGATGATGTTATATTATAAAAAGTGCTGCCATGAGATGAGGTATGAAAGAAAAAGGATTATTTTACAAATATCCATAATTCTTGACTAGTCTAGGTTCATATCATCACTACTATATGTATCTACTCTTACCTAGGACTTGCTGAGTACGTAAGTGCTCACCCTTGCAACATTCAACTCAATAGATGGAGCCTACCTTGATCAAGATGATGGCACGGAGTACTACGTGGATCCAGAAGGAGGAGAATCAGTTCCGCCAGAACCCTGAAGTGTATTGTTCTGCCGTCAACTTCTTTTGTGGGAGGGTCACCTACCTTCTGCTGTGTAGTTAAATATTTTGCTAAACCCTGAATGCCTTGCAGGCATTGTAATCCTCTTTATGTAATATTAAGGCCAGCAGGCTACACTGCTTAATATTTTGTGAGTACTCTGTTGCAATGTAATATACTCCTGTGTTTGACTCATCCTGGGAAGTCAAAGGTTTGTGGTTTGGGACTAGCTGCAGCGAGCTAGGTCTCTACAGGAGTAGTCGTTGTCCCAGTTTCGGGGCGCGACATTACGCGACACGGGCTGACCAGATGACCGGTCCTCCCCCGCTGGACAAACACAAGAAATGACATGAGGATTTATACAGGTTCGGGTCCCGGTGGGGGCCCTAGTCCTGTCGACGCGCTCCCGACTGGGGTCGGCTCGGGATGCTCTCTCCGGGGGAGAGGCTTCCGGAGCACGCCTGTGGGTTTAGCTATTCCAATAAAAGTTATTCAATCCATTACAACAGAGGGGTACAAGGGCTATTTATAGCCCCAACAAGAAGCAAAAAGTCTAAACTACCCCGGACGCTACCGTCGGATCGAGGGGTAGCAACGTCCTTCTCCCGGTCAAGTGCCTTGGATGCTTGACAGGTGGCCGTTGATTCCCGAGGCGCCCCTCGCGTGACCTGCACGTGATGAATAAACAGGGAATTTACCTTTTAGGAGGGCGATGATGTCCGGGACATGCCCCCGAGGCAAGGTCCCGGGAGCCAAAAGGCGGCCCCCGGGGCATACCCAGAGGCAGGGTCCCGGGGACCAAATGGCGGCGCCCGGGGCAGGCAACGAAGGCCAAATGGCGGCGTCCGGGGCAGGCACCGGAGGCCACAGTCCCCGGGCGAATGGCGGCGCCCGGGACGTGCCCCGGAGGCAAGGTCTCGGGGGCCAAATAGCGGCGCCCGGGGCAGGCACCGGAGGCAAGGTCCCGGGGGCCAAATGTCGGCGCCCAGGACATACCCGGAGGCAAGGCCCCGGGGGCCAAATGGCGGCGCCCGGGACGTACCCGGAGGCTGGGTCCCGGGGGCCAACTGGCGGCGCCCGGGGCAGGCACCGGAGGCCACAGTCCCTGGGTGAATGGTGACGAGGATTGACACCCAGGTCACTTCTAATAAACTTTTGGTTCAAGACAGGTTCGAACCAGACATGTATCTGGCAATGAGAACTCAAGCTATTCTGAGGGGCATCGCCATGAGGTCGCAAGCTTTCTGCGATCAGATCGCGGGCTTCGTGCGATCAGGCCGACAGTTTTGCGCGGTCAGATGTTCGTATGCTATACGCGAACTGGATATCCGGGATGTTGTGCGGTCAGCCCACATTGCGCGGTCAGAACATTCTCGACCAGGGTGCTTGGAGTTCATTCGGTTATCCATATAACAGGATATTCCAAGCATCCCGAGGATTCCTCCACGTTGAAGACCAACCGTCAGAGGTTAATATATGCGGTTATTCATGATTAACACGTGTTAATAACCTCCGTGGAAGTTAACAGCAGTTCTCCAAGAACCGCATCCAACCGTTTGATGCAGTTTCTTCATATGGCACCCTTTCGGCCAGTATAAAAGGGTGGCATAGAGGTCCGAGAAAAGGGGACATCCAATCCATTTGGAAGAACAAGACTCTTGAAACAAGTGAGACATAACACATCTCAACTACGAAAAACAGCCAAGTCTACGGCCCAAATTAGATAGTTTCTACAAGCCTCCCTGGCTTTATTCTGTACGTTTACATCGGAAAAATCCTTCGCCTGTGAAGGAGTTTTTCTGCTATTTCTGTAACCTTTTATCACCTATAGTGAAATCCTAACAGGACGTAGGGCTATTACTCGCACCATCGAGGGCCCGAACCTGTATAAATCTCTCTGTGTTCCTGTTCACCATTGTTCTACATACCTTCCCGGAGGGTCATCTTGAAAGGTCTCACCACTACAAATTTTGCATAAGTTCGGCTGAGGACTCCGAGTCCGAATCGTCAATAGCTGGCACCCACCATGGGGCCTTTCTCAAGGCATCCTAATTGAAATCCGGAGGTTCGCTGAAACATGGCTGGAGCATCTGATTCCGAGAACGATTTCGATCTCGAGGATTATGCCCATATACCCATGCCTTCTCCAAGCGATCCTGTCCCGATGGAGGAGGTCGAAGGCCAGAATCTTCCACAAATTGAATCGTCTCTCCAGGTCATGTCAATCGACCCGGGAGCAACTGGCGCAAGGTCAGAACCCACGGAGGTTCTTAATGTGTTAGGCGATGAATCCGGCCCGTCATACGACCCCGCTGAGGGAAAATATGATGATGACCCAGAAATTAGCCCAGGAAGGTTCGACCCTGATAACCTTCACCGTCTCTTTGATTTCGAGTCCGACTCGGAACAAACTGAGATGTTTTCCCCGTCGGCAACCTCTCTCCCTAGGCAGTTTGCTGCGCTGTCGGAAGAAACTCCCGATCAACAGGCTGCCAGGGAAGAACAAGATTCCAAACAGAAGGAGGATCAAGATCTCGAGCAACAAAACAATGAACTACGCAGAACTGCCCTAGAGGCTCTTCAAGATGCGCAGGCTCATTACGATGCTGCTCCGAGTTCTTCTCGATGGTCGCGTGGTCGTAAACGTGACCAGACCCCTTCTTTACCACCGGAGCGTTTCCCGGTGGACGAAGAAACGATAACACCTGGTGCCCCTAGGAGAAGTACCCATGGTCGACTGCGATCTATCGCGGAAGTCATGCGTAATTTTCCTCCTACGGTCACGGATGCACAGAAATCGGCCTTTTTCAGGATCCTGGCGGAGAGACTGGATGAGGTCGCGTCCGAGGCGACCCCAACGGCCTCCTCCCGCTCGGTAACGCATTCCCGTGAGCGAGATGGTCCTCATTCTGGTTCCGGCCGGCGGAGATACCAACCGCCCGTACCGTCCCGACAGGACAAATACCGGCGAATGCAGGATTCTCCTAGTAGGGATCGAGTTCCTGTTCACTCTCGTTTGGGACCACGAGTAACCTCGCCATTGCGTGAGGTCGCTCGAGACCCAACCGAGAGTCACAGGGAAATTGACGGTCCTTACGTTGGTTGTAAAGCCTTTTCGCCTGGCCTACGAGCAATCGTTTGGCCCGATAAGTTTCGACCAGGGGCCATTGAGAGGTTTGATGGAACTCAGAACCCATCCGAGTTCCTTCAGATCTATATCACTGCCATCCAAGCGGCGGGAGGCGATGACAAGGTCATGGCCAACTACCTGCCTACAGTCCTCGCAGGACCGGCTAGAACCTGGTTGTTCAATCAGCCTGAGGGTTCCATCTACAATTGGGAAATGCTATGCGATGCCATCCTCAGCAATTTCCAAAATTGTTACCAAAAGCCGGGTAAGGAGGACGACCTGCATCGGCTGCGGCAAACTTCAACCGAAACACTTCGGCAGTTTGTCAAGAGGTTTGTCGGGGTGAGGAATACCATCCCGAACATATCTGATGGCTCCGTAATCAGGGCATTTAAGCATGCCGTTCGATACCAGAGATTCACTAAGGACTTGCTTATCCACCCTCCTCGATTAGTGGCCAATCTGTTCGACATGGCCGATCGATATTCCGATGCAGCCGAAGCGATCGAATGGAACCGAATGGTCGACAAGGGGGAACTACCACCCCAACCAGGCTTCAAGGACGCCAGGAAAGAAGATTCAAGCAAGAAGCCGGAATCTTCATTGGGTGGGAAGTCAAAGAAGTCGGAGAGGAACCGCTCTGGACAGTACCGCGAGGTCGCAGTCGCAGAGAAGCCACCTTCGACCAAAGGTAATAAGTCTTCATTCAAAAATAAAGCTGCCTCTGGTGGTCAAAATGTCGACCAGCCAGAAAAGTCAACTAATCCGCAGGAGGGCAAGAGGTGGTGTCCACTCCACAACTCCGCAGGCCACGATCTCAAGAACTGCAGGAGTTGGTTGAAGCAACTGGATGACTTCTACCAGGGAGTTGGGCCAATGCCAACCTTACCGCCTAAAGAACAGGCGTGCGGACTTAGGGACGCCGACGGAGACGAGGAAATGTCCTACCAGGTACCTGAAAATCATGTTAACGTTATTTTTGGAGGTTCTTCTTCTTTCGTTTCCAAAAGGCAGTTTAAGGCCTTTTACTGAGAGGTTAACCAAACGGAGACATCCCTTGGCGAACCTCAATACCCCCGTTGGTCGGATACACCTTTAACATTTGATCGCGCTGATTGTCCGGCGGGGTTAACACGACCCTTGAGACTCCCTCTAGTCATTACCCCGATCATCAGTAACGCGAGAGTTGAAAGGGTCCTGATCGACGGAGGAAGCTCCCTTGACATTTTGTTGGTCAAGGCACTCGACGAGATGCAAATTCCTCGGTCAAAGATTAAGCCCATAATCCATCCATTTTATGGTATAATCCCAGGCCCCTCCATGATGCCATTGGGACAAGTGGTCCTCCCGGTCACTCTGGGAGAACCAGACAACTTCCGGACATAATTGGTTACTTTTGATGTAATCGATTGTGACTCAGCTTATAATGCAATCTTTGGTAGGCCAACTCTTGCTAAGTTCATGATGGCAACGCACTATGCTTATCACTGTAGGAAATTGCCAGGCCCCAAAGGTGTCATCTCGGTCCGAGGCAGTCGCAATGTGGCACTCACGTGCAACCGGCTATCTTTGGAGATGGTCGATCAACTTCTCCTCCGGGACGCTCAGGTCGCCACTGTTACCACCGACGCGATCAAGGCTGCTCCTCGACCAGATGAAAAGCTCAAATTGGTTCCTTTGTACCCAGATGATCCATCCAGCACAGTTCGGGTCGGATCAGCTTTGGAGGACAAATAGGAACTCGACCTCGTTGCGTGGAAACCGTCCGACATGCCCGGTGTCCCAAGGGAAGTAATTGAGCACAGGTTAGCAAATCGACCTGGACAACGACCAATAAAGCAAAAGCTCAGGCGTTTTGCTGCTGACCGACAGGAAGCCATCTGAGAGGAGTTGGACAAACTCCTACAGGCCGGGTTTATCCACGAAGTGGATCACCCGGAATGGCTCGCAAATCCGGTGATGGTCCGCAAGTCAAATGGCAAGTGGCGCATGTGCGTCGACTACACTAGCCTCAACGCTGCCTGTCCGAAGGATGACTTTCCCCTTCCCCGCATTGACCAGCTGGTCGACTCGACTGCGGGTTGCGAACTGATGAGTTTTCTGGACGCTTACTCAGGATATCATCAAATTAGCATGGCAAAAGACGATGAAGAGAAGACTGCCTTCATCACCCCGTTCGGCACATACCGCTACGTCAGAATGTCGTTCGGTCTCAAGAACGCAGGCTCCACGTACCAGCGCTTGATGCAAAAGACCTTTTTTTCCTAGATAGGGCGTAATCTCGAAGCATATGTAGACGATTTGGTTGTAAAAAGTACCAAGAGATTGTCTCATTTGGACGATCTCGCTGAAACCTTCTGTAATTTGAATCGCTTTGGAATAAAATTAAACCCGAAGAAATGTTCTTTCGGGGTTTCTTCAGGAAAACTCCTCGGTTTTCTTGTGTGTTCCAGGGGCATTGAAGTTAATCCTGAGAAAATCAGGGCTATTGAACAAATGAGATCGCTCTCAACCATGAAGGATGTTCAACGCCTGGCTGGTCGCATGGCGGCTTTAAGTCGTTTTATATCACGACTAGGCGAAAGGGGATTGCCTTTTTTCAAAGCCTTGCGGAAGCATCATAATTTTACATGGTCAGATGAGGCCGAAAAAGCATTTCAGGAGGTAAAAACATATCTATCCAGTCCGCCAGTATTAGTGTCTCTCGACAAAGGAGAACCACTGCTTCTTTACCTGGCGGCCACACCGCACACGGTCAGCGCCATTCTGATCGCAGATAGGGAAGGAATACATAGACCCGTCTACTATGTGAGCGAGGTACTTCATGGTCCTAAGGAGCGCTACCCTGAGGTCCAGAAGATGCTTTACGCGTTACTGATGGCTTCCCGTAAGCTACGACATTACTTTCAAGAGCACAAGATCACAGTACCCTCCTCTTTTCCTTTGGGGGATATTGTCCGAAACCCAGAGAAATCTGGTCGAATCGCCAAAAGGGCGGTCGAACCCGGTGCCTTCGAGATCCATTTCACGCCCCGCACGGCGGTTAAGTCTCAGGTTTTGGCCGACTTTGTGGTCGAATGGACCAACCCTGAGCCACCCGTGCAATTGGCAGACGAACTGGAGTGCCCCGATTACTGGACAATGTACTTTGACGGCTCCCGTAGTTTTCAACACTCGGGGGCTGGAGTAGTCTTAGTTACGCCCCAGGGCGAACAGCTTAAGTATGTCATTCAACTACACTTTGTTGCGACTAACAATGCAGCAGAGTATGAAGGTCTTCTTGCAAGGCTCCGGGCAGCAAAATTCCTCGGAGTCCGTCGATTAGTGGTGAGGGGAGACTCACAACTGGTCGTAAACCAGGTAAACAAGGAGTATAGCACCTCCGATGAGACAATGGCTCATTACCTGGGGGAAGTGAGGAGATTGGAAAAACACTTCAGTCATTTCGAAGTCCAATAAATCCCGCGAAAGGACAATATTCTCGCAGACCAATTATCCAAATTTGGGTCCTGTCGCGCCCCGAGACTGGGACAACGACTACTCCTGTAGAGACCTAGCTCGCTGCAGCTAATCTCAACCACAACCCTTTGACTTCCCAGGATGAGTCAAACACAGGAGTATATTACATTGCAACAGAGTACTTACAAAATATTAAGCAGTGTGGCCTGCTGGCCGTAATATTACATAAAGAGGATTACAATGCCTACAAGGCATTCAGGGTTTAACAAAATATTTAACTACACAGCAGAAGATAGGTGACCCTCCCACAACAGAAGTTGACGGCAGAACAACACACTTCAGGGTTCTGGCGGAACTAATTCTCCTCCTTCTGGATCCACGTAGTACTCCGTGCCATCATCTTGATCAAGGTAGGCTCCATCTATTGAGTTGAATGTTGCAAGGGTGAGCACTTACGTACTCAGCAAGTCATAGGTAAGAGTAGATTCATATAGTATTGATGATATGAACCTAGACTAGTCAAGAATTATGGATATTTGTAAAATAGTCTTTTCCTTTCTCATCTCATCTTATGGCAGCACTCTTCATAAAGTAACATCATCATTCATGTTCACTAGATTATAGCACTACCGCGACACGTCGACACACGACAGCCCACGGTAGCACTCCTTATCATGACAACACATGTCATTTGGGTAATCTTGATTTAAACATATTTTATTTAGAAAATAGTACTTGTGTCACACCCCGTGGATTTAATCCACCGCAGCAGACTCCTATAAAACCCGGGAGCTCGGAGTATTCGAATACATTTTTAACTCTGCAGAGAGGTACCAATTTACCCGCAAGATATTCCACTTTCAAACCTTTCCTATCATAACAAAATGATTGGACCCCTGACTCACTTCATACTGTGAGCGGCAAGGTGGAAATAACAAGAACTTTTGTTATGTTTTACTCACAATTCACCCCCGACCCTGTGGCTCTCAGCGAGGCACAGTTGTGGCAGGTTGTATCCAAACCTCCACCCCATTGCTTATTCCCATTACTGGGTCAGCGTGCTTGATCACCTTCAGTGATATGTGTGGGAGCCGCGCTCCGTGTTTATCGTGCATCACAACACATCTCATGCAGGGGTTTCATGTGCGATCCACATAATTACTTGTTCAGGCCTGTCCCATACCAGGCTTGCGGTTAGCACGTTGTTCATGCCACTAGACGCACAACACAAGGTTCTAGCCCTTATATGCCAG
This sequence comes from Pharus latifolius, assembly GCA_019359835.1. Classification (NCBI taxonomy): domain Eukaryota; kingdom Viridiplantae; phylum Streptophyta; class Magnoliopsida; order Poales; family Poaceae; genus Pharus; species Pharus latifolius. The sequence goes on from CM033329.1 coordinate 27,888,967, forward strand.
TGACCAGACCATCCACAACCCTGCACCTTCAGTGCCTGCATTCCTTTGCAGTCTAGCACCTCCAGTGCTACAGCCATCCATACCATTTTTCTGGTCACGGCTAGGGGTTTTATTTCATGAATATAAGTATATAAATACATATAATAGTTCATGGCTCAAAACTTGTTTATTTCACATTTCACCGATAACCAGTCTAGTACTGCCAATTCATAAATCAACCATTCTCAATCTTTCACATGCAATATTGCCTATATTCAAGGTTATATTATAGCAACATTTAAAATATAGGTTCAAGATGACCAAGGATGTGACTTGCCTTCCGCGTCGTAAGATACAGCAGTTGACGACGGGTCCGCAGTGAAGTCCTCGAACTCGGGCTCTTGATCTGCTCTCAAATCAAACAAACAACCAATAATCATAATCTTTTCAATACATTATTATACTATATGCAATGATGCAAGATGAAGTCTTGATGATTCTGAAATGATTGGGTTAAGAGGCTGATTAGGGTTAAGTTAAGGAAACCAATGTTAAGATTAGTTGTCAAAGGTTTACAAGGTTCCAAATGTCTCAAAATATCAGAATGATGTCAAGGTTGCGACTGGTTCGCTCAAAAACAGCGAACGTCTTTAGATCGACATTCGGTTCAAAGCATCGACATAGGGTCGATGAATGATAGAGGGGTTATTTTAACTTGTGGTAGTAGAATAAAATGTAGATCACAACTCTACAAATTTAGTGGACAAAGTGATTTTCAAATTACACAACCAGAAGTGGGTAAACAAGGTCAATGCCACTGGCTGACAAGCTCTGGCATAGAGCTGACAATGTCAAAAACTAGGGCTTAGCATAACTTTTGATCTGGAGCTCCAAATGATGCACCACTTTGTCTGGGAGGTAGGCATTGATAACAGGAATAAATCATTCAATAGGATCTAAGGCTGAAAATGGCTGGAAAGCAAGAAATTTGATGATGAACAGAGATGAACTGGCTGCACTGGAGCAGTTCTGGACACAAACTTGGCATGGCTATAACTTCCAATCTAGGCCGATCTAGGTGTCGAGCTAGAAGACAAAAATACTCAGGAGGCTAAGGCACATCTAAATGACAAAGTTTCGGGGGCTGAAATGGCCGGGAACACTTTTCCGGTGAACTGTGCCGGAGAAGAACACTGCTATTTGGGGGTTTTTGCAACAGGCCGAGAGAACTTAATTCTTTGCTTGGAGAGCATCTAGGAGGTATAGGGAAGCTTCTGGTAACATCAAATTGACTGGAGGATCACCGGAGAAGCCTGGCGACGATCGCCGGTTTTCTGGTAGAGCTTGAATTTGGGAAAAGCTTCGAATGATGTTTAATTAGGGATTCTAAGCTTACAGGCTTGCTTGAAATAACCCACTGATCAATTTGCTTCACAGGTTCGAGGGCTAATTCGAATTGATTTGGCCTGCATTGTCGGAACAGGGCAATCTTCGATTTTCAGTCAATTCCGGCGATCACCGGCGACTGGATGCAATATAGCTCAATTAAATGGTACAGCACGATGAGGGAGATGAGATATACCTTCTGGTGCTGTTAAGTCGGTGAGGAGTGCAGCAGGGCGTGCTGGCACCGTGAGGCCTCAATCTGGACTCGCCGGAGAAGAAGACCAGGACAGGAGAATTTTGAGACTTAGCTGATTTCCAGTGAAACAAGAAGTTGCTGGGGGACAGTGGTGTATAAATAGGCCAGGAGAAGCAAGCAAGAAGGAGACAACGAAGTAATTGGCAGCCGGTGACTTGACTGGTTGCGTGCTGGAGCAACAGCGGCGAAGACACAGCGAAGATCGGTGATGCGACGGCGACAGGCTTGCAGTTGATCACAGTGTCGCCTCATCGGGACCTGGCAAAGTTGTAGCAAGCGGTGGCGACAACACTGGCGCGGCAAAGCGACGTGGCGAGGAGTTGCTGACAAAAAGCCGTTGATCGCGCGCGGGAGCAGCACTGGTCGTCGACGTAGCAGCGGCCTTGCCACGGCACTAGCTGGAGTGGGGACACGTGCGCACCGGCATGCATGGTCACGAGCGCGGGCGAAGCCTCACCGGCGATGAGCAACCACGGCGCACAAGCACGGCAGTTCCTGGTCGTGCGCACAGTAGCTAGCCTGGTCGAAATTGGGCTGATTTGCAATATTTGATTTTCACAATTGGACCAATCTGTAATTCTGGAGATTTGGGAAGGTTAGAGTTGAATTTGATTTCACTAATCTGGTAGATTATATTCAACAGGTTAATTGGCAATGATAATTGATAAAATATGATACGTTTGAATAGTTTTTGATACAAACTGAAAATAGGGTAATTTAGGGTAATTGAAATCTGAATTTCATTTGGTTTTGAATTCTGGTACTTAGGATGAGATTTTGGAATTTGAACAGAAGAGAAACTTGTGACAAATAGCATTTTGAGAAGATTTGCCGAAGAAATTCTGAATTTGGAGTTAATCTGGAGATTTTAGCCTTTTTGGATTTTCAAATAACAGATAAGGACTATTTTGCGATAATTCTTGGACTGATTTGTGAAAAGAGTCTAGATGGTGAAATATGGCTGTCAACTTTTTATATTAAGGTATTGACATACCCATGATCATATTCCAGGAATAATCTGGTCTGAACTTGGTCAAGATTCGGATTAAATCTGTATTTCTGAAACTTAGGGTATTTAAGTAATAGAAGGTATTTCTGTTTTCGAAAACAGAAGGAGCTGATAAATCTGAGAGTTAGGGATAGAATTGGATCTAGGTTCTGAAGGCTTTTAAGTTCAAAGTAACTGATGGATCATATCTGAACAATCTGATCTTCATTTGAGGTCACAGGATAGATTTTAGAGATTTCAGGGCTTGAGATAGAAACTGATATGGCTATTACTACAGATACATGCATGCATGCTATTTATGAAAAAGGAAATTTTCACCCCTAACTCAGGGCGTTACAGATCTACCCTCCTTAAAGAAATCTCGCCCCGAGATTTACCTAAGACAGGAAAAGATAAGGATAGGTTTGCTTAAGATCTTCTTCCTTCTCCCAAGTAGCCTCTTGCTCTGAATGATTCTTCCATTGAACTTTACACAATTTGATTTTCTTCCTTCGGAGCTGACGTTCATCAGTGGCTAGGATTCTGATTGGGTGCTCAAGATAAGTGAGATTCTTCTGTAATGGCACATCTTGTACATCTATCTGGTCAGTTGGTTCCTTCAAACATTTCCGGAGCTGAGAGACATGAAACACATCATGCACTCCTGCTAATCCCTCAGGTAATTCCAATTTATATGATACTTCTCCCTTTCTCTTGATTATCTTAAATGGTCCAATGTATCTTGGAGATAACTTTCCTTTCACTTGGAATCTTTGTAATCTCTTGAATGGTGTGACCTTGAGATACACAAAATCTCCTGGTTCAAATGATAATTCTCTTCGTCGTTTATCTGCATAACTCTTTTGTCGTGATTGTGCTGTTTTCAACCTTTCTCTGATGAGTCTGACATGAGGTTCTGCTTCTTCTACTATCTCTGGTCCTATAACTTTTCGTTCTCCTGGCTCATTCCAATGCAATGGAGTTCTGCACTTACGTCCATATAAAGCTTCAAATGGTGCCATCTGTATGCTAGCTTGATAACTGTTATTATATGTAAATTCTGCAAATGGTAAACATTTGTCCCATGATGTTCCATAATCTAGTATACAAGCTCTTAGAAGATCCTCTAGGATTTGGTTAACTCTTTCTGTCTGTCCTCCCGTCTGTGGATGATATGCAGTACTGAAGTCCAACTGGGTTCCTAGAGTTTCATGCAGTCTATTCCAAAATTTGGATGTAAACTGTGTTCCACGATCTGAGACTATCTTCTTAGGAATACCATGCAATGCCACTATTCTTTGCATGTATAACTCTGCTAATTTACTGCCATCATGAATCTTTTTAACTGGTATGAAATGAGCTACTTTAGTAAGTCTGTCCACAATAACCCATATGGAATCATATCCTCCTTGAGTTTTAGGTAATCCTGTAATAGAATCCATACCAATTTCTTCCCATTTCCATAATGGTATTGGTAGAGGTTGTAGCTTTCCTGCTATTTTCTGGTGTTCTGCTTTAACTCGTTGGCATGTATCACAGTTTGCAATGTACTCTGCAATCTCCCTCTTCATATTATCCCACCAGAATCTGGTCTTCAAATCTTGATACATCTTTGTGTTACCAGGGTGTATTGAGTATGGAGTTTTATGTGCTTCATGGAGAATTATTTCCTTAAGATCTGCGTTTTGAGGTACACAGATTCTTTCTCGATACCATACAATCCCTTGGTTATCTTCAATAAAGCCTTGAGCCTTTCCTAACTTGATTCGACTCTTGATCTTACAAATTTCTTCATCTTCCTTCTGGGCATTTCCTATCTGTTCTTCAAGTTGAGATTTTATTGTTAAAGTAGCTACCGTTCCCTGCGGTACTATTTCCACTTGATGATTCTGCAACTCTTGTTGTAGGTAAGAGTTCTTCAACATAACCATTCCTTGTAGGTTGTAAACTTTTCTGCTTAGGGCATCAGCTACTACATTAGCTTTCCCTGGATGATACCGAATACTAAGATCATAATCTTTGATCAATTCGAGCCATCGTCGTTGACGCATGTTGAGCTCTGTCTGTGTGAAAATATACTTGAGGCTTTTATGATCTGTAAAGATCTCACACTTACGCCCAATGAGATAATGCTGCCATATCTTTAAAGCATGCACTACTGCTGCTAACTCCAAATCATGGGTCGGATAATTTTCCTCATGTGGTCTCCATTGGCGTGAAGCATAAGCCACTACTTGACCTTGTTGCATTAACACACAGCCTATTCCTTGCTTTGAAGCATCACAGTAAACTACAAAATCTTCTTTGCTGTCTGGTAGGGTGAGGACTGGTGTTGTTGTCAATTTCTGCTTTAGCTTCTGAAAACTTTCTTCACACTTGATGGTCCATTCAAATGCAACATCCTTCTTTAGCAGGTTTGTAAGAGGTTTGGCAATTTGGGAAAATCCTTTGATGAATCTCCTATAATACCCTGCTAATCCCAAGAAACTTCTAATCTCTGAAACTGAGGTAGGTTGCTTCCACTCCTTGATTGCAGAGATTTTAGCTGAGTCCACTGAAATTCCTTCTGCTGTCAACACATGTCCAAGAAATGCAATCTTTGACATCCAAAACTCGCATTTATTAAACTTGGCATAGAATTGCCTTTCTCGTAGCCTTTCTAAGACTAGATGTAGATGTTGCTCGTGCTCTTCTGAATTCCTGGAATATATCAGAATGTCATCTATGAACACTATGACAAACTTGTCAAGGAAATCCATAAATGTACTGTTCATGACATTCATGAATGCTGCTGGAGCATTGGTCAAGCCAAAAGGTACTACTGTAAATTCATATAAACCATATCTGGTAGTGAAAGCAGTCTTCGGTATATCTTCCTTCTTGATCTTCAGCTGATGATATCCAGATTTCAAGTCTATCTTGGAAAATACTTTGGCTCCTCGAAGCTGATCGAACAAGTCATCAATTCTTGGTAATGGATACTTGTTTTTAATAGTGACTTCATTCAAAGCTCGGTAGTCTACACACATTCGTAGAGTTCCGTCTTTCTTCCTCACAAACAGAACTGGGGCTCCCCATGGCGAAGCACTGGGTTTGATAAATCCCTTGTTTTCCAAGTCTTCGAGTTGATTCTTGAGCTCCTCCAAATCTGTAACTGGCATCCTATAGGGACGTTTTGCTATAGGTGCTGCTCCTGGTTTAAGTTCAATACTGAATTCTATTTCTCTGTCAGGTGGCATTCCCGGAAGTTCTTCTGGAAACACATCATAATATTGTTGCACTACAGGCACTTGTTCCAGGCATAATTTTTGCAATGCTTGAACAGATCTTAGCGGTCTCTTGACTGCTGATCTTTCTGCATGGAATAGAACTCTCTCCCCTTGGCTACTGACAAGACTAAGGGTTTTCTCTTCACAATCTACTAGACCTTTATGTTGGGACAACCAATCCATTCCCAAAATAATGTCTAGACCTTGCAGTTCTAGAACTAGTAGATTTGCCTCAAATTCTACTCCTTCTATATTGAAAGTTACATTTGGGCAGATTGAGTAAACAGATAATCTAGCCCCTGGAGTTTGTATAACCATAGAGTACTCTAGTGGTACTTGGTCTATATGCATTTCAACTTCAGATGCAAATGCTCTTGACATGAATGAATTTGTAGCACCAGGATCAAACAATATTAAGGCAGATGCAGATTTAATCAGAAATCTACCTAGAAGAATGTCGGTGGCGTTGCCTGCTTCTTGAATTGAAGTATAGTTTAATCTTCCTCCTTGGGTTGCAGCTGGTGCTCTACCTCTTCCTTTTCCTCGATTAGCCATATTTCCTCCTCTTCCTGCTGAATTTCCTCTAAAATTCTGCGATGGTGATGCTCTGGTTACTACTGGCTGTGTTCCTGCCTGAGATCTGGCAATGGACATTGGAAGCTGTATCCAAGGACAGAATTCTTTACGGTGCCCACGCTGTCCACAATGATAACACTCAACACGAGGATGAGGGCAATCCTTCTGAGAATGATTTCCTCGGCAGTTGGGGCACAATGTCGTTGCTGGTCTGGGATTCTGATAAGATGGTCGGAAATTGGGAGTGATAGGAACTCTTCCTCTGATTGGATTTGGCTGTGGTCTTGTTTGCTGGAACATCCTCCTCTTTCGGCTTTCTTCTCCCATATTCTTCTTTTCTTCTACCTTTAAAGCTCTGTTCACTAGGGTTTGAAATTCTGTAAGTTCATGAGAAGCAATTTGATACTGTAAATAGTGTTGAAGTCCTTCTGTGAAGCGCTCTATCTTCTTCTCTTCAGTATCCACATCTCCAGGTGCGTATCGAGCCAAATGAGTAAATTGGTGTAGATACTCAGTAACTGACTTACTTCCTTGAGTTAAATTCCGAAATTCCCGACGCTTAGCTGCCATAACACCAGTAGGTATATGAAATTTCCGAAATTGATCCTTAAATTCCCTCCAAGAGATATTATCTTTATCAGGATGAGCTTCCTGGTAATTCATCCACCAGGCAGCTGCAGCTCCTGATAACTGATGAGATCCAAACAAAACTTTCTCTCGTTCGCTGCATCCGACCGTGTCTAGTTTCTTCTCGATATCCCGTAACCAATCATCGGCAACCATAGGATCGGTCGCACTAGAGAATGTTGGTGGACGGGTCTTTTGGAAATCTGTTAATCTTGCTCCTACAGCAGAAGTAGTTCCTTCTGTTGTTCCAGTAGGCAGTTTCTGAACTATCTGGGCTAACAACTGGGTATGAGCTATCTGAGCTTCTTGTCGACTTTTCTCCATTGACAACAAAATTTCCTGAAGACTGGGTTGTTCATTCTGAGGTGGATTGGAACTCTGAGATCCTTGCTGAAACAAAGGGTCTCTTGTCATAGTTTCTTCTTCCTGCGGAGTCTGATCTATATCTTCTCTTCCACTTCGAGATCTCCTTCTGGTGTCAACCATGGTGGCTCTGAAAAAGTTTAGACGGATCTAACTAACTAAGGCCAACTAAGACAGCAATGCAGAAATTAATGCAACTACTTTTATGCATAAAATACTTAGGCTACTAGCCATAATACACAAATTAACCATTGCAAAAGCAACAGCGAATCACAAAGCTATCAAGAGCATCCACTAGCTCTGTCTACACCAACCTCTAAGACACTCTGAAACAACAGAACGCACTCTCACAATCTTACCGAATTTTAGAAATCCAAATAAAATTTTGAAATGAAGGTTCTTCAAGAGCTACAAAGCTCATTATTTTTATCAAAATAAAATTTCCACAAATAGTTTCTAAATAAATTACGTCTTCCTGGCACGGCCAATTTCCTAAAGGTGTCGTCCTACAGTCAAGTTCTCATGTTGCTCTGATACCAACTTTTCTTGTCGCGCCCCGAGACTGGGACAACGACTACTCCTGTAGAGACCTAGCTCGCTGCAGCTAATCTCAACCACAACCCTTTGACTTCCCAGGATGAGTCAAACACAGGAGTATATTACATTGCAACAGAGTACTTACAAAATATTAAGCAGTGTGGCCTGCTGGCCTTAATATTACATAAAGAGGATTACAATGCCTACAAGGCATTCAGGGTTTAACAAAATATTTAACTACACAGCAGAAGATAGGTGACCCTCCCACAACAGAAGTTGACGGCAGAACAACACACTTCAGGGTTCTGGCGGAACTAATTCTCCTCCTTCTGGATCCACGTAGTACTCCGTGCCATCATCTTGATCAAGGTAGGCTCCATCTATTGAGTTGAATGTTGCAAGGGTGAGCACTTACGTACTCAGCAAGTCATAGGTAAGAGTAGATCCATATAGTATTGATGATATGAACCTAGACTAGTCAAGAATTATGGATATTTGTAAAATAGTCTTTTCCTTTCTCATCTCATCTTATGGCAGCACTCTTCATAAAGTAACATCATCATTCATGTTCACTAGATTATAGCACTACCTGCGACACGTCGACACACGACAGCCCACGGTAGCACTCCTTATCATGACAACACATGTCATTTGGGTAATCTTGATTTAAACATATTTTATTTAGAAAATAGTACTTGTGTCACACCCCGTGGATTTAATCCACCGCAGCAGACTCCTATAAAACCCGGGAGCTCGGAGTATTCGAATACATTTTTAACTCTGCAGAGAGGTACCAATTTACCCGCAAGATATTCCACTTTCAAACCTTTCCTATCATAACAAAATGATTGGACCCCTGACTCACTTCATACTGTGAGCGGCAAGGTGGAAATAACAAGAACTTTTGTTATGTTTTACTCACAATTCACCCCCGACCCTGTGGCTCTCAGCGAGGCACAGTTGTGGCAGGTTGTATCCAAACCTCCACCCCATTGCTTATTCCCATTACTGGGTCAGCGTGCTTGATCACCTTCAGTGATATGTGTGGGAGCCGCGCTCCGTGTTTATCGTGCATCACAACACATCTCATGCAGGGGTTTCATGTGCGATCCACATAATTACTTGTTCAGGCCTGTCCCATACCAGGCTTGCGGTTAGCACGTTGTTCATGCCACTAGACGCACAACACAAGGTTCTAGTCCTTATATGCCAGTGACCAGACCATCCACAACCCTGCACCTTCAGTGCCTGCATTCCTTTGCAGTCTAGCACCTCCAGTGCTACAGCCATCCATATCATTTTTCTGGTCACGGCTAGGGGTTTTATTTCATGAATATAAGTATATAAATACATATAATAGTTCATGGCTCAAAACTTGTTTATTTCACATTTCACCGATAACCAGTCTAGTACTGCCAATTCATAAATCAACCATTCTCAATCTTTCACATGCAATATTGCCTATATTCAAGGTTATATTATAGCAACATTTAAAATATAGGTTCAAGATGACCAAGGATGTGACTTGCCTTCCGCGTCGTAAGATACAGCAGTTGACGACGGGTCCGCAGTGAAGTCCTCGAACTCGGGCTCTTGATCTGCTCTCAAATCAAACAAACAACCAATAATCATAATCTTTTCAATACATTATTATACTATATGCAATGATGCAAGATGAAGTCTTGATGATTCTGAAATGATTGGGTTAAGAGGCTGATTAGGGTTAAGTTAAGGAAACCAATGTTAAGATTAGTTGTCAAAGGTTTACAAGGTTCCAAATGTCTCAAAATATCAGAATGATGTCAAGGTTGCGACTGGTTCGCTCAAAAACAGCGAACGTCTTTAGATCGACATTCGGTTCAAAGCATCGACATAGGGTCGATGAATGATAGAGGGGTTATTTTAACTTGTGGTAGTAGAATAAAATGTAGATCACAACTCTACAAATTTAGTGGACAAAGTGATTTTCAAATTACACAACCAGAAGTGGGTAAACAAGGTCAATGCCACTGGCTGACAAGCTCTGGCATAGAGCTGACAATGTCAAAAACTAGGGCTTAGCATAACTTTTGATCTGGAGCTCCAAATGATGCACCACTTTGTCTGGGAGGTAGGCATTGATAACAGGAATAAATCATTCAATAGGATCTAAGGCTGAAAATGGCTGGAAAGCAAGAAATTTGATGATGAACAGAGATGAACTGGCTGCACTGGAGCAGTTCTGGACACAAACTTGGCATGGCTATAACTTCCAATCTAGGCCGATCTAGGTGTCGAGCTAGAAGACAAAAATACTCAGGAGGCTAAGGCACATCTAAATGACAAAGTTTCGGGGGCTGAAATGGCCGGGAACACTTTTCCGGTGAACTGTGCCGGAGAAGAACACTGCTATTTGGGGGTTTTTGCAACAGGCCGAGAGAACTTAATTCTTTGCTTGGAGAGCATCTAGGAGGTATAGGGAAGCTTCTGGTAACATCAAATTGACTGGAGGATCACCGGAGAAGCCTGGCGACGATCGCCGGTTTTCTGGTAGAGCTTGAATTTGGGAAAAGCTTCGAATGATGTTTAATTAGGGATTCTAAGCTTACAGGCTTGCTTGAAATAACCCACTGATCAATTTGCTTCACAGGTTCGAGGGCTAATTCGAATTGATTTGGCCTGCATTGTCGGAACAGGGCAATCTTCGATTTTCAGTCAATTCCGGCGATCACCGGCGACTGGATGCAATATAGCTCAATTAAATGGTACAGCACGATGAGGGAGATGAGATATACCTTCTGGTGCTGTTAAGTCGGTGAGGAGTGCAGCAGGGCGTGCTGGCACCGTGAGGCCTCAATCTGGACTCGCCGGAGAAGAAGACCAGGACAGGAGAATTTTGAGACTTAGCTGATTTCCAGTGAAACAAGAAGTTGCTGGGGGACAGTGGTGTATAAATAGGCCAGGAGAAGCAAGCAAGAAGGAGACAACGAAGTAATTGGCAGCCGGTGACTTGACTGGTTGCGTGCTGGAGCAACAGCGGCGAAGACACAGCGAAGATCGGTGATGCGACGGCGACAGGCTTGCAGTTGATCACAGTGTCGCCTCATCGGGACCTGGCAAAGTTGTAGCAAGCGGTGGCGACAACACTGGCGCGGCAAAGCGACGTGGCGAGGAGTTGCTGACAAAAAGCCGTTGATCGCGCGCGGGAGCAGCACTGGTCGTCGACGTAGCAGCGGCCTTGCCACGGCACTAGCTGGAGTGGGGACACGTGCGCACCGGCATGCATGGTCACGAGCGCGGGCGAAGCCTCACCGGCGATGAGCAACCACGGCGCACAAGCACGGCAGTTCCTGGTCGTGCGCACAGTAGCTAGCCTGGTCGAAATTGGGCTGATTTGCAATATTTGATTTTCACAATTGGACCAATCTGTAATTCTGGAGATTTGGGAAGGTTAGAGTTGAATTTGATTTCACTAATCTGGTAGATTATATTCAACAGGTTAATTGGCAATGATAATTGATAAAATATGATACGTTTGAATAGTTTTTGATACAAACTGAAAATAGGGTAATTTAGGGTAATTGAAATCTGAATTTCATTTGGTTTTGAATTCTGGTACTTAGGATGAGATTTTGGAATTTGAACAGAAGAGAAACTTGTGACAAATAGCATTTTGAGAAGATTTGCCGAAGAAATTCTGAATTTGGAGTTAATCTGGAGATTTTAGCCTTTTTGGATTTTCAAATAACAGATAAGGACTATTTTGCGATAATTCTTGGACTGATTTGTGAAAAGAGTCTAGATGGTGAAATATGGCTGTCAACTTTTTATATTAAGGTATTGACATACCCATGATCATATTCCAGGAATAATCTGGTCTGAACTTGGTCAAGATTCGGATTAAATCTGTATTTCTGAAACTTAGGGTATTTAAGTAATAGAAGGTATTTCTGTTTTCGAAAACAGAAGGAGCTGATAAATCTGAGAGTTAGGGATAGAATTGGATCTAGGTTCTGAAGGCTTTTAAGTTCAAAGTAACTGATGGATCATATCTGAACAATCTGATCTTCATTTGAGGTCACAGGATAGATTTTAGAGATTTCAGGGCTTGAGATAGAAACTGATATGGCTATTACTACAGATACATGCATGCATGCTATTTATGAAAAAGGAAATTTTCACCCCTAACTCAGGGCGTTACAGATCTACCCTCCTTAAAGAAATCTCGCCCCGAGATTTACCTAAGACAGGAAAAGATAAGGATAGGTTTGCTTAAGATCTTCTTCCTTCTCCCAAGTAGCCTCTTGCTCTGAATGATTCTTCCATTGAACTTTACACAATTTGATTTTCTTCCTTCGGAGCTGACGTTCATCAGTGGCTAGGATTCTGATTGGGTGCTCAAGATAAGTGAGATTCTTCTGTAATGGCACATCTTGTACATCTATCTGGTCAGTTGGTTCCTTCAAACATTTCCGGAGCTGAGAGACATGAAACACATCATGCACTCCTGCTAATCCCTCAGGTAATTCCAATTTATATGATACTTCTCCCTTTCTCTTGATTATCTTAAATGGTCCAATGTATCTTGGAGATAACTTTCCTTTCACTTGGAATCTTTGTAATCTCTTGAATGGTGTGACCTTGAGATACACAAAATCTCCTGGTTCAAATGATAATTCTCTTCGTCGTTTATCTGCATAACTCTTTTGTCGTGATTGTGCTGTTTTCAACCTTTCTCTGATGAGTCTGACATGAGGTTCTGCTTCTTCTACTATCTCTGGTCCTATAACTTTTCGTTCTCCTGGCTCATTCCAATGCAATGGAGTTCTGCACTTACGTCCATATAAAGCTTCAAATGGTGCCATCTGTATGCTAGCTTGATAACTGTTATTATATGTAAATTCTGCAAATGGTAAACATTTGTCCCATGATGTTCCATAATCTAGTATACAAGCTCTTAGAAGATCCTCTAGGATTTGGTTAACTCTTTCTGTCTGTCCTCCCGTCTGTGGATGATATGCAGTACTGAAGTCCAACTGGGTTCCTAGAGTTTCATGCAGTCTATTCCAAAATTTGGATGTAAACTGTGTTCCACGATCTGAGACTATCTTCTTAGGAATACCATGCAATGCCACTATTCTTTGCATGTATAACTCTGCTAATTTACTGCCATCATGAATCTTTTTAACTGGTATGAAATGAGCTACTTTAGTAAGTCTGTCCACAATAACCCATATGGAATCATATCCTCCTTGAGTTTTAGGTAATCCTGTAATAGAATCCATACCAATTTCTTCCCATTTCCATAATGGTATTGGTAGAGGTTGTAGCTTTCCTGCTATTTTCTGGTGTTCTGCTTTAACTCGTTGGCATGTATCACAGTTTGCAATGTACTCTGCAATCTCCCTCTTCATATTATCCCACCAGAATCTGGTCTTCAAATCTTGATACATCTTTGTGTTACCAGGGTGTATTGAGTATGGAGTTTTATGTGCTTCATGGAGAATTATTTCCTTAAGATCTGCGTTTTGAGGTACACAGATTCTTTCTCGATACCATACAATCCCTTGGTTATCTTCAATAAAGCCTTGAGCCTTTCCTAACTTGATTCGACTCTTGATCTTACAAATTTCTTCATCTTCCTTCTGGGCATTTCCTATCTGTTCTTCAAGTTGAGATTTTATTGTTAAAGTAGCTACCGTTCCCTGCGGTACTATTTCCACTTGATGATTCTGCAACTCTTGTTGTAGGTAAGAGTTCTTCAACATAACCATTCCTTGTAGGTTGTAAACTTTTCTGCTTAGGGCATCAGCTACTACATTAGCTTTCCCTGGATGATACCGAATACTAAGATCATAATCTTTGATCAATTCGAGCCATCGTCGTTGACGCATGTTGAGCTCTGTCTGTGTGAAAATATACTTGAGGCTTTTATGATCTGTAAAGATCTCACACTTACGCCCAATGAGATAATGCTGCCATATCTTTAAAGCATGCACTACTGCTGCTAACTCCAAATCATGGGTCGGATAATTTTCCTCATGTGGTCTCCATTGGCGTGAAGCATAAGCCACTACTTGACCTTGTTGCATTAACACACAGCCTATTCCTTGCTTTGAAGCATCACAGTAAACTACAAAATCTTCTTTGCTGTCTGGTAGGGTGAGGACTGGTGTTGTTGTCAATTTCTGCTTTAGCTTCTGAAAACTTTCTTCACACTTGATGGTCCATTCAAATGCAACATCCTTCTTTAGCAGGTTTGTAAGAGGTTTGGCAATTTGGGAAAATCCTTTGATGAATCTCCTATAATACCCTGCTAATCCCAAGAAACTTCTAATCTCTGAAACTGAGGTAGGTTGCTTCCACTCCTTGATTGCAGAGATTTTAGCTGAGTCCACTGAAATTCCTTCTGCTGTCAACACATGTCCAAGAAATGCAATCTTTGACATCCAAAACTCGCATTTATTAAACTTGGCATAGAATTGCCTTTCTCGTAGCCTTTCTAAGACTAGATGTAGATGTTGCTCGTGCTCTTCTGAATTCCTGGAATATATCAGAATGTCATCTATGAACACTATGACAAACTTGTCAAGGAAATCCATAAATGTACTGTTCATGACATTCATGAATGCTGCTGGAGCATTGGTCAAGCCAAAAGGTACTACTGTAAATTCATATAAACCATATCTGGTAGTGAAAGCAGTCTTCGGTATATCTTCCTTCTTGATCTTCAGCTGATGATATCCAGATTTCAAGTCTATCTTGGAAAATACTTTGGCTCCTCGAAGCTGATCGAACAAGTCATCAATTCTTGGTAATGGATACTTGTTTTTAATAGTGACTTCATTCAAAGCTCGGTAGTCTACACACATTCGTAGAGTTCCGTCTTTCTTCCTCACAAACAGAACTGGGGCTCCCCATGGCGAAGCACTGGGTTTGATAAATCCCTTGTTTTCCAAGTCTTCGAGTTGATTCTTGAGCTCCTCCAAATCTGTAACTGGCATCCTATAGGGACGTTTTGCTATAGGTGCTGCTCCTGGTTTAAGTTCAATACTGAATTCTATTTCTCTGTCAGGTGGCATTCCCGGAAGTTCTTCTGGAAACACATCATAATATTGTTGCACTACAGGCACTTGTTCCAGGCATAATTTTTGCAATGCTTGAACAGATCTTAGCGGTCTCTTGACTGCTGATCTTTCTGCATGGAATAGAACTCTCTCCCCTTGGCTACTGACAAGACTAAGGGTTTTCTCTTCACAATCTACTAGACCTTTATGTTGGGACAACCAATCCATTCCCAAAATAATGTCTAGACCTTGCAGTTCTAGAACTAGTAGATTTGCCTCAAATTCTACTCCTTCTATATTGAAAGTTACATTTGGGCAGATTGAGTAAACAGATAATCTAGCCCCTGGAGTTTGTATAACCATAGAGTACTCTAGTGGTACTTGGTCTATATGCATTTCAACTTCAGATGCAAATGCTCTTGACATGAATGAATTTGTAGCACCAGGATCAAACAATATTAAGGCAGATGCAGATTTAATCAGAAATCTACCTAGAAGAATGTCGGTGGCGTTGCCTGCTTCTTGAATTGAAGTATAGTTTAATCTTCCTCCTTGGGTTGCAGCTGGTGCTCTACCTCTTCCTTTTCCTCGATTAGCCATATTTCCTCCTCTTCCTGCTGAATTTCCTCTAAAATTCTGCGATGGTGATGCTCTGGTTACTACTGGCTGTGTTCCTGCCTGAGATCTGGCAATGGACATTGGAAGCTGTATCCAAGGACAGAATTCTTTACGGTGCCCACGCTGTCCACAATGATAACACTCAACACGAGGATGAGGGCAATCCTTCTGAGAATGATTTCCTCGGCAGTTGGGGCACAATGTCGTTGCTGGTCTGGGATTCTGATAAGATGGTCGGAAATTGGGAGTGATAGGAACTCTTCCTCTGATTGGATTTGGCTGTGGTCTTGTTTGCTGGAACATCCTCCTCTTTCGGCTTTCTTCTCCCATATTCTTCTTTTCTTCTACCTTTAAAGCTCTGTTCACTAGGGTTTGAAATTCTGTAAGTTCATGAGAAGCAATTTGATACTGTAAATAGTGTTGAAGTCCTTCTGTGAAGCGCTCTATCTTCTTCTCTTCAGTATCCACATCTCCAGGTGCGTATCGAGCCAAATGAGTAAATTGGTGTAGATACTCAGTAACTGACTTACTTCCTTGAGTTAAATTCCGAAATTCCCGACGCTTAGCTGCCATAACACCAGTAGGTATATGAAATTTCCGAAATTGATCCTTAAATTCCCTCCAAGAGATATTATCTTTATCAGGATGAGCTTCCTGGTAATTCATCCACCAGGCAGCTGCAGCTCCTGATAACTGATGAGATCCAAACAAAACTTTCTCTCGTTCGCTGCATCCGACCGTGTCTAGTTTCTTCTCGATATCCCGTAACCAATCATCGGCAACCATAGGATCGGTCGCACTAGAGAATGTTGGTGGACGGGTCTTTTGGAAATCTGTTAATCTTGCTCCTACAGCAGAAGTAGTTCCTTCTGTTGTTCCAGTAGGCAGTTTCTGAACTATCTGGGCTAACAACTGGGTATGAGCTATCTGAGCTTCTTGTCGACTTTTCTCCATTGACAACAAAATTTCCTGAAGACTGGGTTGTTCATTCTGAGGTGGATTGGAACTCTGAGATCCTTGCTGAAACAAAGGGTCTCTTGTCATAGTTTCTTCTTCCTGCGGAGTCTGATCTATATCTTCTCTTCCACTTCGAGATCTCCTTCTGGTGTCAACCATGGTGGCTCTGAAAAAGTTTAGACGGATCTAACTAACTAAGGCCAACTAAGACAGCAATGCAGAAATTAATGCAACTACTTTTATGCATAAAATACTTAGGCTACTAGCCATAATACACAAATTAACCATTGCAAAAGCAACAGCGAATCACAAAGCTATCAAGAGCATCCACTAGCTCTGTCTACACCAACCTCTAAAACACTCTGAAACAACAGAACGCACTCTCACAATCTTACCGAATTTTAGAAATCCAAATAAAATTTTGAAATGAAGGTTCTTCAAGAGCTACAAAGCTCATTATTTTTATCAAAATAAAATTTCCACAAATAGTTTCTAAATAAATTACGTCTTCCTGGCACGGCCAATTTCCTAAAGGTGTCGTCCTACAGTCAAGTTCTCATGTTGCTCTGATACCAACTTTTCTTGTCGCGCCCCGAGACTGGGACAACGACTACTCCTGTAGAGACCTAGCTCGCTGCAGCTAAT
This sequence comes from Pharus latifolius, assembly GCA_019359835.1. Lineage (NCBI taxonomy): Eukaryota > Viridiplantae > Streptophyta > Magnoliopsida > Poales > Poaceae > Pharus > Pharus latifolius. The sequence continues at coordinate 27,906,214 of CM033329.1, forward strand.
CTCAACCACAACCCTTTGACTTCCCAGGATGAGTCAAACACAGGAGTATATTACATTGCAACAGAGTACTTACAAAATATTAAGCAGTGTGGCCTGCTGGCCTTAATATTACATAAAGAGGATTACAATGCCTACAAGGCATTCAGGGTTTAACAAAATATTTAACTACACAGCAGAAGATAGGTGACCCTCCCACAACAGAAGTTGACGGCAGAACAACACACTTCAGGGTTCTGGCGGAACTAATTCTCCTCCTTCTGGATCCACGTAGTACTCCGTGCCATCATCTTGATCAAGGTAGGCTCCATCTATTGAGTTGAATGTTGCAAGGGTGAGCACTTACGTACTCAGCAAGTCATAGGTAAGAGTAGATCCATATAGTATTGATGATATGAACCTAGACTAGTCAAGAATTATGGATATTTGTAAAATAGTCTTTTCCTTTCTCATCTCATCTTATGGCAGCACTCTTCATAAAGTAACATCATCATTCATGTTCACTAGATTATAGCACTACCGCGACACGTCGACACACGACAGCCCACGGTAGCACTCCTTATCATGACAACACATGTCATTTGGGTAATCTTGATTTAAACATATTTTATTTAGAAAATAGTACTTGTGTCACACCCCGTGGATTTAATCCACCGCAGCAGACTCCTATAAAACCCGGGAGCTCGGAGTATTCGAATACATTTTTAACTCTGCAGAGAGGTACCAATTTACCCGCAAGATATTCCACTTTCAAACCTTTCCTATCATAACAAAATGATTGGACCCCTGACTCACTTCATACTGTGAGCGGCAAGGTGGAAATAACAAGAACTTTTGTTATGTTTTACTCACAATTCACCCCCGACCCTGTGGCTCTCAGCGAGGCACAGTTGTGGCAGGTTGTATCCAAACCTCCACCCCATTGCTTATTCCCATTACTGGGTCAGCGTGCTTGATCACCTTCAGTGATATGTGTGGGAGCCGCGCTCCGTGTTTATCGTGCATCACAACACATCTCATGCAGGGGTTTCATGTGCGATCCACATAATTACTTGTTCAGGCCTGTCCCATACCAGGCTTGCGGTTAGCACGTTGTTCATGCCACTAGACGCACAACACAAGGTTCTAGTCCTTATATGCCAGTGACCAGACCATCCACAACCCTGCACCTTTAGTGCCTGCATTCCTTTGCAGTCTAGCACCTCCAGTGCTACAGCCATCCATATCATTTTTCTGGTCACGGCTAGGGGTTTTATTTCATGAATATAAGTATATAAATACATATAATAGTTCATGGCTCAAAACTTGTTTATTTCACATTTCACCGATAACCAGTCTAGTACTGCCAATTCATAAATCAACCATTCTCAATCTTTCACATGCAATATTGCCTATATTCAAGGTTATATTATAGCAACATTTAAAATATAGGTTCAAGATGACCAAGGATGTGACTTGCCTTCCGCGTCGTAAGATACAGCAGTTGACGACGGGTCCGCAGTGAAGTCCTCGAACTCGGGCTCTTGATCTGCTCTCAAATCAAACAAACAACCAATAATCATAATCTTTTCAATACATTATTATACTATATGCAATGATGCAAGATGAAGTCTTGATGATTCTGAAATGATTGGGTTAAGAGGCTGATTAGGGTTAAGTTAAGGAAACCAATGTTAAGATTAGTTGTCAAAGGTTTACAAGGTTCCAAATGTCTCAAAATATCAGAATGATGTCAAGGTTGCGACTGGTTCGCTCAAAAACAGCGAACGTCTTTAGATCGACATTCGGTTCAAAGCATCGACATAGGGTCGATGAATGATAGAGGGGTTATTTTAACTTGTGGTAGTAGAATAAAATGTAGATCACAACTCTACAAATTTAGTGGACAAAGTGATTTTCAAATTACACAACCAGAAGTGGGTAAACAAGGTCAATGCCACTGGCTGACAAGCTCTGGCATAGAGCTGACAATGTCAAAAACTAGGGCTTAGCATAACTTTTGATCTGGAGCTCCAAATGATGCACCACTTTGTCTGGGAGGTAGGCATTGATAACAGGAATAAATCATTCAATAGGATCTAAGGCTGAAAATGGCTGGAAAGCAAGAAATTTGATGATGAACAGAGATGAACTGGCTGCACTGGAGCAGTTCTGGACACAAACTTGGCATGGCTATAACTTCCAATCTAGGCCGATCTAGGTGTCGAGCTAGAAGACAAAAATACTCAGGAGGCTAAGGCACATCTAAATGACAAAGTTTCGGGGGCTGAAATGGCCGGGAACACTTTTCCGGTGAACTGTGCCGGAGAAGAACACTGCTATTTGGGGGTTTTTGCAACAGGCCGAGAGAACTTAATTCTTTGCTTGGAGAGCATCTAGGAGGTATAGGGAAGCTTCTGGTAACATCAAATTGACTGGAGGATCACCGGAGAAGCCTGGCGACGATCGCCGGTTTTCTGGTAGAGCTTGAATTTGGGAAAAGCTTCGAATGATGTTTAATTAGGGATTCTAAGCTTACAGGCTTGCTTGAAATAACCCACTGATCAATTTGCTTCACAGGTTCGAGGGCTAATTCGAATTGATTTGGCCTGCATTGTCGGAACAGGGCAATCTTCGATTTTCAGTCAATTCCGGCGATCACCGGCGACTGGATGCAATATAGCTCAATTAAATGGTACAGCACGATGAGGGAGATGAGATATACCTTCTGGTGCTGTTAAGTCGGTGAGGAGTGCAGCAGGGCGTGCTGGCACCGTGAGGCCTCAATCTGGACTCGCCGGAGAAGAAGACCAGGACAGGAGAATTTTGAGACTTAGCTGATTTCCAGTGAAACAAGAAGTTGCTGGGGGACAGTGGTGTATAAATAGGCCAGGAGAAGCAAGCAAGAAGGAGACAACGAAGTAATTGGCAGCCGGTGACTTGACTGGTTGCGTGCTGGAGCAACAGCGGCGAAGACACAGCGAAGATCGGTGATGCGACGGCGACAGGCTTGCAGTTGATCACAGTGTCGCCTCATCGGGACCTGGCAAAGTTGTAGCAAGCGGTGGCGACAACACTGGCGCGGCAAAGCGACGTGGCGAGGAGTTGCTGACAAAAAGCCGTTGATCGCGCGCGGGAGCAGCACTGGTCGTCGACGTAGCAGCGGCCTTGCCACGGCACTAGCTGGAGTGGGGACACGTGCGCACCGGCATGCATGGTCACGAGCGCGGGCGAAGCCTCACCGGCGATGAGCAACCACGGCGCACAAGCACGGCAGTTCCTGGTCGTGCGCACAGTAGCTAGCCTGGTCGAAATTGGGCTGATTTGCAATATTTGATTTTCACAATTGGACCAATCTGTAATTCTGGAGATTTGGGAAGGTTAGAGTTGAATTTGATTTCACTAATCTGGTAGATTATATTCAACAGGTTAATTGGCAATGATAATTGATAAAATATGATACGTTTGAATAGTTTTTGATACAAACTGAAAATAGGGTAATTTAGGGTAATTGAAATCTGAATTTCATTTGGTTTTGAATTCTGGTACTTAGGATGAGATTTTGGAATTTGAACAGAAGAGAAACTTGTGACAAATAGCATTTTGAGAAGATTTGCCGAAGAAATTCTGAATTTGGAGTTAATCTGGAGATTTTAGCCTTTTTGGATTTTCAAATAACAGATAAGGACTATTTTGCGATAATTCTTGGACTGATTTGTGAAAAGAGTCTAGATGGTGAAATATGGCTGTCAACTTTTTATATTAAGGTATTGACATACCCATGATCATATTCCAGGAATAATCTGGTCTGAACTTGGTCAAGATTCGGATTAAATCTGTATTTCTGAAACTTAGGGTATTTAAGTAATAGAAGGTATTTCTGTTTTCGAAAACAGAAGGAGCTGATAAATCTGAGAGTTAGGGATAGAATTGGATCTAGGTTCTGAAGGCTTTTAAGTTCAAAGTAACTGATGGATCATATCTGAACAATCTGATCTTCATTTGAGGTCACAGGATAGATTTTAGAGATTTCAGGGCTTGAGATAGAAACTGATATGGCTATTACTACAGATACATGCATGCATGCTATTTATGAAAAAGGAAATTTTCACCCCTAACTCAGGGCGTTACAGGTCCTCACGCTCACCCGCTCCGGCAGGAGTGTTCATTGAACACTTGGACCGTCCTTTGATCATGACTTCGGTCGAGGATGATCCGGTAATAGCCTTCGTTACCAACCTCGGTCAGGAACAAGATTGGACTCATCCATTGAGGGTCTATCTTGAACATGGGACCCTACCCGAGGACGAAACCGAAAGTGATCGGCTAATTCGAAAAGCGCGTCTGTACAAACTCATAGATGGCATTCTGTATGGAAAGGGTACTCAAGGAGTATTCATGCGTTGTATATCTCAGGAGGAAGGAAAATCCCTCTTGAAAGAAATACATGACGGTGTATGCGGTGCGCACGCGTCATATCGGACACTGGTCGGAAAGGCTCTTCGACAAGGATTCTACTGGCCTTCGGCACTTGATGATGCCAAACATATGGTCAAGACGTGTCCCCAGTGTCAGTTCCACGCAAGACAAGTTCATCAACCTGCCTATGCGTTGCAAACCATTCCTCTCGCATGGCCATTCGCGGTCTGGGGGATGGACATCGTCGGTCCTATGCCACAAGCGGTCAATGGGTACAAGTTTCTGTTCGTAGCCATTGACACATTTACAATGTGGATTGAGGCCGAACCAGTACAAAACATTACCGCATCAGCCGCACAAAAGTTCTTCCATAAGAACATTGTGGCACGATTTGGTGTTCCAAACCGTCTCATCACAGACAATGGTTCTCAGTTCGCCAGCGGTCTTTTCCTGGACTACTGCGATCAGGTTGGGACCAAGGTGTGCTTTGCTTCTGTGGCACATCCACAAAGCAATGGTGCCGTAGAACGAGCCAATGGGCAAATACTGCAAGGCATTAAAAAGCGCGTCTTTGATCGCCTTAAGACCCGCTCGGGGGCTTGGGCAGACGAGCTCTATACCGTTCTATGGGCATTACGGACTACTTCTAGTCGAGCCACCGGCGAGACGCCCTTCCATTTGGTCTATGGGGCCGAGGCTGTATTGCCTACGGAAGTAAGTATTGGTTCTGTTCGGACAGATCAATTCGAACAGGTTAATCAGTCCGAACAACGGGCGCAAGATCTCATCCTCTTAGAAGAACGGCGTGATCGCACCCTGATTAAATCCGCGGCATACTTGTAGGCTTTACGCAGGTATCACAGTAAAAAGGTGCGACCACGTGATCTCAACGTGGGCGACTTGGTTTTACGAAAAATTCAAGACCAGTCTAATCGCAACAAATTCTCCCCAAAATGGGAAGGTCCTTATACTGTTGTCTCAGTGCAGCGAACAGGATCGGCGCGGTTAGCTATGGAGGATGGTCGGATTTTGTCCAATACTTGGAACATCGATCAACTTCGCAAGTTTTACGTGTAAGTATTCCAATCCCTTTTTTCCTGTTCAATTAGCATCTTTTCATAAAATAAAATATGTTTTGCTTTCATACAATGAGTTTTTCTCTTTAAGCCCGTATCATATGCATTCGACCTGGGGGCTGACCGCCGGCGGTCCGATCATTAAAACATTTTAATCGGATTCGCTGGTCGATCTCATGACCACTTTCAGATAAGTCACTCCTAAATAAGCCGTTTCTCAGCGCATACGGGGCTATCTGGCAAGTCCTTGGTCACCTGAGTGGCTACCGGTTCGCAAATAAGATTAGACGTTACATTGATCCTGATCGTTGGTTTAAAACGCACACCCCTGGTCGTTACGCTTATATTTTCTCCTCTGCTTATAACACTAAGGCTTCAGTATTCATAAGCAGAGGCGGGGGCTAGGGGGGATGTGCTTATAGTATGAAACTCATAATATAAAATTGCAAAATATGTACTTTCTGTCAAAAATGGTTTTTTACATACATTGCATTATACACAATTGTTTGGATACAGAAACAAGGATCATTCGATCCCCAGCTCAGTCAGGAGCCTGTCTACGAAGGGCTTGACCTCCTCCATGACGGCATCGAGCAGCTCGTCACTCTCGACCTCAACCGGACCCACTAGCGCGCTCAGATCTGCATCTGGGCCACGGTGAAGTCGAATCCGACTGAGTACGGCTGCTGCGGCTGATCGAACCCTGGTTCTGATCACCTCTTCGCGTCGCCGTATATCTCCAGGGAGATACTCAAGCAGTGATTCTGCCTGGGCAGTGATCAGCGATGTCCAGTCACTTACGCTGAGGTTGTCTTTCTTCGGTTCTACCGTATCAGTCTTCAGAAGATCAGCCACGGCCTTCAGTTTTTCGAAGACCAGGAGGCTCAGCTCTTTGATCGACCGATCGGTGTGGTGAATCGAGGATTCAAGAAGCCCCTTGTCCTGACTAAGTTGTGTAATTCGACCTGCTTGCGCTGTACAGAGAGAGGAGATTATTTGCATGTTATGGATTCAAGTCTTCTTAATCAGGAATCGGCTTACCAGCATTTTCTGACCGAAGTTTGTTGATTTCGATCTCTTGTTTCTTAAACATCGAGACTGAATTGAGCCTCAGTTTGGCCACCTCTTTCTTCAAAAATGTAACCTCTCTGCAGCGAAATCAAGACAGTCACAACCAAAATGCACCCATACTAACCAAAGGATAATGATCCTCACCTGCGCAAGCTGTCGCGTTCTTTCTGAATGGCTTCTGTGCTGGCCATCATAGCATGCGACTGGCCTATTAGCCAGGATAACCACTGTGATGCAAAGGAAGAGGATCAAAGGTGTTCTAAGTACAATTCAGGCACGAGAGCAGAGGTTCATTATACCTTCATAAACTTTTGTAAGATAGCATCATCCAATCCGGCGGGGATCCTCGCCAGAACCCCGGATGTGCTTACCACAGGGACAGTCGGTGAGAGTGCCGGCTGGGCGCTACCCCCAGTAGTCATCGGTCGCGACTGGGTCCCTGCATTTATTCCTTCCCCTGCGGTCTGGACGACTTCCTGGACCACAAGGGTGGAGCGTTCTTCGTTGGAAGCTCCTATACCAGCTACAGCTTCAACCCCTCCGGAGGCGGTTGAAGGGCTGGACGCCGTCTTTCTTTGCCTGACAAAGAAGACAAGTTGAGCAATTTTTATCACCATTTATTATAGCCCAGTTAAAGGTTCTTACCTTACATGAAATCCCATCCGCCCCTGGGATTTCTGGGAAGGTCCTCCTTGATAAGGAGAACCGTCGTCGGTTCTAGCTTTCTTCTTGACGAACAAGGCATCTCCCCCCTGGATGTGTTCTGCTATGAGCATATTCCTAAGAAAAAGATAGAGACAAAAAGCAAGGTCTTTACCTGGGCTACCAGGCTGACTGGTGGGGCTGCATCTGAAGGCCTTGGCAGGTCCTGGATCGCTGGAGCAACCACAGCCGGCCTTTGCTCAACCATCTCCACCTCTGTCTGCAAAGGTGGAGCATTTTCCTCCCTAGGACTCGTGGTAGTCGCGGGGAGAAGCTCTTCTCCCTATATAAACATTGACTTGTCAAAATATACAGAAGGAATGGAAGAAAGTATGACCGTAAGGAATCCTTACCGAGGTCGTCCTTTCGACTAGGGAAGCGGAGACAATCAACCCTGAAGCCTCGGGGGCTTCAGGAACTGGGAGGTCATCCGCGATCCCAAGATTTTCCGCGGTTGCATGATCTGCCAGGCCACCTCTTCTGTAGCAGTGGTCTCTGTGGGGCAGTTTGGAGCATCGCGGGATGGGAGGTCCGCGATCTTCCTCCTCCGAATGACCAGAGGAACATCATCCTCTTCCTCCTCGCTCCCCTCTCCCTGTACGACAAAGAAGTGATTCCAATCTGCGCCTGGTAAAACAGAAGGGATGTGATATCTTACCGCCGTCTTTCTTGCGGTAGGAGGAATGCTCCGTGAAGATCCCTCCCCGGGATTTGGCCTGGCCTTCTTGGGGGCAGGACTCTTTGTCCTGGGTCTTTGGGAGACCTTCTTCACGTTCTTCGCCGTTGGCTTCCCAAGAGAGCCGACGTTCTCACTCGGGAAAGTCGTCTCGTCGAACCTTCCTAGGAGCTGATTCACATTACCGATGTAATTGTTTAGCGCTGGACATGCATAAGACCTGAAAAACGGAGGCCAGATAAAGAATGTACCTTTCGGCGCTCCTGTTTAAGGTCGTCGCCGGCGTGAATTAGGCTCTGTGGGCGAGGCGATCCCTTAGGACCCTCTACATCGGCATTGTAGGCCCTAAGGAGGGAGTTGGTCCGCCTCTCAATTTCAGATGAAGGCAAGACTGTTCCCAAATTCGAGTCAGAATTTGTGTAATTCAAGAATGGCAAAGCTCAGCGCCAAAGAAATAAATACCTTTACTGTAGTCCAAGGTGCTGTCCGCCATAGACCTAATCTCCCATGCCGGATGAGCCCTTTCGCGCAGAGGACTTACCCGATTCTTCACAAAGTCTCGGATGACATCTCGAGCTGTCAACCCTTGATCGACCAAGTGAAGGATCACCTCGGCATGCTTCAAGAGCTCCAAATTCATCGCCGGGGGAGCATCCAACTCGCTCGACTTCTCTAGTCGCGAGTTTTCAAACCACAGGCTGCTCTCGGACGGTGGAGAGCAGTAAAACCACCTTTGGTGCCACCCGTGCACAGAGTCTCGTAGGGGTGGGGAGGGATACTCCTTTTTATCCCTCAGCCGGAAGTAGATGCACCCGGCGGCGTTGGTGCTCTTCGACCATGCCGAGAAGTAGAATCGCCGGAAAAGATCCACGCAGGGATACACTCCGACGAACGCTTCACAGAGATGCTGGAACACCGCAAGGATCAGCATCGCGTTGGGGTGGAGGTTAATCAATTCCCACCCATAATGCTCAAGGACATCTTTGAGGAACCGACTCTCAGGGAATCGGAACCCGCAACGCAAGTACTCCTCAAAAACCACCAACTCGCCCTCTTGGACGGTTGGGGTTTCTTGGTCCTTCTCTGCGGGCCGCCAGTTGATGAGCAACCGCGGAGGAAGGATCTCCTCCTTCTCCAACGCCACTAGGCTCTCCTCAGAGTGGTGAATGGATCAGCTCCAGGATGCCATTTTTGGTGGAGAATCAAAGGAAAAGTTGGCGATTTTGGGAAGACGAAGGCTAAAGAAAATGAGGGTTTTGTGCGGCGGGAACGATGAGGGTTTTTGGCTGTGTGGCTTCTTTGAGAAGACATCTGCTCTTTTTATAGACCCAAGGCGGCGCATTAATGTGAGTAAACGTTTCATTTCAAACGTTCCATTGAATGCTTTATTCATTTCCCATAATGGATACTGCCTCTGGCGGACCCGATAAAGTGTTCAGGCATCGGATCTGGAACAAAAAGACTTCTTTGTTTCGGAAACTGAAAGTGCAAAAAGACTGAAAAATTTCCAGTACTTTTCAGAAGACGTTTTTCCTTTGTATGCTTTGAACATTTTTTACGAAAAAATCATGCAACTTAATTTTTGGACGTACGGATGTATTTCTAATCGGGTTGTGGTTTGATTGAAACCATGTTTTAGAATAAACTTCGATTCTAATCGGAGTGACAGTCTAACCGAGTTCCAACTCTGGTCGCAATTCAGTTCTGATCGCGGCCCTAAAACTGATCGCGGCATCAGGGCAGGTCACAATGCTTTTAGAAGCATGATTCTGATCGCAGAACTAAAGTTTCCTGTGTATGAGTGGTCGCGAACATAAAGTTTATGGCCATATTTTCGCACAGAAGATGTGAAGAATATTCATAAGAAATAAGAAACTTTTATTTCTTACATTCTTTACATACAAAAGGGATACAGTCGATCAAAACGTCGACTTGCTCCGAAAGAAGTTTACAAAGTTCCCCAAGGGACATGTCGTTGTCAGTAGGATCTACACTGGCAACCCCCAGGGAACTAGCAACTACCCTAAGTCTATCTACATCGTCCCTAACAACAGACGCACTCTTGTCCCTAATCAAGTCAGAGAGTTCTCGCTGTTGCTGAGCGTGATCCCTCTCTCGACGGAAATGGTGCGCCTCTTCTCGGGATCGATCAAGACATTCTGCTAGATGCAGAATCTTCGAGGCCATCTCCTCGGTCTTCTTCTCCAGGGCATTCTTCTCCTGCAGAAGAGTCTGTCCGAAAGGAAGAGATGGAGCAGCCGAAGGCTGATCGCTGGAGCCTCCAACCTCCTGCATTTTGCAAAAGTTAGTCGTGCTAACTATAATTATCAGCAAAAGGGGAGAAGAATTATTACCTGTCCCAGTGCATGACCCGTTGATATACCTATCTTGGGAAGAGGATCATCAGATGGCGGAAGTGCAACCTTCCCACCAGATGATTGCTTCGCCAACCCAATATGGCAATCATCTGATCGAGGGATAGTCGCTGCTTGCCGACCAGAATATCGATCACCCAAAAGGATGGGAGAATTGGAGGGAAAAGGAGAGAGTTGAGAAGAATTCCTCTCCAAGGTTAAAGGCCTAACTTGCCGAGATGCATGGACGGGGAGAGTCAAAGGAACTGAAGGAAGAAAGAGACTTGCTACATTCTTCACCTTTGTTCCACTGGAAGATCCTTCGTCAACCTTGGGCTTCTTCCTTAAGGGAGACAGGTCTTCAATTGTTTGAGGCCCTTGTTCGACAACTTCCTCTTCATCACTCTCAATCTCGATGATGTTGTGATCTGCCATCAGGAGGAGTATGTGAAAAGGAAGAAGGCAGGATGACAAGAAAAGGACTTAGGCGTGGGGAGAAATTGTGAAGTTTTACAAGTCCAGGAGCCTGGTATTTATAGCCGCCAGGGTGACGGTTTGCATTCCAGACGCCTCGGGTTTCGTCAAAGCATTTACAATTTTACCTTGAGATAAAAACAGTTCTACGGCGCTATCATTGCCCGTTACATAATGTCAGAACCCGTCTTGGGAAACCAACCATTTTTCACTTAGTGCGCCGCTAAGTGGAAAAATTGAAGAGTCGGGTTAAAAATCCAATGCATGGTCTTAAAATTCGAAATAAACACGTCTCTTCGTTTTCTTCGAATTTGGGGGCTAGCTGACGAGGATTGACACCCGGGTCACTTCTAATAAACTTTTGGTTCAAGACATGTATCTGGCAATGCGAACTCAAGCTATTCTGAGGGGCATCGCCATGAGGTCGCAAGCTTTATGCCATCAGATCGCGGGCTTCGTGCGATCAGGCCGACAGTTTTGCGCGGTCAGAAGTTCGTGTGCTATACGCGAACTGGATATCCGGGATGTTGTGCGGTCAGCCCACATTCCACTGTCAGAACATTCTCGACCAGGGTGCTTGGAGTTCATTTGGTTATCCATATAACAGGATATTCCGAGCATCCCGAGGATTCCTCCACGTTGAAGACCAACCGTCAGAGGTTAATATATGCGGTTATTCGTGATTAACACGTGTTAATAACCTCCGTGGAAGTTAACAGCAGTTCTCCAAAAACCGCATCCAACCGTTTGATGCAGTTTCTTCATATGGCACCCTTTCGACCAGTATAAAAGGATGGCATAGAGGTCCGAGAAAAGGGGAAATCCAATCCATTTGGAAGAACAAGACTCCTGAAACAAGTGAGACATAACACATCTCAACTATGAAAAACAGCCAAGTCTACGGCCCAAATTAGATAGTTTCTATAAGCCTCCCTGGCTTTATTCTGTACGTTTACATAGGAAAAATCCTTCGCCTGTGAAGGAGTTTTTCTGCTATTTCTGTAACCTTTTGTCACCTATAGTGAAATCCTTACAGGACGTAGGGCTATTACTCCCACCATCGAGGGCCCGAACCTGTATAAATCTCTCTGTGTTCCTGTTCACCATTGTTCTACATACCTTCCCGGAGGGTCATCTTGAAAGGTCTCACCATTACAAATTTTGCATAAGTTTGGCTGAGGACTCCGAGTCTGAATCGTCGACAAATGGCGGCACCCGGGACGTGCCCTGGAGGCAAGGTCCCGGGGGCCATATGGCGGCGCCCGGGACATACCCGGAGGCAAGGCCCCGGGGGCCAAATGGCGGCGCCCGGGACGTACCCGGAGGTAGGGTCCCGGGGGCCAAATGGCAGCGCCCGGGGTAGGCACCGGAGGCCATAATCCCCGGGCAAGTGGCGGCGCCCGGGACCTGTCCCGGGGGCAAGGTCCCGGGGGCCAAATGGCGGCGCCCGGGGCAGGCACCGGAGGCTACAATCCCCGGGCAAGTGTGAACTTACCTGGACTTAGTCTCGCGGAGATTTCCCCCAACACTTTTTATCCAAAAGATGTGATTAGCACTAGTATTGATGATAATAGGTTGATCTTCAAAGCTTTTAGACATGGCAACCTCTATTTAGTTGATTTCAATTCTAATGATGCAAATCTCGGTACATGCTTGTTCTCTAAATCATCTAAAGGTTGGCTATGGCATAGAAGGCTTGGACATGTTGGAATGAAACGACTAAATAGATTAGTTAAACATGATTTAGTTGTTGGATTAAAAGATGTAAAGTTTGATAAAGATAAATTATGTAGTGCTTGCCAAGCCAGAAAACAAGTTACAAATTCACATCCAACTAAAAGCACAATGTCAACTTCTAGTCCACTTGAGTTAGTCCACATGGATTTAATTGGTCCAACTACCTATGTTAGCATTGGTGGCAATAGTTATTGTCTTGTCATTGTAGATGATTTTTTGAGATATACATAGATATTCTTTTTAGATGACAAGTCAATTGTATTTAACACTTTCAAAAGCTTTGCACAAAGGGCCGAAAATGAATTTAGTTTTAAGATCAAGAAAGTGAGAAGTGACAATGGCTCCGAATTCGAGAATACCAAGGTTGAAAACTGGTGTGATGATAAGGGCATCAAACACGAGTTTTCGGCCAAGTATACACCCGAGCAAAATGGAGTAGTCGAACGAAAGAACCAGACATTGATAGATATGGCAAGATCCATGCTTTCGGAGTACAATGTTTCGGACATCTTTTGGGCTGAAGCAATCAACACCGCATGCCATGCATCGAATCGACTTTATTGTCATCGGCTACTAAAGAAAACTCCTTACAAGCTTCTCATCGGAAGGAAACCAAACATTTCCTACTTCCGAGTGTTTGGATGTAAGTGCTACATTTACGAAACGGTACACGCTTATCTAAATTTCAAAGTAAATTGATGTAGGATTTTTATTAGGATACTCATCAAATAGCAAAGCATATCGTGTCTACAACCAAAACTCCGGTTTGGTTGAAGAGACGCATGACGTAGAATTTGATGAGACTAACGGCTCTCAAGAGGAGCAAGACAACTTGGATGATGTAGGTAATGAAGGGTTAAGGGTGGCGATGAACAACATGACCATTGGGGATATCAAGCCGAAAGAAGATAGTGATCAAGATGAAGATCCATCCACTCAAGCTATCCCCTCTTAGTCAACAGCTCAACATAAAGATCAAATAGTTGAAGTGGTTAATGTGGAAGATTCGCTTCAACAACAACCGGAAATAACGTCTACCTCTACTTCACAAAACCCGATTGGTCATCCAAGAATTCATCACTCAATTTCTAAGGATCACCCCATCGATCAAATTGTTGGTGACTTGCGTAAGGGTGTTCAAACTCGCTCTCGTCTTGCTTCATTTTGTGAAAATTTCTCTTTTGTTTCCTCTTTTGAGCCCACACATGTAGATGAAGCTTTAAAAGATCCGGATTGGGTGAATGCTATGCATGAAGAATTAAACAACTTCACCCACAACAATGTTTGGGAATTGGTCGAAGAACCAAATCCGAATGAACACAACGTCATCGAAACCAAATGGATTTTTAAGAACGAACAAGATGCAAACGGAGTGGTAGTAAGGAACAAAGCAAGATTGGTGGCTCAAGGATATACTCAAGTTGAAGGTTTGGACTTCGGTGAAACCTTTGCTCCCGTAGCTTGACTTGAAGCTATTAGAATCTTGTTTGCCTTTGCTTCATCTCATAATATTATACTTTGTCAAATGGATGTCAAAAGTGCATTTTTAAATGGTAAAATTAATGAATTAGTGTTTGTCAAACAACCACCAGGTTTTGAAGATCCTACAAAACCAAATCATGTTTATAAACTCTCCTAGGCTCTTTATGGTCTTAAACAAGCACCTTGTGCTTGGTATGAAAAACTTATAGAATTCTTAATTTCAAAAGGCTTTAAAATTGGGAAAGTTGATACTACCTTATTTACTAAGAAAATTGGAAATGAATTCTTTGTATGTCAAATTTATGTTGATGACATCATATTTGGATCTACTAACCAAGACTTTTGCTAGGAATTTGGTAACATGATGTCCAGGGAATTTGAAATGTTCTTGATAGGTGAACTAAGTTTCTTCCTCGTTCTACAAGTTAAACAACTCAAGAAAGGAACTTTCATCAGTCAAAGCAAATATGTGAAGGACCTGCTCAAGAAGTTCGGACTTGAAGAAGCAAAGCCAATCAAGACACCAATGGCCACAAACGGTCACCTTGTTTCTGACGAAGGAGGTAAACCAGTAGACTCAAAGCTTTATAGATCTACGATTGGTAGTTTACTGTATCTTACTGCTTCTAGGCCCGATATCATGTTTAGTGTTTGTATGTGTGCAAGATTTCAAGCCTCTCCTAAAGAAAGTCATTTAATGGCCGTTAAGCAAATTTTGAGGTATCTAAAATATTCATCTAGTATAGGGTTGTGGTATCCAAAAGGTGCTAAATTTGAATTAATTGGATATTCTGATTCTAACTATGCGGGATGTAAAGTGGATAGAAAATGCACCTCTGGCAGTTGTCAACTATTAGGAAGATCTTTAGTCTCTTGGTCCTCCAAGAAAGAAAACTCAGTAGCACTATCAACCGCCGAAGCGGAATATGTTTCCGCGGGTAGTTATTGTGTAGAATTTCTTTGGATGAGGCAAACTTTGTTGGATTATGGAATCAAATTTGAAAAAGTGCTTCTCTTGTGTGATAATGAGAGTGCAGTGAAAATAGCCACAAATCTAGTTCAACACTCTCGGACCAAGCATATAGATATCTGACAGCACTTCCTTAGAGATCATGTTAGTAAAGGTGATGTGTTGGTGGATAATGTAAGGACCGAAGATCAATTAGGGGATATATTCACTAAGCCCTTAGATGAAAACCGCTTTGTAAACTCCGAAATGAGCTTAACGTCATTGATATATCAAATGTGGCTTGAAATGTTGAACTCATATTCGTTGTGCTTAAATTGTCACTTGATTGCATGAACTTCTCACTGTAGAGTTTTTTTTTTGGGTTTTTATCGGCAATTGAGTAAAATTAGCCAAAAACATGTTGATTTGTAATATGGATACTTCCCTTTTGGCGATATTGTCTGTATCCTACTTATAGTTATCCCATATATATCTCTTACCTTCTATCTGAATCTCATATGAGCATCAATCAAAAAATCCCCCAAGTTTTCAGTCCTTCCAGCGGTCTGACCGAATAACAATTGCGGTCTGACCGAATGCATCTCCAGAGAGCGTTTCAAAATCACTTCTTCTAGCGGTCTGACCGGTCTCCTGCCTACGGTGTGACCGAATTTACTCGACCAGAGACTTTTTATCCTGAATCCCTGTCCTCTTCACTCTCTCCCTCACTTTTGTCTCTTTCACGTGCGTCCCAAATTCTTTGGAGTTTTCTTCTCTGGTCAAACCAAAGCGAAGCACGGACAAACCGTCGGTCAAGATCTCCTTCAAATCATGTCTTCTAGGTATTCTTCCCAGATTCATCTCCATTTTATCAAAAATTTCCAATTTATTTCGGGATTCCGAGAAACTTTGATGAATCTAGTATGAAGTTGCTCAAACCCTCAAATTGATACTTTCTCTTGATACACTAAATGTTTATCTTTGAGTATCTACTCACTTTGCGTTCTAAAATCAACTGAATCCCAGAAATCTCCTCAAACCCTAACTCTCCGGTTGCGTCGGTCTGACCGACCCCAGTTCCGGTCTGACCGACAGCAACAGTAGAGCCGGGGCTTGCTGATCTGTTGTCACCTCAATTCACTTCATACGTTCTTATCTCTTAGTATCTTATCTACTTTATATCTTGCAAATCTTCTAGCGGTCGAGGCCCTCAAGGGAATGTGTCCGTCCGGACCAATAAGAAGAAATTGGCGAAGCGGCCAAAAAGAGCTCAACCTTCGAGCAGTAGTGACACTCAAGATGCTGATTGGGTGCCCTCGCCAGACTCAGAAACAGAACAATCCTCTCACCGTGGCGGCTCCGAGCACATGGCTATGGATATTGAGAGTGAGGACGATGAGATAAACGTCCATGCATATCAAGGACCTAAGAAGAACTGGACGTCAAATGATTATACAAAGGCTAGGACCACCTACGCCTATAACCATGAGAATGACGCCACTACTCCTCACTTCCACACGATGACACAGCAGGATGCGTTCTATGGTCATCTGGTTCACAAGAATATCTTCGAACACAAATGGATTGAATGGGCTTATGTTGTGAATCAGCCCATCATGGCTCCTCTGGTTCAGATCTTCAAGGAGATTGGGCTGTATGACTTTGTGGAGCATAAGTGCCCATGGAATGCCACTGCCATCCGTCAGTTCTATGCTACCATCGAGATCATTTGGGCAGAACAAAAGATAATGTGGATGACTGGCACAAGGAGATATGAGGCTTCATTTGAGGAATTTTCTGTGGCGAATAAGATAAATTATGAAGAAATGAAGGAAGGCATATGTCACGTCTGCCACGACAGTGACATCACCTGTGAGGAGCCCAGCTCGGTGCAGCTGGCCCTTTAACCACTTGACTTCCCAGGATGAGTCAATCACAGGATTACATTGCAGCAGCAAATTAGTACAATAGTCATAATTGTATGGCCATCAGGCCTTAGTACAAAACGAGATACAGTGCCGTACAAGGCACAAGGGTCTAACAAAATAACACATCTGGTCGGCGGAAGCTAGGCCCAAAAGCAATCCACAGGAAACAGAGGTTGACAGCAAGACAGCACCACATCAGGGCTCCGGAGGAAACTGCTCATCATCTCCTGGGTCCGCAGCATCTTCAGGGTATCCTCCAAGGTCGTAGAACGCTCCATCTATTGATGAGTTGTTGCAAGGGTGAGCACTTACGTACTCAGCAAGTCATAGGGAAGGTAGAGATACATATATATATATGACATGAACCTATGCTATTGGGGAAAGAGTGAAAGGTTTTTCCCAAAATACATTTCTTTCTCAATTCTTACTCAACTTCTGATCATACCCATGGCAGTAAATAAATCATATTGATGGTGATACATATATCCCATATCCAAGGCGATATATCCTCATATCACATTATTTTCATTCAAGCCTTTCAATCATATGCTCTTAGCAGTATTTCATAACTTAGGACATAAACCACATGCCTCTTAAATATCATATGTTTGCTAGATTATGGTATTACCGCGACACGTCAACACATGACAGCCCACGGCAACGCCCCTTATCATGACAACACATGCCACTTGGGTAATCTTGAGCTAACAAATTTTAGTTTATAAAACAATACTTGTGTCACACCCCATGGATTTAATCCACCGCAGCATACTCCTAGAACTCGGGAGTACGAAGTATTCGAATACATTTTCAAACTCTGCAGAGATGTACCTCTTTTTAAATCCACTTTTTCACTCGACTTCCAAGTCGGGCCAACTCCATGCGACTTATACGCATGTGACAAGGCCGAGATCACACAACGTTTTTGCAGTCTAGTATTAACAGTATCCCTGCCCGGTAAATGGACAATACCGTCCCAAGTACCGTTGTGGGTCCTCCCCACTGCCTTACTTCCTAGCCTGGGTCTATGTTCCCGCAGGACACATAACCTCTTTCGATTACAGTCGCGCACGACTTAATCTGGCGTAGGGCGTCTTCCTTCTTTACACCTTATCCTCTCATAATTTTTCTGATCTCACATCACTCATGGACGAACTGCGTCCCACCAGTTTCCACGCGAGAAACCGGATCGACAAGCCATGCAGGGAACTGATAATACTAAGAAAGCTACTAGGTTGCGCCTGTCCCATACCAGGTAAGTGGGTGGTACGTTTTTCATGCCACTAGACGCATAACACAAGGTTCTAGTCCTTACATGCCAGTGACCAGATCATACCACAATCATGCACCTTCAGTGCCTGCACATCCAGTGCAACCAAGCACCTCCAGTGCTACCACCATTCCATACCAAAATACTGGTCACGGCTAGGGGTTCTATTTCATGAATATAAATATACATGTTTATACTTTTATTAGTTCGAGGCTTGCTATCTTATCAAGTGCACATTTCTCAAGTATTCAATCTATCACTGCCATAATATCATTGATCTCGACATGTGCAATATTAATGAAATATCTATTCATGGAATAGCATAGCGATTCATAAAATATGGGTTTCAATATGTTCAAAGTATGACTTGCCTTCCGCGTCGTAAGTATCCGCAGTCGATGACGGTTCAGCGACAAGATCTTCAACCCCGGACTTTTGCTCTGAACAAGATCAAACAAGCAAACAGGCATTACAATCAATCCTATTCTTACTAATTCACTACATGCAAAGATGCAAGGAGAAAATACTCTGGTGATACAAGGTTTTGAAGCGATTTGAGTTTAACTACAGTAACTAGGGTTAAGATTAGTTGTTAAGGTTTACAAGGTTCCAAAATATCAGGGTAATATCAAGGTGGTGACTGGTTCGCCCAAAAACAGCGAATGTCTTTAGGTTGGCATTCGGTTCAAGGCATCGACATAAGGTCGATGGGTGATAGAGGGCTCAACTCAAGTTGTGACAGTAGAGAAAAGTGTAGATCACAACATCAGGAGTCTAAGGGACAAAGTTATTTTCAAAGTGCATGGCTGGAAGTGGGTGAAAAGGCTCAATGCCACTGGCTGACATAGTTTGGCATAGGGTTGACACGGCCAGAAACTAGGGTTAGCCATATCTTTTGACTCAGGGCTCCAAATGATGCACCACTTTGTCTGGTGGTTAGCAATTTGTAACAGGAACAAATGTCTCAACAGGACCTAGGGCAGGAGATGGCCGGAAAGTGATGAAAACCGGCGAAGAAGTTGGCTGGCCTGGAGCACATGCAGTGTGAACAGTACAGCAAACTAGGGCATAGCTATATCTCACAATCTAGGCCGAATTAGAAGTCGTGATAGAAGACAAAGTTGCTCAGAATGGTCCAAAACATCTAGATGGCAAGGTTTCCACGGCTGGATTGGCTGGATTTAGGAGATATTGGCCGGAGAAAAGATTAACTCAAGCCTGATTTGGGCATTTCTGATCTAGGGCAAATAAACTTAATTCCTTGCTTGTGGATGGTCTCTGGGGCATAAGTAAGCTACTGGTGAAGTTAGATTAACTAGAAATGCACCAGAAAAGCTTGAACAGCAAGCTCAGTTCACAAGCAAAGTTCCAATTTGGGGTTTTTCGTATTTCAGCATGTCTGTCGATTTTGGTTGCTTAGGGATGTTAAGCAAGGTCTAGTGAGCATTTTTGATTACTAGTTCGAAGGTTGAATCGATCTGGTTGAGGATTAATTGCTCGCCGGAGCTACTGGAGTAAAACTGAAATTGCCGGCGACTGAGGGTATTTAGACTAAATTCCAAGCTCGAGAAGCATGAGGGGGATGAGAGAAGCTCACTGGGGGTGTTGGATCGAAGAATGAAGCAGTGGAGAAGCTTGGCACCGTGCTCCTCCTTTGCTGCTCGCCGGGGAAGAAGAAGACACAGCGAGTTTGAGGGCTTAGGTGTTTCTGGTGGGTGTGTGATGTTTCACTGAGACCGGGGATTATTTATAGAGGATTCGGAGGTGTTGCAACGGCTAGAGGCGCATGGGGAGTTGAAGCCGGCTTGAATTGACTGGGAAGTGACCGGCGGCGAAGACAGGCGGCGAAGCGACGTCTTCACCGGTCGTGTCAGCTGCGCTGCTGCTCTGGTGGAGGTGAAGGCGAAGTGATGCCTCTCCAAGGCATGCTTGCGACGTGGCGCAAAGCTTCTGCAGTGGCTGCAGCAATGGCGTGCGCGCGCGGGCAAAATCGGCGATGCTGGTGCGGCCGCGGTGGCTCCACGGTGGCGAACGGCATGCACACACGTGGCAGGAACGCAGTGGCAAGGGTGGCGACCACGGGACTTCACCGGCGACGAAGTTCCTGGCGTGGCAGCGCGGTGGTCGCGGTCGTGCACGGCTGCTGGTCGTGCACAGTGCCTCTGGTCGAACCAGGGACCAAAATGCAAGGATTCTTATTTGAAATCTGGACTGATTTGTAATTTCTGTCTTAGAGATGGTTAATTTGAGAATTGATTTCATGGCTGAGTATAACATTTCTATTAGTACTCATCCAGCTCAAATTTAGCGAGAATTTGACAAGATTTGAGGGATTTCACCTATTT
The DNA here is from genome assembly GCA_019359835.1 of Pharus latifolius. Taxonomy (NCBI): domain Eukaryota; kingdom Viridiplantae; phylum Streptophyta; class Magnoliopsida; order Poales; family Poaceae; genus Pharus; species Pharus latifolius. The sequence goes on from CM033329.1 coordinate 27,926,673, forward strand.
TCGAAAATAGGGTAAAATTAGGGTAAAATAAGTCTGGATTTTGTCGATTTCGAATTCTGGTGATTGGAGAGAGATTTTGAAGTCTGATCAAAAGGGAGATCTGTATCAAATAGTATTTGGAAGGTGTTTGCTGAAGAAATTCTGAAGTTGGAATTGATTTGCAGATTTTAGCCTTTTCAGGCTTCCAGGTAAACAGAAAAGGACTTATTCGCAGTAAAATTTGGACTAAACTGCGAAAAGTGTTTAGATGAATTAATTTGGCTCCCAACTTTTTGGAGTGAGTTGAGGATGAACCTTGGAACATATTCCAGGGGTTACTTGAGTCTGAATAAGGTTAAATCAAAATAATTCAATCATCTGGAAGCTGGGGTACTTAGGGTAAATCTGAATTTTCCTGTTTTCGAAAACAGAGAGGGGCTTAGGTACTGAGAGTTAGGTTCAGAATTTGATCTGGCTCCTGAAGACTTTTATCTTCAGGGTAACTGATAGGTTAAATCTGGATGGTCAGATCTTGATCTGGATCTAGAGAATAGATTTGGAGGTTTTTAGGGTTTGGGAGAGATTAGAGTTCAACTGATCTGGCTACTACTACAGGGATACATGCATGCAGGATTTTCATGCAAAACTTTTCACCCCCAAAACTAGGGTGTTACAGCATAAATATGGACGATGAGGAATATCTACATGAGGATGACTGGATCCAGTTCTATGAGCAGCCGGGAGATGCACAGAGGATCGTACCTGGCACTGTTATAGGCCTTAAAGTCCTCCCAGCTGTGGTCAACAAGATTATCCGAGCCACGATCCATTCAAAGAGTGGAAATCGAGAAGCCATCCACGACTACTGCTGGAACTTCATCGACCACATCCTCAAGCGACATCGGATCAACATTGTTACTTTCATCTTGAAGACGATTGAGGATGTCTCAGTAACCACTCTTCCAAATCTGTACTTTGCTCCATACATTATGACTTTGCTGCTCCAGAAGACGAAGTTTTCTCCCGGATCTTGCGATATCAGGCATCTCGGCCATAAGTCGTTCAGTGTCAATCCGCAGATCTTGGCTCGAGGCCATGGAGCACAGCCCCATCAACAGCAGCAACAGGCTCAGCAACCAGCACAGCAGAGCCAAGCCCCCGCCTGATTTACTTAGTTCCAGCAACAGTTCCATCAGTCGATGATGGATCAGGTTGCTACTCTTGTACAGGGGCTTGAGCTCACACGATCGGACTTGGCGGCTCTCAATGATCAATTCCAGACTTTTTCGTCGCGCCAAGATCAGTTTGAGCAGTGCTTCGACGCCTTCTCTGCTCACTTTTACTCAAGATTCCCTCAGACTCCTCCTTTGAACCCTCCAGATGATGATGCTCCTGCCGATTCCTAGCCTTTCTGGCAATTGATGCCAAAGGGGGAGAAGACCTTTAGATGAATGACTTTTGATTGACTTTGGTTGACTTTTGCTGAGAACTTTAGACTTTGTATGGATGAATAACTTATGTGGATGTTTTGACTTATGTGATGTGATGTTTTGAATGTCTGATTACTCTTGTGAATGTCTTATTACTCTTCTGATATTTCATGTTATATTGAGAATGACTTGACATATCCCCTTATATACATGATGAATTGACACATCCTCCTATATACATAATGAATTGACATATCCTCTTATATACATGCTTGAACTCCACCAAAAGGCCAAAATTTTCATAATCATCTATTTAGGGGGAGTATGTCTTTTTAATGCTCAAAATTCAATCATCTACTCTTAATGTTGTCATCAATTACCAAAAAGGGTGAGATTGTAGCGTCTAGGCCCCTAAAGAGTGTTTTGGTAATTAATGACAATTACAAATGTTGAACTAACGTTACCTGTTAAGTTGTGTCAAGAACAAACTCAAAAGACAGGATAATGAAAGGCAAAGAAAGAGCTACATGATGAAGAAAGGACATTGAGCAAAGACTCAAAGGTACGGAATAGGGTCTTTTTCTTTTTACCGGTCTAAGGTGATTAGAGAAGAATTTTGACCGGATTATAGGATAGTCACCGTACTATTAAGAGGAGCATGTGGTGTATCACTAAATAGTTCATCTATGTGTCACAAGTCATAAAAACAACTTGCATTGCATACTAGAAGGTCATATCCTTTGAAAATGCTTTTATCCTTTCAAAACAGCCAAGTTCAGTCTCTGTCGGTCTGACCGATTGTTAGCCGGTCTGACCGCATAAACGGTCTGACCGAATGTTGTTTCAGACTGACCGACAGTTGTGTTAAAGTGTGTTTATTTTCTTAAAAAGATCGGTCTGTTCGTGGTTAAACCCTAAGTCAGACTCCTAGAGCTTCATGATCACATTTTATGGAACTTAGTGTGTTGAGTCGGTGTGACCGATTTTTGGTCCGGTTTGACCGAGATTTTGTACTACGGTCTGACCGTGTGGCCGGTCTGTCCGAAGTTTTCGGCCTGACTGTAAATTGTGTCCAGAAACCATGTCGTGTCTGGAAGGTTTTGCGGTCTGACCGCCATTGTCTCTGGTCCTACCGTGAGAGTGCTCGACAAGGGCAAGTGAGCATTTATTGCACCTGTTTAATGCCGTTGCAACTGCGGCGGTCTGACCGGGCTTATACCTGCGGTCTGACCGCCAACTGATCTTTTTCTTCCAACGGCTTGTAACAGCTATATTTATTATGGGGGTATATATACTCCCATGCATGGTCCTGTTTAGAACTCTTGTCTTATTTGTGATCATTGCCATCATTCCTAAGAGCAAAAACAAGTTACATACACTCTAGTGTTCAATTTCTTGAATTTGAGAGAGTGTGCATTTGAGATCTTCTAGTGCATTGCATTTAGATCACTAAATCAACCTTGTGGCACTAGAAGAGCATTAAGTGATCATCACTGGCTTATTACTCTTGGAGCTTGCCGTCTCCTAGACGGCTAGGAGGAAGGTTCTGGAGAGCTCTTCAAGGAAGATTGTGAAGAAGACTCAAAACATCTTGTGAAAGGGTCGAGCATGCCTTGTGTGAGCGGTAAAGTGCATCAATAGTGGAATCGAGGTTTGGATAACTCATCACACTAATCCGGCTCGAGATCTAAGTCACTTCTTGAGAGGAAGTCTACTAGATAGAGGAGCAGTTAGAGATTTGAGTTTGCCTCAACGTGGATTAGGGGTGATCGGCAAATCACTGAGACCACGGGATATATCCTTGTGTTAAATTGCTTGTTGTTCATCTTGTTTTAGCTATTTGCTCTCATTTATTGTTAATTGCTTGATTAGTTGTTAAATTGACAAAATCGCCTATTCACCCCCCCTCTAGTCGATATCCTAGATCCCTTTCACATGGACAGGCCCGGACGCCGATAATTACCGGAGCCATGTAACCCTGGTTAGGAGCTTCCGGGAGTCGGTGAGAAACTCCCTCGGTCTCTGTGAGAATGAGGAGCTGGTAGGGAGGTTGCCGGCCTAAAAATTTCGAAGGCCGGTAATAAGTTCCCAAGGTCGCCGTGAGAACTGGGTTGCCTCTTACCCCCTCAGTCCACGAGGATTTACCATAAGCCGCCCTATGGGAGCGGGGCTCACGTCGTAGGGACTTTTCGACTGCGATAGCCTACGTCCCCACGAGGAGGGCATCCTGGCGAGGTGGGCATCCTCGTAGAGGGCATCACCTTAGAGAGGGTAATCTAGGAATCTATAAAAACTCACGTTGGGCAAAAAACCATTTGCAATGACAGAAATTGGAATACAATGAGCACTGCGCCGTGCCTTCCCCTACGAAATCGCGACGGGAGAGGGGAAGCCTAGAGGCTAAGTGTAGAACTTGCGGAGCAAGCCTATGTGCCAAGTATGTTTCACTTCCTGGTCTTCAAGGTTGGAGAGCTTTTAAGCCCCCAAGACCAGGACCATAGAGATCCTGTAAGGACCTTCCCACTTGGGGGAGAGTTTACCCTGGGCCTGGGGGTCAGTCATGCGCTTGAGGACAAGGTCCCCAAGGTGGAAAGCTCTCACGCAGATGCAACGATTGTACGCGCGCGCCATTTCGCGCTCGTAGATGGTGTGGCGAAGAAGCGCTCGGACGTGTTTTTCCTTCACGAGGTCGACTTCCAGTCGCTGGTTGGCTTCACTGGTTTGGTATGCTGCTGTCGTGGCTTCGTCTAGGAGATCGACCTGCAGCGACCAAAAACCAATCTTTGAGGGGAGAACTGCTTCCGCCCCGTATACGAGCGAAAAGAGCTCGTGCCCCATAGCCCGGCTCGGGGTCGTGCGCATGGAACAGAGGATGCTTGGAAGCTGCCCTACCCATGCGCCCCACCTGGAGGTGCCCTGCCCAAGTCTCCAGTGTAACCCATGTAGGATCACGCCGTTGACCCTTTCGACGGCTCTGTTGCTCTGGGGGTGAGCTACAGAGGCGAAGTGGAGGGTAACTCCGAAGCCCCCACAGAATTCCCGAAAGTGCGCAAAGTCGAATTGGGTCCCGTTGTCGAGAGTGATTTCCCGGGGGACCCCGAAGTGATAGACAATGTTTTTCCAGAAAAACCGCTGCATTGCTCAGGTGGTGATTCTAGCCAAGGGTTCAGCTTCCACCCACCTGGAGAAGTAGTCCACTGCGACCACCGCATACTTGTAGCCCCTGGGCGCTGGGGGGAAGGGACCTAAGAGATCCATTCCCCAGCGCGCGAAGGGCCAAGTGATGGGGATGGTTTGCAGCACTGTGGAGGGCAAGCTGAAGCCCTTTGCCTTTTTTTGGCAGGCTTTGCACGCGGAGACGAGGGCTCACGTCTCGTCTCCCCGTCGCAGGCCACTGTGGGCCAATAGAAGCCCTGTCGAATAACTTTTGTCGTGATGGCGCACGGAGCCAGGTGAGACCCACAACTCCCCTAGTGGATGTCCTCGAGGAGTTGAAGTCCTTCTACCCACACTAGGCAGTGGAGCAGAGCTGAGGCCCCCCGCTTGTAGAGTTTCCCCTCTAGTAGGAGGTACGCCCTCGCCTTGGCGCAATGGCATTTTGCCCCGGTCTCGTTGGGAGGGTCCCCTTCCCCCCTTAGGAAGGAGATGAGGGGATCCATCCATGACGCTACTTGGGTGATTTCAGAGACCTCTGGGGCGCGGGACTCGTGGTTCGTGTCCAGAGAGGCCACCGAGGGCTTTGCGATAATTTATGGGAAAGCACCCTCTGGGAGAGGTTCCCGGGTGCTGGTTGCCCGGGCCAAGGCATCGGCCCAGTCATTATCCCTCCGGGGGATATGTCGGGCTTCCAGACCCTCGAAGTGCTTCTCCATCTTGCGTACATCCCCCAAATATAGGCTCAGGTTCGCGTCATGGCAGGAGTAAGACTTGTCCATTTGACAAACCACAAGCTGGGAGTCTCCTTTGACAAGAAGGCAACGGTGCGAGGTGCAGCTCCAAGAGCAGGGCCTCGTATTCGGCTACATTTTTCGTGGCAGGGAACTCAAGCCTCGCCGCATACTCCAGCGTCCTTCCTTCGGGGCTTCGGAGGTCTATCCACGCACTGGCCCCAGCGAGGCACAGGGAGCCATCGAACATGAGCGTCCAATGGTCGTTGCGTCAGGGTGGCTCGGCGAGGGTCTCCCCCTCCGTCTCGAAGGCGGGGGTCCATTCCACCACGAAGTCAGCGAGCACCTGTGACAATGGTGGAGCGGCCCGTGAGGGAGACGGAGAAGGGAGCGAGATCGACTCCCCACCTCCCATTCCGGCCAGTAGCCTCTTTCTTCCTCAAGACCTCCCCCAAGGGAAGGGATGATGGGACCGTGATCGGGTGTCCTAGAAAGTAGTGGCGGATGTTTCGGGATGCCATGAGGAGGGCTTGACTCACGTAGTACACGGGGTGCTGCTACCCATCCTGCTCCTTTACCAACACCGTGCTTACGGCGCCGGAGTCGCGGCGAGGTAAACGAGTAGGGGTTCCTCCGGAGATGGGCTCACGAGCATTGGAGGGCTCGTGAGGTACTTCTTGAGGTTGTCGAATGCCACCTGGGCCTCGGGAGTCCACCTTAACCCGTCGAGGCCCCGAAGGATTTTGAAGAACTGGAGGCCACGCTCCCCCGACCGCGAGACGAAGCGGCTAAGTAGATGAGGACATCACTTCTATGCATACGCCTGAGGCTCCTCCAGTTGTGATGCAAGGACCCATCACAAGAGCACGAGCACGGCAATTGAATCAACAGGTGAGCTCGTTCCTAAGTGCCCGTGCATATACTTGTGAGGATGGTATGCTACCTAATGATATTATTGATTATATTGTACTTAGGAACTTTGGAGAGGATCATGAAGGCCTTGGGAACCAGCAAGGGCCAGGAGGGAGGCAAGGAGGTCGTCCAAGTCAAGTTGGAGGCCAATTCATCTCGGAGTCGACTACCTCGGCCACCAGGAGCAGTGTTCACTAAAATCATCGCCCAGGCCACAAACGGGCTCCAATTTCGATGATCCACATATGCCTGGAAAGCTAAGGAGATTACCTTTCCAATGGCACCGGCTTCAGGTCATTTAGACTTTGGAGTAGACGGGAATTCACGTTACAATTTAGCGGACAGAATCTGTCCCAGGGTGCTGCGTCACCAATTTGGGCTGTTGGCCCATGTATCGTGTTGGAGCCCATCACGGACGCGTCTAGGGTCTCTAGGACGTCCCTTAGACCTTATATTCAGTAGCCGCCGCTAGGGTTGAGGCGGGTTTTGCTTAGATCAATTCTGTCTTTGAACAGTGTCGCCGTTCATCGGTTTGTGAGACCCCAACTCGTGAGTTTCATCCTCAATTGCAAATTCAGTTGCATCTTTCTTGTTCTTGCTTTTGTTCTCGATTCACTGGCAGGGATTAGCCTTCGTGGCGAGGTCAACCGGGCAGCGCACGGTTGATAACCAGAGGACGCGTGGTGCTGCGATTGCAGGGGTTTTGATCGTGCTGATCAAGAAGCCAGATCGTGTGTGTCTCGCGCCGCCTAATCGACTTATCCTCCACCTGACGGAAGTTCGGGCATCCCCGTTCCCATTAAGTGGTAATCAGAGCAAGGTTACCGTCAGGTTCGCCTTTTCCCTTAGTTTGATTTAGTTTTGCGTTCGCCCTATAGTCCACGAAAAAGCCAAAAAAAAAAATTGCAGTTCATAGTCTACCATACCTAGAACCACGCCTAGCCTTTGCACAATTTCGGTTTCAGAGTCCATAGTACTGAGTTTGTGTCCATAGTCGAGTCGTGTTGCTGGTTTAGATCATGGTCTTAATTTAGTTGTGTTTCATCTCCGCTGCATCCCATATCCTACACCGATCCAGTCACCAATCGCCGTTTGTGTCCTTGTTGGAATCGGTTTGCTTTGTGGTTTTCATCATTTTCGGAGTCCTGGTTGTGTTAGGGTTTCCCCTTCATAAAAACCCTAATCCCCCACCTCCTGTTAGCCATACCGCCACCCCTCATCACAGAGCCTTCCACCATAGATCATCGCCTTCCATATCCACTCCAAACACCCTTGAGTTCGGAGAGGTGCCACCTAGAAAACTCTAATTCGGAGTCCTTCTGTAAAACGGCCATAACTTTCGCACGCGGACTCGAAATTAGGCAAATTTTATATCCGCGGACATCTACAGAAAATTTTACATCCGATTCTCCCCGGTTTCGCCGAATTTATTTTTGCGAAATTCCCCCGGGAAAATTGAGTTTCCGGCCGCTGAAGTTTGAGCACGCTTTTCAGAGAACACTTCTTATTTCATATCGGTTTCATCTTACATCTGTTCAGGCTGAAAATTTGTGTACTGTCTACCTTTGTGTTGCTGATCCTAGGAAAAATATCAGAAAAATCAAAGAAAAATAAAAATAAAAAAAAATTGTGAAAGAAGCGTAGAGCAAAAAAAAAAAAAGACAGGAGCAAAGGTAGGTGCTTTTACCGTGCCTGATAGAAGTGTTTTGCTGCTGTGCTGATATTTGTTCATATATTCTGACGCCTTGTTGCTTGTCTCTATATATTCCTTGCTTTCTGCCGTAGCTAGAATAAGGACACGTTTAGACCAGCAATTAGGGCAAGTGCTTTTGGACATTTATTCGGCATTACTCTCTGTTACTGAATTGTGTGCCACTCCATACATATAACCTTCCTACAGCTCCACAAATACATCCTTCTGATCAGCACAGGTTATTGACCCTTGCAATCGCTTCATCACGCCCTCACGGTGTCATGAACCAGCCACCGGTTGCACCGTCCCTCGCTGTGTTGGTAAGAACCTGGTAAGAACTTGGTAAGATTGCTTGAGAGCGCGAGATCCCACCTAGTAGTTCATACGCTCATAATACTTGTGGTTGTTTTCCTTCTGTCCTTTTTCTGTGCTAACCATGGCAGGTGGCAAGAAGGGCAGGAACGAGGATGATGTTACCATCGAAGACTGTGTCCTTCATTCAGAGTTGTCGACCATGCTGGATGAGATAACAACGATGTTCAAGGAGCATGCCACGACGACGAACAAGACCCTTGAGAGCATCGATCGACGAGTTTCCACCCTCATCGAGAGGATGGATGCCGTCGAAAAACGCCCTCCCGCGACCATTGATGGAGATGCCTCCGTCAACAGCGGCGCCAACCACGGCGACAACGACCACGATGAGGATGGTGATTTTGAGGAAGATGAAGATGAGCAGCAACGTGCCGCCAGGGAACGTGCTGCTCAACGAGACGGCTGTCTGCATGACAGTCTTCGCCGCAACCAGCACGGTATGGGAGGTAATAACCAGAACCGCAATGATGATCCTTTCGCTAAGGTAAAATTCACCATCCCTTCCTTTTCTGGAGCTTATGATGCTGATGCTTACTTAGATTGGGAGATGACGGTCGAGCAGAAATTTAATTCCCATCTAGTTCCCGAGATTCATAGAGTTAGACAAGCCACTAGTGAATATAAAGATTTTGCTATAATCTGGTGGAATGAACTAGTAAATGCCCGTTTACAACCTGATTCTTCGGCGAGATTAAAAGATGCTATGCGTAATAGATTTGTTCCTCCTTCCTACGAACGTGATATGCGCAAGAGATTGCAACGATTAGATCAAGGTAGTATGATTGTTCAGGAATATTACCAAGAGCTTCAAAAGGGTATGTTACGTTGTGGGGTAGTAGAGGAACCTGAGGATAAAATTGCTCGTTTTTACGGTGGTTTGCGTCCAGAAATTCAGGATATTGTTGATTATAAAGAATATACAACTGTCAATCGCTTGTTTCAACTTGCTATGTTAGCAGAGAAGGAGTTGTAGGGACGCCATTCTAAGAGCAGGAGCAACACCGGCAGCACCTTCACACCCCGAATGACTACGGGACAAGCGAAGACAGTGCCTTCTTCCACCTTCCGACCAGCTGCACCGCCACCTTCGACGAGCACACGACCGGCATCGACGGCACCGCCCGCCCGTGCCGCGGACAGCAGCAAGTCGACCCCGCCAACACCGGTCAAGAGCTCCTCCTCCGTCGCTTCCACGGGCCGTACATCGACGGGAATTCGCTGCCACAAGTGCCAAGGGATTGGCTACGTCATGAAAGAGTGCCCCAGCCAGCGGGAATACATCGCCACAGACGACGGCGGTTACATCAGCGCCTCTGATGTTGAGGATGAGATCGACGACACCAGGGTGGACGACGACGAGGTTGATGATGATGCCACCTTTGGCGCCGAGGATACCGCTGCGTACAGGTCCATCATTGTCCAACGTGCCCTTAGCAAACAAATGGAGCAAGCCGAGCAGCAGCAGCGCCACAACTTGTTCCAGATTTTCTTCGTCATCAACAACCGACGAGCGCGCGTGATCATTGACTCCGGCAGCTGCAACAACTTGGTGAGTACAGATTTGGTCAAGAAGCTTGGCTTGACCACACGCCCGCACCCACATCCATACCACATTCAGTGGCTGAATGATTCCGGCAGAGCTAAGGTAACACAAACAGTTCGGGTTCATTTTTCCATTGGTTCCTATTCTGATTTTGCTGATTGTGATGTGGTGCCGATGCAAGCTTGCTCTCTTTTATTGGGTCACCCATGGGAATATGACACTGATGCACTTCACCACGGTAGAAGTAATAAATACACTTTTATGCATAAGGGAAAGAAAATTACACTTCTACCTTTGACCCCCGCTGAAATTGTTAAATCCGATAGGGAGCGGCTTGCTAATGACAAGAAAACCATTGATGAAAAATCTGAAATTCAGCATGTAGCCAACCGAATTAAATTGAGGAATCCCGTCTTGGTTGCTACAAAATCTGATCTTGCTGCAATTAATGATGATGCTTTGTGCTATGCTTTGATATGCAAAGATGCTTTGTTTTCATTGGATGATATGCCCAGTACTTTGCCTCCTGTTGTCACTAACCTTTTGCAGGAGTATGCGGATGTTTTTCCTGCCGAGATACCTCCAGGACTCCCACCCATATGAGGGATTGAGCACCAAATTGATTTGATACCTGGAGCGAGTTTGCCAAACCGAGCTGCTTATAGGACCAACCCCGAGGAGACTAAGGAGATTCAGCGCCAAGTCCAAGATCTTTTGGACCGCGGGTATGTACGTGAGAGCCTTAGTCCTTGTGTTGTTCCTGTTATTTTGGTTCCTAAGAAAGATGGCAGTTGGCGCATGTGCGTAGATTGTAGAGCCATTAACAATATCACAATAAGGTACCGTCATCCTATTCCTAGGTTAGACGACATGCTTGATGAGTTAAGTGATTCTATAATTTTTTCTAAGGTTGACTTGCGTAGTGGATACCACCAAATAAGAATGAAATTGGGAGATGAATGGAAAACAGCCTTTAAAACCAAGTTTGGATTGTATGAGTGGTTAGTCATGCCTTTTGGTTTAACTAATGCACCTAGCACTTTCATGCGCTTAATGAACGAGGTTTTACGAGCTTTCATTGGGAAATTTGTGGTGGTTTATTTTGATGATATATTGATTTACAGCACGTCGTTACATGAACATTTTGATCATCTACGTGCTGTTTTTGATGCTTTGCGTGCTGCACGTTTATTTGGTAACCTCGAGAAGTGCACTTTTTGCACCGAACGAGTATCGTTTCTTGGCTATGTTGTGACTCCGCAGGGAATTGAGGTGGATGAAGCCAAGGTGCATGCGATTAAGAGTTGGCCAGCGCCCACGACAATTTCACAAGTGCGGAGCTTCCATGGACTTGCCGAATTTTACCGCCGCTTTGTGAAGGATTTCAGCACCATTGCAGCCCCATTGAACGAGTTGACGAAGAAGGGAGTTGTGTTCCATTGGGGGCAAGCACAGGAGAATGCCTTCAACCTTTTGAAAGATAAGCTTACTAATGCACCTTTACTCCAACTTCCTGATTTTAATAAGACCTTTGAGCTTGAATGTGATGCTAGTGGGGTTGGAATTGGTGGTGTTTTGATGCAAGATAGTAAACCTGTTGCTTACTTTAGCGAAAAATTGAGTGGTCCTGTTTTGAATTATTCCACGTATGATAAAGAATTGTATGCTCTTGTGCGATCTTTAGAAACGTGGCAACATTATCTTTGGCCCAAAGAATTTGTTATTCATTCCGATCATGAGTCTCTAAAACATATTCGCAGTCAAGTGAAACTGAATCATAGACATGCTAAATGGGTTGAATTTATTGAATCTTTTCCTTATGTTATCAAACACAAGAAAGGGAAGGATAATGTGATTGCTGATGCTTTGTCTAGAAGATATACCATGTTGTCCCAACTTGATTGTCGTATATTTGGATTGGAATCAATTAAAGAACAATATGCTAATGATGATGATTTTAAAGATGTCTTGCTGCATTGCAAAGAGGGAAGAACATGGGACAAATATGTGATAAATGATGGATTTGTGTTTAGAGCTAACCGCCTATGCATTCCAGTTGGATCCGTTCGTTTTCTTTTGATACAGGAGGCTCATGGAGGAGGTTTGATGGGTCATTTTGGTGCCAAGAAGACGGAGGCCGTGCTGTCCGCTCACTTCTTTTGGCCGAAGATGAGGCGAGACATTGAGAGGTTTGTATCCCGCTGCACTACATATCAAAAGGCTAAGTCACGATTGAATCCCCATGGTTTATATATGTGTAACACCCTAGTTTTGGGGGTGAAAAGTTTTGCATGAAAATCCTGCATGCATGTATCCCTGTAGTAGTAGCCAGATCAGTTGAACTCTAATCTCTCCCAAACCCTAAAAATCTCCAAATCTATTCTCTAGATTCAGATCAAGATCTGACTATCCAGATTTAACCTACCAATTACCCTGAGGATAAAAGTCTTCAGGAGCCAGATCAAATTCTGACCCTAACTCTCAGTACCTAAGCCCCTCTCTGTTTTCGAAAACAGGAAAATTCAGATTTACCCTAAGTACCCCAGTTTCCAGATGGTTGAATTATTTTGATTTAACCCTATTCAGACTCAAGTAACCCCTGGAATATGTTCCTAGGTTCATCCTCAACTCACTTCAAAAAGTTGGGAGCCAAATTAATCCATCTAAACACTATTCGCAGTTTAGTCCAAATTTTACTGCGAATAAGTCCTTTTCTGTTTACCTGGAAGCCTGAAAAGGCTAAAATCTGCAAATCAACTCCAACCTCAGAATTTCTTCAGGGAACACCTCCCAAATGCTATTTGATACATATTTCCCTTCTGTTTAAACTTCAAAATCTCACCCTAATTACCAGAATTCAAGTTTGACAAAATCCAGATCTATTTTACCCTAATTTTACCCTATTTTCGAAAATAGGTGAAATCCCCCAAATCTTATCAAATTTTCTCTAAATTTGAGTTGGATGAGTACTAATAGAAATGTTATACTCAGCCATGAAATCAATTCTCAAATTAACCATCTCTAAGACAGAAATTGCAAGTCAGTCCAGATTTCAAATAAGAATCATTGCATTTTGGTCCCTGGTTCGACCAGAGACGCTGTGCACGACCAGCGGCTGTGCACGACCGCGACCACCGCGCTGCCACGCCAGGAAGTTCGTCGCCGGTGAAGCCCCGTGGTCGCCACCTCTGCCACCGCGTTCCTGCCACGTGTGCGCACGCCGTTCGCCACCGTGGAGCCACCGCGGCCGCACCAGCAACGCCAATTTTGCCCGCGCGCGCACGCCATCGCTGCAGCCACGGCAGAAGCACGATGCCACGTTGCAAGCATGCCGGAGGAGCCTGTCAGTTCGCCGTTGCATCACCTGGGACAGCACACGCCAACTTGCAAAGCCGGCACGGCCGCTGGAGCACGTCGCTTCGCTGCTGTCCCGCACGGCTAGTCAATTCGCCGTCGACTCACCGCTCCAAGTCTCCAGGCATTTTCCAGCCGTTGCAGCCTCCCCAATTCGCCTATAAATAACCCTCAGGACTTAGCCAACTTCACCACTTAACGAAGCACCAGAAATCGCCACACTCCACCGTGTCTTCGTCTTCTTCGGCGAGCTCGAGAAGAGGCTCACGGTGCCAAGCCTCTACACTGCTTCTCCCTCGATTCCAGCTACTCCAGTAAGCTCCTCTTACCTCCCTCATCGTACTCGAGCATGTAATTGACTTCAAACCTCTCCGGTCGCCGGCAATTCCCGTTTCTCTCCAGCAGCTCCGGCGAGCAATTAAACTCTAACCAGAGTGAATTAGCTCTCGAGCCTGTAATCAAACATGATCAGTGGACTATTTAGAACACATCTAAGCAACCAGAATCGAAGAATTTGCTAAAATATGAAAAACCCCAAATTGGAACTTTGCTTGTGAACTGAGCTTGCTGTTCAAGCTTTTCTGGTGCATTTCTAGTTAATCTAACCTCACCAGTAGCACTCTTATGCCCCAGAGACCATCCTCAAGCAAGGAATTAAGTTTATTTGCCCTAGATCAGAAATGCCCAAATCAGGCTTGAGTTAATCTTTTCTCCGGCCAATATCTCCTAAATCTAGCCAATCCAGCCATGGAAACCTTGCCATCTAGATGTTTTGGACCATTCTGAGTAACTTTGTCTTCTATCACAACTTCTAATTCGGCCTAGATTGTGAGATATAGCTATGCCCTAGTTTGCTGTACTGTTCACACTGCATGTGCTCCAGGCCAGCCAACTTCTTCGCCGGTTTTCATCACTTTCCGGCCATCTCCTACCCTAGGTCCTGTTGAGACATTTGTTCCTGTTGCAAATGCCTAACCACCAGACAAAGTGGTGCATCATTTGGAGCCCTGAGTCAAAAGATATGGCTAACCCTAGTTTCTGGCCGTGTCAAGCCTATGCCAGCGTGTGTCAGCCAGAGGCATTGAGCCTTTTCACCCACTTCCAGCCATGCACCTTGAAAATAACTTTGTCCCTTAGACTCCTGATGTTGTGATCTACACTTTTCTCTACTGTCACAACTTGAGTTGAGCCCTCCATCACCCATCAACCTTATGTCGATGCCTTGAATCGAAGGCCAACCTAAAGACATTCGCTGTTTTTGGGCGAACCAGTCACCACCTTGATATTACCCTGATATTTTGGAACCTTGTAAACCTTAACAGCTAATTTTAACCCTGGTTTCCATAATTAAACCCACATCGCTTTCAAACCTTGTATCACCAGAGTATTTTCTCCTTGCATCTTTGCATGTAGTGGATTAGCAAGAATAGGATTGATTGTAATGCCTGTTTGCTTGTTTGATCTTGTTCAGAGCAAGAGTCCGGGGTTGAAGATCTTGTCGCTGAACCGTCATCGACTGCTGATACTTACGACGCGGAAGGCAAGTCATACTTTGATCATATTGGAACCCATATTTTATGAATTGCTATGCTATTCCATGAATAGATATCTCATTAATATTGCATGTGTTGAGATCAATGATATTATGGCAGTGATAGATTGAATACTTGAGAAATGTGAACTTGATAAGATAGCAAGCCACGAACTAATAAAAGTATAAACATGTACATTTATATTCATGAAATAGAACCCTTAGCCGTGACCAGTATTTTGGTATGGAATGGTGGAAGCACTGGAGGTGCTTGGCTGCACTGAATGTGTAGGCACTGAAGGTGCATGGTTGTGGTATGATCTGGTCACTGGCATGTAAGGACTAGAACCTTGTGTTATGCGTCGAGTGGCATGAAAAACGTACCAACCACTTACCTGGTATGGGACAGGCGCAACCTAGTAGCTTTCTTAGTGTTATCAGTTCCCTGCATGGCTTGTCGATCCGGTTTCTCGCATGGAAACTGGTGGGACGCAGTTCGTCCATGAGTGATGTGAGATCAGAAAAATTATGAGAGGATAAGGTGTTAAGAAGGAAGACGCCCTACGCCAGATTAAGTCGTGCGCGACTGTAATCAAAAGAGGTTATGTGTCCTGCGGGAACATAGACCCAGGCTAGGAAGTAAGGCAGTGGGGAGGACCCACAACGGTACTTGGGATGGTATTGTCCATTTACCGGGCAGGGATACTGTTAATACTAGACTGCAAAAACGTTGTGTGATCTCGGCCTTGTCACATGCGTATAAGTCGCATGGAGTTGGCCCGACTTGGAAGTCGAGTGAAAAAGTGGATTTAAAAAGAGGTACATCTCTGCAGAGTTTAAAAATGTATTCGAATACTTCGTACTCCCGAGTTTTAGGAGTATGCCGCGGTGGATTAAATCCATGGGGTGTGACACAAATATTGTTTTATAAACTAAAATTTGTTAGCTCAAGATTACCCAAGTGGCATGTGTTGTCATGATAAGGGGCGTTGCCGTGGGCTGTCATGTGTTGACGTGTCGCGGTAATACCATAATCTAGCAAACATATGATATTTAAGAGGCATGTGGTTTATGTCCTAAGTTATGAGATATTGCTAAGAGTATATGATTGAAAGGCTTGAATGAAAATAATGTGATATGAGGATATATCGCCTTGGATATGGGATATATGTATCACCATCAATACGATTTATTTACTGCCATGGGTATGATCAATAGTTGAGTAAGAATTGAGAAAGAAATGTATTTTGGGAAAAACCTCTCACTCTTTCCCCAATAGCATAGGTTCATGTTATATATATATATGTATCTCTACCTTCCCTATGACTTGCTGAGTACGTAAGTACTCACCCTTGCAACAACTCATCAATAGATGGAGCGTTCTACGACCTTGGAGGATACCCTGAAGATGCTGCGGACCCAGGAGATGATGAGCAGTTTCCTCCGGAGCCCTGATGTGGTGCTGTCTGCTGTCAACCTCTGTTTCCTGTGGATTGCTTTCGGGCCTAGCTTCCGCCGACTAGATGTGTTATTTTGTTAGACCCTTGTGCCTTGTTCGGCACTGTGCCTCGTTTTGTACTAAGGCCTGATGGCCATACAATTATGACTATTGTACTATTTTGCTGCTGTAATGTAATCCTGTGATTGACTCATCCTGGGAAGTCAAGTGGTTAGGGGACCAGCTGCACCGAGCTGGGCTCCTCGCAGGTGATGTCACTGTCATGGCAGACGTGACAATATGCCTCTTCCTGTTCCTAGCACTCCATGGGAGGATATATCTATGGTCTTTGTTTTAGGACTGCCTAGGACCAAGAGGGGGAGGGATAGTATTTTTGTGGTGGTTGATAGATTTTCTAAGATGGCTCACTTTATTCCTTGTCATAAGAGCGACGATGCTGTTAATATTGCTAACCTTTTCTTTCAAGAAATCGTTCGCTTGCATGGTATGCCTTCTACTATTGTTTCAGATCGTGATGCCAAGTTTTTGAGCCACTTTTGGAGAACTCTATGGAATAAATTGGGGACCAAGCTGCTGTTTTCAACAACATGTCATCCCCAAACTGACGGCCAAACCGAGGTAGTAAATCGTACATTATCTACTATGTTGAGGGCTGTTTTGAAGAAGAATTTGAAGATGTGGGAAGAGTGTTTGCCGCATGTTGAGTTCGCTTATAATAGGGCGGTACACTCCACCACCAAGGTAAGTCCTTTTCAGGTAGTGTATGGCTTCAATCCCCGTGCTCCTATTGATCTATTACCTTTACCTACTAGTGAACGAGTTAATCATGATGCTAAGGAACGTGCTGAATTTATTCTGAAATTGCATGAAAAGACTAAAGAAAATATTGAAATAATGAATGAAAGGTATAGGACTGCGGGAAGTAAAGGAAGAAAGGAAGTAAAACTTGAACCGGGTGATTTAGTATGGTTACACTTGAGAAAGGATCGTTTTCCAGAATTGAGAAAGTCTAAATTAATGCCTAGAGCTGATGGTCCTTTCAAGATACTTGAGAAAATAAATGATAATGCATATAAACTTGAGTTGCCGCCCGAATTTGGGGTTAGTCCCACATTTAACATTGCAGATTTGAAACCGTTCATGGGAGAAGAAGATGAGCTTGAGTCGAGGACGACTCCACTTCAAGAGGGGGACGATGATGAGGACATCACTCCTATGCATACGCCCGAGACTCCTCCAGTTGTGATGCAAGGACCCATCACAAGAGCATGAGCACGGCAATTGAATCAACAGGTGAGCTCGTTCCTAAGTCCCCGTGCATATACTTGTGAGGATGGTATGCTACCTAATGATATTATTGATTATATTGCACTTAGGAACTTTGGAGAGGATCATGAAGGCCTTGGGAACCAGCAAGGGCCAGGAGGGAGGCAAGGAGGGCGTCCAAGTCAAGTTGGAGGCCAATTCATCTCGGAGTCGACTACCTCGGCCACCAGGAGCAGTGTTCACTAAAATCGTCGTCCAGGCCACAAACGGGCTTTGATTTCGATGATCCACATATGCCTGGAAATCTAAGGAGATAACCTTTCCAATGGCACCGGTTTCAGGTTATTTGGACTTCGGAGTCGACGGGAATTCACATTGCAAGTTGGCGGACAGAATCTGTCCCAGGGTGCTGCGTCACCAATTTAGGCCGTTGGCCCATGTATCGTGTTGGAGCCCATCACGGACGCGTCTAGGGTCTCTAGGACGTCCCTTAGACCTTATATTCAGTAGCCGCCGCTAGGGTTGAGGCTGGTTTTTCTTAGATCAATTCTGTCTTTGAACAGTGTCACCGTTCATCGGTTTGTGAAACCCCAACTCGTGAGTTTCATCCTCAATTGCAAATTCAGTTGCATCTTTCTTGTTCTTGCTTGTGTTCTCGATTCACTGGCAGGGATTAGCCTTCGTGGCGAGGTCAACCGGGCAGCGCACGGTTGATAACCAGAGGACGCGTGGTGCTGCGATTGCAGGGGTTTTGATCGTGCCGATCAAGAAGCCGGATCGTGTGTGTCTCGCGCCGCCTAATCGACTTATCCTCCACCTGACGGAAGTTCGGGCATCCCCGTTCCCATTAGAACACTTCAGCAATTAATTTTTGCATGTCTTTTAGTATTATGTTCTTCGGACATCCCTTTTGCAGCCCTAATTAGTCTTTAGTCCTGAACTGAGTTATGGAACTCCAAGAAGAATTAATTGCCGTATGTTGCCTGCTTCCTATATGAAAATGTGTAGATGAAAATACTCAGAAATAGAATATTATCTTCTATTAGTAGTTTCTGTGTTTACCGATAGAAAAAATATTTAAAATAGGTCCTTTTGCTTTGTAAAATGATTTGGTTTGTGTTTCCATTAAATTTTTGATGGTTTGTTGATGGTTTTGTAGGGAAAGACATGTCGTCGCCTTCATCGGACGGTACTAGTGGTTCGACTAGGGCCAACCCTAACGTAACTGAAGATGCAGCTGGTTCATCCCAGCGCAAGAGGGTGGGGCGAGGCGCGACGACGTCGGGCTGTTTGGCCAAACGCACGGATCTTTCTTGTGAGTTCAACCAATTTGGGAGGCCAATCGGAAAGAATGCTGGGAAGTACGTGGCCTACGTTGGGCTGTTGGCGAAAGAAAGGGTGAAGATCACCATCCAGAGCTGGAAGGATGTGACGGCGGACAAGAGGGATAGGTTTGTCGACGATTCGGACTCGGAGTCCTCAGCCGAACTTATGCAGAATTTGTAATTGTGAGACCTTTCAAGATGACCCTCCGGGAAGGTATGCTGAACAATGGTGAACAGGAGCACAGAGAGTTCAGACAGGTTCGGGCCCTCGATGGTGGGAGTAAAAGCCCTACGTCCTGTTGAGATTTCACTAAGTGTGGTAAAAGATTTACAAATGGAGGAAAAAGTCCTCACAGGCGAGGATTTTTCCTGTAAGAGTGTACAAGGATAAGCCAAAGAAGGCTTACTAAAATGCTATATGAGGTGGGCCGTAGACTTGGCTAACTTAAATGATTTTGGATTTCTTGATCTTCCGATCTCTCGGTTGATGTTTCGGATGATCTTTTTCGTTGATCCCCCCCTTGATCGATGCTCCATGCCATCCTTTTGTACTGCTTGAAAGGGTGCCATGTGGAGGAAACTGCATCAATCGGTTGCACGGACGGTTGGATGCGGTTTTTTGGAACTGCTCTTAACCTCCACGCAGGTTAAACATGTGTTATTCATGGATAACTGTATGTGTTAACCTTCTGACAGTTGATTCTCCACGTGTAGGAATCTTCGGGATACTTAGAATATCCTGTTGTATGGGCAACCGAATAGATAGATCCCAGGTATCCTGATCGGCAGATGTTCTGACCGCGAGATATTGGCTGACCGCGCAATATCCCGAATGTGTAGTTCGCGTATAGCCTACAAACTTCTGACCGCGCAAGGCTTACGGTCTGGTCGTACGAAACCTGCGACCTGATCGCGTAAAGCTCGCGACCTCATGGTGATGCCCCTCAGAATAGCTTGAGTTCGCATTACCAGATACATGTCTGGTTCGAACTTGTCTTGAACCAAAAGTTTATTAGAAGTGACCCGGGTGTGAATCCTCGTCAGCTAGCCCCCAAATTCGAAGAAAACGAAGAGACGTGTTTATTTCGAATTTAAAAACCGTGCATTGGATTTTTAACCCGGCCCTTTAATTTCTCCACTTAGTGGCGCACTAAGTGAAAACGGTTGGTTTTTCAAGACGGGTTCTGACATTACGTGACGGGCAATGATGGCGCCGTAGAAATATTTTTATCTCGAGGTAAAATTGTAAATGTCTTAACGAAACCCGAGGTGTTTGGGAGGCGAACCGTCGCCCTGGTGGCTATAAATACCAAACCCCTGGACATGTAAAGATCTACAATTTCCCTCTCACGCCTAAGTCTTTTTCTTGTTATCCTGCCTCCTTCTTTTTCACATACCCCTCCCAATGGCAGATCATGAAATCATCGAGATTGAGAGCGATGAAGGGGAAATTATCGAACAAAGGCCTCAAACGATTGAAGTCCTGTCCCCCTTAAGGAAGAAACCCAAGGTTGACGAAGGATCTTCCAGTGGAACAAAGGTGAAGAACGTAGCGAGTTTCTTTCTTCCTTCAGTTCCTTTGACCCTCCCCGTTGATGCCTCTCGGCAAGTTAGGCCTTTATCCTTAGAGAAAGATCCCATCACATCCAATTCTCCCATCCTTTTGGGTGATCAACATCCTGGTCGGCAAGCGGTGACGATCCCTCGATCAGATGATTGCCATATGGGGTTGGCGAAGCAATCTTCTGAGGGGAAGGTTGCTCTTCCACCATATGATGATCTTCTTCCCAAGATGGGTGTATCACCGGGACAGGTAACAATTCTTCTCCCTTTTTGCTGATAATTTTTAGTTAGTATGACTAACTTTTCCAAAATGCAGGAGGTAGGAGGCTCCAGCGATCAGCCTTCTGCTGCTCCATCTCTTCCTTCCGGACAGACCCTTCTGGAAGAGAAGAATGCCCTGGAGAAGAAGACCGAGGAGATGGCCTCGAAGATTCTGCGTTTAGCAGAATGCCTTGATCGATCCCGAGAAGAGGCGCACCATTTCCGTCGAGAGAGGGACTTCGCTCAGCAACAGCGAGAACTCTCTGACTTGATTAGGGACAATAGTGCGTCTGTTGTTAGGGACGATATAGATAGACTTAGGGTAGTTGCTAGTTCCCTGGGGGTTGCCAGTGTAAATCCTACTGACAACAACATGTCCCTTGGGGAACTTTGTAAACTTCTTTCGGAACAGGTCGATGCTTTTATCGATCGTATCCCTTTTGTATGTAAAGAATGCAATAAATAAAGTTTCTTTTATTCATATGAACATTCTTCATACCTTCTGTGTGAAATTATGGCCAAAAGCTTAGTCCGCGACCACTCATACACAGGAAATTTCAGTTCTGCGATTAGAATCGCTCTTTAAAAGATCACCATGACCTGTCCTGATGCCGCGATCAGACTTAAGGCCGCGGTTAGAACTGAATTGCGATTAGAGTCGAACGTTCGGTTAGACCATTACTTCAATCAGAAACGAAGTTAAATAACACGGTTTTAACCAAACCATAACCCAGTTAGAATATATCCGTACGTCAAAATTTGAGTTACATGATATTTTTCATAAAAATGTTCAAGTAAAAAGAAAGGCAAATAACCCTCAAAAAGCCTTAGCAGACTTCTCGAGTTTTAGCCCTTTCAGCTTCCGAAATAAAGAAGTCTTTTTATTTCAGATCCGATACCCGAAACGCTTTAAAGGGTTTATCATAGAATATCCATTATGGGAAATGAATAAAATATTTAAGAGGACGTTTGAGTGGAATGTTACTCACAGAGGCGTGACTCCTCGAGTCTATAAAAGCAGTAGGTAGCTTCTTGAGGAAGCTATTCAGCCGCGAAAAACCCTTAGAGTTCCCGCCGCACAAAACCCTCATCTTCTCGCCTTCATCTTCCACAAAATCATCGACTTTTTCGACCGATCTTCCTCAAAAAATGGCATCTTGGAGCAGATCCAACCACCATTCTGAGGAGACTCTGGTGGCATTGGAGAAAGAGGAGATCCTTCCATCGCGGCTGCTGATCAATTGGCGGCCTGCGGAGAAGGACCAAGAAACCCCGACCGTCAGAGAGGGCGAGTTGGTGATCTTCGAGGAGTATCTGCGTTGCGGGTTCCGATTCCCTGAGAGTCGGTTCCTAAAGGACATCCTCGAACATTATGGGTGGGAACTCATCAACCTCCACCCAAATGCGATGCTGATCCTGGCGGTGTTTCAGCATCTTTGCGAGGCCTTCGTCGGAGTATATCCTAGTGTGGACCTCTTCCGACGGTTCTACTTCTCGGCATGGTCGAAGAGCACCAATGCCGCCAGATGCATCTACTTCCGGCTGAGGGATAAGAAGGAATATCCCTCCCCACCTCTGCGGGATTCGGTGCACGGGTGGCATCAGAGGTGGTTTTACTGCTCTCCGCCGTCCGAGAGTAGTTTATGGTTTGAGAACTCGCGGCCAGAGAAGTCAAGCGAGTTGGATGCTCCCCCAACGCTGGGCGTGGAGCACCTGAAGCACGCCGAGGTGATTCTTCACTTGGTGGGTCAAGGATTGACAGCGAGGGATGTTATCCGAGACTTTGTGAAGAACCGAGTGAGCCCCCTGCGCGAAAGGGCTCATCCTGCTTCGGAAATTAAGTCCATGGCGGATGGAACCCTGGACTACAATGAAGGTACTCAACCTTTTAGCACTGCGCTTCGTCATTTCTGAAATTTATGTTTTCTGACTTGAATTTGGAAACAGTTCTGCCCTCAGCCGAAATTGAGAGGCCAACTAATTCCCTCCTTAGGGCCTACAATGCTGATGTAGAGGGCCCTAAGGGATCACCTCGCCCGCAGAGCTTGGTTCATGCCGGTGATGACCTCAGACAGGAGCGCCGAAAGGTAATTTCCTTGTCCAGCTTTGGTTCTGCAGGTCTTGTGTGTGTCCAACGCTAATCCATTGTAATGGACTGTGAACCAGCTCCTAGGGAAGTTTGCTGATGCGACGTTCCCAAGCGAAAATGTCGGCTCTCTGGGGAAGCCGACGGTGAAGAATGTGAAGAAGGTCTCTCAGAGACCCAGGACAAAGAGTCCTGCCCCCAAGAAGACCAAGCTGAACCCTGGGGAGGGGTCTTCACGAAGCATTCCTCGTCCCGCAAGAAAGACTGCGGTAAGATATCGCATTCCTTCTTCTTTTTCAGGCGCGACATGGAATCACTTCTTCGTCGTACAGGGAGAGGGGAGCGAGGAGGAAGAGGACGATGATGTGCCTCTAGTCATCAAAAGGAAGAGGACCGGGGAGTCCCCTGCTGGTGACGCCTCAAGCTGTCCCATAGGGACCACAGCTACCGAAGAGGTGGCCGTGGCTGACCCTGCGACCACCGGAGATCTTGTGGTCGCAGGTGACCTTCCAATTCCTGAAGCCCCCGAGGTTTCAGGGTCAATTACCTCTGCTTCCCTGGTTGAAGGGACGACCAAGGTAAGGAATCTTTTCGACCGTTCCTTCTATGACTCTTTCTGCACATTTGACAAGTTAATGTACATACAGGGAGGAGAGCTTCCCCCTGGGACCACTGGGGGTTCCAGGGAGGAAAATCCTCCTCCTCCGCAGACAGAGGAGGAGGTAGATGAACAAAGGCCAGCTGTGACGGTCCCAGCAATTTTGGAATCGCCAAGACCTTCGGATGCAGCCCGACCAGTTAGTCCGGTGGCCCAGGTAAAGACCTTTCTATGTGTTTTTACCTGTTCCCTAAGAATATGCTTATAACATGACATTTCCAAGGGGGTGCTGCCTTATTTACCATAAGGAAGGCGAGAACCGGAGATGGCTCTCCTTCGCAAGGGGAATTTTCCCAGAAGTCCCAGGAACGAATGGGATTTCAAATAAGGTAAGAACTCTTACTTAACAGTAATCTCAGATGAAAACTGCCTGACCCATTCTTCTTGTTAGGCAAAAGAAGACAGCGCCTAACCCTTCAACCGCCACTGGGGAGGTTGAAATTAGGGCTGATGAGGGAGCCTCTAATGAAGAGCATTCCGCTCCCGTGGTTCAGGAAATCGTCCGGACCACGGGAGGAGAAACAAGTGCAGGGACCGGGTCACAACCCGTGGCCTCTGGGGGTGGTGTTCAGACGGCACTTCCCCCTACTATCCCTGTCGCAGGCACTTCCGGTGCGCTAGCAAGGATTCCTGCTAGCATGGATGATGCCGCTTTAAACAAATTTATGAAGGTATGATCACCCCTGTTTCGGCGCTTGAACCGCCTCTAGAGTATATTTAACTCTCTTGCTTTGTGTCACAGGGCTTGTCATGGGTAACGAGCCAGTCGCATGCTGCAATGGCTAGCATGGCGGCTGTTCAAAAAGATCGTGACGGCTTGCGCAAGTGAGGATCGTCACTCTTCTGTTAATATAAGTAGGCTTTATCTGTAACTGACTTGACTGCAGAGAGGTTACATTCTTGAAAAAAGAGTTAGCCAAGATGAGGTTGAACTCAGTTGTAGAGTTCAAGAAACTACGGACTGAAATCAATAAACTTCAGTCTGAGAATGCTGGTAAGTCGATTCTCAATTTGAGAAGACTTAAAGCCATGCCTTGTTAATAACCTCTTTTCTCTGTACAGCGCAAGCAGGTCGCATTATACAGCTCGGCCAAGACAAGATGATTCTCGAGTCCTCGATCAACCACACCGACCGAGCGGTCAAAGAGTTGAGCCTACTGGTCTTCGAAAAACTGAAGGCCGTGGCCAACCTTTTGAATACCAACGTGGTAGAGTTGAAGAAGGCCGACCCAAGTGTCAGCGATTGGTCATCACTGCTCACAACTCAAGCAGAATCACTACTTGAATATCTCCCTGGAGATATACGGCGACGTGAAGAGATAATCAGGACGAGAGTCCGATCAGCCGCTTCTGCCGTACTCAGCCGGGTTCGACTTCACCATGGCCCAGATGCGAATCTGAGCGCGCTAGTGGGACCGGTTGAGGTCGAGAGTGAAGAACTGCTTGACGCCGTTATTGAAGAAGTCAAGCCCTTCATTGACAAACTCTTGGCTGAGCTGAGGATCGAATGATCCTTACATTTTGTAACCAAACAATTGTAATTATAATTCCATGTATGTAAAACTATTTTTTTTTAAAAGAAAGTGCATATTCACATCATGAGTTTCATACTATAAGTATATCCCTCTAGCCCCCGCCTCTGTTTTGTGAATACTGAAGCCTTAGTATTTTAAGCAGAGGGGAAAACATAAGTATGATGACCAGGGATATGTGCTCCAAGCCGATGGTCAAGATTAAAGTAACATTTTAACCTTATTGCAAACTGGTAGCCACCCAGATGATCAAGGACTAGCCAGATAGTCCTGTGTGCGTTGAGAAACGGCTTATTTAGGAGTGACTTATCTGGAAGTGATCATGAGATCGATCAGCGAATCCGGTTAAAAAATGCTGTAATAACCTAACCGCCGGCGATCAGCCCCCAGGTCGAATTTGTATAATTTGGGCTTAAAGAAAAACACTCATTGTATGAAAACAAGACATGCTTTTTATGAAAAGATGCTAATTGAACAGGAAAAGAGTGATTGGAATACTTACACGTAAAACTTGCGAAGTTGATCGATGTTCCAAGTATTGGACAAAATCCGACCATCCTCCATAGCTAACCGCGCCGATCCTGTCCGCGGCACTGAGACGACAGTGTATGGTCCTTCCCACTTTGGGGAGAATTTATTGCGGTTAGACTGGTCTTGAATTTTTCGTAAAACCAAGTCACCAACGTTGAGATCACGTGGTCGCACCTTTTTACTATGATACTTGCGTAGAGCCTGCAAGTATACCGCGGACTTGATCAGGGCGCGATCACGCCGTTCTTCCAAGAGGATGAGATCTTGCGATCGCTGTTCGGATTGGTTGACTTGTTCGAATTGATTCGTGCGAACAGATCCAATACTAACTTCCATAGGCAACACAGCCTCGGCCCCATAGACCAAATGGAAGGGTGTCTCACCGGTGGCTCGACTAGAGGTAGTCCGTAGTGCCCATAGAACAGTATAAAGCTCGTCTGCCCAAGCCCCCGAGCGGGTCTTGAGGCGATCAAAAACACGTTTTTTGATGCCTTGCAATACTTGCCCATTGGCCCGTTCTACGGCACCATTGCTTTGTGGATGTGCCACAGAAGCAAAGCACACCTTGGTCCCAATCTGATCGCAGTAGTCTAGGAAGAGACCGCTAGCGAATTGAGAACCATTGTCTGTGATGAGACGGTTTGGAACACCAAATCGTGCCACAATGTTCTTGTGAAAGAACTTTTGTGCGGCTGATGCAGTAATGTTTCGTACTGGTTCGGCCTCAATCCACTTTGTGAACGTGTCAATGGCTACGAACAGAAACTTGTACCCATTGACCGCTTGTGGCATAGGACCGACGATGTCCATTCCCCAGATCGCGAAGGGCCATGCGAGAGGAATAGTTTGCAATGCATAAGCAGGTTGATGAACCTGTCTTGCATGAAACTGACACTGTGGACACATCTCGACCATAAGCTTGGCATCATCGAGTGCCGAAGGCCAGTAGAATCCCTGTCGAAAAACTTTTCCGACCAGTGTTCGGTATGACGCGTGTGCACCGCATACACCGTCATGTATTTCTTTCAAGAGGGATTTTCCTTCCTCCTGAGATATGCAGCGCATGAATACTCCTTGAGTACCCTTTCTGTACATAACCCCATCTATGAGTTTGTACAGACGCGCCTTTCGAATTAACCGATTGCTTTTGGTTTCGTCCTCAGGTAGGGTCCCATGTTCAAGATAGACCCTCAATGGATGAGTCCAATCTTGTTCCTGACCGAGGTTGGCAACGAAGGCTATTGCTGGATCATCCTCGACCGAAGTCATGATCGAAGGATGGTCCAAGTGTTCGATGAACACTCCTGCCGGAGCGGATGAGCGTGAGGATCCAATTTTGGATAATTGGTCTGCGAGAATATTGTCCTTTCGCGGGATGTATTGGACTTCGAAGTGACTGAAGTGTTTTTCCAATCTCCTCACTTCCCCCAGGTAATGAGCCATTGTCTCATCGGAGGTGCTGTACTCCTTGTTTACCTGGTTTACGACTAGCTGTGAGTCCCCCCTCACCACTAATCGACGGACTCCGAGGAATTTTGCTGCCCGGAGCCCTGCAAGAAGACCTTCATACTCTGCTGCGTTGTTGGTTGCAACAAAGTGTAGTTGAATGACATACTTAAGCTGTTCGCCCTGGGGCGTAACTAAGACTATTACAGCCCCCGAGTGTTGAAAACTACGGGAGCCGTCAAAGTACATTGTCCAATAATCGGGGCACTCCAGTTCCTCTGCCAACCGCACGGGTGGCTCAGGGTTGGTCCATTCGACCACAAAGTCGGCCAAAACCTGAGACTTAACCGCCGTGCGAGGGGTGAAATGGATCTCGAAAGCACCGAATTCGACCGCCCATTTGGCGATTCGACCAGATTTTTCTGGATTTCGGACAATATCCCCTAAAGGAAAAGAGGAGGGTACTGTGATCTTGTGTGCTTGAAAGTAATGTCGTAGCTTACGGGAAGCCATCAGTAGCGCGTAAAGTATCTTCTGGACCTCAGGGTAGCGCTCCTTAGGACCATGAAGTACTTCGCTCACATAGTAGACGGGTCTGTGTACTCCTTCCCTTTCCGCGATCAGAACTGCGCTGACCGCGTGTGGGCTGGCCGCCAAATACAGAAGTAATGGTTCTTCCTTTTCAGGAGACACCAATACTGGCGGACTGGACAGATATGTTTTTACCTCCTGAAACGCTTTTTTGGCCTCATCGGACCCCGTGAAGTTATGATGCTTCCGCAAGGCTTTAAAGAAAGGTAGTCCCCTTTCGCCTAATCGCGATATAAAGCGACTTAAAGCCGCCATGCGACCAGCCAGGCGTTGAACATCCTTCATGGTCGAGGGCGACCTCATTTGTTCAATAGCTCTGATTTTCTCAGGATTAACCTCAATGCCCCTGGAACACACAAGAAAACCAAGAAGCTTCCCTGAAGAAACCCCGAAAGAACATTTCTCCAGGTTCAATTTTATTCCAAAGCGATTCAAGTTACAGAAGGTTTCAGCAAGATCGTCCAAATGAGACAATCTTTTGGTGCTCTTTACAACCAAGTCGTCTACATATGCTTCGAGATTACGCCCTATCTGGGAAAGAAAGGTCTTTTGCATCAAGCGCTGGTACGTGGAACCTGCGTTCTTGAGACCGAACGGCATTCTGACGTAGCAGTATGTGCCGAACGGGGTGATGAAGGCAGTTTTCTCTTCATCGTCTTCTGCCATGCTAATTTGATGATATCCTGAGTAGGCATCCAGAAAACTCATCAGTTCGCAACCCGCAGTGGAGTCAACCAGCTGGTTGATGCGGGGAAAGGGAAAGTCATCCTTCGGACAGGCATTGTTGAGGCTAGTGTAGTCGACGCACATGCGCCACTTGCCATTTGACTTGCGGACCATGACCGGATTGGCGAGCCAGTCCGGGTGATTCACTTCGCGGATAAACCCGGCTTGCAAGAGTTTGTCTAACTCTTCTCGGATGGCTTCCTGTCGGTCGGTGGCAAAACGCCTGAGCTTTTGCTTTATTGGTCGTTGTCCAGGTCGAATTGCTAACCTGTGCTCAATTACTTCCCTTGGGACACCGGGCATGTCGGACGGTTTCCACGCAAACACGTCTGCGTTTGCCCGGAGGAAAGCAACGAGGTCGAGTTCCTATTTGTCGTCCAGGGCTGACCCAACCCGAATTGTCTTGGATGGGTCATCTGGGTACAAAGGAACTTGTTTGGTTTCTCATCTGGTCGAGGAGCAGCCCTGATCGCATCGGTGGCAATGGTGGCGACCTGAGCGTCCCGGAGGGGAAGTTGATCGACCATCTCCAAAGATAGCCGGTCGCACGTGAGCGCCACGTTGCGACTACCTCAGACCGAAATGACACCTTTGGGGCCAGGCAATTTCCCGCATTGATAAGCATAGTGCGTTGCCATCATGAACTTAGCAAGAGTCGGCCTGCCAAAGATTGCATTATAAGCTGAATCACAATCGATTACATCGAAAGTAACCAATTCTGTTCGGAAGTTATCTGGTTCTCCCAGAGTGACCGGGAGGACCACTTGTCCCAATGGCATCATGGAGGGGCCTGGGATTATCCCATAAAACAGATGGATTATGGGCTCGATCTTCGAACGAGGAATTTGCATCTCGTCGAGAGTCTTGACCAATAAAAGATCAAGGGAACTTCCCCCATCAATCAGGACCCTTTCGACTCTCGCGTTACTGATGATTGGGGTAATAACCAGAGGTAGCCTCAATGGTCGAGTTAGCCCCATAGGACAGTCAGCGCGATCGAACGTCAAAGGCATATCCGACCAACGGGGATATTGAGGTTCGCCAAGGGATGTCTCCGTTTGGTTAACCTCTCGGCAAAAGGTTTTAAACTGCCTTTTGGAAACGAAAGAGGAGGAACCTCCGAAAATGACATTAACATGATTTTGAGGTACCTGGTAAGCTATTTCTTCGTCTCCGTCGACGTCTCTAATCCCGCACGCCTGCTCTTTAGGCGGTAAGGTTGGCATTGGCCCAGCTCCTTGGTAGAAATCATCCAGCTGTTTCAACCAACTCCTGCAGTTTTTGAGGTCGTGGCCTGCGGAGTTGTGGAGTGGGCACCACCTCTTGCCCTCCTGCGGATTAGTTGATTTTTCTGGCTGGTCGGAATCCCGGCCACCAGAAGCAGTTTTACTTTTAAAAGAAGACTTATTACCTTTGGTCGAAGGTGGTTTCTCCGCGACTGCGACCTCGCGGTACAGTCCAGAGCGGTTCCTCTTCGACTTTTTTGACTTCCCACCCGGTGAAGACTCCGGCTTTTTGCTTGAATCTTCTTTCCTGGCGTCCTTGAAGCCTGGTTGGGGCGGTAGGTCCCCCTTGTCAACCATTCGGTTCCACCCGACCGCCTCGGCTGCATCGGAGTATCGATCAGCCATATCGAACAGATCGGCCACTGATCGAGGAGGGTGGATAAGCAAGTCTTCAGTGAATCTCCGGTATCGAACGGCATGCTTAAATGCCCTGATTACGGAGCCATCAGATATGTTCGGGATGGTATTTCTTAACCCGACAAACCTCTTGACAAACTGCCGAAGTGTTTCGGTCGAAGTTTGCCGCAGTCTATGCAGGTCGTCCTCGTTACCCGGCTTTTGGTAACAGTTTTGGAAATTGCTGAGGATGGCATCGCATAGCATTTCCCAATTGTAGATGGAACCCTCAGGCTGATTAAACAACCAGGTTCTAGCCGGTCCTGCGAGGACTGTTGGCAGGTAGTTGGCCATGACCTTGT
This sequence comes from Pharus latifolius, assembly GCA_019359835.1. NCBI lineage: Eukaryota > Viridiplantae > Streptophyta > Magnoliopsida > Poales > Poaceae > Pharus > Pharus latifolius. Next base: position 27,956,805 of record CM033329.1, read on the forward strand.
CATCGCCTCCTGCTGCTTGGATGGCAGTAATATAGATCTGAAGGAACTCGGATGGGTTCTGAGTTCCATCAAACCTTTCAATGGCCCCTGGTCAAAACTTATCGGGCCAAACGACTGCTCGCAGGCCAGGCGAGAAAGCTTTGCAACCAACATAAGGACCGTGAACCGTCCTGTGACTTTCGGTTGGGTTTCGAGCAAGCTCACGTAATGGCGAGGTTACTCGTGGTCCCAAACGAAAGTGAACGGGGACTCGATCCCTACTACGAGAGTCCTGCATTCGCCGGTATTTGTCCTGTCGGGACGGTACAGGCGGCGGGTAACTCCGCCGGCCCAAGCCAAAATGAGGACCATCTCGTTCACGGGAATGTGTCACTGAGCGGGAAGAGGCTGTTAGGGTTGCCTCGGATGCGACCTCGTCCAGTCTTTCCGCCAGGATCCTGAAAAAGGCCGGTCTCTGCGCATCCGTGACCGTAGGAGGAAAATTGCGCATGACTTCCGCGATAGATCGCAGTCGACCATGGGTACTTCTCCTAGGGGCACCAGGTGTTATTGTTTCTTCGTCCACTGGGAAATGCTCCGGTGGTAAGGAAGGAGTCTGGTCACGTCTACGACCACGCGACCGTCGAGAAGAACTCGGGGCAGCATCGTAACGAGTCTGCGCATCTTGAAGAGCCTCTAGGGCAGTTCTGCGTAGTTCGTTGTTCTGTTGCTCGAGATCTTGCTCCTCCTTCTGTTTACGATCATGTTCTTCCCTGGCAGCCTGTTGATCGGGAGTTTCTTCCGACAACGCAGCAAACTGCCTAGGGAGAGAGGTCGCCGATGGGGAGAACATCTCGGTTTGTTCCGAGTCGGACTCGAAATCAATGAGACGGTGGAGGTTATCAGGGTCGAACCTTCCTGGGCTAACTTCAGGGTCACCATCATATTTTCCCTCAGCGGGATCGTATGACGGGCCGGATTCATCACCTAGCACATTAAGAACCTCTGCGGGTTCTGATCTTGTGCCAGTTACCTCCTGGTCGATTAACATGACTTGGGGAGATGATTCAACCTGTGGAAGATTCTGGCCTTCGACCTCTTCCATCGGAACAGGATCGCTTGGAGAAGGCATTGGTATATGGGCATAATCCTCGAGATCGAAATCATTCTCGGAATCATATGCTCCAGCCATGTTTCGGCGAACCTCCGAATTTCAATTAGGACGCCTTGAGAAAGGCCCCACGGTGGGCGCCAGCTGTCAACGATTAGGACTCGGAGTCCTCAGCCGAACTTATGTAGAATTTGTAATTGTGAGACCTTTCAAGATGACCCTCCGGGAACGTCTGCTGAACAATGGTGAACAGGAGCACAGAGAGTTTAGACAGGTTCGGGCCCTCGATGGTGGGAGTAAAAGCCCTACGTCCTGTTGAGATTTCACTAAGTGTGGTAAAAGATTTACAAATGGAGGAAAAAGTCCTCACAGGCGAGGATTTTTCCTGTAAGAGTGTACAAGGATAAGCCAAAGAAGGCTTACTAAAATGCTATATGAGGTGGGCCGTAGACTTGGCTAACTTAAATGATTTTGGATTTCTTGATCTTCCGATCTCTCGGTTGATGTTTCAGATGATCTTTTTCGTTGATCCCCCCCTTGATCGATGCTCCATGCCATCCTTTTGTACTGCTTGAAAGGGTGCCATGTGGAGGAAACTGCATCAATCGGTTGCACGGACGGTTGGATGCGGTTTTTTGGAACTGCTCTTAACCTCCACGCAGGTTAAACATGTGTTATTCATGGATAACTGTATGTGTTAACCTTCTGACAGTTGATTCTCCACGTGTAGGAATCTTCGGGATACTTAGAATATCCTATTGTATGGGCAACCGAATAGATAGATCCCAGGTATCCTGATCGGCAGATGTTCTGACCGCGAGATATTGGCTGACCGCGCAATATCCCGAATGTGTAGTTCGCGTATAGCCTACAAACTTCTGACCGCGCAAGGCTTACGGTCTGGTCGTACGAAACCTGCGACCTGATCGCGTAAAGCTCGCAACCTCATGGTGATGCCCCTCAGAATAGCTTGAGTTCGCATTACCAGATACATGTCTGGTTCGAACTTGTCTTGAACCAAAAGTTTATTAGAAGTGACCCGGGTGTGAATCTTCGTCAAGGTTGTTGGCGGAAGTGAAGGTTAAATTGACTGAAATCGCTGAACTCTTTCGTAATCACGTTCTCTTGGCTTATACTAAAGTTTAACTAACTCGTGATTAATTGTATGCATTGTTTGAAAACAGGCTAAGTGGAACATCCCCGACGATAAACCTAAGACGGCCTGCTTGAAGGACATGAACGGAACATGGAAAAGCTTTAAGAGTTGGCTCGTCAGTAACTTCCTCGCTGCGGGGAAATCTCCTTGCGAGAAGTACCTCTTCATATCGGAGGAGGTATGGGAGAAATTCACCAAGCAGAAGGGGACCGAGGAGTTCAAGGCCCTTCGTGAGAAGAATAAGGCGATCCAGAAGAGGAACAACCATACGCATCGGCTCGGATCCCGGGGCTATGTGGGGAAGGAGGAGCAGTGGAAGAAGGAAGACGAGCAAAATTCTGTCATCGACTCCCCTGAGTTTCCGCTCTCTTGAGATCCGGGATGAGAGGTGCAAGCGATGGTGGAGGGGGAGAGGGTCCGTGTCGTCCACGGGGTCTGTATAGTTCGCAAACCCTGGGGACGCCAACGTTGTCAGGCGAATGGTAAGTTGGCTAACCTCGTAAACTGTGTGGGCACAAGCGTATATATGTGTTTGTCTCACAAGGTACCTTTAAATGTAACAGATCTCTTTTGAGAAGGAGGCAATGGAGGGATTGTTTACCCCGCAGAGGGAGAACGACATCCTCACCCGGGCTGTAGGAAATAATGAGCATCCCGGGCGGACACAGACCGTGGGAGCCATTGTGTCGTGGAAGGCCAGTTTCGCAGATCCGGCTCCACCGAGGAAGAAGGCCTGCTCCTGGAAGGAAAAGGAAGCGGAGCTCTCCGATAAGATATGGTCTGAGGTACGGGCAGAGATACGGGCTGAGGTGCAGTCTGAGGTCGCACAAATGAGGGAAGAGTTTGCACAGTTGAGAGAAGCATTGCTGGCCAAGAGTGCATATGCGGATCCCCAGGACGACGGTACCCCGCGAGGTCAGATAAGCAGTTGCTCTTCGATGGTCCTCACAGATCCAGTGGATCTACTTGAGGTATTGCAAGCCTTCATCTGTGCACTTAAGTTGATGCCACTCCCATTCTGTTAGAGTTGTTTCACTAACCTGTTTTAATTGTTACACATTTGCAAAAGCCGGAGAGCTGCATCCTACTGACTCACCTAGGCGACGGGTAGGAAGTGGTTGCACACGGCTTCGTATATCCATCTGGGGAGGATGTTCGGATCCACTGCGTACCTCTGTGGTTGGGGTTCGCAAAGGTACAGGTGGCCATGTCCATGCCGGGCTACAACAATTCTCCATTGCCAGTCCCAACAGAGGAAATGCAGACACTTGCTGAGGCAGTGGGCTCCTACGTACAGTGGCCCAAGAAGTGTGTTCTAATACAACAGGTAAATCCTACACATTTTAGATTACATCCTACTCAGTACACTCAGCTTGCAAAATCTAACATACGTGCTCATTAATTGAAGTGGCCTGCCGGTGTGCTACCAGGGGACTGCGCCCCCAGCTCGGGGAGTGAGGCCGGATCTCGTGCGTACCTGAACACAGCAAAGACGGCCTCGACCCCAGCTAGCGCATCCACGCCTTCACCTCGCCCTTGCCTTCGAAGGTACGCGCTCAGTCCCCGGCAAAAGGCAAGGGCAAAGGCAAGGGCAAAGGGCTAAAGGGATAGCCGAAGAGGTTCAGGAATGGGTTCCCACTCATGTCGGAGGCAGCTTTGCACAAATTGGATCGATCAACCACAGACCTCCATGAGTGGTACCTACACCGAGCTCAGTGCAATCTGAACTTCTTATTTCCCTACAGGCCTGGGCAGTTCCACCGTGAGCCCGGGAGTATATCCGTGGCACATGAGGATCTATTCGACCTCTACACTGGCCGGAGCTCGATATGTCCATCATATGGACTGGAGTCCTATGAGTTTCCTAATCCTATGTATTGCTGTTTTCTAACTCTGTTTGCTAACTCTGCATTGTTGTAGTTCATTTGAAATGTAGTAACTTTCTGTGCCATACTAATGTCGTCCTCTGCATACAGGTGCATGCACAGGCTAGCATCGGAGGCTGCGTGTGACAAGGTGGGTTTCCTTAACTCAGAGAAAATAAGCCTCACGATGCTAGAGCACGACGCCGCACATGCTGAGCAGTAAATATCCAAGGCGCTGATGGCGCACCAGGACAGGGAGTTCATTATGGTGCTGTACCACCAAAGGTTAGTGCATTTCGTACTAATTTAATTACACCTGAGATATACTTTGAGCTTATGGTCCTCTTTTACGTACAATGTAGGGACCACTGGATCCTCATCATGATCTATCTGTCGAGGAACGAGGTGTACTACCTCGATTCGATGCGTGACAGATTATCGAACGAATATGTGGTAAAGGGGAATATGGAGGCATAAGTAACATATATGTTTGATTTAAATTTTGACCTCACTAGCTAATGATAATACATTAACCGGCAATGCTAACCGAAATGCAGGGCTTTTCAAAAATATGTGTCCGCTGGAGGGAGGCATGCCGCACCGCAGGGCTCCCTACTAGCTTGGAAAGAATATGAGGTACTCACGACACTTTTTGTTTACGCTTAATTAGTTCATGGAAACAATAGCTAACATGTCTTTGCATATGCAATTATCTCAGTGCCATCAGCAGCCGCAATCATGGAAATGTGGGTTTTATGTGCTGCGCTACATGTACGACCTAGTGCAGACAAACTTTGCCCAATTCCCCTAGGTAAGCATCGATAGCTAACTCAAATTTGAAAATTGGGTGTCACGTTCAAAATTAGGAAGTTAGTTACTTAGTATTCACACATGCTTGCAGGTCGCCATGTCGAAAGACCAATACGAAAATGCAAAGATTAGAGATCTTCGACAAATCTGGGCTCAATATGTTATGGAGGAAGTTGCGCCCAACCAACCGCCATGACAATTTTCTCTTTTTCGTGTACTCTGTGCATAGACTGTTTATATATATGTGAAGAAATGTCCATATTGGATTGCAATTTGTATTTGTCCATATATATGTGAATAAATGTGAATAACTGTCTAATGTGTCAATCTGTTCAATGTATATGTGAATTTACCCTTCTTTGCATCTGTACTATATTGTGTATCCAATCTATACTGTATTGCATCTGTACTGTATATGTGAATGTACTGTATTGTGAATGTAAAGAATGTAATGTATATGTGAATGTATTGTATTGTGAATGTAAAGAATGTATTGTATATGTGAATGTACTATATTGTATCTATACTGTATTTTCTTCTATCGGTACACTCGTAATATACCGTTAGAAGAGTGTAACTTTTCCTGCCAGTAAACTCATGCACAACCGAGAGAGTACTATCGTTTTTTCTATCGGTAAACTCATACACAACCGATAGAGTACTAAGGTTTTTCTATCGGTAAACTCATACACAGCCGATAGAGTACTAAGGTTTTTTCTATTGGTACACTCTTAATTAACCGTTAGAAGAGTGTGACTTTTCCTGCCGGTAAACTCGTACACAACCGAGAGAGTACTATCCTTTTTTTTATCGGTAAGATTTTTCACAACCGATAGAGTACTAAGGTTTTTTTATCGGTACACTCGTAATTAACCATTAGATGAGTGTGATTTTTCCTGCCGGTAAACTCATTCACAACCGAGAGAGTACTATACTTTTTCTATTGATAAACTCTTTCACAACCGTCAGACTAGAACGGGTTTTCTACCGGTTGTCTCCTATAATGCCGTTAGAATAGTGGAAGTTTTCTATCGGTTATTTACCGATAGAAAATGACCAATCTTGTTCTATCGTGTCTATCTCTAACGGTACAAAAACCGATAGTAGAAGGGTGTTTTTTACGATAGAAGAAAGCTTTTCTGTACTAGTGAGACCATCAAAAGTTGAACAGCAAAATAAGCACATAACAAAGCAAAACTATTTGATGGATGAAATATAGGCCAAGATACTTCACCTAAAATGCAAAACTCAGTTTATGATGTACCTTTATAATTTGAGATATCAGCCGAAGAACTAAATGAGGTTGAATAAAGATGAGAACAATAAATTAAAAAAAAAAAGGAAGACACACAAGTACAAGAAACATTGGGACATTAGGATAATAAGGGTAACCTAAAATTTAACCAAAAAAAACAAGGATGAAACAGTAGACCATCATGGAAAGTGGAGAAGCATATAGGTGAAGAAAAATATACAGTAGTAAGTAAGTGAATAGGAAAAAATATGAAGTTCACCTGCTAATAAACCACTATGGTTGAATAAGCATAAACCAGATGAACAAATTAGTAATAGCAGCACATCTCCACCTACATTAACTAGCATTCTACAGGAAAAACTAGGATAAAAGGAGAGTGACGAATGCGATAAATAGATATAGTAACTTTTGATTTCAATTATACCAGGTCATGAATTACAAGAAAGGACTTCAGGTTGGGGAACACATAACATACCCTTTCCTCCACCAAGTCTTGTGTACCAATATTCATGGCAGTGCATCCAATTGCCTTTCCAGAGTTGAGGCACAATGTGTGATTTTCACTCCTCTCCCATGGGTTAAGAATTCTTTTCTTATTTATTTCTCTCTCATCAATCGGGTATAGCTACATTGATCAATTTACTAAGCAAACGATCAATAAATGAACAAACATCAGACAGGATTGGGTTTAAACCATATCTAACTTCTTAGAGAGCAAATAGATATGTACTTTGTATTTGTTAGCTAGAGAAGCCAACTCACCAAAGCAGGACACCATCCCTGATGAGATCGAACAAATCGTTCCTAGTCGGGTCCATTGGCAGATCCTCCGCAAGGTGAGTGTTGATGTGCAAAACATACGATGACTTCTCCACATGGTTGAGATTGTGTAGCAATGTCGTCGTGCTAGACTTGAGGAATGACGATGAGTTCTTGGCACTGGCGCCCCCGCCACTACGGCTATCCTTGGCTCCCACCCTCGCTTGCAGATTTAGATGCTCCTATAAAAACACACCCGAAATGGCGGTGCAATCTAAGCCATCAATGGCCTAGATCTAGGGTTTGGAGGATTGTAGTAGAGAGCAGAGAGAGAGAGAGAGAGAGGAGCTGTCGCCTCACCGGCCGTTGTCACGCCGGCGGTGAGGTGCGCTAAGAGAGGGAGAGGAAAGGAAAAGCGATGACGCGAGCTGTGCCGATTGAAAATAGAGGCAAGAAGAATGGTGGGGGAGACAGATATATGAAAATCTGATGGAGGCGGTACGGGTATGATTTAGTTGGCAATCGGCGATGAGGATTTAGAGGAGACTAGTGGATTTGGTCGGTGAAGAGCGGTGGCAGCTTGAGAAGGTGAAATGCGGCTCGACTGAGAAGAAGGAAGAGAGAGATAGGAAACATGGGCGAAGGTATTCATTAAATCATGTGGTTTCTTCTAACGGTTCCAAAAATATAACTGTTAGAATAAAATCAAATATACTGTAACGGTTCCAAAAATATAACCGTTAGTATAGGTATATTTGTTCTAACGATTAATATATTAAGAACTCTTAGAATAAAATCGAATCTATTCTAACGGTTCCAAAAATATAACCATTAGTATAAGTATTGTTGGGGGAAATCTCCATGCGGTCAAGTCCAGGTAAGTTCATGATTGCCCGGGGACCGTGGCCTCCGGTGCCTGCCCCGGGCGCCGCCATTTGGCCCCCGGGACCGTGCCCCCCGGGCATGTCCCGGACGCCGCCATGTGCCCGGGGACAGTGGCCTCCGGTGCCTGCCCCGGGCGCCGCCTTTTAGGCTCCCGGGACAGTGCCCCCCGGGCATGTCCCGGGCGCCGCCATTTGGCCCCCGGGACGGTGCCCCCCGGGCATGTCCCGGGCACCGCCATTTGGCCCCCGGGACCGTGCCCCCCGGGCATGTCCCGGGCGCCGCCATTTGCCCGGGGACAGTGGCCTCCGGTGCCTGCCCCGGGCGCCGCCTTTTAGGCTCCCGGGACCGTGCCACCCGGGCATGTCCCGGGCGCCGCCATTTGGCCCCCGGGACCGTGCCCCCCGGGCATGTCCCGGGTGCCGCCATGTGCCCGGGGACAGTGGCCTCCGGTGCCTACCCCGGGCGCCGCCTTTTAGGCCCCCGGGACCGTGCCTCCGGGGCATGTCCCGGGCGCCGCCATTTGGCCCCCGGGACCGTGCCCCCCGGGCATGTCCCGGGCGCCGCCATTTGGCCCCCGGGACCGTGCCCCCCGGGCACGTCCCGGGCGCCGCCATGTGCCCGGGGACAGTGGCCCCCGGTGCCTGCCCCGGGCGCCGCCATTTGGGCTCCCGGGACCCTGCTCTTCGGAAGAGGTCCCGGACGTCACCGCCCTCCTAAAAGGTAAAATCCATGTTTGTTTATCACGTGCAGGTCACGCGAGGGACGCCTCGGGAATCATCGACCACCTGTCAAGCATCCAAGACGTTTGACCGGGAGAAGGACGGTCCTACCCTTCAATCCGACAGTGGCTTCCGGGGTAGTTTAGGTTTTTTGCTTCTTTTTGGGGCTATAAATAGCCCTTGTACCCCTCTGTTGTAAAGGATCAGTTCATTATTATTTGGAATAGCTAATCTCACAGACGTGCTCCGGAAGCCTCTCCCCCGGAGAGAGCCTCCCCAGCCGACTCCGGTCGGGAGCGCGTCGACAGGACTAGGGCCCCCACCGGGACCCGAACCTGTATAAATCCACGTGTCAATTCTTGTGTTTGTCCGGCGGGGGAGGACCGGTCACCCGGTCAACCCGCGCTGCGTGATCTCCGCTAGGATCGTCTTCAAAACCTGCCGGGGTATTCTTAATACCATGACAAGTATATTTTTTCTAAGGGTTAATATATTAACAACTGTTACAGTAAAATCAAATCTATTCTAACAGTTCCAAAAATATAACCATTAGTATAATTATATTTCGTCTAACGATTAATATATTAAGAGCCATTACAATAAAATCAAATCTCTTCTAATGGTTCAAAAAATATAACCATTAGTATAATTATATTTCTTCTAATAGTTAATATATTAAGAACCGTTAGAACAAATAATGTGATTTTTACTAACGGTTTTTCACAACCCAACTGTTAGTACAAATGTCCTCCACTGCGCACCATCTACACTAACGATTATTTTCCAGATTGCGTAAAACCATTAGAAAATTGGGGCTAGTATACTACATTTCTGTAGTAGTGATAGAATCATATCTTTTAGTTTAAACTCAGTTGAGGATCGTTTGTCGTGCCACTTCTTTGTGTTATCTTTGTAAATCAAAACAATTTCGTAGGAGTTGTTCTGAAGCTCTTCTAGTTCATGCAATTCAAGGATTCGCCTTTGCCCCGCTTTGTCAAAGTCCCAATTGTGTTCTTTTAACGCCCATAATGCCCTGTGTGACAATTCAACAGGCAATGAAAATTCTTACCAAATACAATTTTTTAGAGCATCAAACCAAGTGGAGTCTTGAATGCATTGCGATATGCCCAAAGAACATCGGGAAATTTGAGTGCCCAATCCGTATGAGATCGTCTTGATTTCTCTGTTCGAGACTTCAACCTATCCACTTGTTTAAGGGTGATATGCAAGAGCAACTTTAAGAATAACCTCATATTTCATCAACAATTTCTGAAATTGGTAATTAGTGAAATGTGCACCACCATCACGAATTACTGCTCGCAGTATACCAAATCAGGGAAAGATGACTGTTTTTAAAAGCATGCTCACATGTTTTGATTCATTGGTAGGTGTAGCAACAGCCTCTACCCACTTTGAAACATAATCAACCACAACTAAGATGTAGGAGTCACCCGTAGAAGATGGAAAAGGTCCCATATAATGTACTCCCCATACATCAAAAAGCTCAATTTCAAGAATGTTTGTTAAGGGCATTTCATGTATTTTACTTAAATTTCCAGAATGTTGGCTAGGATCACATTTTTGCACAAAGTCGTAAGAATCTTTAAGTAAAGAACGCCAAAACAAACCTCGTTGCAATAAGATAGCCGTTGTTTTTGAAGCTCCGGTGTGTCCAGCACCACATAGTGATGAATGATAGTGTTCAAGAACGCTTTGGATCTCGTGGTTGGGCATGCATTGACAAAGATGTTCAACTCCCTTTTTGAAAAGATTCGGATCGTCCCAATAGTAGCATCGAATGTCATGGAGGAAGCGCTTCGTTGTCTACTCGTCAACCCTCGAGGAAGTTCGTGGTTAAAAAAAAATTTGCATAATTACCATACCATGGTCTTGTTGAATCAAGTAAAGGTGCTCGTCCGGTAAAGCATCATTGATGTGAACGTCAGTGGTGTCGGTGAAGAGTCGTGAAAGATCATTGGTGATGACATTTTTGTTAGATCTACGTAGATCTTAGTATCTAGGTTTTGATGATTAATGACATTTTGGATAAATCCATGATGATTAAAGTTAATCTGAAGATGTCAATTTTGATGATCAAATGACAAATTAGATTTAGCACAAGTGAATTGAATTGATTATCGGTAAACCCTGAATTGGATGTTTCCTCAGTTGCGGGTTTGATATTGATGCATATATAGAGGGGGAGCTCGGTGGTTGCATCAAGCTTGTGCAAATTGATTGATCAAGATGTTATATGACAAACCCTGAGGTTGATGACTCCAGTTGTGGATTTGATATCGATACACATGTTGAGAGGGAGCTCATCACTTTGGTCATCTAGGTTGATTGATATCTTGACATGAGTAGTATAGATCGTGTGCGTATGTGTTTATCATCTACTATCTATATGATTGTATTTTATCTTATACTCATTTGCTACTCGTTGAATATAGTTTGTCATGTCATTTGAAAGAGGAACCGTTGAGCTAACTCCTGTGTGGAGTAGTTTCTCTGGAGGTGATTAATGACGACTTATATATGAGACTAATGTTGTGCACTGAGTGTACGTATTGTAGTCTTAGTTTGATTGCAGGATAAAAGCGAGCAAGGGTGTGAAGAGGATGAAGTCGATATGAGACATCTCGAGCGAGGTCGAGCTTAGCAAGGTCGAGCTTTGCGAGGACAAGTGTCAAGCGGTCGAGCTTCGCGAGGTCAAGCTTAGCGAGGTCGAGCCTTGCGGGGACAAGCGTCGAGCGGTCGAACTTCACGAGGTCGAACTTCACCTAAGGTAAAATCCAAGATTAAGGATTGTTTTCTTAAGATTTTATCGGTCTCGGTTCTTGGAGACAGACCATGTTGATAGGTTTGTTTTTACTAGTTTGACCGTACTATTAAGAGGGGTCAGAAACTAGTAGCTTGAATCTATCTAGTGCGGAAGCTCAGATGCATTCATATCATCTTGCACTAGTGTCTTGCATTACTAGTGAGTCTAAGTGTAGTTCATGTGCATTAGATTAAATGTTTTGAAAACTGCACTTCTCGGGGGAAATCTCCGCGAGACTAAGTCCAGGTAAGATGTGTCACGATTACCCGGGGACGTGGCCTCCGGTGCCCTCCCGGGCGCCGCATTTGCCCGGGGACGTGGCCTCCGGGGCCTCCCCGGGCGCCGCCTTTTGGCTCCCGGGACGCGGCCTCCGGGGCCTCCCCGGGCGCCGCATTTTGGCTCCCGGGACGTGGCCTCCGGTGCCCTCCCGGGCCCCGCCATTTGCCCGGGGACGTGGCCTCCAGGGCCTCCCCGGGCGCCGCCTTTTGGCTCCCGGGATGTGGTCTCCGGGGCCTCCCCGGGCGTCGCCTTTTGGCTCCCGGGACGTGGCCTCCAGTGCCCTCCCGGGCGCTGCCATTTGCCCGGGGACATGGCCTCCGGGGCCTCCCCAGGCGCCGCCCTTTGGCTCCCAGGACGTGGCCTCCGGTGCCCTCCCGGGCGCCGCCATTTGCTCGGGGACGTGGCCTCCGGGGCCTCCCCGGGCGCCGCCCTTTGGCTCCCGGGACGTGGCCTCCAGTGCCCTCCCGGGCGCCGCCATTTGCTCGGGGACGTGGCCTCCGGGGCCTCCCCGGGCGCCGCCTTTTGGCTCCCGGGACGTGGCCTCCGGTGCCGTCCCGGGCGCCTCCATTTGCCCTGGGACGTGGCCTCCGGGGCCTCCCCGGGCGCCGCCTTTTGGCTCCCGGGACGCGGCCTCCGGGGCCTCCCCAGGCGCCGCCTTTTGGCTCCCGGGACGTGGCCTCCGGTGCCCTCCCAGGCGCCGCCATTTGCCCGGGGACGTGGCCTCCGGGGCCTCCCCGGGCGCCGCCTTTTGGCTCCCGGGACGTGGCCTCCGTTGCTGCCCGGGCGCCGCCATTTGCCCGGGGATGTGGCCTCCGGGGCCCCCCCGGGCGCCGCCTTTTGGCTCGGGGACGTGGCCACCAGCGCCGTCCCGGGCCTCATCGCCCTCCTGAAGGTAAAGTCTCGAACTGTTTGTCACGTGCAGGACACGCGAGGGGCGCCTCGGGAACTAGCGACCACCTGTCAAGCATCCAAGGCGTTTGACCGGGAGAAAAACAGTCCTACCCTTCAATCCGACGGTGGCTTCCGGGGTAGTTTAGGTCTTTTGCTGCTTTTTGGGGCAATAAATAGCCCTTGTACCCCTCTGTTGTAAGCGATCGGTTCATTTATTAGAATAGCTAAACTCACAGGCGTGCTCCGGAAGCCTCTCCCCCGAAGAGAGCCTCCCCAGCCGACTCCGGTGGGGAGCGCGTCGACAGGACTAGGGCCCCCACCGGGACCCGAACCTGTATAAACCCGTGTGTCATTCTTTGAGCTTGTCCGGCGGGGGAGGACCGGTCATCCGGTCAACCCGCGCCGCGTAACCTTCGCTAGGATCACTCTCAAAACCTGCCGGGGTATTCCCAATACCACGACAGTTGGCGCCGACCGTGGGGACCCGTGACAAGACGCCATGGCTCCCCCCAGAACAAGGGCTCGCACCCTTCCCGGTGACCCGGGTCTCGGAGACCCGGTGCCGTCCGCCTGGGACACTGCTATCCCGGCGGTCCCTTCCGGAGGCGACCTGGCCCAGGTATCGCCTCCCTCCTTTCCTCTTAACTTAGGTGCTTCCACCTCCAGGTCGTTCCCGGTGACCGCGGGGACCTCGGCCGGGACAAGCGTCCCCCCGACGGCTCCCCCGGCTCCCCGGGACGCCCTGCTCGAAGCTCTCGTGGAAGGCCAGCTCCGAGCCCAGCACTCTATGGACGAGCTCCTTAGCGTGCTGGCGCGGCCTCCGGCCCCCACATTTGCGTCGCACCCATATCCGGGGAACATGCCCCCATTTATGGGTTACCCGGCGGCCCCTCCGACCCCGGGGGGGTTGTCCGCCCCGTATGATCCTGCCGGGGGGTTCCCTCCCCCTGCGGGATACACGCCCGGACCCTTCCCGGCACCCGGGCCCGTCCCGGTGCCGGGAGGTTATTTCATGCCAGGGCCCTCCGTGGCACCAGGGGGGTACCCCGTTCCCGGCTTGATACCGGGGCCGGGAGCCCACTTCTTGCCGGGGGTTTACCCTGCTCCGGGAGCCAGTCCCGCCCCCCGTGTTGCGTTTACCGCACCGGGGGCGGTCGACAGAGCAGCCCCCGTGCCGCAGCGGACTTCCCCTCGCATGGGCTCCCCGGTTCCGGACGCCGCCACTAGGGCTCCCCCCTTGCCGGTTCTGAGTGTTACAGGGCCTGCCCCCTTCCCGGTTCCGGTCGTGGCCACTGGGGCCCCCTCCACTTCGATTCCAGGCGTCGCCGCGGGCGCCCCCTCCCCGGTTCCGGATGATACAGGGGCTTCCCCCTTTATGGTCCCGGGGGTCGTCGCAGGGGGCACACCCCAACCGGCTCCCGAAGCTACAGCGCATGAGCTCCCTCCCTCGGCGGGACAAGTCCGTCTCGTCCCGGGGGAGGTCGAGCGAATGCGTTCACCAGAGCGCGGGGAAGAACTTCCCCCCGGCCGCGGGCGCAGGGAGCCTTGCTCTCGCACCGGCCGGGGGAAGAGGCCCGCTGAGGAGCCAACCTCTCCCGCGGAGAGCCCGGATGTCCGGGAATTCAGCCCTGGTCCGGAGGAAAAGCGTCGCCACCGCCATTCTGGCGGACCTCTCGGACCGCTCCCAGACTCAGTCAACGAAGCTCCCGTGAAAGAAGATAGCGACCGGGGCTGTCCCCGGGAAGTGCAGGGGGCCAACCAGCCCCTGTGCCGAAGACTTCGTAGCATCCGGTGGCCGCGGCCCTACCGCCCGCCACACATCGAACATTATAACGGCGAGGCAGACCCTTACGAGTTTGTGCAGGTCTACTCCACTGCTATCTCCGCGGCCGGGGGGGACGAGTCAGTACAGTGCAACGTCTTCCCCCTTTACCTCTCCGGCATCGCCCGCTCTTGGTTCTACAACCTGAAGGCCGGCTCCATCAAGTCTTTCTCGCAGCTCAAGTGGGAGTTCTGTGCCAACTTCCAGGGGAACTACGTGCGTCCCCTGGACTCCTCGCAGCTGTATACTGTCCGGCAGAGGACTGGGGAGACCATCAGAAGCTTCTTCAAGCGCTTTGCCGAGGTGAAGAGCAAAGTGGCCCACGTCCCCTACTCTACGGTCATCGAAGCCTGCAAAAGCGGCATCCTCCCGGGGGAGCTCCACCGAAGGCTCTCCCAGAGCTGCCCCTCTTCCGCGGATGAGCTCTTCAACGTGCTCGAAAAGTATGCTCGGGAGGAGGAAGACGATATCTGGAAGAAGACCCAGGGGGGCCAGCGATCCCGCCAAACGCTCCAGGCAAGGGGGGCGTAGCGAGCCACGGCCTCGGGACAACTTTGTCCTCGAGGGCGGAGGCGGCTCGCGCGACCTCCCGAGGACCAACCGCCCCTTCCCCAAACCGAAGGGCCATGGGGGAGGACAGTCTTCGCGCGTCCGGGAAGGCCCCGCGGGGAGAAGGCGGGAAGGACCGTGGTGCAGCCTCCACAGGTCCAATACCCACGGTACCCGAGATTGTAGCCAGCTGCTGCAGCACTTTGCGGACTTCCTCGACCAGCGTGAGCAGGGGGGGGACTCCGGCCTCCTTGCTCCCTCGGCCAGCTGTTCCGGCCCTTCCCGCTCCCACGGGGGGTCAGCAAACGCAGGAGGGGGAGCCTTCAGAAGCTCTCCCCTTTCAAACTTCGCAGCGGCGCATCAACGTCATCGTGGGAGGATCTGCCTCTGGGCGGGACTCTAAGCGCCAGCGTAAGGAGTACGCGCACGAAGTCAAGGTTGTAGGGGTGCTTCGCACGTCCCCGCCACCAAAGTGGTCGGACGTCCCCCTCACCTTCACGGCAGAGGACGCGCGGGGGGTTCGCTTCCCCCACGACGATGCGCTCATTGTCTCCGCGACCATCTACAACTGCCATCTGGCCCGGATCCTGGTGGACGGCGGGAGCTCCGCCGATGTCTTATTCCTGAAGGCCTTCAAAGAAATGCAGGTGGATGAGAAGCTCCTGCAGCCCGCTGCCGGGCCCCTACAAGGCTTTGTCCCAGGGAAGGCGATCCACCCCGTGAGCAAGGTAGATCTTCCAATGACCTTCGGCACCCCGGAGAATTACCGGACCGAGCTGGTCCGCTTCGACGTGGTAGACCTCCCCTCCTCCTACAACGCGATTATGGGGAGGACGACAATCAACCGGCTGGGGGCTGCCACCCATCAAAATTATCTCTGCATGAAGATCCCCGGGCCTCACGGTGTGATCAATGTCCGGGGAGACCAAGACATGGCCCGTGCTCTATACGAGCGTGCTGCGGCCACGATCGGAAGCGTCAACCTCATAAAGATGCCCGGGGGGGAGGCTCCTCCCCCGGAACTAGATGCTGCTGCGCCACCGCCCGGGAGGCCCCTCCTCAAGCCGCGTCCGGAAGGGGGCCTCCGGACGGTCCTGCTGTCCACGGGCAACGAAGACAAAACCGTCCGGATCGGGGCGGAGCTCCCTGAGGAGCACACAGCGCAACTTGCGGCTTTTCTGCGCGAAAACTCCGATGTTTTTGCGTGGAAGCCGTCAGACATGCGGGGCGTCGCCCGGGGGTTCATTGAGCACAAGCTTGTAGTAGCCCCCGGTCACCCCCCGGTCAAACAGAAGCTGTGGAAACTCTCCCTCGAGCACCAAGAGGCAATCAAGGCGGAGATCACCCGGCTCCGAGAGGCGGGGTTCATTCGGGAGGTCCTGCACCCCGAGTGGCTCGCGAACCCCGTCCTCATGAAGAAATCAACCGGCAGGTGGCGGATGTGCGTGGACTTCACCGACCTTAACCGCGCCTGCCCCAAAGACAACTTCCCGCTCCCGCGGATTGATCAGCTCGTCGACTCCACTGCGGGGTGCAAGCTCATGAGCTTCCTAGACGCCTACTCGGGTTATCATCAAGTCCGTATGGCGGAAGGGGACGAGGAAAAGACGAGTTTTATTACTCCCCTCAGAACCTTCTGTTACGTCCATCTGCCCTTCGGGCTCAAGAACGCGGGGGCGACCTTCCAGCGCCTGATGACACTGGTTTTCAAAGAGCAAGTCGGCCGCAACGTTGAAGTCTACGTAGACGACGCGGTTGTCAAGAGTCCCCGCGCAGCCTCCCATATCGACGACCTGGCTGAAACCTTCCGGAACCTCCGCACATTCGGGCTCAAGCTGAACCCGGAGAAATGCGCCTTCGGAGTGCGCGGGGGGAAGCTCCTAGGTTTCCTCGTGTCCCAGCGGGGCATTGAGGCAAACCCCGAGAAGATCCGGGCATTCCTAGACATGCCCCCACCGCACTCCGTCAAGGATGTCCAACGGCTCTCCGACCGCCTAGCCGCACTCAGCCGCTTTGTCTCCCGGTCGGGGGAGCGGGGCCTCCAGTTCTTCAAGATCCTCCGAGGGCTCGAGGGGTTCCGCTGGACCCCCGAGGCCCAGGAGGCGTTCGACGACCTCAAGAAGTACCTCACGAGCCCTCCAATGCTCGTGAGTCCGTCCCCGGAAGAGCCCTTGCTCCTCTACCTCGCCGCGACCCCCGTCGCCGTCAGCGCGGTTCTGGTGAAGGAGCAAGGGGGGCAGCAGCGTCCGGTGTACTACTTGAGTGAGGCCCTCCAAGGGGCCAAAACTTGGTACACGGAAATGGAGAAAATCTGCTACGCCCTCCTCATGGCGTCCCGGAAGCTTCGGCATTACTTCCTGGGGCACCCCATCACCGTCCCGTTGTCCCTCCCCCTTGGGGAGGTACTGCGGAACAAAGAAGCCACCGGCCGGATAGGGAAGTGGGGGGCTGAGCTCGCCCCCTTCTCCCTGTCCCTTACCGGCCGCTCCGCCATCAAGTCGCAGGTTCTCGCCGACTTCGTCGCAGAGTGGACTCCCGCCTCTGGGTCTGGGGACGAAGACCTCCCTGTGCCGCCCCGACGCAGTGATCATTGGACCCTTATGTTCGATGGGTCGCTGTGTCTCACCGGGGCTGGCGCGGGAGTAGTCCTCCGGAGCCCCGAGGGGAAGGAACTCGAGTACGCCGCGCGGCTTGAGTTCCCCGCAACCAACAACGTCGCCGAATACGAGGCTTTGCTCCTCGGGATGCGCCTCGCGCACTCCCTGGGGATCCGGCGCCTCCTAGTCAAGGGAGATTCTCAGCTCGTAGTTTTCCAAATGGACAAGTCTTACCTGTGCCATGACGCAAACTTAAGTCTTTATTTGCAGGAAGTGCGAAAGATGGAGAGGCATTTCGACGGCCTCGAGGCCCGGCATATCCCACGTAGGGACAATGACCGGGCCGACACCTTGGCCCGGGCGGCCAGCGCCCGGGAATCGCTCCCCAAGGGGGCTTTCCTGGAGATCATCACGAAGCCCTCGGTGACCTCCCCGGACACGGACGACGAGCCTCATGTCCCGAAGGTCGCCGAGATCACCCGGACTCCGTCTTGGATGGACCCCCTCATCTCCTTCATCAGAGGGGAGGGGCACCCTCCTAGTGAGACCGAGGCTAAACGTCTCCGGGCTAAAACCCGGGCATATCTCCTCCTGAAGGGGAGGCTCTACAAGTGGGGGGCTTCCGCCCTCCTGCGCTGCCTCCCCCGGCCGGAGGGACTTCAGCTTCTCGAGGACATCCACGCGGGGAGCTGCGGTTCTCACCTAGCCCCGCGTGCCATCGCAGCCAAGGCCCTCCGGCAGGGCTTCTACTGGCCCACGGTCATGCGCGACGCGCGAGACCTCGTCTCCTCGTGCGAGGCATGCCAGAAGATGGCCAAGGGCTCGAACCTCCCCCCTATAGCGCTGCAGACGATCCCCATCACTTGGCCCTTTGTGCGCTGGGGGATGGACCTCTTAGGGCCCTTCCCCCCAGCGCCCGGAGGATACAAGTATGCGGTAGTCGCAGTCGACTATTTTACAAAGTGGGTTGAGGCGGAGCCTTTGGCCAGCATCACGTCCCGGGCCGTTCAGCGGTTTTTCTGGAAAAACGTCGTATGTCGTTTTGGTGTCCCCCGGGAAATCACCGTGGACAATGGGACCCAATTCGACTCGGCTTATTTTCTGGAATTTTGTGAAGGCCTGGGGCTCGTCATCCACTTCGCCTCTGTAGCCCATCCCCGGAGCAATGGGGCTGTCGAGAGGGTCAACGGCGTGATCCTACAGGGATTGCGCCGGAGACTCGAGCAAACCGCTTCTAAGCGGGGTGCATGGGCAGAGGAGCTCCCTAGCATCCTCTGCTCCATGCGCACGACCCCGTCCAGGGCGACGGGGCGTACTCCCTTCTCCCTGGTCTACGGGGCGGAGGCAGTCCTCCCCCCGGAGATTGGCTTCCGGTCACTGCGAGTGGAGCTCCTGGAGGGAGCCACCCCCTCGGCATATCAGGCCAACGAGGCCAATCAGCGCCTGGAGATCGACCTCGTGGAGGAGGAACGCGACCGAGCGCTCCTCCGCCACGCCATCTACGAGCAAGAAATAGCGCGCGCGTACAATCAGCGCGTGCGCGAGACAGCTTTCCGCCTTGGGGATCTTGTCCTCAAGCGCGTGACGGACCCCCAGGCCCAGGGTAAGCTCTCCCCCAAGTGGGAGGGCCCCTACAGGATCTCCGTGGTCCTGGGCTCGGGGGCCTACAAGCTCTCCAACCTCCAAAAGCAGGAGCTGAAGCACACGTGGAACTTGCGTTTACTTCGCAAGTTCTATGTTTAGCCTTACGGGCCTGTCCCCTCCCCCGGAGCGTTCACGCCGGAGGGGGTGGAGGGACACTGTATTTTCCTCCCCTTTCGCGGCTTCGCAGGGGGAGGCCTTATACTTCATTTCATTAGCAATACATAGGTCTTGCTTTGCAAACTGTCTCATTGCAGGTCTCTCATGCCCTCCCCGCGAGGATGCCCTCCTTGTGAGGATGCCCTCCCCGCGAGGAAGTGGGCCAGCCCCAACAAGTCTGTACAACGGAGCCTGCACTCCCATAGGGCGGCTTACGATCAGCCCTCGTGGACTGAGGGTGTAAGCGGCAACCCGGTCACAGTGGCCGTGGTAACGAGTCACTTTGGGAGACTAGTCCCCTGCCCGAACACTCAAGTCCCGTCTTCGGGCATTTCCTCCTCCGGGAGTCGACGTTATTCCCGGCTCCCCGTTTTCACGGCGACCGGACGATTGGTCCCCAGCGACCTTATTCCCGGCTCCCCGTTTTCACGGCGACCGGACGATTGGTCCCCAGCGACCTTATTCCCGGCTCCCCGTTTTCACGGCGACCGGACGATTGGCCCCCAGCGACCTTATTCCCGGCTCCCTGTTCTCACGGCGACCTTATTTCTCGGGTGTTTTCTTCCCCAAAGATCCTATTCCCGGTTCCCCGTCCTCACGGCAACCGGACGAATGTCTCCTAGGAAAATCGCCTCCGGAAATTTCACCGGGTTCTCTTGGACTTTCCTCCCGCTTGAGGCCTTATTCCCGGCTCCCCGTTCTCACGGCGACCGGATGATTATCTCCCGCAAGGTCTTCTCCTTGAAAACCTCGCTTTAAAATTTTCTAACTTAGAAAATTTCCTATGCTACAGGTGACTTCCTTCCCGGGGGCCTTGTTACCCCCACAGCGCGTGGAGCTATTCTCCGGCCCGCTGTGGGCGGGGGGGGATAAGGACCCCCGGGTGTCGACCGCACCACCCACGAGGAAACTTAGCTCATCCTTGTTAAGATGAGTCGTCCAGACCATCCAAGAAGAAGAAAATAAAGAGGCGCAATAAAAGGAAACAACACAGCGCTTTATTGATCAGCAAACCCGGAGGACATCTTCCCCCTCCGGTGGGCTTCAGAAAAGATACAACCCGGGTTCTAACCCGGGGGATTCTCTAAGCCCTGAGGCTCCTACGCCTAATACTCCCGGAGGCTCTCCGCTAGCTCCCGGGTCAAGTCCCGGTACAACGCCTGTACGCGGCGCCGAGCGTCCCGAAGCACATCTTCAGGCCAAAACTCGTATCCTGTCGGTGGAAGTATCCGGAGGGGAGGGATCATCTGGAGCCCCAGTCGCGGAGGGGACAATTCGGCACGATGATTATCGAAGTTGTCCAAGTGCCACTCCGGATGCCACCTCAACCGGATCGGCTCCCGGACACTATCCTCGCCGCGATTCCCGGAGTGAAAGCTTAGCAAAATCAAAGCCGCTTGGGCGTCCCCCGGGGAGCCCCTCCCGGACCTTCGCCCGGGAGCAACCTCCCGGGAACCCTGGTAACAGTAAGTTCAATTCAAAGACTTAGAGAAAATTCTAACTTCATTGCATTAAAAATTTTAATGTACAAGTGCCCGGGGCTTCTTCTAAGAAGCTACCGGAATCAAAAAATCCTAAAACAAAAAAGGGCCCTAGCTAAGACCCGGGGGGAGGCTCATACATGTTCATTGGCGTCCTTCCCCCGGGGGGCTTCCTCTAAGGCCGGGGCTGGGGCGTCTCCTACCGGAGGCGCCGGAGCCGGGAACCACGCCCGGATGATCCGGTCGTAGAACCCTCCGGCGAGCTGCTCGACCTCCCGGCGCGAAGGCTCGAAG
Organism: Pharus latifolius; assembly: GCA_019359835.1. Lineage (NCBI taxonomy): Eukaryota > Viridiplantae > Streptophyta > Magnoliopsida > Poales > Poaceae > Pharus > Pharus latifolius. The sequence continues at coordinate 27,977,881 of CM033329.1, forward strand.
GAGTCCGGGAAGCTTCGGGGGATGCGGCCCCCGATCGCCCGGGCGCCGACCCCCCGGAACTCGACGAGCCCCGCGGCGGCCGCGACGACGGGGATCGCCCGACCCCGCGCCCGAACATCGGCAGTCTCCGGGATGGCGGAGACCTGTGTGTTAAGGAAACGCACAGCCTCCGCTAGGGTCGCCGGCGGCACCTCTCTGCTCTCGCAGCCGAGGCTTATGCCAAGGCCCTCGAGGGCCGTCCGAACGGAGCGGCCCGCGTCCACCACCGCCCGGACGCTTGAGCTCTCGAGCTCACGAAGCGCCTCCTCCCTCGCCTTGGGCTCCTCCCGGTGGCGGGCGTTGATGGCCTCGGAAATGTGAACCTGGGCCCGGACCCGGGTCAATTCCGCGAGCGCCTCGTCGTGTTCCTGGAGGGCCTCCTCGCGCTACCCTACGGAGGCTGCGGCCCGACCCTCCGTCTCCTTAAGCAGCCGGGCGACCCGCTGCTCAAGGCCCCAGGAAACAGCTGCCACCTACAAAATACATAAGAGTTAGAAAAATTTCAAAGTGCAGGGGATAAGCGAAGGTGTTATCGACGGGTTACCTGGGCCCCGAGGGACTGAAGCCCCTCGAAACGCTCATGGAGCGTCCCTCCCGCGACGAAGGCCGGCACCTTCCGAGTGTGCAGGCCCTCCGAGTAGCGGGCGACCTCCCCCGCGGGGAGCAAAGGGGTCTCCCACCCAGAACCGCCGGTGCGGCCGGCGGGGGGTCCCCGGACCTCAAGGTCCGGTAACGCGGCCGGCGTCTTCGTCGACGAGGTTGTGCCCCCCGAAGACGTGGCCGAGGAGCCCTCGGCGGGAGCCTCCGCCCGGGGGGGAACCATCAAGCCTTTCCCTGCCCCGGGCCGGAAGGTCCTCGGGGCCCCCTCCTCCGGAGGAACCTCGCAGACTGAGGGGCTCCCCCCCTCGTCCACCGGCCAGACCCGCGGGGGCGAGGCCCCCGCGAATCTCACCTCCAGCCTCTCCGGCTCTAAAGAGGCCGGGAGGGGCGGGAGGAGCTCCACCGTGAGCGGCGACGGGGCGTAGTTCGCCGAGTCAGACGCCGCCCCGCCCGCGGTCGCCTCCTTCCCCCGAGCCTCGACGGGGCCCTTCGGGGGAGGAGGTGTCGCCTCCTTCCGGGACTGTGCCCGGGCACGTTCGCTCCCGGGGGTCTCGTCCCGGGGCTTCGCCGGTGTCGCTGCCGGCGTCGTCGATAGACCGGGGGTCTTCTGGACCCGGGAGTTCTTGGGCTCCGTGCCCCCGGCCGCCTCTTTCCCCCGTTTGTGTGAACCGGGGGTGGGAAGAGGCTTCCTCTCCAGCAACTTTAGCCCGAAGGCCGCCACTACCAAGTTCTTGGGGGGGCCCTCGCCCACGGCGCGCACGACGCGCTCGTGCTCATCGGCGAAGTACCTCCCCAAGAGGTTCTCTGCCTTCTCCCGCGCCGCCGGGTATGGCCGGACTGCAAGAGGTAAAGAGTTAGTCAATTTCTTAAAAAATTTTGTAAGTGCAATGCAGCGGGTTCCCGGAGCTTACGTCGCGTCACCGGCTTCACCGGGGGCCGCTGCTCGGGGCCCATGCCGATCCCCCTCTTCCCGCCGGAGAAGGGGGAGATCCGGAGGAGAGCCATCTCCTCAGCCGCGTCCCGCATCGAACGGGTCTTCTTGGAGAGGATGACCTTGCCGAGGAGCGCGTACTCCTCGTCCGTCCACACCGGCGGTTTTGGTGCGGACGACCGGCTGTAGATGGGGGCCTCCGGGGCATACACCACCGCGTCGTCTCGGACCCGGAGGTAGAACCACCTCCGGACCCAATCCCCCCAGTGGTCCCGGGAGGCCGCCGCCGGGTAGTCGATTACCCGGGCCGGCAGCATCTGGACCATGACCGAACCGAAGGGGGACTTGGGGCCCCCCTTCACCAGGTGGGAGGTCCGCGCCGCCGGTTCGTAGAAGTACCGGAAGGCGCGAAGGTCGGGCTCCCGCCCGGTCGCTGTCTCGAAGAGCCAAATGAAGAGGCCCATCCGGACCAGCGCGTTCGGGGTGAGGTGGTTGAGAGCCACCCCATACTCCTTGAGAAACTCCCGGAGCATGGGATGCACCAGGAGCCGGAGCCCCGCCTCGATGAAGGCCTCGAAGGCCATGATCTCCCCAGGCCTGGGGCGGGGGCCTCCGTCCTTCTTCACCGGGACGCGGATGTCCCCGGCCGCAACGATGCCCCTCTCGGCCAAGGACTCGGCGTCCTCAGCCGTGAACTCGGACGCCCAGAGGAAATCCGAGGGGATTTCCTCCGGGGGCACCTCCGTGGTCTTCGCTCGACCCTTGGGTGCCATGAGGTTAGTTTTCTTTTTGGTGGCTTTTGCAGGAGGCTACTACTAGAAACTCCCGGACGCCTGCTACCGGAAAAAGCTACCGGGAGAGGGCTATCGGGAGAGCAAAAATCGTGGGGCTGAGGATTTCGAATGAGCTTCCGGGCCACCCCCAGGTCCTATTTATAGGGGCGGGCCGTGGTCTAGATGCACGCCACGTGGCACCCGCGGATCAATCTGGACCATAGAAGCTCAAACCGTGTGCGGGAAACGAAGGGACGGGCGCGTGAATCGAGGCACCGGTTCGAACCGCGCGCGCATTTATGGCGAAACGGCGCGGCTTTAAGTGCGGGGCACGAAAACTGAAGCGTCGCGGCTCTGGTAGCTTGGCCCGGAGATCTTCCCGGTGACCTGAACCATACCCACCGGGGAATCGAGCATCGTCCCCGGCGGGCATGGGGGGCTGCTGTCAGGGGAAATCTCCGCGAGACTAAGTCCAGGAAAGATGTGTCACGATTACCAGGGGACGTGGCCTCCGGGGCCTCCCCGGGCGCCGCCTTTTGGCTCCCGGGACGTGGTCTCCGGGGCCTCCCCGGACGTCGCCTTTTGGCTCCCGGGACGTGGCCTCCGGTGCCCTCCCGGGCGCTGCCATTTGCCCGGGGACGTGGCCTCCGGGGCCTCCCCGGGCGCCGCCCTTTGGCTCCTGGGACGTGGCCTCCGGTGCCCTCCCGGGCGCCGCCATTTGCTCGGGGACGTGGCCTCCGGGGCCTCCCCGGGCGCCGCCCTTTGGCTCCTGGGACGTGGCCTCCAGTGCCCTCCCGGGCACCGCCATTTGCTCGGGGACGTGGCCACCGGGGCCTCCCCGGGTGCCGCCTTTTGGCTCCCGTGACGTGGCCTCCGGTGCCGTCCCGGGCGCCGCCATTTGCCCGGGGACGTGGCCTCCGAGGCCTCCCCGGGCGCCGCCTTTTGGCTCCCGGGACGCGGCCTCCGGGGCCTACCCGGGCGCCACCTTTTGGCTCCCGGGACGTGGCCTCCGGTGCCCTCCCGGGCGCCGCCATTTGCCCGGGGACGTGGCCTCCGGGGCCTCCCCGGGCGCCGCCTTTTGGCTCCCGGGACGTGGCCTCCGGTGCCGCCCGGGCGCCGCCATTTGCCCGGGGACGTGGCCTCCGGGGCCCCCCCGGGCACCGCCTTTTGGCTCGGGGACATGGCCACCAGCGCCGTCCCAGGCCTCATCGCCCTCCTGAAGGTAAAGTCTCGAACTGTTTGTCACGTGCAGGACACGCGAGGGGTGCCTCGGGAACTAGAGACCACCTGTCAAGCATCCAAGGCTTTTGACCAAGAGAAAGACGGTCCTACCCTTCAATCCGACGGTGGCTTCCGGGGTAGTTTAGTTTTTTTGCTGCTTTTTGGGGCTATAAATAGCCCTTGTACCCCTCTGTTGTAAGGGATCGGTTCATTTATTGGAATAGCTAAACTCACAGGCGTGCTCCGGAAGCCTCTCCCCCGGAGAGAGCCTCGCCAGCCGACTCCGGTCGGGAGCGCGTCAACAGGACTAGGGCCCCCACCGGGACCCGAACCTGTATAAACCCGTGTGTCATTCTTTGAGCTTGTCCGGCGGGGGAGGACCGGTCATCCGGTCAACCCGCGCCGCGTAACCTTCGCTAGGATCACTCTCAAAACCTGCCGGGGTATTCGCAATACCACGACAGCACTTAATCGTGATCGCCAGCTGTTTAAATTGGTTTATTTGTCTAGAGCTGGTCGTGGTCGTATTTGCATATTCTGATCGTATCAGTGTTTATACGTGGTCGTGGTCGTGTCGCTTGTTTGGCGGATTTCTGTTTAGGGTTTGGGCGTGGTCGTTGGAGTTCGGACTGGTCGTACTAGTCTTCAACTCGCTTGCGTACGCTCGACCAAACCCTATCAACCACCTATTTTTGATCGGATGTCAAGACCTGTGTGGTCGTGGTCATTGCTAAGTGACACAAATCACATCTGCGAGAAAACGGAAAATCCGTATGTGCAAATACTCTAAAATTGCATTTGAGATGGTTTTTGGATTGGACATTTTGACAGCAGGAAAGTTTCTGAGTTTTCTAGAAGCTTCTAGAACTTTCTAGGTCTTGGTCCTCTTTACAAAATTATAGACCTCTGAGCTATCTTTCTAACAAGCCAAAAATCACCTCAATCGGATCTCTGGATAAAAAGTTATGCTGGTTTTACTGTCAGTGTGCAGTGCCCGGACAAATGCATCCGTCCAGAGCTATTTGTCCAAAGTGGCCGGACTTTGTCCGAAATGACCGGACATTGTCCGGCCTGTACAAATTTTTTGAGCCGAAAAATGAAACGGACAAATGCATCCGTCCGAGGCTATCTGTCCGTTATGGCCGGACTTTGTCCGAAATGACCGGACATTGTCCGGCCTGTACAAGTTTTTTTGAGCCGAGAGTTAACAGAGACATATCCATTTGTCCGGACTTTTTGTCCGGACAAATAGTATCCGTCCGGCCTTCAGAAATTTCACCCAACGGTCACTGACACGTTTGCAACGGCTGAAATTTTTGTACTGGCAGGACAGTGTCTGAAGTGACCGGACAATGTCTAGCCTGTACAACTTTTGGCCCGGTTTCTTGCAAACGGCTAGTTTTTCGTTGAGGCTATAAATACTTTGTATTTGGCTTCATTTTCGGGTGCTGAAAGACTTCATTCTTCAGCTGAAAACCTAGCCAGTTGAGTTGCATATGTGTTATAGCATTTAGAGGCTAGAATTGAGCCCAAATCTTGAGTAGATTTGAGAGAGAGCTTGAGGGAGATTGTGTGAGTGTTTAGTGCACTTCATCTCCATTAGATTGCTAGTGCTAGAGTGTTGAGCATATCATTTGCATCATTGAGCTTCTAGCACGTGGTTGATTCAAGTGAAAGCGCATCCGGCTTGTTACTCTTGGCGATCGCCTTCGCCTAGACGGTGCCGGAGGAGAGCCGAGATCTCTCCAATTGAAGTTTGTCGGAGAGGCCGGCAAAAGATTGTGAAAGGTGTGGTGCTTGCCTATCCGGTGTGGAGAAGGAGCAACCCTAGTGAGATATCCTTCGTGGATATAGAAGCGAGGCTACGAGCGAGCGCTTCAACGAGGAGTAGGGGAGACCGGGCGAGTCTCCGAGACCTCGGTAAAAATAATGTGTCAATTGCGTAATTCTTATTCGCTTTATATTCATCTTGACACAATTGCTTATATCACTATTGTTGCATGTATTGTTAAATATTTCATATGGTTGAATGCAACTAGTTGATTGAATTGTTTTAAGCCTCATTGTATAATTTAGGTCTCTCAATTATTCTTTAAAATTGGTTAATTGAAAAGAAATTTTAAAAGCCTCCTAATCACCCCCCCTTAGTCAGCATCCTTGATCCTACAATTTTCAGCACCTTTCTTATTTTTGATCTCCAAATCAAATTACTGCAGTAGTAGGATCCATCATGCAAGTCGTGGCTTGGTTTTTGTCTTGGTCAAAAGATACTTAAGAGTATCATGATCAGCATGCACAATAACTTTTGAACCTATTAAATATAGATGAAATTTATCTAGGGCATACACTACAGCAAGTAATTCTTTTTCAATTGTACTGTAATTACTTTGAGCATCATCCAAAGTTTTGCTTGCATAGTATATAGCATATAAAAACTTATTCGTTCTTTGCCCTAGAACTGTGCCAATTGCATAATCACTAGCATCATACATCAATTCAAAGGGTTCATTCCAATTTGGAGGTTGTATGATGGGAGTAGTAGTTAATGCTAGTTTCAATTGAAAGGCATAAAGACATTGTTCATCAAAATCAAAAGGAGCATCTTTCCCAAGAAAATGAGTGAAAGATTCACCAGTTTTGGACAAATCTTTAATGAAATGACGGAAAAAACCTGCATTTCCCAAGAAACTGTGTATGCCCTTCACATTCATCAGTGGTGGAAGACTTGCTACGATGTCCGTTTTTGCCTTGTCGACTTCAATCCCTCATTCAAAAATCACGTGGCCATGTACCATGCCTTCTTGAACCACGAATTGGCACTTTTCCCAATTTAGCACTAGGTTAACTTCTTCACACATGCATCAAAATAGGAACCATAAACACTAAAATCATCGATGAAGACTTCCATTATTTCTTTGATTAAATCTGAAAAGATAGCCATCATACATCTTTAAAAGGTTGCAAGCGCGTTACATAACCCAAACGGCCTTCCCTGGTAGGAAAAAGGACCAAAGGGGCATGTAAACATCATCTTATCTTGATCATCGGGATGAATTGGGATTTGAAAGAACCCCAAATACGTATCAAGAAAGCAAAAATATGCATGTTTGGCCAATCTTTCTAACATTTGATCAATGAAAGGTAGTGGAAAGTGATCCTTCCTAGTGGCGCTATTTAATTTACGAGAATCAATGCATATGCGCCACCAAGTAACAAGTCTAGTAGGGATCAACTCATTGTTAGCATTCTTAAGCACAGTCATACCTCCTTTTTTTTCGAACAACATGAACAGGACTAACCCAATTACTATCAGAAATAGGATAAATGATACCCGCATCTAGTGGTTTAAAAATTTCAGCTTTTACAGTTTCTGTCAGGTTTGGGTTTAGTCTATGTTGACGCTCAACGGAGGTTTTAGTTTCATCAACTAGATATATCCTATGCATGCAAGTTTCAGGGCTTATCCCTTTGATATCATCAATTGAATAACCAAGAGCATTGCGATGCACATGAAGTAAAGAAATCAATTTTTTTAGTTGCGAATTGGTCAAGTTTGCATTAACAATGATAGGTTGCATCTCATCATCATCCAAGAACACATATTTTAGCGAGGAAGGAAGAGTTTTAAGTGTAGGTTTACTTACCTTTTCCTTACCTGTGACGTCAGAATCCAAGATGTCCTCTTTGGATGGTTCTTTTGTTGGTTCATCTTCGTTTTGTTCATCTTCTTCTCTGCTCTCCGTTTTTTGTTTTCAAATATTTCATCCATTCCTTCTCCCAAAGTGAGTCGAAGTGGCGACTCCACTTCTAGGACTTCTTCTAGATCACCCATGCTGCAAATTTTCTCCTCATACATAGGGCAGTAAAAAAGTTTAGACATTTTAAACAAAAGTTTCTCCTCCCCTATGCGAAAAGTAATTCGTCCCTCAGGAACATAAATGAGGGAACCTGATGTCCGGAGCATTGGTCTTCTGAATATAATAGGTATAGCAACATATTCATCCATATCAAGAATGACAAAATCAACTGGAAGATAAAATTTACCGACCTGAAGAGGCACATCTTCCAGGATTCCTTCCGGATGCTTCACTAATCGATTGACAAGTTGTAGAACCATGCGGGTAGGTTTGATCACACCCATGCTCAAACGTTGTGCAATGGTGAGAGGCATCACACTAACGCTTGCCCCTAGGTCACAAAGAGCTCGATTTATGTATACCGTACCTATGTTGCAAGGGATGGATAAGCCCCCTTGATCCTGTAGCTTTGCCAGCATCCTATTCTGAATCAAAGCACTACAATTCTTGGTCAAAGAAATAGTTTGAAATTCACTGAAATCCCACTTCTTAGTAAAAATGGCTTTCAAGGAATTTTCAGAAGAAGGCAGTTGAGTTACTAAATCAGTGAAAGGCACATTCACATTATGCGTTCTCAGGATCTCCACAAACTTTTCAAATTGCTTATTGAGTTTCACTTTTACGTACGTTCCCGGGAAACGTGGAGTTGGACTTTAAATACCCTTTACCTGATATTCTCCACTTACTTTTCTTTTGGATCGGCTTCCTTGTCGTCATCCTTTGTCGGCAGTAATGGCACTTCCTCGATTTTGTTGGCCGACGCCAGTTTGGTTGGTGGTGTTTGTTCCGGTAGCTTTGTTCCACTCCTTAAGATCACTACATTAGAAGCTAGAGGGTTAGAACAAGCTACGGAATTAATTTGTTCATAATTGCGAGGATTGATTGATTGAGAAGGAAGAGGGTTATCATTTTTCAATGAAGGATTCACCAATTATGCGATTTGAGTCTCGAGCATTCGGACGTGAGTCGATATGGAGTCTATCTTTTGGCTCATGGACGTCATTTCTTTCTCTTGATTTGGTAGAAAGTTCTCTAGCATGCGCTCCATGTTCGACTGCTCGAGTTGTCGTTGGTGTGGCGGTTGAAAAGAAGGTTGCTGATTTTGTGCTTGGAATAGTGGCCTTTGAGCTTGATATGGTGGATTATTTTTACCAGCGGTACTACAGATGAAAATATAATTTTGATTTTTTATCAATGTGTCAGCTGGAAAGAGTTATTATTTTTAGTAGATCTACTACTAGGAATAAATAATATATAGCAAGGTTTATATTAGTTTGGAAAAAGATATATAGGATCTGTGGAACAGTTGACAATATTTTATACCCTGGGAAATTTTTTTTACCAGCGGTCCTACACGTAAAAATATAATTTTGATTTTTCACGGATGTGTGAGCCGGGAAAAGTTATTCTTTCTAGCAAATCTACCGCTAGGAATAAATAATATTTTTTGTGCAAAAGTGAAAATTTTCACCAGAAAAATAACAGATTTATCATTCTGAGAGGGAAATTTTCAAGGAAAAGTAACAGAAAAATTTTCGGTAGATTTTTTCTTGTGCCAAATATAAAACCCTCCAGCTCTGATCGATCACTTCACCTCCCCAAAAATCGCAAAGTCTTCAATCCCTCCCCACCAAAATCTCCTCCTAGCTCACTGCGCATCTCCCCCACTGCCGGCCGACACCCCCACCTCTATCCCACCGATCCCCCACCAATCCCCCACCGCACCCGCACCTCAAAACCCTAGCAAATGCGGCGTGCAACGGAGGGAGGTGGCAGAGCGACAGTGACGGAGGGTGAAGACGAAGCGGCCAGGCATGAGGTTGGCGTGGTGCGGCAGATCTACAAGCCAGGTGTGGCGTGACAAATTGTTTGGCATGTCGCAAGTGCGTGACAAAGGGGCTTGGTGAGGGCTCGAGGCTGGCGGCCCAACGCGGCAAAGGGGCCAGTGAGGCCCAGTGTAGCAGAGGGGCAAAGGGGGTTGAGGGCTGGTGCCACAGGCACTCACGGGTGGTGGTGGACCTATTCTACAGCCACATTACTCCCGACGGCTACTTCATCATCAATGCAAACAAAGGTGAGCGATCCGTTTCGTCTTGTCCCCTTGTGTCTTGGTCTTGTTGCAATTTGTTTTAATTGTGTTGTGAATTTGATGCATGTTGTGCACTGCAATTTGTGTAATTTTTGTACTCAAATTTAATAGTGTAACAACACAAAATATATAGAGCTATCTTCTCAAATTTTCAGAGATCTTTTCTTACTGTTAGAGTTGTATTTTGACACAAGTAGCATCATATAACTGAAAATACGTATAGGTATTGATGTCTTTAAGGGGAAAATAGATCTAGCTTATTCAATCAGTAGATCCCTTAGAAAAGCTTGGATCTTTTTTTGCATGTGAATAGATATCATTGTTAGGAACATATATATAGGCATGAATCTACAAAAATAGATCGAAATTTAAGCAGCTACCTCATTCTTAAAGCACACCTAAAAACCTAGAGAAGGCTTGCAATTAAAAGGTTGTTGCTCCTACAAGAAAAATGAAATTCTGCATTCTAAAACCATCCACAATAGGGGAGCATGAGAGAGTGGTTATAGTTGCACGATAAACTCCAGGTAAGGGGCAACGACCCCGGTGACCCCTGTCCCGGGCGCTGCCATTGGCCCGGGGACAAGGCCCCCGATGACCGCTGTCCCAGGCACCTCCATTGGCCTGGGGACAAGGCCCCCGGTGACCCCTGTCCCGGGCGCCGCTATTCGCCCGGGGACAAGGCCCCCGGTGACCACTGTGCCGGACACCGCCATTTTCCTAGGGACAAGGCCCCCGGTGCCTCCGTCCCGGGTGCCACCATTCACTCGGGGACAAGGCCCCCAGTGCCTCGGTCCCGGGCGCCGCCTTTAGCTATTGGTCCCGGGCGCTGCCTTTCGCTATTCGCCCGGGGACAAGGCCCCCGGTGCCCCTGTCCCGGGCGCCACCATTCGCCCGGGGACAAGGCCCCCGGTGACCCCTGTCCCGGGCGCCGCCATTCGCCCGGGGACAAGGCCCTCGGTGACCCCTGTCCCGGGTGCCGCCGTCCCGGGCGCCGCCATTTTCCTGGGGACAAGGGCCCCGATGCCCTCCGTCCCGGGTGCGGTCATGTGAGGGTCACGCGAGGAGCACATCGGGAACTGGCGAGGACACTTGTCAAGCATCCAGCCCCCTCGGTCGGGAGAAGGTCGTCGGTGCCCTCTGATCCAACGGCTGCAGCCAGGGTAGTTTAGTCTTTTTGCATCTTTTGGGCCTATATAAGCCCTTGTATCCCTCTATTGTAACGGAGAACAACTCATTTTGACATCAATACACAAAAACGAACAGGCGTGCTTAGGAGCACTCTCCCCACGGGAGAACTCCCATAGCCAACTCTTGTTGGGAGCACATCGACAGGACTAGGGTCTCCACTGAGACCTGAACCTGCATAAATCTTCGCGTCACTTGCTGTGTTTGTCCGACAGAAGAGGACCAATCACTTGGTCAGCTCGTGTCGTCTTCATCCAGCTAGGAACTTCCACAAAACCTGCTGAGGTATTCGCAATACCACGACAGTTGGCGCCGTCCGTGGGGACTTCGCGACAAATCGCCGTGGCTCCCCCAAGAACAAGGGCTCGCGCCCTACCCGGTAATGCCGGTCCCAGTGACCCGGCGCCACCGCTCGAAGCACGGCCGCCCCGGCACTTCTGCCCGGACACGGCCAGACCCAGGTACCACCTCTAACCTTTCGGGTAGCTTTCGGTGGGCAGGCCTCCGGGTCTAATCCGATGACCGTGGTCGCCCCGGGGGAGACTAGCCTTCCCCCGGTGGCTCCCCCAGCCTCCCGGGACACCCTGCTCGAAGCCGTTGTGGAGGGCCTGTAAGATCGAGGATGCCGACTAGAGGGGGGGGTGATAGGAGGCTTTTAAATTTTTTTTACCCGCTAAGCAATTTTAATCATGATAATTGTTTGAGCTAAATTATACAATGAGGATTAAAGGCAATTTAAACAATTTGTTGCATTCAACTAAATGAACTATTCAATATGACAAGCAAGAATGGTGAATTTAGCAATTGTGTCAAGATGAATATAAAGCAAGTATGAAATACTCAATTGACACAATATTTTTACCGAGGTCTCGGAGACTCGCCCGGTCTCCCCTACTCCTCGTTGAAGCGCTCTCTCGGAGCCTCGCTTCTATATCCACGAAGGATATCTCACTAGGGTTGCTCCTTCTCCACACCGGATAGGCGCGCACCACACCTTTCACAATCTTTTGCCGGCCTCTCCGACAAACTTCAATTGGAGAGATCTCGGCTCTCCTCCGGCACCGTCTAGGCGAAGGCGATCGCCAAGAGTAAGAAGCCGGATGCGCTTTCACTTGAATCAACCACGTGCTAGAAGCTCAATGATGCAAATGATATGCTCAACACTCTAGCACTAGCAATCTAATGGAGATGAAGTGCACTAAACACTCACACAATCTCCCTCAAGCTCTCTCTCAAATCTACTCAAGATTTGGGCTCAATTCTAGCCTCTAAATGCAATAACTCAAATGCAAATCAATTGGCTAGGTTTTCAGCTGAAGAATGAACTCTTTGAGCACCCAAAAATGAAACCAAACACGAAGTATTTATAGCCTCAACGAAAAACGAGCCGTTTGCAAGAAATCGGGCCAAAAGTTGTACAGGCCGGACATTGTCCGATCACTTCAGACACTGTCCGGCCAGTACAAAAATTTCAGCCGTTGTAAACGTGTCAGTGACCGTTGGGCGAAATTTGTGAAGGCCGGACGGATACTATTTGTCCGGACAAAACGTCCGGACAAATGGATATGTCTCTGTTAACTCTCGCCTCAAAAAAACTTGTACAGGCCGGACATTGTCCGGTCACTTCAGACACTGTCCGGTCACTTCGGACAAATAGCTCCGGACGGATGCATTTGTCCATTTCATTTTTCGGCTCAAAAAATTTGTACTGGCCGGACATTGTCCGGTCACTTCAGACGCTGTGCGGCCACTTCGGACAAATGCTCCGGACGGATGCATTTGTCCGGCCACTGCACACTGACAGTAAAACCAGCATAACTTTTGATCCAGAGATCCGATTGAGGTGATTTTTGGCTTGTTAGAAAGATAACTGAGAGCTCTACAATTTTATCAACAGGAGCAAGACCTAGAAAGGTCTAGAAACTTCTAGAAAATTTAGAAACTTTCCTGCTGTCAAAATGTTCAATCCAAAAATCATCTCAAATGCAATTTTAGAGTATTTGCACATACGGATTTGCCGTTTTCTCACGGATGTGATTTGTGTCACTTAGCAACGACCACAACCACACAGGTCTTGACATCCGATCGAAAACAGGTGGTTGATAGGGTTTGGTCGAGCGTACGCAAGCGAGTTGAAGACTAGTACGACCGGTCCGAACTCCTACGACCACGCCCAAACCCTAAACAGAAAGCCGCCAAACAAGCGACACGACCACGACCACGTATAAACACTGATACGATCAGAATATACAAATACGACCACGACCAGCTCTAGACAAATAAACCAATTTAAACAGCTGGCGATCACGATTAAGTGCAGTTTTCAAAACATTTAATCTAATGCACATGAACTACACTTAGACTCACTAGTAATGCAAGACACTAGTGCAAGATGATATAAATGCATCTGAGCTTCCGCACTAGATAGACTCAAGCTAGTAGTTTCCGACCCCTCTTAATAGTACGGTCAAACTAGTAAAAACAAACCTATCAACACGGTCTGTCTCCAAAAACCGAGACCGGTAAAATCTTAAGAAAACAATCCTTAATCTTGGATTTTACCTTAGGTGAAGTTCGGCCTCGTGAAGTTCGACCGCTCGACGCTTGTCCCCGCAAGGCTCGACCTCGCTAAGCTTGACCTCGCGAAGCTCGACCGCTTGACACTTGTCCTCACAAAGCTCGACCTTGCTAAGCTCGACCTCGCTCGAGATGTCTCATATCGACTTCATCCTCTTCACACCCTTGCTCGCTTTTATCCTGCAATCAAACTGAGACTACAATACGTACACTCAATGCACAACATTAGTCTCATATATAAGTTGTCATTAATCACCTCCAGAGAAGCTACTCCACACAAGAGTTAGCTCAACGGTTTCTCTTTCAAATGACGTGACAAACTATATTCAACGAGTAGCAAATGAGTATAAGATAAAATACAATCATATAGATCGTAGATGATAAACACATACGCACACGATCTATACTACTCATATCATGATATCAATCAACCTAGATGACCAAAGTGATGAGCTCTCCCTCGACATGTGCATCGATATAAAATCCACAACTGGAGTCATCAGTCTCAGATTTAACGTATTACATTTTGATCAATCAATCAGCACAAGCTTGATGTAACCACTGAGCTCCTCCTCTACATATGCATCAATATCAAACCCGCAACTGAGGAAACATCCAATTCAAGGTTTACCGATAATCAATTCAATTCACTTGTGCTAAATCAGGATTTTTCTAAATTGTCATTTAATCATCAAATCTGATATCTTCAGATTAACTTTAATCATCATGGATTTATCCAAAACGTCATTAATCATCAAAACCTAGATACTAAGATCTACCTAGATCCAACAGGGCCAACTTCTCGTCCAGCGCTCCATGGATGAACTCCTTTGCGTTTTGGCGCAGCCGTCGGCCCCCATCTATCCGCCGCAGTTCCTGTTCTTGGGGGTAGTGCCCCCATTTATGGGACACCGGTGGCCCCTCTGAACCTCAGAGGCCCGGCCGCTCCCGGGACCTATGATTCCACCGGGGGTTACGCTCCCCCGGTGGGCCCATCGTCCAGAGCCTTCCCGGCGCCGGGAACCTTCCCGATGCCAGGGGCTTACCTCGTCCCCGGAGCCTTCCCCCTACCTGGGGTCTTCCCAAGAACGGGAGCCGGTTTCGCCCAGCTGGTCGCATCTGTCGCACCGGAGGCGGCCCACCGGACGGCTCCAGCACCGCCGCTGGACCTCCCTCGTGAAGGCCCCCCCCTCCGGTTCCGGGCCTCGCTCCCGGGGACTGCCCGGTGGTGGGTTCCGCCCACGTCCCAGCAGTACCTTCCGAGCCCGTGACTGCTGCAGATGAGCTCCCTCCTCCCCCGGGACAGCCTCCGAGGTATCCCCCGGTGGATCTGGTCCGCTTTACTTCAGAGGAGGTCAAGCAAATGCGTACCATCAAGTCTGGAGGGGCCTCCTCACGCTACCGGCCGGAGTCTCCCCCGACTCGTAGACGCGGTGCACCACATTCCCGTCCTAGCCGAGGGAAGAGGCCCACTGAGGAAGCAACCGCCGCTACTGAGGGGCGCCCAGACGTCCAGGAGGTTAGCTCGACTAACCCAGAGGAGAAGAGGCGCTACTGCCACGTCGGTGGACGTCTTGGGCCCCTTCCCGACTCCGACAACGAACACGCGTCCCCCGTCAAAGGGGACAGCAATAGGGACTCTCCCTGGGAGGTGGATGGGGCTAACCAACTGCTGTGCAGCCGGCTCCGGTGCATCCGATGGCCGTGGCCTTACCGACCGCCGCACATCGAACACTACAATGGTGAGGCCGATCCCTACGAGTTTGTGCAGGTGTATTCCATAGCCATCTCAGTGGCTAGGGGGGACGA
Organism: Pharus latifolius; assembly: GCA_019359835.1. Taxonomy (NCBI): domain Eukaryota; kingdom Viridiplantae; phylum Streptophyta; class Magnoliopsida; order Poales; family Poaceae; genus Pharus; species Pharus latifolius. The sequence goes on from CM033329.1 coordinate 27,992,965, forward strand.
GACAGTCCAATGCAACGTCTTCCCCCTCTACCTTACCTGGATCGCCCGATCATGGTTCTACAAATTGAAGGCCAGCTCCATCAAGTCGTTCGCGCAGCTCAAGCACGAATTTTATGCGAACTTCCAGGGGAACAACGTGTGTCCCCTGGATTCATCACAGCTCTACATCATCCGACAGAGACAGGGGAGACCATTTGCAGCTTCTTCAAGCGCTTTGCTCAAGTCAAGAGCAAAGTACCTCACGTCCCTGACTCCACAGTCATTGAGGCGTGCAAGAGCGCGATCCTCCCCGGGGAGCTCCACCAGAGACTCTCCGAAGCTGCCCCTCCTACGCTGATGAGCACTTCACTGTACTCGAGAAATACGCTCAGGCGGAGGAGGACGACCTCTGGAACAAAAACCAGGGGGCTCCCGACCCCGTTGATCGGGAGGCTAGGTGATGCGTCCTTTGGTCCTGATCTTCGTGGCGTAGGATCACGAACACGATAACTTACTGAAAACAACCAAGATAACTAGTGCAACCTGACAAATAAAACTCGAAGCCAACCACCATCGCAATACGGCAACTAGAATCAAGGATTCGTCCAACCACACTCTTATGAAACCAACCAACACAACCTGCAATCAAACGGAGCAGGAGCACCGATTGGGAGTCGATGATGCGACCGCTTCTGTAATTTCACGAGGAAATCACAAGAGCAAAGGGGTAGAGATCACTCTCAGAAATTGTTAGCAAACAGCTAAACAAAAGGGATTGGTATTTGCTTCTCCAAAAATAATTTCCCTTAACACAATACATAGTGGATATTCATATTAGAGAACAGCCCTTCTAGTTAGGTGTGAAAAGACTCTTAAGACTCTGAAGATAAGCTAGCTGAAAGGTCACCACGAAGTAATTCGCGCGTGGCTGTTTGGCTTCTGTGCAGCCAGCACTAAAATGCTGATTACTCCTAATTGGGAAGTCCAAAAGACGAGCTGTTTGTTGCGTTGGAAAGTAGACTCGATAAGCTTTCCATCCATTATGCATCCAGAAACGTCAAAATATTGGGTCGTACAACTTGTGAAAGTTGCAGTACTTGTCACGTGACATGTCTCAACTTTGGGCAGCACCCATGTTTGCCTCCATGCAATCTTCCTTATCCTCCATGTCCTCCACATAGGCCTTCTTAGCTGGACCATCTTCTATCTCCTCGTATGTGAACCTAAGTAGTAAAAGTGTAGAACTTTTAGGTAGTATAAAATTCTCATCATTTGTAATGTCAATTTCAGCAAGGAGTGAAGTCACCTCTTGTTGTAGATTCTTTGCACGACGTCGAGTGATCGGTCCATTGTATTCTTGATCAGATCTTTGGTCTACATGCGAAGGTGCAAGATGTGCTGGGATGACCTCATCATCCTCCCCCTCTTAACAAGGAGTCATCCTCGACTCTGATTCTTCCGAGCCAAAGAACGGTGTGAGATCAGCAACATTGAATGTCGTGCTAACACCATAGTCTCCAGGGAGCTCAATCTTGTATGCATTGTCATTGACTTTGGTAAAAACTTTGAATGGCCCATCTCCTCGTGGCATCAGGGTTGATTTGCGTTTCTCAGGAAAACGCTCCTTGCGTAGATGTATCCAAACTAAATTGCCGGGTTTGAATATCATCTTCTTTCTGTTCTTGTTTGCCTTCTCATCATAGTACTTGGTTTTCTTCTCGATTTCTTCCTTCGTCTTCTCATGTATCTTCTTTATATATGCAGCATGCTGAGAGGCTTCCATGTTACTCCTTTCTTGCAATGGCAGCGGCAACAAATCTATAGGAGCAATTGGTTTGAATCCATAAACAACTTCAAAAGGACACATGTTGGTAGTGGAGTGGATAGCCCTGTTATAAGCAAATTCCACATGCGGCAAGCATTCTTCCCACTCTTTCAAGTTCTTCTTGATCATTGTCCGCAGCAACATGGAGAGTGTCCTATTCACCACTTCTGTTTATCCATCTGTTTGCGGATGACAAGTTGTCGAAAACAGCAACTTCGTTCCAAGCTTTGCCCATAACGTCTTCCAAGAGTAACTCATGAACTTTGCATCACGATCGGAAACAATTGTTCTTGGCATGCCATGTAATCTCACAATTTCCCTGAAAAATAAAGAGGCTACATGGAAAGCATCATCGCTTTTATGACAGGGTATAAAATGTGACATCTTGGAAAATCTATCAACCACTACAAAAATGGAATCCATCCTCCTCTTTGTCCTAGGTAAACCCAAAACAAAGTCCATGCTAATGTCTTCCCAAGGTACACTAGGAACAGGTAATGGAGTATCTAAACCATGGGATTTCAGTCTTGACTTAGCTTTGTGGCAAGTGTTGCAGCGTTGCACATATCTCTCCACATCCCTTCTCATCTTTGGCCAATAGAAATGATCGGCCAGCAGCTCGTAGGTCTTTTTCCATCCAAAGTGACCCATCAGTCCTCCTGCATGAGCTACCTGGCTTACATTCACAGGAGTTGGCCATTCCTTGATTGCTTTCACCTTTGACTCATCAACTTGAATTCCATGACCTGAAACAACAAAGCCAAGAAACACAACTTGTTCTATACAAAATGTGCACTTCTCTAGGTTAGCAAACAATTTCTCCTTTCTAAGCACATCCATAATTGTCGAATATGTTCAATATGCACCTCAAATGTCTTGCTTTGTATTTCCTTGGTTTCTTCAGGGTTGGTGCGGTATGGTGGCCGATTAGGTAGTGCAGCTCCCGGAATGAGATCAATTTGGTGCTCAATGCCACGCAAAGGAGGAAGTCCAGCAGGTGATTCTTCTGGAAAAATATCTTGGTAATCCTGCAAAAGATGAGACATAGCACTATGAAGAGATGTTATGTCATTAGCTGAAAGCAATGTGTCTTTGTACACAAGTACAATGAGTACTTGGTCTGGGTGATTCCTCACATCTCTCATTTCAGATTTGGTGGCTATTATGACTAAATTCTCTCCCTCTATCTTCCTTTTACCTTTCATGTTTGGCTTGTGGCGCTCACTCACTGATTTGTGGAGGGCATTCATATGCTTTTGCTGTTTTTCACTCTCACTAATCACCTTCACTTCTGAATTCTTTTGCAAATGTTCAGCCATGATTTGTTGAGGTGTCATAGGTTTAAGAACCAAGTCCTTTCCCTTCCACTTGATTGCGAAATTGTTTGTCTGGCCACAATGTTGGGATGAACGATCATATTGCCATGGCCTTCCTAGCAGCAAATGACACACCGTCATGGGTGCCACGTCACATTCCACGGTGTCAACATATTCACCAATCTTGAATGATACTTTCACTCTGTGTGCAACCTTGATGGAACCAGAATCATTCAACCATTGCACATGATATGGGTGAGGATGTCGCAGCAGCTTCAATCCAAGCTTTTCAACCACCTCTTTGCTTGCAAGATTATGGCAGCTTCCACCATCAATGATCACCTTGCATATCTTGTCTTCAACTTTGGCTCTTGTTTGAAAGAGATTATGGCGCTGTCCATTTTCAGCTTCTTTCAGCTGCACACTCAAGATTTGAGTGACTACAAGAGCAGTCCCTCTCTCAAATTCACAATATTTTTTGCCATCATTTTCTTGTGCTTCTTCTAATGGTGTTTCATCAGCATTTTGTTCTTCTTCACTTGCTGATTCATACTCCCCTAGGTCATTAACAAGTAGCACACGGTTGTTTGGACACTCCTTGATAACATGACCACGGCCTCCACACTTGAAGCAGTGAATTTGGCTACTTCGGGCTATAGAACTGACTGATGAGGTTGCTGATGAAGCGGGTTTCGTTGCACTTGGAGCAGCTGTGGTTTTGCTGCTTAAATCTCCTTGAGTATTAGAGCGTGTACCACCATTTGCACTTGTGGTGGTAGCTCGTGTCGACGATTCGGACTCGGAGTCCTCAGCCGAACTTATGCAGAATTTGTAATTGTGAGACCTTTCAAGATGACCCTCCGGGAAGGTATGCTGAACAATGGTGAACAGGAGCACAGAGAGTTTAGACAGGTTCGGGCCCTCGATAGTGGGAGTAATAGCCCTACGTCCTGTTGAGATTTCACTAAGTGTGGTAAAAAGTTTACAAATGGAGGGAAAAGTCCTCACAGGCGAGGATTTTCCCTGTAAAAGTGTACAAGGATAAGCCAAAGAAGGCTTACTAAAATGCTATATGAGGTGGGCCGTAGACTTGGCTAACTTAAATGATTTTGGATTTCTTGATCTTCCGATCTCTCGGTTAATGTTCCGGATCATCCTCCTTGATTGATGCTCCATGCCATCCTTTTGTACTGCTTGAAAGGGTGCCATGTGGAGGAAACTGCATCAATCGGTTGCACGGACGGTTGGATGCGGTTTTTGGAATTGCTCTTAACCTCCACGCAGGTTAAACATGTGTTATTCATGGATAACCGTACGTGTTAACCTTCTGACGGTCGATTCTCCACGTGTAGGAATCTTCGGGATACTTAGAATATCCTGTTTGTATGGGCAACCGAATAGATAGATCCCAAGTATCCTGATCGGCAGATGTTCTGACCGCGGGATATTGGCTGACCGCGCAATATCCCGAATGTGTAGTTCGCGTATAGCCTACGAACTTCTAACCGCGCAAGGCTTACGGTCTGACCGCGTAAAAGTGGCAATCACATAGTGACGTCCCTCAGAATAACTTGAGCTCGTATCGCCAGATACACTCTTGACTCGAACCTGCCTTTAACCAGAAGTCCAATAGAAGTGGTCTGGGTGTCAATCCTCGTCAGCTAGCCCCCAAATTCGAAAGAAACGAAGTGACGTGTTTATTTCGAATTTTAAGACCATGCATTGGATTTTTAACCCGGCCCTTTAACTTCTCCACTTAGTGGCGCACTAAGTGAAAACGGTTGGTTTTTCAAGACGGGTTCTGACATTATGTGACGGGCAATGATAGCGCCGGAGAATTGTTTTTATCTCGAGGTAAAATTGTAAATGCTTTGACGAAACCCGAGGCGCCTGGAATGCAAACCATCACCCAGGCGGCTATAAATACCAGGTTCTTGGATTTGTAAAGCTTCACAATTTCCCTCCACGCCTAAGTCCTTTTCTTGTTATCCTGCCTTCTTCCTTTTCACATACTCCTCCCAATGGCAGATCACGATATCATCGAGATTGAGAGTGATGAAGAGGAAGTTGTCGAACAAGGGTCTCAAACGAATGAAGTCCTGTCTCCCTTAAGGAAGAAACCCAAGGTTGACGAAGGATCTTCCATTGGAACAAAGGTGAAGAACGTAGCGAGTTTCTTTCTTCCTTCAGTTCCTTTGACCCTCCCCGTTCATGCCTCTCGGCAAGTTAGGCCTTTATCCTTAGAGAAAGATCCCATCACATCCAATTCTCCCATCCTTTTGGGTGATCAACATCCTGGTCGGCAAGCAGTGACTATCCCTCGATCAGATGATTGCCATATTGGGTTGGCGAAGCAATCTTCTGATGGGAAGGTTGCTCTTCCACCATATGATGATCTTCCTCCCAAGATGGGTGTATCAACGGGTTATGCACCGGGACAGGTAACAATTCTTCTCCCTTTTTGCTGATAATTTTAGTTAGTATGACTAACTTTTGCAAAATGCAGGAGGTAGGAGGCTCCAGCGATCAACCTTCTGCTGCTCCATCTCTTCCTTCCGGACAGACCCTTCTGGAAGAGAAGAATGCCCTGGAGAAGAAGACCGAGGAGATGGCCTCGAAGATTCTGCGTTTAGCAGAATGTCTTGATCGATCCCGAGAAGAGGCGCACCATTTCCGTCGAGAGAGGGACTTCGCTCAGCAACAGCGAGAACTCTCTGACTTGATTAGGGACAATAGTGCGTCTGTTGTTAGGGACGATATAGATAGACTTAGGGTAGTTGCTAGTTCCCTGGGGGTTGCCAGTGTAAATCCTACTGTCAACAACATGTCCCTTGGGGAACTTTGTAAACTTCTTTCGGAACAGGTCGATGCTTTTATCGACCGTATCCCTTTTGTATGTAAAGAATGTAATAAATAAAGTTTCTTTTATTCATATGAACATTCTTCATATCTTCTGTGTGAAATTATGGCCAAAAGTTTAGTCCGCGACCATTCATACACAGGAAATTTCAGTTCTGCGATTAGAATCGCGCTTTAAAAGATCACCATGACCTGCCCTGATGCCGCGATCAGACTTAAGGCCGCGGTCAGAACTGAATTGCGACTAGAGTCGAACGTTCGGTTAGACCATTACTTCGACCAGAAACGAAGTTAAATAACATGGCTTTAACCAAACCATAACCCAGTTAGAATATATCCGTACGTCAAAATTTGAGTTACATGATATTTTTCACAAAAATGTTTAAGTAAAAAGAAAGGTAAATAACCCTCAAAAAGCCTTAGCAGACTTCTCAAGTTTTAGCCCTTTCAGCTTCCGAAATAAAGAAGTCTTTTTATTTCAGATCCGATACCCGAAACGCTTTAAAGGGTTTATCATAGAATATCCATTATGGGAAATGAATAAAATATTTAAGAGGACGTTTGAGTGGAACGTTACTCACAGAGGCGTGACTCCTCGAGTCTATAAAAGCAGTAGGTAGCTTCTTCAGGAAGCTATTCAGCCACGAAAAACTCTTAGAGTTCCCGCCGCACAAAACCCTCATCTTCTTGCCTTCATCTTCCACAAAATCATCGACTTTTTTGACCAATCTTCCTCAAAAAATGGCATCTTGGAGCAGATCCAACCACCATTTTGAGGAGACTCTGGTGGCGTTGGAGAAAGAGGAGATCCTTCCATCGCGGCTGCTGATCAATTGGCGGCCTGCGGAGAAGGACCAAGAAACTCCAATCGTCCGAGAGGGCGAGTTGGTAATCTTCGAGGAGTATCTGCGCTGCGGGTTCCGATTCCCTGAGAGTCGGTTCCTAAAGGACATCCTCGAACATTATGGGTGGGAACTGATCAACCTCCATCCAAATGCGATGCTGATCCTGGCGGTGTTTCAGCATCTTTGCGAGGCCTTTGTCGGAGTATATCCTAGCGTGGACCTCTTCCGACGGTTCTACTTCTCGGCATGGTCGAAGAGCACCAATGCCGCCGGATGCATCTACTTCCGGCTGAGGGATAAGAAGGAATATCCCTCCCCACCTCTGCGGGATTCGGTGCACGGGTGGCACCAGAGGTGGTTTTACTGCTCTCCGCCGTCCGAGAGTAGTTTATGGTTTGAGAACTCGCGGCCAGAGAAGTCAAGCGAGTTGGATGCTCCCCCGACGCTGGGCGTGGAGCACCTGAAGCACGCCGAGGTGATTCTTCACTTGGTGGGTCAAGGGTTGACAGCGAGGGATGTCATCGGAGACTTCGTGAAGAACCGAGTGAGCCCCCTGCGCGAAAGGGCTCATCCTGCTTGGGAAATCAAGTCCATGGCGGATGGAACCCTAGACTACAATGAAGGTATTCGACCTTTTAGCACTGTGCTTTGTCATTTCTGAAATTTATGTTTTCTGACTTGAATTTGGGAACAGTTCTGCCCTCAGCCGAAATTGAGAGGCGAACTAATTCCCTCCTTAGGGCCTACAATGCTGATGTAGAGGGCCCTAAGGGATCACCTCGCCCGCAGAGCTTGATTCATGCCGGTGATGACCTCAGACAGGAGCGCCGAAAGGTAATTTCCTTGTCCGGCTTTGGTTCTGCAGGTCTTGTGTGTGTCCAGCGCTAATCCATTGTAATGGACTGTGAACCAGCTCTTAGGGAAGTTCGCTGATGCGACGTTCCCAAGCGAAAATGTCGGCTCTCTGCGGAAGCCGACGGCGAAGAATGTGAAGAAGGTCTCTCAGAGACCCAGGACAAAGAGTCCTGCCCCCAAGAAGACCAAGCTGAACCCTGGGGAGGGGTCTTCACGAAGCATTCCTCGTCCCGCTAGAAAGACTGCGGTAAGATATCGCATTCCTTCTACTTTTTCAGGCGCGACATGGAATCACTTCTTCGTCGTACAGGGAGAGGGGAGCGAGGAGGAAGAGGACGATGATGTGCCTCCAGTCATCAAAAGGAAGAGGACCGGGGAGTCCCCTGCTGGTGACGCCCCAAGCTGTCCCGTAGGGACCACAGCTACCGAAGAGGTGGCCGTGGCTGACCCTGTGACCACCGAAGATCTTTTGGTCGCGGGTGACCTTCCAATTCCTGAAGCCCCCGAGGTTTCAGGGTCAATTACCTCTACTTCCCTGGTCGAAGGGACGACCAAGGTAAGGAATCTTTTCGACCGTTCCTTCTATGACTCTTTCTGCACATTTGACAAGTTAATGTACATAAAGGGAGGAGAGCTTCCCCCTGGGACCACTGGGGGTTCCAGGGAGGAAAATCCTCCTCCTCCGCGGACAGAGGAGGAGGTAGATGAACAAAGGCCGGCTGTGACGGTCCCAGCAACTCTGGAGTCTCCAAGGCCTTCGGATGTAGCCCCACCAGTTAGTCCGATGGCCCAGGTAAAGACCTTTCTATGTGTTTTTACCTGTTCCCTAAGAATATGCTTATAACATGACATTTCCAGGGGGGTGCTACCTTATTTGCCATAAGGAAGGCAAGAACCGATGATGGTTCTTCTTTCCAAGGGGAACCTTCCCGGAAATCCCAGGAGCGAATGGGATTTCAAATAAGGTAAGAACCTTAAATTTGGCAATAATCTTAAATAAAAACTGCTCAAATTGTCCTTCATGTCAGGCAAAGAAAGACGGCGCCCAGCTCTTCAATCGCCTCCGGGGAGGTTGAAGTCGCAGCTGGTGCAGGAGCTTCCAACGAAGAACGCTCCACCCCTGTGGTCCAGGAAGTCGTCCAGACCGCAGGGGAAAGAATAAATGTAGGGACCCAGTCACCACCGATGACCACTGGGGGTGGCGTCCGGCCGGCACTCCCACCAACTGTCCCTGTAGTGAGCGCGTCGGAGGCTCTAGCGAGGATTCCCGCTGAACTGAATGATGCTGTTTTACAAAAGTTTATGAAGGTATAATAAAACTCTGCTTTGGTGCCTGAATTGTACTTAGGACACCTTTGATCTTCTTCTTTGGCATCACAGGGATTATCCTGGCTAATAAGCCATTCGCATGTTGTGATGGCCAGTACAGAAGCCATTCAAAAAGAACGCGACAGCTTGCGCAGGTGAGTACCATTACCCTTTGGTTAGCATGGGTGCATCTTGGTTGTGACTGCCTTGATTTTGCTGCAGAGAGGTTACATTTTTGAAGAAAGAGGTGGCCGGTTCAGTCTCAATGTTTAAGAAACAAGAAACTGAACTCAACAAACTTCGATCAGAGAATGCTGGTAAGCCGATTCCTGATTAGGAAGACTTGAATCCATAATATGCAAATAATCTCCTCTCTCTGTACAGCGCAAGCAGGTCGAATTACGCAGCTCAGTCGAGACAAGGGGATTCTTGAATCCTCGATTCGCCACACCAATCGGGCGATCAAAGAGCTGAGCCTCCTGGTCTTCGAAAAACTGAAGGCCGTGGCTGATCTTCTGAAAACCGATGTGGTGGAACCAAAGAAAGACAACCTCAGCGTAAGTGACTGGACATCGCCGCTCACTGCCCAGGCAGAATCACTGCTTGAGTATATCCCTGGAGATGTACGGCGACGCGAAGAGGCGATCAGAACCAGGGTTCGATCAGCCGCAGCAGCCGTACTCAGCCGGGTTCGACTTCACCATGGCCCAGATGCAGATCTGAACGCATTGGTGGGTCCGGTTGAGGTCGAGAGTGAAGAGCTGCTCGATGCAGTCATAGAGGAAGTCAAGCCCTTAGTAGATAGACTCCTGACTGAGCTGGGGATCGAATGATCCTTATTTTTGTACTTAGAAACTTGTGTATAATGCAAATGTATGTAAAAAATTATTTTTGACAAGAAAATATATATTTCGTGTTTTCGTAATATGAATTCCATATTATGAGCATATCCCCCCCCAGCCCCCGCCTCTGCTTATGAACACTAAAGCCTTGGTGTTATAAGCAGAGGGGAAAATATAAGCGTTACGACCAGGGATATGCATATTAAACCAACGACCAGGATCAATATAACATCTAATCTTATTGCGAACTGGTAGCCACTCGGATGACCAAGGACTTACCAGATAATCCCGTATGCGTTGAGAAACGGCTTATTTAGGAATGACTTATCTGTAAGTGATCATGAGATCGACCAGCGAATCCGATTAGATTGTTGTGATGATCTGACCGTCGGCGATCAGCCCCCAGGTCGAATGCATATGATACGGGCTTAAAGAGAAAAACTCATTGTATGAAAGCAAAACATTTTTTGTTTTGGCAAAAGATGCTAATTGAACAGGAAAAAAGTGATTGGAATACTTACACGTAAAACTTGCGAAGTTGATCGATGTTCCAAGTATTGGACAAAATCCGACCATCCTCCATAGCTAACCGCGCCGATCCTGTCCGCGGCACTGAGACGACAGTGTATGGTCCTTCCCACTTTGGGGAGAATTTATTGCGGTTAGACTGGTCTTGAATTTTTCGTAAAACCAAGTCGCCAACGTTGAGATCACGTGGTCGCACCTTTTTACTGTGATACTTGCGTAGAGCCTGCAAGTATACCGCGGACTTGATCAGGGCGCGATCACGCTGTTCTTCCAGGAGGATGAGATCTTGCGATCGCTGTTCGGATTGGTTGACCTGCTCGAATTGATTCGTGCGAACAGATCCAATACTAACTTCCATAGGCAACACAGCCTCGGCCCCATAGACCAAATGGAAGGGTGTCTCACCGGTGGCTCGACTAGAGGTAGTCCGCAGTGCCCATAGAACAGTATAAAGCTCGTCTGCCCAAGCCCCCGAGCGGGTCTTGAGGCGATCAAAAACACATTTTTTGATGCCTTGCAATACTTGCCCAATGGCCCGTTCTACGGCACCATTGCTTTGTGGATGTGCCACAGAAGCAAAGCACACCTTGGTCCCAATCTGATCGCAGTAGTCTAGGAAGAGACCGCTAGCGAACTGAGAACCGTTGTCTGTGATGAGACGGTTTGGAACACCAAATCGTGCCACAATGTTCTTGTGAAAGAACTTTTGTGCGGCTGATGCAGTAATATTTCATACTGGTTCGGCCTCAATCCACTTTGTGAACGTGTCAATGGCTACGAACAGAAACTTGTACTCATTGACCGCTTGTGGCATAGGACCGACGATGTCCATTCCCCAGATCGCGAAGGGCCATGCGAGAGGAATAGTTTGCAATGCATAAGCAGGTTGATGAACCTGTCTTGCATGAAACTGACACTGTGGACACATCTTGACCATAAGCTTGGCATCATCGAGTGCCGAAGGCCAGTAGAATCCCTGTCGAAAAACTTTTTCGACCAGTGTTCGGTATGACGCGTGTGCACCGCATACACCGTCATGTATTTCTTTCAAGAGGGATTTTCCTTCCTCCTGAGATATGCAGCGCATGAATACTCCTTGAGTACCCTTTTTGTACATAACCCCATCTATGAGTTTGTACAGACGCGCCTTTTGAATTAACCGATCGCTTTTGGTTTCGTCCTCGGGTAGGGTCCCATGTTCAAGATAGACCCTCAATGGATGAGTCCAATCTTGTTCCTGACCGAGGTTGGCAACGAAGGCTATTGCCGGATCATCCTCGACCGAAGTCATGATCGAAGGATGGTCCAAGTGTTCAATGAACACTCCTGCCGGAGCGGATGAGCGTGAGGATCCAATTTTGGATAATTGGTCTGCCGGAGCGGATGAGCGTGAGGATGTATTGGACTTCGAAGTGACTGAAGTGTTTTTCCAATCTCCTCACTTCCCCCAGGTAATGAGCCATTGTCTCATCGGAGGTGCTATACTCCTTGTTTACCTGGTTTACGACTAGCTGTGAGTCCCCTCTCACCACTAATCGACGGACTCCGAGGAATTTTGCTGCCCGGAGCCCTGCAAGAAGACCTTCATACTCTGCTGCGTTGTTGGTTGCAACAAAGTGTAGTTGAATGACATACTTAAGCTGTTCGCCCTGGGGCGTAACTAAGACTATTCCAGCCCCCGAGTGTTGAAAACTACGGGAGCCGTCAAAGTACATTGTCCAATAATCGGGGCACTCCAGTTCTTCTGCCAACTGCACGGGTGGCTCAGGGTTGGTCCATTCGACCACAAAGTCGGCCAAAACCTGAGACTTAACCGCCGTGCGAGGGGTGAAATGGATCTCGAAGGCACCGAATTCGACCGCCCATTTGGCGATTCGACCAGATTTTTCTGGATTTCGGACAATATCCCCTAAAGGAAAAGAGGAGGGTACTGTGATCTTGTGTGCTTGAAAGTAATGTCGTAGCTTACGGGAAGCCATCAGTAGCGCGTAAAGTATCTTCTGGACCTCAGGGTAGCGCTCCTTAGGACCATGAAGCACTTCGCTCACATAGTAGACGGGTCTGTGTACTCCTTCCCTTTCCGCGATCAGAACTGCGCTGACCGCGTGTGGGGTGGCCGCCAAATACAGAAGTAATGGTTCTTCCTTTCCAGGAGACACCAATACTGGCGGACTGGACAGATATGTTTTTACCTCTTGAAACGCTTTTTCGGCCTCGTCGGACCACGTGAAGTTATGATGTTTCCGCAAGGCTTTAAAGAAAGGTAGTCCCCTTTCGCCTAATCGCGATATAAAGCGACTTAAAGCCGCCATCCGACCAGCCAGGCGTTGAACATCCTTCATGGTCGAGGGCGACCTCATTTGTTCAATAGCTCTGATTTTCTCAGGATTAACCTCAATGCCCCTGGAACACACAAGGAAACCAAGAAGCTTCCCTGACGAAACCCCGAAAGAACATTTCTCCGGGTTCAATTTTATTCCAAAGCGATTCAAGTTACAAAAGGTTTCAGCAAGATCGTCCAAATGAGACAATCTTTTGGTGCTCTTTACAACCAAGTCGTCTACATATGCTTCGAGATTACGCCCTATCTGGGAAAGAAAGGTCTTTTGCATCAAGCGCTGGTACGTGGAACCTGCGTTCTTGAGACCGAACGGCATTCTGACGTAGCAGTATGTGCCGAACGGGGTGATGAAGGCAGTTTTCTCTTCATCGTCTTCTGCCATGCTAATTTGATGATATCCTGAGTAGGCATCCAGAAAACTCATCAGTTCGCAACCCGCAGTGGAGTCAACCAGCTAGTCGATGCGGGGAAGGGGAAAGTCATCCTTCGGACAGGCACTGTTGAGGCTAGTGTAGTCGACGCACATCCGCCACTTGCCATTTGACTTGCGGACCATGACCGGATTGGCGAGCCAGTCCGGGTGATTCACTTCGCGGATAAACCCGGCTTATAAGAGTTTGTCTAACTCTTCTTGGATGGCTTCCTGTCGGTCGGTGGCAAAACGCCTGAGCTTTTGCTTTATTGGTCGTTGTCCAGGTCGAATTGCTAACCTGTGCTCAATTACTTCCCTTGGGACACCGGGCATGTCGGACGGTTTCCACGCAAACACGTGTGCGTTAGCTCGGAGGAAAGCAACGAGGTCGAGTTCCTATTTGTCATCCAGGGCTGACCCAACCCGAATTGTCTTGGATGGGTCATCTGGGTACAAAGGAACTTGTTTGAGTTTCTCATCTGGTCGAGGAGCAGCCCTGATCGCATCGGTGGCAACGGTGGCGACCTGAGCGTCCCGGAGGGGAAGTTGATCGACCATCTCCAAAGATAGCCGGTCGCACGTGAGCGCCACGTTGCGACTACCTCGGACCGAAATGACACCTTTGGGGCCAGGCAATTTCCCGCACTGATAAGCATAGTGTGTTGCCATCAAGAACTTAGCAAGAGTCGGCCTGCCAAAGATTGCATTATAAGCTGAATCACAATCGATTACATCGAAAGTAACCAATTCTGTTCGAAAGTTATCTGGTTCTCCCAGAGTGACCGGGAGGACCACTTGTCCCAATGGCATCATGGAGGGGCCTGGGATTATCCCATAAAACGGATGGATTATGGGCTTGATCTTTGAACGAGGAATTTGCATCTCGTCGAGTGTCTTGACCAATAAAAGATCAAGGGAACTTCCCCCATCAATCAGGACCCTTTCGACTCTCGCGTTACTGATGATTGGGGTAATAACCAGAGGTAGCCTCAATGGTCGAGTTAGCCCCACAGGACAGTCAGCGCGATCGAACGTCAAAGGCATATCCGACCAACGGGGATATTGAGGTTCGCCAAGGGATGTCTTCGTTTGGTTAACCTCTCGGCAAAAGGTTTTAAACTGCCTTTTGGAAACGAAAGAGGAGGAACCTCCGAAAATGACATTAACATGATTTTGAGGTACCTGGTAAGCCATTTCTTCGTCTCCGTCGACGTCTCTAATCCCGCACGCCTGCTCTTTAGGCGGTAAGGTTGGCATTGGCCCAGCTCCTTGGTAGAAATCATCCAGCTGTTTCAACCAACTCCTGCAGTTTTTGAGGTCGTGGCCTGCGGAGTTGTGGAGTGGACACCACCTCTTGCCCTCCTGCGGATTAGTTGATTTTTCTGGCTGGTCGGAATCCCGGCCACCAGAAGCAGTTTTACTTTTAAAAGAAGACTTATTACCTTTGGTCGAAGGTGGTTTCTCCGCGACTGCGACCTCACGGTACTGTCCAGAGCGGTTCCTCTTCGACTTTTTTGACTTCCCACCCGGTGAAGACTCCGGCTTTTTGCTTGAATCTTCTTTCCTGGCGTCCTTGAAGCCTGGTTGGGGCGGTAGGTCCCCCTTGTCAACCATTCGGTTCCATTCGACTGCCTCGGCTGCATCGGAGTATCGATCAGCCATATCGAACAGATCGGCCACTGATCGAGGAGGGTGGATAAGCAAGTCTTCAGTGAATCTCCGGTATCGAACGGCATGCTTAAATGCCCTGATTACGGAGCCATCAGATATGTTCGGGATGGTATTTCTTACCCCGACAAACCTCTTGACAAACTGCCGAAGTGTTTCGGTCGAAGTTTGCCGCAGTCTATGCAGGTCGTCCTCCTTACCCGGCTTTTGGTAACAATTTTGGAAATTGCTGAGGATGGCATCGCATAGCATTTCCCAATTGTAGATGGAACCCTCAGGCTGATTAAACAACCAGGTTCTAGCCGGTCCTGTGAGGACTGTTGGCAGGTAGTTGGCCATGACCTTGTCATCGCCTCCTGCTGCTTGGATGGCAGTAATATAGATCTGAAGGAGCTCGGATGGGTTCTGAGTTCCATCAAACCTTTCAATGGCCCCTGGTCAAAACTTATCGGGCCAAACGACTGCTCGTAGGCCAGGCGAGAAAGCTTTGCAACCAACATAAGGACCGTGAACCGTCCTGCGACTTTCGGTTGGGTTCCGAGCAAACTCACATAATGGCGAGGTTACTCGTGGTCCCAAACGAGAGTGAACGGGAACTCGATCCCTACTACGAGAGTCCTGCATTCGCCAGTATTTGTCCTGTCGGGACGGTACAGGCGGCGGGTAACTCCGCCGGCCAGAGCCAAAATGAGGACCATCTCGTTCACGGGAATGTGTCACTGAGCGGGAAGAGGCTGTTGGGGTCGCCTCGGATGCGACCTCGTCCAGTCTTTCCACCAGCATCCTGAAAAAGGCCGGTCTCTGCGCATCTGTGACCGTAGGAGGAAAATTGCGCATGACTTCCGCGATATATCGCAGTCGACCATGGGTACTTCTCCTAGGGGCACCAGGTGTTATTGTTTCTTCGTCCACTAGGAAATACTCCGGTGGTAAGGAAGGAGTCTGGTCACGTCTACGACCACGCGACCGTCGAGAAGAACTCGGGGCAGCATCGTAACGAGCCTGCGCATCTTGAAGAGCCTCTAAGGCAGTTCTGCGTAGTTCGTTGTTCTGTTGCTCGAGATCTTGCTCCTCCTTCTGTTTGCGATCTTGTTCTTCCCTGGCAGCCTGTTGATCGGGAGTTTCTTCCGACAACGCAGCAAACTACCTAGGGAGAGAGGTCGCCGATGGGGAGAACATCTCGGTTTGTTCCGAGTCGGACTCAAAATCAAAGAGACGATGGAGGTTATCAGGGTCGAACCTTCCTGGGCTAACTTCAGGGTCACCATCATATTTTCCCTTAGCGGGATCGTATGACGGGTCGGATTCATCACCTAGCACATTAAGAACCTCTGCGGGTTCTGACCTTGTGCCAGTTACCTCCTGGTTGATTAACATGACTTGGGGAGATGATTCAACCTGTGGAAGATTCTGGCCTTCGACCTCTTCCATCGGAACAGGATCGCTTGGAGAAGGCATTGGTATATGGGCATAATCCTCGAGATCGAAATCATTCTCGGAATCATATGCTCCAGCCATGTTTCGGCGAACCTCCGAATTTCAATTAGGACGCCTTGAGAAAGGCCCCACGGTGGGCGCCAGCTGTCGACGATTCGGACTCGGAGTCCTCAGCCGAACTTATGCAGAATTTGTAATTGTGAGACCTTTCAAGATGACCCTCCGGGAAGGTATGCTGAACAATGGTGAACAGGAGCACAGAGAGTTTAGACAAGTTCGGGCCCTCGATAGTGGGAGTAATAGCCCTACGTCCTGTTGAGATTTCACTAAGTGTGGTAAAAAGTTTACAAATGGAGGGAAAAGTCCTCACAGGCGAGGATTTTCCCTGTAAAAGTGTACAAGGATAAGCCAAAGAAGGCTTACTAAAATGCTATATGAGGTGGGCCGTAGACTTGGCTAACTTAAATGATTTTGGATTTCTTGATCTTCCGATCTCTCGGTTGATGTTTCGGATCATCCTCCTTGATTGATGCTCCATGCCATCCTTTTGTACTGCTTGAAAGGGTGCCATGTGGAGGAAACTGCATCAATCGGTTGCACGGACGGTTGGATGCGGTTTTTGGAACTGCTCTTAACCTCCACGCAGGTTAAACATGTGTTATTCATGGATAACCGTACGTGTTAACCTTCTGACGGTCGATTCTCCACGTGTAGGAATCTTCGGGATACTTAGAATATCCTGTTTGTATGGGCAACCGAATAGATAGATCCCAAGTATCCTGACCGGCAGATGTTCTGACCGCGGGATATTGGCTGACCGGACAATATCCCGAATGTGTAGTTCGCGTATAGCCTACGAACTTCTGACCGCGCAAGGCTTACGGTCTGACCGCGTAAAACTGGCGATCACATAGTGACGTCCCTCAGAATAACTTGAGCTCGTATCGCCAGATACACTCTTGACTCGAACCTGCCTTTAACCAGAAGTCCAATAGAAGTGGTCCGGGTGTCAATCCTCGTCAGCTCGGCCTTCAGCAAACCTTGGGGTAAACTTGTTTCCATTTGCTGTCACCTTTGTACCGAATGAACCAGCTCTACTTGACTTAGTATCTGGCTGCAATTGACGCTCAGCCTTAGTAGCTGGGTGTACCAATTCAATAAGTGTGCGATATGGCTGAAATTCAACAATTCGTTGAATGTTGCGATACAATCCCAACATGAAGCGTGCAATACTTTTCTCTTCATCTTCGACTATATTGGCCCTGATCATAGCCTTCTCCATTTCTTTATAATATCCTTCAACTGAGAGACTTCCTTGATTGAAATTCTGCAGCTTGTTAAAAAGATCACGACGGTGATGCTTAGGGACAAATCTCGCTCGCATTTCCCATTTCATTTCAGCCCAGGTAGCAACAACACCTTCGCCAGCGTCTTCTCGCTCATTCAAGACTTGTTCCCACCAGATTGTCCAGAGCAAACTTTTTGAAACTAAACTGAAAATCATCATCACCCACATCTTTTGGGATGATGTGCCGTGGCACGTATTCAGCCTCTGATGTGGTGGGATTCACATGAGGGGAAAATTCCATCTTCTCTGTCTCTTGGTCGACATACATGACCAGACATGGAGAAGATTCACCCTCGGGATGTGACTCATGGACATCCTCATTACCGACCTCTTCCATAGGAACGGGGTCGTTAGGCAAGGGCATCTGGATATGGGCATAATCATCGAGATCAAAATCGTTCTCGGAATCCTATGATCCAGACATGACTTATCAGAACTCCCAATGAAAGAAACATCTTTGAGAAAGGCCGCACGGTGGGCGCCAGCTGTCGACGATTTGGACTCAGGGTCCTTAGTCGATGTTATGCAGTTTGATGATATGTGAAGTGGAGACTATTCAAGATGCTCACTAGGTAAGTTAAGATAATCATGCACTGGAGACACAAGAGATTATACAGGTTCGAGCCCTCAAGGATTTGAGTAATAACCCTACGTCCTGTGGTGTTTTCACCAAGTATGTAAAGATTACAATGAGAGAGATTATTACAAGAGTAAACAATCTCTCAATATGCTTCTATTTTTCCTATCCTTCTTATCTCTTCTTTATTTAAGTTGGTTAATCTTCCTCTTTTATACTGATCGAAAGGATGCCAACATGAATCAGTTTTGGGAAGTTTTGATGGTTGCTAAGATGTAGTCATAAAACTTCATCTTTATCTTCTTATCACTTATTTCATGCGGTTTTTAGATAATTGCATATCACAACTTCCTGGTGGTTGTCCTCACAAGGAGTTATTTCATCCTGGAACCGTGTTTGAAAAACTTAAACACTACTCAGGTTAGCTCTCATAACAGTATGGTCGCGCACATTCTGCGACCTTCTGGCACAGGAAATCACCTCTGTGTCCATAACGTCTGCTAATTTATGAAGCCTTATATCATATTCAAATTATCTTAAACATTTTATATTTAATGAACTAATGACTTGCCTAGGTGATAATCATCATCACATTGGCATCTCGATTTTTGATCCTCAAGTGTTCCAAAAATATACGTTTGGACTTCTTAGATCAATTAGTTATGAGTTAAGCCTGTTCGGTGTCCAGGGCATCATGACCGAGAGCACAACTGCTATGGAGATTGAGAAGAAGAATAAATCCAATTGTTGGGGGAAATCTCCATGGGATCAAGTCCAGTAAGAGGCGTGTCCATTTGCAGAAGCTGTTGGGGGAAATCTCCATGGGAGCAACTCGTGGCTTTCCTGCGCAAAAACTCCGACGTTTTTCCCTGAAAGCCCTTCGACATGCGAGGCGTCACCCGGGAGATCATCGAGCACAAGCTCGCGATGACCCCCGGTCACTCCCCGGTCAAGCAAAAGCTGAGGATACTCTCCCTCGAACGCCAAGAGGCGATCAAGGTCGAGATTGCCCGGCTCCGGGAGCTGGGGTTCATTCGGGAGGTCATGCACCCCGAGTGGCTCACGAACCCCGTCCTCGTGAAGAAGTCGAATGGCAAGTGGCGAATGTGCGTGGACTTAACCCACCTCAACCGCGCTTGCCCCAAAGACAACTTCCCACTTCTGTGAATTGACCAGTTGGTCGACTCGACCATGGGGTGCGAGTTGATGAGCTTCTTGGACGCGTATTCGGGCTATCACCAAGTCTGGATGGCAGAAGGGGACGAGGAAAAGACGAGTTTTATAACTCCCCTCGGGACCTTCTGCTACGTCCACATGCCCTTCGGGCTAAAGAACGCTGGAGCGACCTTCCAATGACTCGCAACGTCGAAGTCTACGTCGACGACGTGGTCGTCAAAAGTCCCCGCGCGACTGCTCACATCGACGACTTGGTGGAGACCTTCCGCAACCTCCGCGCATACGAGGTGAAGCTCAACCCGGAGAAATGTGCCTTTGGAGTGCGTGGGGGGAAGTGCGACCTAACGTTCAACGTGTAAAAGCCCTCTTTGAAATAAAGAGTTGTGCAATTACTTTGGGTTTTTTTCGATTAACCTTTGGGTTTCGGTATTTCCGAGTAAGATCCCATTATTTCGCATATTAGAATCTGGGCGAGCCTAGTGCGAAAACCAAGGCTAGGTCTCAAATGGAACATCTCTTCTCAACTCGGTTGAGGATTTCCTGGCCTTGGAGAGGGAAGGATTTCTCCCCTCCAAGTCTCTGATCCCATGGCGCCCCAGAGAAGAAGAAATTCCAGTCGTCCAACCGAGCGAGCTGGTGATTTTTGAGGATTTTTTGTGCTGCGGGTTTCATCTCCCAGAGAGCGAATTCCTGTTGGGCATTCTTGCCCATTATGATTTCGAATTGGTTAACCTTCACCCCAATTCTATCTTGATTTTCGCTGTCTTTTAGCTCTTGTGCGAGGCGTATATTGTGGTTTTGCCCCGCATTCCCCTTTTTCGCCAGTTTTACTTTCTGGTGTGGGCGAAAAGCTCCAATGCTTCTGGGTGTGTCTACCTCCGGCTGCAGGAGAAGAAAGACTACCTGTAACTCCCCCTCCGCGACTTTGTCCATGGATGGGGCCAAGGTGGTTCTACTGCTCGATTGCTGAAGAGAGTCATCTCTGGTTCGAGAATTGTTGACCAGAGAAAAGCAGAGAGCGTAATTTTGCTCCTCCACTCAACGACAAGCAAAAGACGCAGGCCCAGGTGATCCATCACCTGGTGAATGAGGGCTTGACCGACCGCTATGTGATTCGGGACTTTGTAAAGAACCGGATCAGCCCTCCGAGGAAGAGGGTACATCCTGCTTGGGAGGTCAAAACTGCAGATGACGGTTCCAAGGATCATCGCCTTGGTAATGACTCAGCCTCTCAAATTGGTATATTCTTTTCAGTTCATTTTTGATTTACCTGAACTAAAGCATTTGGAAAATTACTGACTGTCCTTTTCTTGACAGTTCTGTCCACTTTTGAGGTGGACAGGAGAACAAACTCTCTCCTGAAGACCTTCAATGTGGCTATAGAAGGTGATATAAGTGCACCAAGGCTAGAAAGCATGGTTGGCAATACTGACAACTTTATGCAAGCGCGTCAAAAGGTATTTCTCTTTCAAAAATCTACACATGTCTTGTTTAGAAAAAAGAATTTACCAAAGTAATTCATTTTGGATAGTTGTTCAAGTGCTAGATGGGCCATAAAAGGCGAGTTGAGCAAGATGTTGGATCCCCCAGTGGTCCTTCATTGAAAAAACTGAAGAAGGCCCGCTCTGCGACCAAAGGCTCAGCCACATCCTGGGCTAGAAAAACTAGTCATCTATTCTCCGTAGTACCTGATGATTCCTTGCCAATGGCGCTACCTTCACTTTTATCTCCCAAAGGTGGATCATCGAGCTCCTGCAATCCTTTGGGCCTTACCATCAGGTAAATTTCATCTCTAACTAAGTCTTTTTAGTTTGGAATAGCTTTATCCAATTATGAGTTGGATATGTAGGACTTCTTCTACCACTACTACACCAGTTCCAATGCAAGAAATTGAACCAACTATAGTATAGGAAGAGACTACCATGGCAAATTTGCCTGCCATTGGTGAAATTGCTACAGATCCAGCATCTATGGAAGAAGTCACTTTGATTGTAGAAGCTGTTCAAACGCAGGTAGTTGAGAAAGATCATGTGTCCATCATCGGCGAGGTGGTTCAAGATCTTCAATTTGATGAACCCGTCGATGTTGGTGAAGTTGAGGTCGTTGCTACGACCACAACCATGCGTATGGATGAACAGGCTGACACATCTGCTCCCCCTCTGGTCGAAGACATTGTGCCTCCCTCCCACCTAGAAGAACAAGGAGTGAAGAAGGCACAAGAAATGACAGTGCAACCTGTCGATATCCTTCGCCCTGCCCTTGATTTGAGCTTTAAGTCTCAATTTATAGATAGGATAGGGTAGGCACGAGATCACTTGGCATCTTCCAACCAAGTGGCTGAACATGGGGGCCCCCTTGAGAGGTACCTTGAGGAGTTCATGGAGGTAAGTAAAGAATCTTTACCTCTTAATTTCAATGTTTTATCTAAGAATTTTCTTCAGATATGTTCTTTTTGTTTTATTCAGACTTTTGCTCACAGCGCGGCCATTTTTGGTCGATTGGTGGAGTAACTCAAGGTCACACAAGAAGAGTTGTGACATGTTAAAGCAGTAAGTTACTTGCTTTAATCTCAGTTTTTACGAACTGGAATAATAATGTCTTTTGTTGCAGGGAAAACTCTGCTTTACTAAAAGAGGTCGCCAATGAGCGCAACATTAGAGAGTTACATCCGTTGAGCGGTCTCTTCTAGAGAAGAAGATGGCTGAAACCTAGAGGATTAACAAAGAAAAACTTGCTAAATCTCTGGTCCTTGAAGCCAAGTTGAAATATGCTGTTAAGAAGGCGGCGACCTTGGAGCAAAAAGCTTAATCATTCAATTCTCTCCAAGGGAAAGCCGATCGCCTTCAAATGGTTCGCAATCAATTTCAGACCACAATGGATGGTAAGTTCACTTTGGCAGAATTTTACCTTGCTTCCAGGAACTTATATGAATTTCGTGAACTCAGTTGAATCCATTCTCTCCCCTACTTAGAGCAAAGAGAGGAAAATAATAGGCTGACCCAGGAAAAGGACCATTATGAGCAGAAGTTTATTGAGTGAGGAAACGACCTTGATAAGCTTCAAAAAGTCATCAATCATCACAAGACAGTCTTAGAAAAGACCAAGGAGACCGCAAAGCTCGCCCTTAAAGAAAAGGGAGCCTTGGAAGAAATCATGAAGAGTTGCGGTCTTCTAGAGAAAGATTCCCTCACAAATTCGTGGGAGATCACGAACACTCTTAAGGTGGATATTATTGATCCTAAGAAGGATGATCCTACCCTTGAGGAGTCCTGTAAGTTGGTCGCTGCTCAAGCTGACATCTTGGTCGCAAGTATTCCTGAAATTACAAGTGTTGCATCTAGGCCTTCATGCCTAACCCTAATTTTGATGATTAATGAAAACTAACTGTTTCGAACTGACTGTGTTTCTAAGATTTTTTGATACAGAGCATGTTCGGGAAAAAATGCAAGATGATCAAGATGAACCCGACGTAAAACAAAAAAGCACAAATCAGAAACAAACAAGGTCGAGACGCAAATCGAGAAATGCAAAGGACCTAAGGTAATGAGTTTTTATTTTTACCGATCTCGGTGTTTGGAGGTTGATCGGTTTATAGAAGATTTTATTTTTAGATTTAACCATACTATAAAGAGGGGTTGCAAATTCCTCTCTACACTTCCTACAGTGAACCGAGGAACTTAGGTCATTGTATTGCATTCTTCTCAGTTGGATTTGATATGAATTTGGTTTTGAAAGATTTGGATTTTCAGTTGAGTTTTTGACATCATAAGAGTTATTCAAATTTCTAGAAAGATCTAGGCAGATCTGGTTTTTACTTCTGTTGACAAAAATATAGCCCTTAAAATTAGCTTTCAAAAGAGATATTAAAGAGCTCTTTTGGTTTTCTGGATTTAAAGTTATGACTATTTTTGTTCAGGCTGACTGTCAGTTTGTTGAAGTGACTGTCAGTTTGAATGTCAGTTTGTGTTAACTGACAATTGTCCAGAGAGTGTGTTTTTCGGGCCAAAATTTTTTTTTACTAAACTGACTGTCAGTTTGCCCATACTGACTATCAGTTGGGGTTTCGACCACAGTCTTTTTTATCTGAGTTTTCCTTTGTACTGGTCGATGTTTTTGGTCGAACTGACTATCAGTTTGCCTAACTAACTGTCAGTTGGGGGTTTGAAGATTCCTTAAACGACCACAAACGGCTAGCTAGTTTTTATCCATAAATTTTGTCAGCCGTTGTGAACGTAACTGACTGTCAGTTTGTGTTGCTGATTTTCAGCCCTAGCTCCAACGGTTCTTTTGGTCCTTGAGGCTATAAATAGAGGCTTTGGGCATGTGTTTTATTCAACAAGCAGCCTTCTAGTCATATTCATTCTTGAGCTTTAGTGTTTTATACAAAATCTTGATCTTTTGATCAAGTCGAGTGTTTTCTGATCCACCGAGCATTCCAATTCATTGCATTTGCATACTTGTAGTTTCTCGGTGCATGTTTGGAGATATAGAGAAGATCTCGCTGCCTATTACTCTTGGTGAGCGCCCTCACCTAGACGGTTCGGAGGCGTGGCCATTGATCTCTCCGATCGAAGATTGTTGGAGAGGCTCGGCAAAGTTGTACAAGGCATCGGTGCTCGCCTTTCCGGAGTGGACAAGGAGCAACCAATAGTGGATAATATCCTCCATGGGTATTGAGGCAAAACTCAAGTGACTTGAGTGCTTCAACGAGAATTAGTGGAGACTGGGCGAGTCTCTGATACCTCGGTAAAAATTGATTGTGTTTGTCTTCTCCTCTTTGTTGTTCAATTGTTATTTGGTTTTGTTTTAATCTAAAGTTTTTTTTTTAAAAAGCCTCGTATTCACCCCCCCTCTAGTCGGCATCCTTGATCCTACACGTGGTATCAGAGCAAGGTTTCTCGATTCATTAGGCTTTACCGCCTAGAGAGAGGATATCGTCTAATGAGGGTTTCTCTCTTGGTCATATCAGTCGTGCGCCTATCTTTGATGGGACAAACTATCCCTATTGGAAAGTGCGCATGTCGGTATTCCTAGAGGCCATGGGACTTGACGTATGGGATATTGTTAAACTTGGTTTTACTCCTCCAGATGATCTGACAAGTCACTCTGAAGACGACAGGAGAAAACTGCATTTAAATGCCTGTACGAAAAATGCACTCTTTGCCGGTTTATCTTTAAATGAGTTTAACCGTGTAAGCAATCTCACGACTGCTCACAAGGTTTGGACCACCCTCGAAGAAATTTACGAGGGTACTACAAAAGTTAAAGAGGCAAAGTTGCTCATGGTGAGGCAACGATATGAGACTTTCACAATGTCGTCAACCAAGTCCGTGGACTCCATGTTCACTCGGTTGAATAATATTGTGAATGAACTCAAGGGGCTTGGAGTTGTTTTTACTGACCTTGATATTGTGAGAAAGATGCTCAGGGCTTTCCCAGAAAGTTTTGACACTCTGGTGACGGTTCTCACAAACTCCGACTTGTCGACCACGACACCGACTGATCTCTATGGGAACCTCATCACCCATGAGATGCACAAAAAGGAGAAGATAGAAGCAGCTGAACCCTTGGAGACAAAGAAGAAGGCATTGGCTTTCAAAGCCAACGCTAAGAATGATCCAAGCGGTGGCTCCTCCGATGAAGATCTAGCACTCATGGTAAAGAATACTCAGAAACTTCTGCGCAGGTTACACAAGAAGGGTGTCAACATTGACACACGACCCAAGGGACCAAAGCAAACCAACTTCAAGGACATCATTTGCTATGGATGTCATGAAAAGGGACATATAGCATCAAGATGTCCAAACAAGAACAAGATGTGGAACAAGAAGAAGAAATTCTTCAAGAAGAGCAATAACGCATCCAATGAAGCATGCTTCAGAGAATGGATGTCCGGCGGAGAGAGCTCCGACTCCGACTCTGACGATGAAGAAGGTTGCTCCAAGAAGCTAGCCGGACTAGCTCTGGGCAACACATCGACTAGTTCATCCCTTTGTCTTATGGCTAAAGGCGATGAAAAGGTATACTCTAACGATCCTTCATATGATGAATTAGTTGAAATGATAACCGAACTAAATGAATTTTTTGGAAAGACTAAAAAGAAGTATAAGGCGCTTAAGGAAGAACATTCTTCACTACGCGCTCAATACTCTGAATTGAAAGAATCATATGAAAGCATGCTCATGAAAGATATTTCTAATGCTTCATCTAAAGTAGATGTTTCCACTTATGTGATTTAAATGATACTCCTTCTAGTAGCCATCATATACCATGTGATTCAAATGATACCATCTTAAACGAAAATAATGAATTTAAGGCACAAGTTGAAAAACTTGGAAAAGGTCTAGAAAACTGCTATAAGGAAAAAGTATCTCTTGATCTCATACTTAGTAAACAAAAATGTTCTTTTAGAAAAGAAGGACTTGGATACTTTTCGAAGAAAGGAAAGAAACCAAATACTAAAACTGTGTTTGTAAAAGCATGTAATACATTTTGTTTTAAATGTCATGAAACTGGTCATTCGCATGAAGCATGTCCCTTAATGACTCCAAATTATTTTGATACTTGCTACATGCTTCAAAAGTCGAAGAAAGGTTATACTATAGCAAAGTATGTTGGTGCACCCATGTTAAATAAAAAGAAGAAATCAATTTGGGTGCCCCAAGCTTTGATTACTAACATTGAAGGACCCAAAAAGGTTTGTGTACCTAAAAGGACTTGATTCTTTTTAGGCAGGTGAACTATAAGACAGGTGGGCGGCATTGGGTACTAGACAGCGGATGCTCCGAACACATGACTGGCAACAAGAATTTGTTCACCTTAATAGAGACAACT
Organism: Pharus latifolius; assembly: GCA_019359835.1. Taxonomy (NCBI): domain Eukaryota; kingdom Viridiplantae; phylum Streptophyta; class Magnoliopsida; order Poales; family Poaceae; genus Pharus; species Pharus latifolius. Next base: position 28,019,115 of record CM033329.1, read on the forward strand.
CAAGCGAAAATCAAAAGATCACCTTTGGCGATAATCGTCAAGGAAATATGGTAGGCTTGGGTAAAATTGCTATCTCAAACGATCTTTCATATTCAAATGTTTTGCTTGTTGAATCTTTGAACTTTAATTTGCTTTCCGTTGCACAAATTTGTGATTTTGGTTTTCGCTACAAATTTTATCCCAAAGAAGTTTTAGTTGAAAATTTGAAAGACAATTCTTCGATTTTTAAAGGCTTTTGTTTTGGAAATCTTTATTTGGTTGATTTTCATTCAAAAGATGCATCTCTTTCAACATGTCTTGTCTCCCAAACCTCAAAAGGTTGGCTATGGCATAGACGACTTGCACATGTTGGAATGCATCAATTGAGAAAAATTTTAAAATGTGATTTCGTTCTTGGCTTAAAGGATGTGAATTTTGAAAAGGATAAACCTTGTACTGCCTGTCAAGCTGGCAAGCAAGTAGCTACTTCACATCCGATTAAGCGCATTCTTTCAACTTGCAAACCTTTGGAACTATTGCATATGGATTTATTTGGACCTTCTGAGTTCCAGAGTATCGGGGGTAGCAATTATGGTTTCGTGATTGTTGATGATTTTACTCGCTATACTTGGGTTTTCTTTATTTCTCAAAAATCTGAAAACCCCTGATGTTTTCAAAAGTTTTGCAAAACGTGTCTCCACTGAATTCGAACTATCCATCAAGAAAATCCGAAGTGATCATGGTGGAGAGTTCGTTAATTCAACTCTATTTGATTTTTGTGAATCTCTTGGAATCAAACACGAATTTTCTACTTCTTACACTCCACAGCAAAATGGAGTTGTAGAAAGGAAAAATCGAACACTTATAAAAATGGCAAGGACTATGCTAAGTGAGTATGATACTCCTATTCGCTTTTGGGCTGAAGCCGTGCATACCGCTTTCTATTCTATAAATTGACGTTACTTGCATCCTCTTCTGAATTTGACTCCTTATGAGCTTCTTATTGGGCGTACGCCAAACATTTCTTATTTTCGAGTTTTTGGTTGCAAGTGCTTTATACTTAAGAAAAGAAATTTTGGCGGTAAATTTCAAAGAAGAGTAGATGAAGGCTTTCTAGTCGAATACTCCACCACTAGCAAAGCTTATCGCGTGTTTAACAAAAATACTGGTTGTATTGAAGAATCATGTGATATAGAAATCGATGAAACTAATGGCTCTCAAAAGGAACAAGTCTCTTGTGAAGTTTCAAGTGAAGATCTCCAAGAAGCAGTGAAGAACATGACAATTGGAGACATCAAGCCAAGAGAAGCTGATCAAGAAGATGATGAGATCATTGAGAATGACGACCAAAATGCATCATCATCTCATGTTAATCCTCCAGAACCAAGTCAAGAAGAAGCAGCACAAGAAGAAGCACCAAGGAAACATCAAACGATCACCAAGGATCACCCTCTAGACCAAATATTGGGTGACGTTAGTAAGGGTGTTCAAGCTCGCTCTCGTATTGCTGCATTTTGTGAACATCATTCTTTTGTGTCTTCTTTAGAACCTAAACATGTTAATGAAGCTTTAAACGATCTTGATTGGATAAATGCCATGCATGAGGAACTTAACAAATTTTCTAGAAATGAAGTTTGGACTTTAGTAGAAAGACCCAAGGATCATAATGTAATTGGAACAAAATGGGTCTTCAGAAATAAGCAAGATGAAAATGGAGTTGTAATTAGAAACAAAGCTCGTCTTATTGCTCAAGGTTTTACTCAAGTCAAAGGTTTAGACTTTGGCGAAACTTTTGCACCTGTGGCAAGACTTGAAGCTATTTGTATACTTCTTGCTTATGCATCATGTTTTAATATCAAATTATTTCAAATGGATGTTAAAAGTGCTTTCTCAAATAGTGAAATTTTTGAACTTGTTTTTGTTGAACAACCTCCTGGTTTTGAATATTCTAAATTTTCCAAACCATGTGTATAAATTGTCTAAAGCTCTCTATGGTCTCAAACAAGCTCCTCGAGCTTGGTACGAGCGACTTAGAGACTTTCTTTTATCAAAAGGTTTTAAAATTGGGAAGGTTGATACAACTTTGTTTACAAAGAAAATTGACAAAGACTTGTTCATTTGTCAGATATATGTTGATGATATTATCTTGGGATTTACTAATGAACATTTCTGTCATGAGTTTGGAGAGATGATGTCTAGGGAATTCGAGATGTCTATGATCGGTGAGCTAAGCCTCTTCCTCGGACTTCAAATCAAGCAACTCAAGAATGGTACGTTCGTGAGTCAAACAAAGTACGTGAAGGACTTGCTCAAGCGTTTTGGGATGGAAGACGCTAAGGCAATAAAAACCCCCATGGCGACAAATGGACATTATAACATGGACAAAAGCGGAAAATCGATGGATTCTAAACTCTATAGGTCTATGATTGGTAGCTTGTTGTATCTTAGTGCATCTAGGCCTGATATCATGTTTAGTGTGTGCTTATGTGCTAGATTTCAATCAGATCCTAAGGAATGCCATTTAATTGCTCTTAAAAGAATCCTTAGGTATTTAAAATACTATCCCAGTTTAGGTCTTTGGTATCCGAAAAATGCAAATTTTGAATTAATTGGATATTCGGATTCTGATTATGCTGGGTGCAAGATTGATCGTAAAAGCACATCAGGTAGCTGTCAGCTGTTGGGGAGATCATTAGTTTAATGGTCCTCTAGGAAACAAAATTCTGTAGCTCTCTCCACAGCTGAAGCTGAATATGTATCTGCAAGCTATTGTTGTGCTCAATTATTATGGATGAAGCAGACATTTTTGGATTATGGAATTATATTTGATAAAGTGACACTCATGTGTGATAATGAAAGTGCCATAAAAATTACAAATAATCCTGTTCAGCATTCTAGAACTAAGCATATTGTAATACGGCACCATTTCATTAGAGATCATGTGGCAAAAGGAGACATTGATGTGAATTATGTCAGAACAGATATGCAACTAGCAGATATTTTCACAAAACCCTTAGATGAATCAAGATTTTGCTTTTTAAGAGGTGAACTGAACATTATTGATATATCTAATGCTAGTTGATGTGCTATTTGTATTAAATAATATTATTTTATTTCCTCTCTGGTCTTAATCTGCCTCTGGTCGAAATTGACCAAACTGACAGGCAGTTCATCTAGCTGGCAGTCAGTTTAGTGCTTAAGAGCCTGTTCTTAGCCTCTGGTCGAAGTCGTTGACCTTGCTAACAGTCAGTTTCACAAACTGGCTGTCAGTTATGTGCAATTGATTTTGGTCGTAGCTCCTGCTCGTTTTCGAGTCTCAAATTGACTGTCAATTTCAAAACTCAGTTCTGCGAACTGACTGTCAGTGTGGTACACTGATTGTCAGTTCCAAGTTTCTGGTTTTGGAATTGACTATCAGTATATCTAACTGACTGTCAGTTGCGGGCTCCCGAACCCTAAAAACCCTGTTTCTTCTTTCGTGTCCCCTTGCCTCCTCCTCTCGCCGCCACTGTTTTTACCATCCCCTCGTCGCTGTCCCGTCGCCGTTGTCCCTAGCCTCGTCACCGGCATCTCTTTGACCCTGCACCGTGCGCCGCCGCCTTTTATTGCGCCACCACCGCATCTCGCCGCCGCCGTTTCGCCACCCCATTTGCCGTGCCGTAGCTTCGCCGTGCGCTGCTCGCCGGCGGTGAGACCCTCTGGTGTTTCCCCAAACTGTGCTGTGCCTCTTCTCCTCGGCTGATTTGATCTTTGTTGCCACCTAATCGTCGTCGTCGGCCTCCTCTGCTCGGTTCTTCTCCCTGTTCAGGCCCCTGTTTTCCTTTCTCTTCTCTCTTTTTGGCTTCGACCATGTCTGATCAATCGTCCTCGTCTCGACGTGTGGCTCATCGTAAGAACGCCGCAAACAGCCAGCGTTCATCGGGTCAGACATCCGAGAACCCGCCTTTGGCTCCGCCTGAGCGTGTCCCCGTGGATTACTCCCGGTGGCACGCTAGCCGCCTTCGCACACTCCGCTCCACAAACCCCTACCTGCTGCCGCGTCCCATTGGTCGCGACTCGTGCAAGTTGTTACCTGCTATAACAACTTGCACCTCGATCTGTTCAACAGTGTGCACAGTCGTGCACCCATTTTTGCTCACCACTCTCTATCGTTAGGTACGATCGCCTCTTGCACAGGCATCGTCACCCTCGCAGACGTCTTTGGCTCCGTAGGGATCCGCGACCTTGTCGCCGATTCTTCTCTTCACTGGGCTGACAGGCCCATCCGTCAGTTCTATTCCACCGTCTTCATTTCACCTCAGTGCGATTTCATGACCTTCATGACGGGCCTCCATGTCTACATCGTCACGAAGGAGCAGATTGAGACAACGCTTGGACTGGTTCGCCCTCCTTCTGGCCGCCAGCTCCACACTCTTCCTGATCTCGAGCGTCGGGAGGTGGCCATGCTCTATTCCAGCCCCTTCCAGCTCTGTCACATCACTGGCCTACGCCGCGATGTTGACCTGGCCTTGCGGATGCTCTGTCTCACACTGGTCCCATGAGCGGAGATAGGGCTAGGATCATTTATCTGGCCCTCCACGTCTTGATTTCTATCTTTCAGGAGGAGCCATTCGACGTTGCTGATCTCATCATCAGTGAGATTCAGCACGTCCTTCTCTCTCCGCGCCATCAGTTAATATATGCTCCGTATATCATGGTGATGCTCCTGCATATCCGGGCGGTCGATTTTGAGCTCCCAAGGCCCCATCATCCTATGCTCTTCTATCCTCCGGGCCAGGATGATCGCTGGCTCGGTGCTCGCCATGCCGCAGCTGCTGGCCCTGATTCTCCCGCATCAGATGATGATGCTGCGGGGGAGTCAGTGGACGAGGCTCCAGCACCGGCTGCAGGGACAGGCACCGGATCTGCATCCTCTTCTAGCTCTCTGCTCGATCAGGTGATCCAGGTGTAGCAGCAGATCCTCAGGACCCAGGCAAAGCATCATCAGATGTTGCTTCGCTTGCTCACTCAGCAAGAGTAGATACTGCGTCACCTGCTTGCGTCAGATTCTCTGGTCCCTCGCAAGAGGGCCCGACCTACATCCTCTTCGCCAAGCTTTTGTTCAGGACTAGCTGCTCCAGGACCTTCTACTCTGGCTCCTGCGGCTCCAGTACCAGCTTCTCTAGCTGCAGCTGCTACTCCTCCGGTGTCCCCAGTCGTCGACCCGACTACATCTCCAGCAGGCTTCGGAGACATTGCAGTTTTAGGGCTTTCTGATGATGAGCCTTAGGCTCTTTTTGTGTATTTAGCTCCCTTTTTGAGCTTGATGCCAAAGGGGGAGAAGTGTTTTGGAGATATTGGACATTATATGTCTTTAGTTTTCATTTTATGGATATATATCTTATATGCATTTATGTCATGGATGATTGGATATGGATATTTAGTTTATTATATATCTGATTGGATATGGATATTTGGTTTATTATATATCTGTGTTTTTGGATATGATGTTTTGATATCTCTTTATGCTCTGATACTGGTTATGATGGTATATGTCTGATGCTCTGATAGCTTTGATATATATGTGTTGGTTTATGCTCTGATACTATTTGATATGATGAGATACATATATTCAAGGGGAGTTATTTCATTTATCTTTTATCGAACACTTGTTGTCATCAATCATCAAAAAGGGGGAGATTGTTGCATCTAGGCCTTCATGTCTAACCCTAATTTTGATGATTAATGAAAACTAAGTGTTTCGGACTAACTGTGTTTCTAAGATTTTTTGATACAGAGCATGTTCGGGAAGAAATGCATGATGATCAAGGTGAACCCGACGTAAAACGAAAAAGCACAAGTCACAAACAAACAAGGTCAAGACGCAAAACGAGAAATGCAAAGCGCCTAAGGTAATGAGTTTTTATTTTTACTGATCTCGGTGTTTGGAGGTTGATCGGTTTAGAGAAGATTTTATTTTTAGATTTAACCATACTATAAAGAGAAGTTGCAAAGTCCTCTCTACACTTCCTACAGTGAACCGAGGAACTTAGGTCATTGCATTGCATTCTTCTCAGTTGGATTTGATCTGAATTTGGTTTTGAAAGATTTGGATTTTCAGTTGAGTTTTTGACAATAGAAGAGTTTTTCAAATTTCTAGAAAGATCTAGGCCGATCTGATTTTTTCTTCTGTTGACAAAAATGTAGCCCTTAAAATTATCTTTCAAACGAGCTATTAAACACCTCTTTTGGTATTCTGAATTTAAAGATATAGCTGTTTTTGTTCAGGCTGACAGTCAGTTTGCTGAAGTGACTGTCAGTTTGAATGTCAGTTTGTGTTAATTGACAATTGTCCAGAGAGTGTGTTTTTCGGGCCAAAATTTTTTTGTACTAAACTGACGGTTAGTTTGTCCGTACTGACTGTCAGTAGGGGTTTCGACCACAGTCTTTTTTATCTGAGTTTTCCTTTGTGCTGGTCGATATTTTTGGTCGAACTGACTCTCAGTTTGCCTAACTGACTATTAGTTGGGGGTTTCAAGTTTCCTTAAATGACCACAAATGGCTAGCTATTTTTTATCTGTAAATTTTGTCGGCCGTTGTGCACGTAACTGATTGTCAGTTTCATGAACTAACTGTCGGTTTGTGTTGCTGATTTTCAGCCCTTGGTCCAACGGTTCTTTTGATCCTTGAGGCTATAAATAGGGGCTTTGGGCATGTGTTTTATACAACAAGCAGCCTTCTAGTCATATTCACTCTTGAGCTTTAGTGTTTTATACAAAATCTTGATCTTTTGATCAAGTCGAGTGTTTTCTGATCCACTGAGCATTCCAGTTCATTGCATTTGCATACTTGTAGTTTCTCGGTGCGTGTTTTGAGGTCTAGAGAAGACCTCGCTACCTATTACTCTTGGTGAGCGCCCTCACCTAGACGGTTCGGAGGCGTGGCCGTTGATCTCTCCGTTCGAAGATTGTTGAAGAGGCTCGGCAAAGTTGTACAAGGCATCGGTGCTCGCCTTTTCGGAGTGGACAAGGAGCAACTGTAACATCCCAAGTTTTGGGGTGAAAAGTTTCTTTCTTAAAAGTCATGCATGCATATGTCTCTTCTAGATCAGCCAAATCAACTCCAGCTTTATTCTGTTCTAGCCCTAAAATCTCCAAATTTTACCTGTGAACCCCAAATCAAGATCAGATTGTTCAGATATGATCTATCAGTTATCCTAAATCCAAAGTGATGAGACCATGTACATCATGGTTATGACCAAGATGACATCAACATGGTGGTCATCAAGATGTCATCGTCCGCCACCTTGGCCAGGACGCGAAAGCTGGCAGCACGTACGTCGTCTGGATTTTGTGCTGTTGCCGCCACAAGTTCGGCCTCCACCTTGGCCACCTCCCCAAACACAAGACGTGCTCAAGAAAGGCGCCTCTACACCTCTAAGGTCGCACAAGCCACGTCGCTCCAAGGCCAGCCCACAAGTGAGCTCAATTCATCCGCGAGTCCGGTTCGGCCATCTGCGCGTAGTCCAACTTCAAATGGACGTACAGGCCACATACGAAGTCCGTTTTTGATGTTCTTGGACTCTACGGACAAGAGAACGACGAGAGTTTTCCAACAGATCCAGTCCCATGTCCAAATTCCTTACTAATCAACAGAAATCGTCAAAACAAGATTACGACCAGAATCTGACGTGCGCTGCGACGCTCCACTTTGGGCCCAAGGCCCATGTACCCCTAGGGTTTCCTCCTCCACCCCATGGCCGCCCCATACAGTATATATATGGCCGCCATGGCTGCCGTTTAGATTTGGGTTTTGCTTAGATCAATTCTGTCTTTGAACAGTATCGCCATTCATCGGTTTGTGAGACCCCAACTCGTGAGCTTCATCCTCAATTGCAAATTCAGTTGCATCTTTCTCGTTCTTGCTTGTGTTCTCGATTCGCATGCAGTGATAAGCCTTCTTGGCGAGGTCAAGCGTGTTTGTGCATGGTTGATAACCAACGGAGCCGTGGTGTAGCGATTGCTGGGTTCGGATCGGTTCTGATCGGAAGCCGGATCGTCAACGTCGAGTCTCCACCAATCGACTTACCTCTACCTGTCGGAAGATCGGGCCACCGTGCGCATCACAAAGCCTTCAGAACCCAGATTCAATTTTATCCCTAACTTCCAGATTTATCAACTCCTTTCTGTTTTCGAAAACAGAAATATCTTATATTACCTAAATACCCTAAGTTTCAGAAATTCAGATTTAATCAAAATCTTAGCCAAGATCAGACAAGATTATTCTTGGATTATGATCAAGGGTATGCCAATACCTTAATCCAAAAAGTTGGCAGTTAGATTTCATCATCTAAACCTTTTTCGCAAATCAGTCCAAGAATTTCGCAGATCAGTCCTTTTTCTAGATTTTCCAGAAGCCTGAAAAGGCAAAATGTTGCGAATCATCTCCAAATTCAAATCTGATTAGGGAGCACCTCCCAAATGCTTTTCAACACGAATTCTTCTTTTATGAGTATCTCAAAATCAAACCCTAAATCCCAGAATTCGAAATCAATTGAAATTCAGACTTATTTTACCCTAATCTACTCTGTTTTCAGTTCATATCAAAAATCATCCAAATATCTCAAATTTTATCTTCTATTTGTGCCAAATCATCTGTTGAATCAAGCCTACCAAATTAATGCAATTAAATTCAGATCAAACCTTCCAAATCTTCAGATTTGCAATTCAGCCCAAAATCAAGAATCTGAAATCACAAATCAGTCCAAATTCGACCAGGGCAGTAGCCAGTTCAAGACCAGAGCTCGCCGTGGTTTCCTTGCGCCGTGCACGCTCACCGCCGGCCAAGTCCAGCCTACAATTGTGCTCGTGCATGTTTGTTCTTGCTATTGCGCACGCGTCCGCGTCTCAGCCATCGCCGTGGCAACACCGTGGCAGTGCCGTTGAGCAGCAATTGCTTCCGCGCGCGACCAGCAGCAGCTGTTGTCAGCAACTCCTTTCCACGTTGCTTTGCATTGCCGGCTTGTGTCACCAACGCCTTGCATCGCCCGACAATGTTGAGTACTAATGAGCCGACAAATTGATCAATAGTCACCTCGCCTGAGCGCCATCGCGTCACCGCTCGCTGTTGTTGCAGCTGCGCCCGGCAGATCATGTCACTGACGCCAATTCATTGCTGCTATCTCCTTGCAAGAATCGCCCTCTGGTCTATATAAACAGCCAACACTTGTACAATCTCCTCTTCACCAAAACTTAACCAAATTTCCAAATCACCTCCGCTGCAGTCATCTTCTCCGGCGAGTCCAGCAAGAGGCTTCACGGTGCCAGATCATTCCACAGCACCTTCTGCCAAATTAACAGCATCAGTGAGTTCCCCTTATCTCCCTCATCATGCTGTACCACTTAATTGAATTATCTTGCATCTTATCGCCGGTGATCGCCGGAAATTCCCGATTGCCCTGTTCCGGCAATGCAGGCCAATTTACCTCGAATCAACTCTCGATTCTGTAGAAGAAGATGATCAGTGAGCCATTTACAGCAAGCCTATGCATCAAGATCTCCAGATTGAGCTCGAATCGAAGCTTCCCCAATTTTGAGTTTCTCCAGTCTCCGGCGATCGTCGCCAGTCCACACCGGCCATCCTCCGACCAAATTGATTGTACAGATAGCTTACTCATACCTCTCTTTCACTCTCCAAGCTTGGAATTGAGTTCAAACCTCCTACAGCAAAAACCCCCAAATTGTATGTCATCTTCTCCGGCACTGTTCACCGGAAACCTATTCCTGGCCGTTTCAGCTTGATCCACTTTGTCTTTCAGGTGTGCTTCAACATCTTGAGCATATTTGTCTTCTAGCCCGATCTCTGAAACTGTCCAGATTTCAAGTTATAGCCATGCCAAAAACCTTGTCCAGTGGCTTCACTGTGCCGTGTCACCACCACACTTCCTTACTCATTTTCATCACTTTCCAGCCATTTCCTGCCCTAGATTCTGTTGAATGATTTGTTCCTGTTATCATTGCCTACCTTCCAGACAAAGTGGTGCATCATTTGGAGCCCTATATCAAAAGTTATGCCAAGCCCTAGTTTCTGGCCATGTCAAGATCAATGCCAGACTATGTCAGTCAGTGGCAATAGCCCTTTTCACTTCCTTCCAGATGTGCATTTCGAGCATAACTTTGTCCCTTAGATTCCTGAAGTTGTGATCTACAATTTCTTCTTCTATCACAACTTGATTTGAGCCCTTGAAATGCATTTTATGCTAAACCCTAGTTTTTGACACTGTCCCAGTGCATGCCAGCCAATGGCATTGACCTTGTTTACCCACTTCTGATTGTGCATTTTGAAAGCCACTTTGCCCACTGAATTTGTAGAGTTATCTACACTTTCTTCTACTGTCACAACTTGAGATAAGCTCTCTAGCTTTTCTTCAAGTTATGTCAAAGTCTTCATCCGAATGTCAATCTACTGACATTCGCTGTTTTTGATCAATCCAACCACAAAACTGATGTTCTTATTGCAACCTTGAGATCCTAAGAGCATCTAACACCCATTCTTAGCCAATTCCTTGAAACCCTAGAATCTCAACTCAGTTCAGCTTGCAATCTCAATTATCTCCAATATCATTCAATCATTCTTGTAAAGCATATCTGCAAATAGATCATAAATCATTTTAATATAATAAGTAATTATTGTGTGTATTGTTTGGTTTGTCGTCGAGCAGATCCAGAAGCTAAGTTTGAGGACTTCACTGTTGACCCGTCATCAACTGCTGTTTCTTACGACGCGGAAGGCACGTCATATCCTTGGTCATCTTGAACCTATATTTTAAATGTTGCTATAACATAACCTTGAATATAGATAATATTGCATGTGAAATATTGAGAATGGTTGATTTATGAATTGGCAGTACTAGACTGGTTATCTGTGAAATGTGAAATAAACAAGTTTTGAGCCATGAACTATTATATATGTATATACTTATATTCATGAAATAAAACCCCTAGCCGTGACCAGAAAAATAGTATGGAAGGCGGTAGCACTGGAGGTGCTAAACTGCGAAGGATAGCAGGCACTGAAGGTGTAGGGTTGTGGATGGTCTGGTCACTGGCATATAAGGACTAGAACCTTGTGTTGTGCGTCTAGTGGCATGAACAACGTGCTAACCGCAAGCCTGGTATGGGACAGGCCTGAACAAGTACTTATGTGGATCGCACACGAAACCCCTGCATGAGATGTGTAGTGATGCATGAATGACATAAGGGACGGTTCCCACAATATCACTGAAGGTGATCTGGTACGTTGACCCAGCAATGGGGAAATATGAGTAAGGGTGGGGGTATAACCCGCCACAACTATGGTTCGCGAGAGATCCACAGGGTCAGGGGTGAATTGTGAGTGATACATAACAAAAGTTCTTGTTATTTCCACCTTGCCGCTCACAGTATGAAGTGAGTCAGGGGTCCAATCATTATGTTATGATAGGAAAGGCTTGAAAGTGGAATATCTTGCTGGTAAATTGGTACCTCTCTGCAGAGTTAAAAACGTATTCGAATACTCCGTGCTCCCGGGTTTTATAGGAGTCTGCTGCGGTGGATTAAATCCACGGGGTGTGACACAAGTATTATTTTCTAAATAAAATGTGTTAAATCAAGATTACCCAAATGACATGTGTTGTCATGATAAGGAGTGCTGCCGTGGGCTGTCGTGTGTCGACGTGTCGCGGTAGTGCTATAATCTAGTGAACATGAATGATGATGTTATATTATGAAAGGTGCTGCCATGAGATGAGGTATGAAGGAAAAAGATTATTTTATAAACACCCATAATTCTTGACTAGTCTAGGTTCATATCATCACTACTATATGTATCTACTCTTACCTATGACTTGCTGAGTACGTAAGTGCTCACCCTTGCAACCTACAAATCAGTAGATGGAGCGTTCAATGATCAAGATGAAGGCATGAAGAACCTTGTGGATCCAGAAGGAGGAGAGTCAGTCCCGTCATTGTCCTGATGTGTGTTGTTCTGCCGTCCACTTCTCTTTGTGGGTGGGTCATCTATCTTCTGCTGTGTAGATGTTATTTTGCTAAACCAAGTATGGCGCGAAGGCATTGTAATCTTCTTATGTAATATCAAGGCAAGCAGGCCACACTGCTTAAATATTTTGTAAGTTACTTTGTTGCAATCTGAATATACTCCTATGCTTGACTTATCCTGAGAAGTCAAGGGTTGGTGTATGCTATGCATGTATGGGACTAGCTACAGCGAGCTAGGTCTTTACAGGAGTAGTCGTAGTCCCAGTTTCGAGGCGCGACAGCAACCAATAGTGGATAATATCCTTGGTGGGTATTGAGGCAAAACTCAAGTGACTTGAGTGCTTCAACGAGGATTAGTGGAGATTGGGCGAGTCTCCGATACCTCCGTAAAAATCGATTGTGTTTGTCTTCTCTTTGTTGTTCAATTGTTATTTGATTTTGTTTTAATCTAAAGTTTCTTTAAAAAGCCTCATATTCACCCCCCTCTAGTCGGCATCCTTGATCCTACAACAAGCAGGCATAAGAAAGCACTGAAGAGCGACATCGCAACTATAGCCTCTACCATGCTTTGTAAACTTTGACTTTGCCATTGTCCGAACATAGATTTGAACGCTATGGCGAAAGATGCGACCTTTGATAGACAAGGCCAACTTGATGTGATCATGACCAAGGTCAAGCCTTTGATAGAAAAGCTATTGCACGACCTCGGCCTTTCTTAAATGTAATTCCTCTTATTGTAAAGATTTTTATCAATGGAATGGAAAAACTTCTTTCTATGTTGGAATTTTTGTTTCATATAGCTTGCAAATTCACATGATTAGCAAAGAAACGAATGAACGAATGAAAAGAGAAAAGTACTTAGTTTACTAACCAAATGTTATGATTATATTCCCCTAGCCGCCTCATGTGACCAGTGATACCAAAGACGTAGTATAATGGTCATAAGATAGTTTCTTGGCCAAAGGAGACCATAGCTTATACGATCAGGACATTCTAGCAAGTATCTTATGTGATAAGAATTGGCTTAAAAAGAGATGTCTTAGCTAGATGTGACCATAAGAACAGAAATAACTGACTCAGTACAAAGATTTAAGCTTTTTGCTAACTAATAGCCACTCTAATGATCAGAACATGCTTATCTATTCCCCATGTGGCAAATAACCCTATCTCTTTTCGATAGGGTTATTACTGGCCAACGGTACTCCTTGAGCACCTTTCCTACATAGGGTTCCTTCAACCAATCTGTATAGTCGTGCTTTTCTAACTAACTGATCATTCTCAGTTTCGTCCTCCAGCATGGTCCCATGCGCAAGATAGTTCCTCAATGGTAGGATCCAATCTGCTTCATGTTCGAGGGCGGCAACGTTAGTCATCACCTCAGGTGCCTCTGTGGTGGTCACGATTGAGGGCTATTTTAAGTGCTCAATGACATTCCTGCCGGGTCGAATGAGCGTGAGGAACCAATCTTTGACAATTGGTCTGCGAGTATATTGTCTCTTTGCGGGACAAATTGAACTTCAAAATTACTAAAGTATTTTTCCAATTTTCTCACTTCGTCCAAGTATAGAGCCATTGTCTCATGGGAACATTGCTATTCCTTATTCACCTGGTTTACGATTAGTTGTGAATCTCCCTTCACCACTAATTGAGGGACTGCAAGGGATTTGGCTACTCGAAGCCCAGCCAGAAGACCTTCATACTCTACTGCGTTATTGTTAGCAACAAACTGTAATTGTACGACATACTGGAGCTAGTCACCATGAGGCGTAATTAAGACTTCTCTAGCCCCCTGACTGATAGATATTTGTTTATACCTTTTACTAGTCGAACGAGACAACAAAAGAGAGAGCCAAATAATCTTCCTTCCTATGGTCGTAGGACACCACGGGAAGAGATAATGAGCACGTCTAAGATATTCTAGATTTAGTCCAACCGCTACAGATGTTTATCTTATAGATACGATCACTAATCTTTACGATGTTAATACTTATCATCAAAAGAGTACATAGTTGAATGGACCCTCTTACCTATGATCACCCTGATTGTAGAGATAAGGTCGTAGCCAATACACGACCAAATGTACCTTGTCGGTGAACCAAAACCTGGAAGCACCTTTGAGACGAAGGGCTGGTTGAGAATCCATATGCCGACCACAGTCTAAAGGCCTGATGGTTGTCAATTCGACCATACCTAATGGTTATGTTTATTCGACCATACCCAGTGGTTATGCTTATTCGACCACAACCTTTGGATACCTTGACCCTTTATTTTCCTAGGAATATCACAACTCCCTGATATGGTAATCGTCAAGAAGGTAAATGCACAATCATAAATGTGCAGCCACTCATAATTACACATCAATGACCAGAGCATGTCCTTCGCCCGGCGACCCTTCCATTCTATAACTGATGAACTTCAACAAGCAATAAAAGAGAGAGGTCAAGGATAGAGAAGGGGACCAAGACCTGATCTGACCTAACCTGAAGGGGTCTTCGACAAGAAAAGAGAAGGATACAGAACCAATAGAGGTTGATAGAGAATAGGAGATGAGTTTTTAGTCCATTCAAGAACAACTCTTATTTTTCTCTCTAATCCTTTACACTTTTAGTGAAATCACAAAGGAGTAGGGCTATTACTCAGTCTCCGAGGGCCTGAACCTGTATAATTCCTGTGTCTCCGGTGCATCTATATTTGTGGTACTTCCTCTAGGTGATTGTTAGAAGTGCTTTGCTACGTGACTATTAAATCTTGTGTAAGTTCGGCTTGGAACTTTGTTTTAATCGTCGACAGCTAGCGCCCACCCTAGGGCTCCGTCAAATCATTCTTCTTCATCGCCTGAGGTTATCGTGTCTATAGATCATCATGTCTTGTCTGCATGATTTCGAGAATGATTTTGATATCGAGGATTGCATGGACATTGACATGGATGATGATACTCTTCCAATGGAAGAAGATGATGTTGCCTTAAAGCCTTGCGTCGATGAGAATCTTTCCCAGGGCCTAGTTATCGACCACAAATCAAAGCAAGCAATTCACTCATCTTCAGTGAGTCCTGCCACGACCGAAGGTGAGTATGTGCCACAACCCATCACCTTGACTAATGCAGGTGTTGAAGATCCTGATTTTTTAACATCAAAGCTGGTTAAATCCAATGATCATCATGCGTTAAGTCTAGAAGATTCTACTCCAGATAGTCTTTATCCTATCTTTGACTTCAAGCACGACTTGGACGAAGAGGATATGTTTTCTCTATCTGAGGTCTCAGCTCCCCGGGAAGTTGCCGGAATTTTTGAGGAAACTCCTGAGCAACATCTTGCTAGGAAGGAGGCAGACCATAAAATACAAGAAGACGAAGCTCGCGAATAGCGAGAGGCCTAGGTTCGCAAGTCCACAGTGGGAACTGTGTGTCTTGAACAAATTCACCAAGATACTGCTACCCATGACTTTGGTCCAGGAACATCTCATCAACGACATGACGACAATTGTAGTTGTGATCGAATGCCGCTCTCAGCCCCAGAGTACTCCCCGACGACTAACGCGATGCTCGTAAGAACACCTTTAGCTCCTCAAAGGAGTACTCAAGATTGCATCCATGTGATCGCAGAGGCACTCCGTAACCCTCTTGCTGGTTTTGTTAATGATGACGGGGTGACATTCGCAAGAGTTCTTGCAGAAAACCTTGACAGAGATGCATCAGATGTAACTCCTATGGCATCATCGCGGTTGGTAACTATTCCCGGGAAGGGAGTAGCGGTCATCATAACCAGAGTGGGCGTAATCATGTACGATCGGCACCAGACCATCGTGGCCATGACAAGATTCAGAGGATTGGTTATTCTTGTGGTCATATTCGTGGTCTGATGCGTTCATGTTTGGGACAATAACAAGAAGTCCCTCATACCACTTCTTTCCATGGCCACGCTGATGGTCGTGACGATTGACAGCCACAGACATCTTACGTGGGCTGTAAAGTTTTTTTTGCCTAGACTGCGAGCAGTGGCCTGGCCGAAAAAGTTTAAACCTGCCATGATCGAACAGTTTGATGGAACCTAAAATCCATGTGAGTTCATCCAGATTTATGTTACTGCCATCCAGGCAGCGAGAGGAAATAAACGAGTAATGGCAAATTATTTGCCTATGGTCCTTGAAGGTCCAGCCTAGACCTGGTTGTTCAACAAGTTGGAAGGATCGATTTACAATTGGAAAATGTTGTGTGATGCCATCGTCAACAATTTCCAGAATTGTTATGAGAAGCCTGGCAAGGAGGATGATCTTCATCATCTTCGCCAGACTTTGACCGAAATGCTTCAGTAATTTGTCAAGAGATTTGTGGGAGTAAGAAATACTATATCTCTGAAAGTTTGGTTATCAGAGTCTTTAAACATAGCGTTCGATACCAAAGATTTACGAAGGACTTAAACATCCATCCACCACGATCAATGTCAGAACTTTTTGACATGGCTGATCGATATTCCGACATAACCGATGCTGTGGAATGGAATAGTGTCGACGATTCGGACTTGGGGTCCTTAGTCGAACTTATGCAGAATTTGTAGGTTGTGAGACCTTTCAGGGTGTCCCTCCGGGAAGGTATGATGAATCAAAGATAACTAGAGCACAGAGAGATTTATACAGGTTCGGGCCCTCGATGGTGGGAGTAATAGCCCTACGTTCTGTTGGGATTTTACTATGTATAGTAGAAAGAATTACAGAATTATGGAAAAGATCTTCACAGGCGAAGGTTTTTCTTATGTGTTTGTACAAGACAACGCCTGGAAGGCTTGTTAAAGCTATCTAACTGAGACTACTGTCTTCTGTTTCTTTGAGTGTCTTGATGGTTTGATCCGATGATCTGATCATCGACCTCTTCCCCCCTCTCCTTGTTTGACGCATTGGGTTACCCCTTTATACTGGTCGAAAGGGTGCCAAGTCGTAACGACATCGAACAGTTGCTTGGATACAGTTTTGGCAACTGCCTTTAACCTCCACGCAAGTTTAACACGTGTTAATCATGGATAACTACACGTATTAACCTCCTGACGGTTGTTTCCATACGTGGAAGGATCTTCGGGATACTCGGGATATTCCTGTAGTAGGGATAGAACAATCCCGCGTCCCAAGGTCGAAGGTGTTCTGACCGTGCGTTGTTTGATGATCGCGCAGCATCTGCAGTCTTCTGTTCGTGCATAGCACACGAACTCCTGATCGCACACTAGCCACGGTCTGATCGCGTAAAGCCTGCGACCACATGCCTGTGCTACTCAGACTAACTTGAGTTTGCATCATCAGACATTTATCTGATTCGAATGCATCCTGAACCAGTCGTGTATTTATTTGAACTAGCTCGGGTATCAATCCTCGTCATCTAGCCCCCAAATTTGAAGAGAACAAAGAGACGTGTTTGCTTCAAATTTCAAGACTTACATCGGACACTTAACCCGATGCTTCAAATCCTCCAGTTAGTGGCGCACTAAGTGTGGCGTTTGGTTCCCCGAGACGTACTCTGGGTAATACGCGACGGGTAATGATGGCGCCGTAGAAACATTTTTTTTAACCCGAGGTAAAATTGTAAATGCTTTAAAGACCCGAGGCATTTTGAAACTAAACCGTCACCCCGGCGGCTATAAATACCGAAGCCTTTGGACTTCAAAGCTCCACAATTCTTCTTCCCGGCTAAGTCACTTCTAAAGCCATCTTCCCTTTCTTATACCACTCGATGGCAGACCAAAACATCATCGAGATTGAGAGTGATGAAGAAGAAGTTTCACTTGAATTCGAGCAGAATTTGTAGATGTCCAAAGATCTGTCTCCTTCAAGGAAGAAACCCAAGGTTGACGAGGGATCCTCCAGCAGAACAAAGGTGAATGATGCATCATTGCTCTCTCTTCCTTTGGTTCCCATCGTTCTTCCTGTTCATGCACCTCAGCAGGTCGAACTTTCATCTCCACCTTTGGAGGGACGTTCTTCTCAGCTTTCTCCATTTCATCCCAATGATCCATGTTTTTGTTCGGGTGATCAATTTTCTGGTTGGCAAGTTGTACTTTCGCGACTAGATGATCTTCAACTTGTGTTGGGGAAGCAATCTTCTGGTAGGAAGGTTTCACTTCCACCATATGATGATCCTTAACCTTTATCGGGTGATCTACTTTCTGAGGGAACTATATCAACCTGTCACTTGCGAGGACAGGTAATTATTTCTATCTCCTTTTGCTCGTTGTTACAATTAGTGCAACTAACACTTGCAAATGAAGGAGATCGGAGCCCCCAGCGATCAGCCTGTTGAGATCCTGCCCCCCTCCCTCGGACAGACTCTCCAAGGGGAAAAAGAGGCTCTGGAGAAGAAGACCGAAGAGATGTCTTCGGCGATTCTGCATTTAGCATAATGTTTTGAATGATCCTGTGAAGAGGCACGCCAATTCCGTCGGGAGAGGGACCACGCTCAACAACAGCGAGAACTCTCTGATTTGATTAGGAATAATAGCGCATTTCTTGTTAGGGATGATGTAGATAGGCTTAGAGTAGTTGCTAGTTCCTTGGGGGTTGTCAGTGTACAACATGTCCTTAGGAGAACTTTGTAAACTCCTCTCGGATCAGGTCGACGCTCTGGTCACTGGTATCCCTTTTATATGTAAAGATTGTCAGAAATAAAGATTTCTTTTACCTTACATATGATATGGATATTCTTTACAACTTTTGTGTGAAAACATGGCCACAAGCAATGTCTTTATGACCACTCATAAATAGGTAAATTCTAGTACTGCGACCAGAAACACATTTTAAATGTCATACCACGAGTAGCGCTGATACTGCGATAAGACACAAAGCCGCAGTTAGAACTGAAGTTCGATCTGGAAGATTACTACAGTCAGAACCGAAATTCGATCAGATTATCACTTCGACTAGAATTGGAGCCCAATCAGAGACATAGTTCAGATAACATAGCAATCTGATAAAAAACATCCGTACATCCAACAATTGGACCATAGAATATCTTTACGATCGATTCGTGAAAGTTTACAAGAAACATGAAGGAAAACGTCCTCTGAAAACCTTTGTAGAACTTTTCACATTTTTGTGCCCATTTTTAATCCTCAAATTCGAAACAAAGAAGGCCTTTCGTTTCGAATTCGGTGCAGGAAGCGCATAACGGGTTTACCAGAGAAAACATCCATTATGGGAAATCAATAGAATATTCAATGGAACGTTACCCTCAGTGGTGCACCTCCTCGGGCCTATAAAAGGAGCAGGTAGCTTCTTGAGGAAGCCACGCACCCAGCCCCCAGCCTTAGAGCCGATCGGTCCATCACACGGAGGAGAGCTTGATAGCATTGGAGAAGGAAGAGATCCTTCCCCCAAGATTGCTAATCAACTGGCGACCCGTGGGGAAAGATCAAGAAACCCCAATTGTCCAAGAGGGCGAGTTGGTGGTCTTCGAAGAATACCTGAGGTGCGGGTTCCGGTTCCCTGAGAGTCGATTCTTGAAGGGGATCTTGGAGCACTATGGGTTGGAGTTGGTGAATCTCCACCCAAATGCTGTCCTGATCTTGGCGGTCTTCCAGCACCGGTACGAAGCCTTCGTCAGAGTGTATCCCAGCGTGGATCTCTTCCGACGTTTCTACTACTCGGCGTGGTCAAAGGGCACCAACACCGCCGGATGTATTTACTTCCGGATAAGGGAGAAGAAAGAGTATCCCTTCCCACCCCTGCGAGACTCCGTGCACGGGTGGTACCAGAAATGGTTCTACTGCACCCTTCCATTTGAGAGCGGGTTGTGGTTTGTGAACTCGCGGCCAGAGAAGCCCAGCAAGTTTGATTCCCTCCCTGCTCTGAATGTAGAGCAGAAGAAGCAAGCCGAGGTGATTCTTCACTTAGTCCAGCAGGGACTGACAGCTCGCGATATCATTCACGACTTCGTGAAGAATCGGGTGAGCCCCCTATGCAAAAGGGCTCATCCAGCTTGGGAGATACAATCCATGGCGGACAGCACCTTGTACTACAACAATGGTATGTGACTTAGCCAACGAAGTCTTATACTTTTTCTTTCATGTTTGCTAACTGGTCCGCTGGTGACATAGTTTTGCCTTCATCCAAAGTCGAGAAGCGGACGAACTACCTCCTCAGGACATATAGTGCCGAAGTGGAGGGAACCAGGGGATCGCCTCGCCCCCAAAGCTTTATACAAGCCGGCGACGACCTTAGACAGGAACATCGAAAGGTATGCCATTTCTCGTTATGTTCTGTTTGTAAGTAATATGTGTGTCTTGTACTAACAAGGCCACTGGAACAGCAGAGCTTTTGGGGAAATTTGCCGAGTCGACGTGTCCAGGTGAAAGCGTCGGTTTCCTGGGAAAGCCGACAATGAAGAGAGTGAAGAAAGTCTCTTCAAGACCTGGAGCGAGGGAACCTACCCCCAAGAAATCCAAGAAACTTCTCGGGGAAGGCTCCTCGCATAGGATGCCCCCTATCGTGAAAAATACTGCGGTAAGATATCATGTGCCTCCTGTTACCCCAGGTGCGAACTGGAATTACTTCTCCGTCGTACAGGGTGAAGGAAGCGAGGAGGAGGAAGACGACATTCCACTGGTTCACCGGAAGAGGATGGCGGTCACTCTTCAAGCCGGCGAAGAGCTGCCTCAGCCCGCAGAGACAGCTACTGCAGACCCTGCGGCCACCGAGAATCTTGTGGTCGCGGATGAGACCCCTGCTCCTGAAGCCCTGGAGGCTTCAGGGTCTGTAATTTCTCCCTCCTTGGTTGAAGGGACGACTGTGGTAAGATCCCTCATGGTCTTGAATTTACAATCTGTATGCGTGTTCAACGAGCCACGCTTGTACAGGGAGAAGAAATTCCTCCTATGACTCTTGTGAGTCCTAGGGGGGCGAGTACTCCGCTCCTGAAGACAGGGGCGGAAATAACGGAGCAAGATCCCGTGACCACTTCCAACCTCAGGGTCGCAGACGAAGTGCCAGCACCGGTGGTTCACGAGACATCCAGACCATCGAGTGCATCCCAGCCAACCAAGCAGGTTACCCCGGTAAGGATTCTTACCATTTAGATCTTCATCATTCCTCATGTATATGCTTACAGGCTGGTATACATAGGGAGAAAAAGAGAAGGTCCTGTTCACAAAGAGAAAGACCAGAACAGACAACGACTGTCCTCTTTCTCTTGGGGAACCATCTTCGAAATCCCATAAGCTGATGGGATTTCAATTACGGTAAGAAATTCCCTTCTGTTTATATCGGATCGGGTTGTGGCAACCATCCGTGAGACTGACGGTTTCTTTTCTTGCTTAGGCATAGAGATTCAGCGCCAAACCCTCGAACAGCCTCGGCGAGGGTTGAAGTTCCTCCTGGCGCTGAAGCCTCTGGTGAAGAAAGCTCTATCCCTCCGGTCCAGGAAGTCGTCCGGGCTGTTATGGACAAGTTGGATGCGGAGGCCCAATCGCAGGTATTGAAATCTGGGACCGAGGCTCAGCAGGGACATTCATCTGCTGCTTCCGCCAGGGATAAGGCGAGTCCATCGACTTGGCCTCCAACCATCCCAAAGGAAAATTGCTTCGGGAGTACATTGAGGTATGTCGAAACCTCTCACGGTATCTGAGTGTAGCATAGAGCACTCAGATTTTGCAATTGACTTTCCTCTATGTCATAGGAACTGACCCGTATGGCGACCAGATCGATAGCTATGGCAGATAGCATCGAGGCCATATGAGAGGAAAAGGATTGATTGCAACAGTAAGGAAAATGTGCTTTAGTTTGCTTGAATACAAACTTGTCATGACAATCGTCTTTTTTGTTGCAGAGAAAACACCTTCCTGAAGAAGAGCCTTGTTGATCGGAAAATGATAAGCCCGGCGCGGCCACCATAATTTCACATCTAGAGGCTAAGCTCAAAAAACTGCGATCGCAACTCTCATGTAAGTCAACTTCCGACCAGAACGAATTAACTTTGTCGCTTGGACTGTTCATAACGATCTTCTTACTGCAGCGCAAGCAGATCAAATAAGCCAGCTTGGTCAAGAGAAAGTAGACCTCCAGATGACCATCGACTCTGTCCGTAGGGAGAACAAAGACTTAAGCATATCCATCTTCAAAAAGCTAAAGATGGTAGCTAGTCTTCTAAGGGCTGATGTGGTCGAAACCACAACAGACGACCTTAGCCCTAGCAACTGGTCTAAATTGGTCATAGCCCAAGCGGAATCACTCCTCGAGTATCTTCCTGAAGATACTAAGCGACAACAAGAGGCGATCAGAACTAGAGTCCGATCAGCAGCCTCCGCCATTCTCTGCCGGTTTCGTCTCCACCATGGCCCAGATCTGGATCTGAATCCACTGGTAGGAGAGGCGGAGATCGAGAGTGAAGACCAACTTGAGGCTATCATGGAGGAAGTTAGACCTCTAGTAGATAAACTCTTGGTCGAGCTCGGCATTATATAAACCTTGTACCTGTACAGATACAATTTATAGAATGCAATGCATGCATTTTTTGGTTTTGTTTCGAAAGAAAGCACTTTTTGTTGTTTCATATTATAACCATATTCCCCTAGCCCCCGCCTGTGATTATATATACTGAAGACTTAGTATTATAAGCACAGGAACAATATGGGTGTAATGACCAGGGACGTTTGACCAGGTCAGCAATTATATTCGATGCAATGCCTAACCTTCTTGCAAACCGGCAGCCACTCTGATGACCAAGAACATGCCAGTAAGCCCCGTGTGCGTTGAGAAACGGCTTATTGAGGAGTGTCTTATCTGGAAGTGGTCATGAGATCGGCCAGCAAATCCGATCAGGGCATTGTGGCGATATAACCGCCGGCGACCAGCCCCCGAGCCAAATTCGTAACACATGGGCATAAAAGGAAATATGCGATATATGAAACAACAAACAAGCATTTGTTTTATTAAACCATGCTAATTGAAAAGGAAAAGGGATGGGATACTTACACGTAAAAATTGCGTAGCTGATCGATGTTCCAAGTATTGGATAAGATTCGACCATCCTCCATTGCTAACCGAGCTGATCCTGGTCACGGTACCGAAACAATAGTATAAGGGCCTTCCCACTTCGGGGAGAATTTGTTGCGATTGGATTGGTCTTGTATTTTACGTAAAACCAGATTGCCCACGTGAAGACTACGTGGTCGCACAATTTTGTTATGGTATTTGCGCAAAGCGTGCAAATATACCGCAGACTTGATCAAAGCACGATCACGCTTTTCCTCTAGGAGGATGAGATCTTGCGATCGTTGTTCGCGCTGATCAACTCGTTCGAATTGATCTGTCCGAACAGATCCAATACTAACTTCCATAGGTAATACGGCTCAGCCCCATAGACCAGATGGAAGGGTGTCTCACCGGTGGCTCGACTAGAGGTAGTTCGTAGTGCCCATAGAACGGTGTAGAGCTCGTCTGCCCAAGCCCCCGAGCGAGTCTTAAGGCGGTCGAAAACACGTTTCTTGATGCCTTGCAATATCTGCCCGTTGGCACGTTCCACGGTACCATTTCTCTATGGATGAGCCACAAAGGCAAAGCACACCTTGGTTCCAATCTGATCGCAGTAATTGAGAAAAAGACCACTAGCGAACTGAGAACTGTTATCAATAATGAGATGGT
Organism: Pharus latifolius; assembly: GCA_019359835.1. Lineage (NCBI taxonomy): Eukaryota > Viridiplantae > Streptophyta > Magnoliopsida > Poales > Poaceae > Pharus > Pharus latifolius. The sequence goes on from CM033329.1 coordinate 28,042,724, forward strand.
TTGGAACACCGAATCGAGCAACAATGTTCTTATGGAAGAACCTCTGTGCTGCAGCAGCGGTAATACTTCGTACCGGTTCGGCCTCAATCCACTTTGTAAATGTGTCAATAGCTACGAACAGGAACTTGTATCCATTGACCGCTTGTGGCATAGGACCGACAATGTCCATCCCCAGACCGCAAAAGGCCATGCAAGGGGGATGGTCTGCAACGCATAGGCAGGCTGGTGAACCTGTCTTGCATGAAACTGACACTGAGGACACGTTTTGACCATCTTCTTGGCATCATCGAGTGCCGAAGGCTAGTAGAATCCTTGTCGAAAAACTTTTCCGACAGGTGTACGATATGACACGTGTGCACCGCATACACCGTCATGAATTTCTCTCAAGAGGGATTTACCTTCCTCCTGAGATATGCAGCGCATGAATACTCCCTGAGTACCTTTCCTATACGAAACTCTTTCGATGAGTTTGTATAGACGCGCTTTTCGAATCAACCAATCGCTTTCAGTTCCGTCCTCGGGCAAGGTCCCGTGCTCAAGATAGACTCTCAATGGATGAGTCCAATCCTGTTCCTGTCCGAGGTTGGTAACGCAGACTGTTATCGGATCATCCTAGAACGAAGTCATAATCGAAGGATGTTCCAAGTGTTCAACAAACACTCCTGCCGGAGCGGATGTGTGTGAGGACCCAATTTTGGATAATTGGTCTATGAGAATGTTGTCCTTTCGCGAGATGTATTGGACTTCGAAATGACTGAAGTGTTTTTCCAAACTCCTCACTTCTCTCAGGTAATGAGCCATTGTCTCATCGGAGGTGCTGTACTCCTTGTTTACCTGGTTTACGACCAGCTATGAGTCTCCCCTCACCACTAATCGACGGACTCCGAGGAATTTTACTGCTCGGAGCCCTACAAGAAGACCTTCATACTCTGCTGCGTTATTGGTCACAACAAAGTGTAGTTGAAAGACAAACTTAAGTTGTTCGCCCTGAGGAGTAACTACAGCCCCCGAGTGTTGAAAAGTACGAGAGCCGTCGAAGTACATTGTCCAGTAATCAGGGCATTCCAATTCCTTGGGTACCCACACGGGTGGCTCAGGATTGGTCCATTCGACCACGAAGTCAGCCAGGACCTGAGACTTAACCGTAGTGCGGGGCGTCAAAATGGATATCGAAGGCACCGAGCTCGACAGCCCATTTGGCGATTCAACCAGATTTCTCCGGATTGCAGACAATATCCCCCAATGGAAAAGAGGAGGGTACTGTGATCTTATGTGCTTGAAAGTAATGTCGTAGCTTACGGGAAGCCATCAGTAGTGCGTAAAGTATCTTCTGGACCTCAGGGTATCGCTCCTTTGGGCCATGAAGTACCTCGCTTACATAGTAGACGGGTCTGTGTTTCCCTTCTCTATCCGCGATTAGGACAGTGCTGACCGTGAGAGGCATGGCCACCAAGTAGAGAAGCAATGGTTCTCCTTTGTCGGGAGACACCAAGACTGGTAGACTGGATAAATACGCCTTTAACTCTTGCAATGCTTTTTCGGCCTCATCGGACTATGCAAAATTGTGATGTTTTCGTAGGGCTTTGAAGAAAGGTAGTCCCCTCTCGCCTAGTCGCGATATGAACCGACTTAAGGCCGCCATGCGACTGCCAGGCGCTGAACATCCTTCATGGTCGAGAGAGACCTCATCTGTTCGATAGCCCTGATCTTTTCATGATTGACCTCAATTCCCCTGGAACAAACAAGAAAACCAAGAAGTTTTCCTGAAGAAACCCGAAAGAACATTTTCCGGGTTTAATTTTATTCCAAAGAGATTCAAATTACAGAAGGTTTCAGCGAGATCATCCAAATGAGACAATCTTTTAGTACTTTTTACAACCAAGTCGTCTACATATGCTTCGAGATTACGCCCTATCTGGGAAAGAAAGGTCTTTTGCATCAAGTGCTGGTACGTGGAACCTGTGTTCCTGAGACCGAACGGCATTCTGATGTAGCAGTAGTGCCAAACGGGTTGATGAAGGCAGTCTTCTCTTCATCTTCTTCTGCCATGCTAATTTGATGATATCCTGAGTAAGCGTCCAGGAAACTCATCAGTTCGCAACCCACAGTTGAGTTGACCAGCTGGTCGATGCGGGGAAGGGGAAGTCGTCCCTCGGACAGGCACTGTTGAGGCTGGTGTAGTCGACGCACATGCGCCACTTACCAATTGACTTGCGGACCATGACCGGATTTGCAAGCCATTCCGGGTGATCGACCTCGTGAATAAACCCGGCCTTTAGGAGTTTATCCAACTCCTCTCGGATGGCTTGCTGTCGGTCAACAGCAAAACGCCTGAGCTTTTGCTTTATTGGTCACTGTCCAGGTCAAATCTAACCTATGCTCGATTACCTTCCTTGGGACACCGGGCATGTCGGATGGTTTCCACGCAAACACATATGCGTTAGCCCGGAGGAAAGTAATGAGATCGAGTTCCTATTTGTCATCCAAGCCTGATCCGACCCAAATTGTCTTGGATGGATCATCTGGGTACAAAGGAACCAGTTTGAGTTTCTCATCTGGTCGAGGAGCAACCTTGATCGCGTCAGCGGCGACTATGGCCGCCTGAGCGTCTCGGAGGGGAAGTTGGTCCACCATCTCCAAAGATAGCCGGTCACACGTCAGTGCCACGTTGCGACTGACTCGGATCGAGATGACACCTTTGGGGCCAGGCAACTTGCCGCACTGATAAGCATAGTGCGTTGCCATCACAAACTTAGCAAGAGTTGGCCTGCCAAAGATCATATTGTAAGCCGAATCACAATCAATTACATCAAAAGTAACTAATTCTGTTCGGAAGTTATCCGGTTCTCCCAGTGTGGCTGGGAGGACCACCTGTCCCAACGGCATCATGGAGGGGCCAGGAATTATCCCATAAAACAGATGGATTATGAGGTTAATCTTCGAACGAGGAATTTGCATCTCGTCGAGCGCCTTGACCAATACAATGTCCAAGGAGCTTCCTCCGTCGATCAGGACCCTTTCGACTCTCACATTACTGATAATAGGGGTAATGACCAGAGGAAGTCTCAATGGTCGAGTAAGCCCCGCGGGACAATCAGAGCGATCGAACGTCAAAGGTGTATCCGACCAACGGGGTAGCTGAGGTTCACCAAGGGATGTCTTCGTCTGGTTACTCTCGATAAAAGGCCTTAAATTGCATTTTGGAAACAAAAGAGGAGGAACCTCCGAAAATAACATTAACATGATTACGAGGTACCTGGTAAGACATCTCTTCATCCCTATCGGCGTCTCTTAGCCCGCATTCTTGTTCCTTAGTTGGTAAGGTCGGCATTGGTCCAACCCCCTGGTAGAAGTCGTCTAACTACTTCAACCAACTCCTGCAATTCTTGAGATCGTGGCCTGCGGAGTTGTGGAGCTGACACCATTTCTTGCCTTCCTGCGGGTTAGTCGACTTCTCTGGCTGGTCGGCACTACGACCACCAGAAGCAGTTTTATTTTTAAACGAAGGCTTGTTACCTTTGGTCGAAGGAGGCTTCTCTGCGACTGCGACCTCCCGGTACTGTCCAGAGCGATTCCTCTTCGACTTCTTCGATTTCCTACCTGACGAAGATTCCGATTTCTTGCTTGAATCTTCCTTCCTAGCGTCCTTAAGACCTGGTTGAGGCGGTAGGTTACCTTTATCGACCATTCGGTTCCATTCGACAGCCTCGGCTGCGTCGGAATATCGATCAGCCATATTAAAGAGATCGGCTACTGATCGAGGAGGATGGATGAGCAAGTCTTCGGTGAATCTCCGATATCGAACGACATGTTTAAATGCCCTAATAACGGAGCTATCAGATATGTTCGGGATGGGATTCCTCACCCCATCAATCTCTTGACAAACTGACGAAGGGTTTCGGTCGAAGTTTGCCGCAGTCGATGGAGGTCATCTTCTTTACCCGGCTTCTGATAACAATTTTGGAAATTTCTGAGGATAGCATCACACAGCATTTCCCAGTTATAGATCGAACCTTCGGGTTGGTTAAACAACCAGGTTCTTGCCGGTCCTTCGAGGATTGTTGGCAGGTAGTTGGCCATGACTCGATCATCGCCACCTGCCGCTTGGATGGCAGTAATGTAGATTGGAAGGAACTCGGATGGGTTCTGAGTTCCGTCAAACCTTTCTATGGCCCCTGGTCTGAGCTTGTTTTGCCAAACGATCGCACGAAGGCCGGGCGAGAAAGCTTTACAACCAACGTAGGGACCATGAACTGTCCTGTGACTCTCGACCGGATCGCGGGCAACCTCACACAATGGAGAGGCCACTCGTGGTCCTAAACGAGAGTGGACAGGAACCCGATCCCTATCACGAGAGTCCTGCGCCCATCTGGACTTGTCCGGCCAAGATGATACAGGAGGTGGGTGACTCCGTCGACCAAAACCAGAGTGAGAATGCTCTCGGTTGTGCGAACGTGTCGCCGACCGGGAAGAAGCCGTAGGGGTCGCGTCAGCTGCGACCTCATCTAACCTCTCCGCCAGGATTCTGGTGAAGGCCGGTTTCTGTGCATCCGTGACCGTAGGAGGAAAATTACGCATGACCTCCGCGATAGATCGAAGCCGGCCATGCGTACTTCTCCTAGGGGCACCAGGTGTCAACGTTTCTAAGTCCACCGGGAGACGCTCCGGAGGCAAAGAGGGTGTCTAGTCGCGTTTGCGACCACGTGATCGTCGGGAAGAACTCGTAGCAGCATCGTAACGAGCCTAAGCTTCTTGAAGAGCCTCTTGGGCAGTTCAGCGTAGTTCGTTGTCTTGTTGCTCAAGATCTTGACCTTCCTTTTGTTTGCGTTCCTGTTCTTCCCTAGCAGCCCGTTCATTTGGAGTTTCCTCCGACAAGGCTGCGAACTGTCTAGGGAGAGAGGTCGCCGAGGGAGAGAACATCTCGGTTTGTTCTAATTCAGACTCGAAATCAAAGAGGCGATGGAGGTTATCAGGATCAAACCTCCCCGGGCTGATTTCCTGGTCGACATCATCCTTCCCCTCAGCAGGGTCGCATGACCGACCGGATTCGCCTTCTAACGCATTAAGAACCTCAGTGGGTTCTGACCTTGCATTAGTTGCCTCCTGGTCGATAGACATGATTTGGAGGGTTGGTTCAACCTCTGGGACGTCCTCGCCTCTGGTTTCCTCCATTGGGACAGGATCGCTAGGAGAAGGCATTGGAATGTGAGCATAATCCTCGAGATCGAAATCGTTCTCGGAATCATATGCTCCAGCCATGATTCAGCGAACCTTCGGATGAAAATTATCACACCTTGAGAAAGGCCCCACGGTGGGCGCCAGCTGTCGACGATTCAGACTCAGGGACCTTAGTCGAACTTATGCAGAATTTGTAGGTTGTGAGACCTTTCAGGGTGTCCCTACGGGAAGGTATGATGAATCAAAGATAACTAGAGCACAGAGAGATTTATACAGGTTTAGGCCCTCGATGGTGGGAGTAATAGCCCTACGTCCTGTTGGGATTTCACTATGTATAGTAGAAAGAATTACAGAATTATCGAAAAGATCTTCACAGGCGAAAATTTTTCCTATGTGTTTGTACAAGACAACGCCTGGAAGGCTTGTGAAAGCTATCTAACTTAGACTATTGTCTTCTGTTTCTTTGAGTGTCTTGATGGTTTGATCAGATGATCTGATCATCGACCTCTTCCTCCCCTCTCTCTGTTTGATGCATTGGGTTACCCCTTTATACTGGTCGAAAGGGTGCCAAGTCATAACGACATCGAACAGTTGCTTGGATGCAGTTTTGGCAACTGCCTTTGACCTCCACGCAAGTTTAACACGTGTTAATCATGGATAACTGCACGTATTAACCTCCTGACGGTTGTTTCCATACATGGAAGGGTCTTCGGGATACTCGGGATATTCCTGTAGTAGGGATAGAACAATCCCGCGTCCCCTGGTCGAAGGTGTTCTGACCGCGCGTTGTTTGCTGACCGCGCAGCATCTGTAGTCTTCTGTTCATGCATAGCACACGAACTCCTGACCACGCACTAGCCACGGTCTGATCGCGTAAAGCCTGCGACCACATGCCTGTGCTTCTCGGAGTTACTTGAGTTCACATCATCAGACATTTATCTGATTCGAGTCTGTCCTGAACCACTCGTGTAATTATTTGAACTAGCTCGGGTACCAATCCTCGTCAAATAGGATGGTGGATAAGGGTGATTTACCACCACAACCCGGTCTTAGCACAGGCAAGAAAGATAGTTCTGGCAAGAAGTTTGGGCTATTTGCAGGTGGGAAGAATAAGAGATCGAAGAAAGATGGAATTGGTCAACTTCGAGAGGTCGCAAACCTGGGAAAGCGACCAAAAAACAAAGGTAACAAAGTTCCATTTAGGATTAGCCAGCCTTCTTTTGGTGTCCACTGCATCAAGCTCCAGGACACGACCTCCAGAATTGCTGCACCTGGATGAAGCGCATGGAGGAATTTTACCAAGGTAAAGCCCCTATGCCTACATTACCAGAAAAAGGGCAACCCAGTGAGAAAAAAGATGTAGATGGAGATGAAGACATGCCATACCAAGTACCAAATAACCATGTTAATGTTATTTTTAGTGGTTCTTTGTCTTATTTCTGTAAGCGTCAATTTAAGTCTATTTGCTAAGAGGTGAATAATGTTGAGGTTCCTCCAGGAGAACCTCAATCCCCCCCATTGGTTTGAGACTTCCCTGGCCTTCAGCCGGGACGACTGCCCCAATGGACTCTTGCCACCCTGGTGACTTCCTTTGGTGATATCATCCACAATTAGCAATGCAAACGTGGGACGAGTTCTGGTCGATGGAGGAAGTTCTCTTGACCTGCTCCTCATAAGAGCTCTTGATGAGATGCAAATCTCTTGTTCAAGAATTAAACCAGTGGTGTACCCATTTTATGGGATTATTCCTGGTACTTCGATGACTACTATTAGACAAGTGGTGCTACCGATAACGCTCGGAGAACCAGAAAATTTCCGAACAAAGTTGATTACTTTTGATGTGATTGATTGTGATTCAGCCTATAATGAAATACGTGGTCGACCTTTGCTTGCCAAATTTATGGTAGCAACGCTTTATGCTTATCAGTGCATTAAGGTACCTAGACCAAAAGGAGTGATGATAGGTAGAGGTAGTCAAAGCACGACCCTTACTTGTGATCGCATATCCCTAAATTGGTTGATCAGCTTCCCCTTCGGGATGATAAGGCTATGACTAAAGAACCAAAAGCGGTCAAGGTAAATCCACGACAAGATGAGAAACTCAAACAAGTTCTTTTATTCCCAGACTACCAATCCAGAACTGTTCGGATCAGGTCGGGATTGGATGACAAATAGGAACTTGCGCTCATCACTTTCTTCCGAGCTAATGCAGATGTATTTGCATGGAAACCATCCAACGTGCTGGGAGTCCCAAGGGAAGTGATCGAGCACAGGCTATCTATTCGGCCTAGACAGTGACCAAGCAAGCAAAAGCTCTGATGCTTTGCTCCTGATCAGAGAGAAGCTATTCGTTTGTAGTCGAATAAACTCTAGGAAGCTGGCTTCATTCGCGAGGTTGACCATCCAGAATGGCTCGCAAACCCTGTCATGGTCTTAAAGTCTAATGGTAAGTGGCCCATGTGTGTCGATTACACCAGCCTTAATAGTGTCTACTCGAAGGATGATTTTCCCCTTCCTCGCATCGATCAGCTGGTCGATTGAACACTGGATTGTGAACTGATGAGCTTCCTGGATACCTACTCAGGGTACCATCAAATTAGCATGGCAGAAGTAGATCAAGAGAAAACTGCCTTCATCACTCCATTTGGACTTACTGCTACATCAGAATTTCATTTGGGCTCAAGAATGCTAGTTCCATGTACCAGCAGTTGATGCAAAAGACCTTTCAGCCTCAATTAGGGCATAATTTATAAGCTTATGTTGATGATTTGGTTGTAAAGAGCTTAAAAAGTTCTAGTCATGCAGATGATTTAGCTAAAACTTTTTGTAACTTGAATAAACATGGAATCAAGTTGAATCTTGAAAAATCCTCTTTTGGAGTTTCTTCGAGTAAACTCTTGGGTTTTCTTGTTTGTTCGAGGGGCATTGAGGTTAATCCCAAGAAAATTCGGGCCATTGAGCAAATGTGACCTCCTTTGACCATAAAGGAAGTACAGAGACTGACCGGTCGAATGGTGTCTTTGAGTCTTTTCATTTCACGGTTAGGTGAACGTGGATTACCTTTCTTTAAGATTGTACGAAAGCACAATGGTTTCTAGTGGTTGAATGAAGCTGATAAAGCCTTTTAGAAGTTAAAAGCATAACTCACTAGTGCTCCGGTGCTGGTTTCCCCTATTCAGGGAGAATTATTACTCGTCTACTTGGTTGTTACCCCTCATGTGGTTAGTGCTGTTCTGGTCGCAGAGAGGGAAGAAGTGCAAGGACTAGTCTACTATGTAAGCGAAGTACTAAATGGACCAAAGGAGCATTACACTGAGGTCAAATAGCTACTTTATGCCCTCTTAATGGCTTCAAGAAAGTTACGACATTACTTTCAAGCACACAAGATCACTATGCTTGCGTCCTTTCCCATAGGGAATATACTCCGTAACCCGAAAGCGACAGGTTGAGTTGCAAAGTGGGCGGTAGAACTTGGAGCATTTGATCTCCATTTCACTGCTCAAGTAGCAATCAAATCTCAAATTATTGTAGATTTCGTGTTCGAATGGACTAATCTCAAACCGCATGAATAGGAATTTGTGGATTTGGAGAATACCGACCACTGGACGTTGTATTTTGATGGCTCTCGCATTTTTTCAAACTCAGGGGCTGGAGTGGTCTTAATTACGCCCCAGGGCGACTAGTTTCAGTATGTCGTAAATGTCGCGCCCCCGTCTTGGGGACAACGACTACTCCCATGGGGATCCATCTCGTTGCAGCTGATCCCATACATGCATACCGTTGACTTCCCAGGATAAGTAAAGCACAGGAGTATATTACATTACAGCAGAGTAACTTACAAAATATTTAAGCTGTGTGGCCTGCTGGCCTTAATACAACATAAAGAGATTACAATGCCTTCGCGACATAGAAGGTTTAGCAAAATAACAACTACACAGCGGAAGATTAGGTGAACCCCAACAGCAAGAAGTTGACGGCAGAACAACACACATCGGGGTTCTGGCAGAACTGGCTCTCCTCCTTCTGGATCCATGAATTTCTCCACGCCTTCATCTTGATCATGGAACGCTCCATCTATTGGATTTCAGGTTGCAAGGGAGAGTACTTATGTACTCAGCAAGTCATTGGTAAGAGTAGATACATATAGTAGTGATGATATGAACCTATGCTAGTGAAGAAGAGTGGATGGTTGTAAAATAATCTTTTCATTTATATCTCATCTCATCTCATCTCATGACAGTATTTTTCATAGCATAACATTGCTATTCATGTTCACTATTTATAGCACTACCGCGACACGTCGACACACGACAGCCCATGGTAGCACCCCTTATCATGACAACACATGTCATTTGGGTAATCTTGACTTATCAAATTTTATTTAGAAAACATACTTGTGCCACACCCCGTGGATTTAATCCACCGCAGCAGACTCCTATAAACCCGGGAGATCGGAGTATTCGAATACGTTTTTAACTATGCAGAGGGTACCAATTTACCCGCAAGATATTCCACTTTCATGCCCATCCTATCAAGATGATTAGACCCTTCGTCACTGCACAGTGTGAGTGGCAAGGTGGAGATAACAAGGACTTTACTTATGTTTCACTCACAATTCACCCTTGACCCTATGGTTTTCATGCAAACCACAGTTGTGGCGGGCTATACCCCCATCCCATACTGCATCTTCCCATTACTAGGTCAGCGTGCATCATCACATCCAGTGATATGTGTAGGAGCCGCACTCCGTGCCAATCGTGCATCACATTCCATCTCATGCAGGGGTTTCATGTGCGATCCTCATACTTACTTGTTCAGGCCTGTCCCATACCAGGCTTGCGGTTAGCACATTTTTCATGCCACTAGCGCACAACACAAGGTTTTAGTCCTTTTATGCCAATGACAAGACCATCCACAACCACGCAGATCCAGTGATTGCACATCCAGTTCCACCACCATTCCATACCAAATTCTGGTCACGACTAGGGTTTTATTTCATGAATATACATAAATACCCATATAATAGTTCATGGCTCATTACTTGATCATTCCACATTTCTCAGGCATTCAGCCTTATACTGCCATTTCATATTTCAATCCTTCTTTCACATGCAATACTAATTATATTCAAGGTTATATTGTAGCAACTCTTAAAATATAGGTTCAAGATGTTGAAGAATATGACTTGCCTTCCGCGTCGTAAAAATTAGCAGTTGATGTCGGGTCAACAGCGAAGTCCTCGAACTCAGCTTCTGGATCTGCTCGACGACAAACAACACACAATAATTACTAACCATATTGAAATGTTTTATGATCTACATGCAGATATTCTTCAAGAATAATATTTGAACGATGCTGAAGATGATTGAGACTGCAAACTAAACTGAGTCGAAATTCTAGGGTTTCAAGGGATCTGGGCTACGATTGAGTACTGGAGGTTACAAGAGTTTCAAGGCATCAATATTGACATAGGGTTCGCGGCTGGTTTGCTCAAAAACAGCGAATGTCAGCCGATTGACATTCGGTTCGCCGGTGGCCTGGCGACGAGAGCTGGTCGCCGGTGGCGCGCAAATTCTGGAAAAGCTTCGATCCAAGCTCAAATTTGAAATCTGAAAGCACAGGCTTGCTGGAGAGGTTCTACTGATCATATAACTCTAATAAAAGGTGAGCTAATTGGGTTAAATCGAATGGCATCGCCGAAACAGGGAAATCTCAATCTTCGGCGATCGCCGGCGCTAGGGGTCGCCGGGTTCAATTGAATGGTACAAAATAGAGAGGGAGGAGGGAGGTACTCACTAGTGAAGCTGGATTGGAGAAAGGTGCAGTGGATTGAGCTAGCACCATGCTCCTCCTCGGCGGCTCGCCAGAGAAGAAGGTGAAGCGAGAAATTTCTGAGACTTAACTGATTTTCTGGTGAGGTGGAGTTTGTACAAGGAAAAGGGATGCTTAAATAGCAAAAGATGAGAGCTCTCAAGACTTGGAGCGACAAGGAGAGACGTTGAATTGACCGACGAGGTGATAACAGCGGTGAAGAAACAGCGGCAGCGACGGGACGGCGAGCAGGCGGCTCTGCACTATTCGAATTGTCAACTCGTTGGGACTTGGCGTTGGGTAGTGAAATGCAGTGGCGACAAAGCTAGCACGGCGAGGTGACGTGGCGCGGAGTTGCTAACAACAGTGCTGCTGCGGTCGCTGCTGGTCGCGTGCACGTGCGATTGCTGGTTGCTGGCACTACCACGGCGATGGCGTAGGCGCGGACAAGTGCGCACATGCAATTACAAACGAGCACGTGCACAGGCGAAGGCATAGCTTTGCCGGCGACGAGCAGGCACGGTGAAAAGCATGGCAAGGCGAGGGACTGGTCGCTGGTTGAAAAGGCTGGGGGGGCTCTAGTCGAATCTGGACTGATTTGCAATTACATTGGGACGAGCCAGGAGAAAGGCAAGTCATTGGACCCGAACTAATCGAAGAAGCTGAAGCACACGTCAAGCTCATCAGAGAACGATTAAAGGCAGCACAGTCACGCCAGAAGAGCTATGCCGACAACCGAAGAAGGGAATTGTCGTTTGCACCAGGCGAATCAGTTTATCTCAAGGTTACACCGTTAAAAGGATTGAGAAGATTCCACCAGGGAGGAAAACTGTCCCCAAGGTACATTGGACCATTCAAAGTCCTTAAGAGGAAAGGAGAGGTATCTTACAAACTGGATTTACCATCAGATCTCGGAGAAATTCATGACGTGTTTCATGTCTCGCAACTCCGTAAGTGCCTCAAGGAACCAACGGATCAGATAGAACACCAGGGGATCCCGCTTCAGAAGAATCTCACCTACCTCACTCAACCACTGCAAATACTGGCTAGTGATGAGCGTCAACTCAGAAGAAGGAAAATCAAGCTTTGCAAGGTTCAATGGGAAGATCACTCAAAGGAAGAAGCGACTTGGGAGAAAGAGGATGATCTGCGGCAGGCTTATCCCTACCTCTTCCTTTCTCTAGGTAAATCTCGGGGCGAGATTTCTTTAAGGAGGGTAGGCTTGTAACACCCTAGTTTTGGGGGTGAAAAGTTTTGCATAAAAACCCTGCATGCATGTATCTCTGTAGTAGTAGCCAGATCAGCTGAACTCAAATCTCTCCCAAACCCTAAAAATCTCCAAATCTATTCTCTAGATTCAGATCAAGATCTGACCATCCAGATTTAACCTACCAGTTACCCTGAAGATAAAAGTCTTCAGGAGCCAGATCAAATTTTGACCCCAACTCCCAGTACCTAAGCCTCTCTCTGTTTTCGAAAACAGGAAAAATTCAGATTTACCCTAAGTACCCCAGTTTCCAGATAATTGAGTTATCTTGATCTAACCTTATTCAGACTCAAGTAACCCCTGGAATATGTTCCTAGGTTCATCCTCAACTCACTCCAAAAAGTTGGGAGCCAGATTAATTCATCTAAACACTTTTCGCAGTTTAGTCCAAATTTTACTGCGAATAAGTCCTTTTCTATTTACGTGGAAGCCTGAAAAGGCTAAAATCCACGAATCAATTCGAACTCCAGAATTTCTTCAGGAAACACCTTCCAAATACTATTTGATACAGATCTCCCTTTTGATCAGACTTCAAAATCTCTCTCCAATCACCAGAATTCGAGATCGACAAAATCTAGATTTAGTTTACCCTAATTTTACCCTATTTTCGAAAATAGGTGAAATCCCTCAAATCTTATCAAACTTTCTCCAAATTTGAGCTAAATGAGTACTAATAGAAATGTTATACTCAGCCATGAAATCAATCCTCAAATTAACCATCTCTAAGACAGAAATTGCAAATCAGTCCAGATTTCAAATAAGAATCCTTGCAATTTGGTCCCTGGTTCGACCAGAGACACTGTGCACGACCAGCAGCTGTGCACGACCGCGACCACCGCGTTGCCACGCCAGGAGCTTCGTCGCCGGTGAAGCCCCGTGGTCGCCACCCCTGCCACCGCGTTCCTGCCACGTGTGCGCACGTCGTTCGCCACCGTGGAGCCACCGCGGCCGCACCAGCATCTCCAATTTTGCCCGCGCGCGCACGCCATCGCTGCAGCCACTGCAGAAGCTCGGTGCCACGTTGCAAGCATGCCGGAGGAGCCCGTCAGTTCGCCGTTGCATCACCCGGGACAGCGCACGCCAGCCTGCAAAGCCGGCACGGCCGCTGGAGCGCGTCACCTCGCTGCTGTCCCGCCCGGCCAGTCAATTCGCCGTCGATTCACAGCTCCAAGTCCCCAGGCATTTTCAACCGTTGCTGCTCGCTTCGCCTATTTAAGCTTGCCCTGGCCTTTGCCTGCACACACACACACCAGAACTCACCTCAGTCTTCAATCTCGCCACCTCCATTGTCTTCTTCGGCGAGCTCGAGAAGAGGCTCACGGTGCCAAGCCTCTACATTGCTTTCTCCTCGATTCCAGCCACTTCAGTAAGCTCCTCTTACCTCCCTCATCATACTCGAGCATGTAATTGACTTCAAACCTCTCCAGTCGCCGGCAATTTCCTTTTCTCTCCAGCAACTCCGGCGAGCAATTAATCCTTAACCAAGTCAAATTAGCTCTCGAGCCTGTAATCAAACATGATCAGTGGACTGATTAGAACACATCTAAGCAACCAGAATCGAAGAATTTGCTAAAATATGAAGAATCCCAACTTTGCACCAGCCAATCTAGCTTCACACCTAGCTTACTTATGCCCCAGAGACCATCCACAAGCAAGGAATTAAGTTTATTTGCCCTAGAACAGAAATGCCCAATTTTGGTGTCTTCTTCCCTAGCTCCGGTCGCCGGATTTTGTTCCCGGCCGTTTCAACCCCAACCACCTTGTCTAGTAGATGTGCCTCGACCCCATGAGTATTTTTGCCTTCTAGCTCGACACCTGGATCGGCCCAGATGAAGAGGTATCGCCATGCCAAAGTCTTGTCCAGAAACTGTTGAGAACAGCTCGGCCACCGTGTTCTTCGCCGGATTTCATCACTTTCCGGCCATCTCCTACCCTAGGTCCTGTTGAGACATTTGTTCCTGTTACAAATGCCTAACCACCAGACAAAGTGGTGCATCATTTGGAGCCCTGAGTCAAAAGATATGGCTAACCCTAGTTTCTGGCCGTGTCAAGACTATGCCAGGCTATGTCAGCCAGTGGCATTAGCCCTGTTCACCCACCTCTGGTCATGTAAAACAGAAATTACTTTGTCAAATAGCTGCCTCACTACCTTGTGCACCATATGCTTGAATCAAAACCTACTTTGGCCACTGGAAACTGTTCAAACCATGTCAATGCCATTCTAGAGCACTGTCAGCCTATGTCAGCCAGTGGCATTGAGCCTTTTCACCCACTTCCAGCCATGAACTTTGGAAATAACTTTGTCCCTTAGACTCCTGATGTTGTGATCTACACTTTTCTCTACTGTCACAACTTGAGTTGAGCCCTCTATCACCCATCGACCTTATGTCGATGCCTTGAACCGAATGCCAACCTAAAGACATTCGCTGTTTTTGGGCGAACCAGCCACCACCTTGATATTACCCTGATATTTTGGAACCTTGTAAACCTTAACAACTAATCTTAACCCTAGTTACCGTAGTTAAACTCAAATCGCTTTCAAAACCTTGTATCACCAGAGTATTTTCTCCTTGCATCTTTGCATGTAGTGGATTAGTAAGAATAGGATTGATCGTAATGCCTGTTTGCTTGTTTGATCTTGTTCAGAGCAAGAGTCCGGGATTGAAGATCTTGTCGCTGAACCGTCATCGACTGCTCATACTTTGATCATATTGAAACCCATATTTTATGAATTGCTATGCTATTCCATGAATAGATATCTCATTAATATTGCATGTGTTGAGATCAATGATATTATGGCAGTGATAGATTGAATACTTGAGGAATGTGAACTTGATAAGATAGCAAGCCACGAACTAATAAAAGTATAAACATGTACATTTATATTCATGAAATAGAACCCCTAGCCGTGACCAGTATTTTGGTATGGAATGGTGGTAGCACTGGAGGTGCTTGGCTACACTGAATGTGTAGGCACTGAAGGTGCATGGTTGTGGTATGATCTGGTCACTGGCATGTAAGGACTAGAACCTTGTGTTATGCGTCTAGTGGCATGAGAAACGTACCAACCACTTACCTGGTATGGGACAGGCGCAACCTAGTAGCTTTATTAGTATTATCAGTTCCCTGCATGGCTTGTCGATCCGGTTTCTCGCGTGGAAACTGGTGGGACGCAGTTCGTCCATGAGTGGTGTGAGATCAGAAAGATTATGAGAGGATAAGGTGTAAAGAGGGAAGACGCCCTACGCCAGATTAAGTCATGCGCGACTGTAATCAAAAGAGGTTATGTGTCCTGCGGGAACATAGACCCAGGCTAGGAAGTAAGGCAGTGGGGAGGACCCACAACGGTACTTGGGACGGTATTGTCCATTTACCGGGCAGGGATACTGTTAATACTAGACTGCAAAAACGTTGTGTGATCTCGGCCTTGTCACATGCTTATAAGTCGCATGGAGTTGGCCCGACTTGGAAGTCGAGTGAAAAAGTGGATTTAAAAAGAGGTACATCTCTGCAGAGTTTAAAAATGTATTCGAATACTTCGTGCTCCCGAGTTTTAGGAGTATGCCGCGGTGGATTAAATCCATGGGGTGTGACACAAGTACTATTTTATAAACTAAAACTTGTTAGTTCAAGATTACCCAAGTGGCATGTGTTGTCACGATAAGGGGCGTTGCCGTGGGCTGTCATGTGTTGACGTGTCGCGGTAATACCATAATATAGAGATCATATAATAATTAAGAGGCATGTGGGTTATGCCCTAAGTTATGAAATACTGTTATGAGTATAAGATTGAAAGGCTCGAATAAAAATAATGTGATATGAGGATATATCGCCTTGGATATGGGATATATGTATCACCATCAATATGATTTATTTACTGCCATGGGTATGATCGGAATTTGAATAAGAAAAGAGAAAGAAATGTATTTTGGAAAACCTTTCGCTCTTTCCCCAATAGCATAGGTCATGTCATTTATACTATATGTATCTCTACCTTCCCTATGACTTGCTGAGTACGTAAGTACTCACCCTTGCGACAACTCCTCAATAGATGGAGCGTTCTACGACCTTGGAGGATACCCTGAAGATGCTGCGGACCCAGGAGATGATGAGCAGTTTTCTTCGGAGCCCTGATGTGGTGCTGTATTGCTGTCAACCTCTGTTTCCTGTGGAATTGCTTTTGGGCCTAGCTTCCGCCGACTAGATGTGTTATTTTGTTAGACCCTTGTGCCTTGTAAGGCACTGTACCTCGTTTTGTACTAAGGCCTGATGGCCATACAATTATGACTATTGTACTATTTTGCTGCTGCAATGTAATCCTGTGATTGACTCATCCTGGGAAGTCAAGTGGTTTATGGGACCAGCTGCACCGAGCTGGGCCCCTCACAGGTGATGTCACAGTCGTGGCAGACGCGACATCAGGCTTCTGGAAAATCTAGAAAAGGACTGATCTACGATACAATTTGGACTAATTTGTGAAAAGGGTCTAGATGATGGAATCTGATTGCCAACTTTTTGGATTAAGGTATTGACATACCCATGATCATAATCCAAGAATAATCTGGTCTAGATTAGGTCAGAATTTGGCTAAATCTGAGTTCAGAGTGTTTAGGGTAATCAGGATATTAATTAAATTTTGTTTTCAAAAACAGAAAGGGATTGGCAAATCTGGGAGTTAGAGATCGAATTGGATCTGCCTTCTGAAGGTTTTTATACTCAAGATAAATAGTAGATTAAATCTGGATAATCTGATATTGATTTGGGTCTACAGAATAGATTTTGAGATTTTTGGGGCTTAAGATAGAATAAGTCTGGGCCGATTTGGCTGATCTTGAAGAGACATTTGCAAGCATGACTTTTTATGAAAAAAATTTTCACCCCAAACCCAGGGTGTTACAGTAAATTACACTTTGTTGCTACGAATAATGTAGTAGAGTATCAAGGTCTTTTAGCTGGGCTTCGAGCAGCCAAATCCCACAGAGTCCGTTGGCTAGTGGTGAGGGGAGACTCACGGCTAGTCGTAAACTAGGTAAACAAGAAGTACAGTATCTCCGATGAGACAATGGCTCATTACCTGGATGAAGTGAGGAAATTGGAAAAATACTTCAGAAATTTTGAAGTCCAATTCATTCTTTGAAGAGACAATATTCTCGCAAACCAATTGTCAAATATAAGTTCCTCACAAGCATCCGCTCGGGCAGGAGTGTTCATCGAGCACTTAAAAAAGCCCTCATTCGCAACCATTACAGAGGCACCAGAGGTGATGACTAGCATTGCTGCCCTGAAGCATGAAGCAGATTGGATTCATCCATTGAGAATCTATCTTGCACATGGGACCTTTCCCGAGGATGAAACTGAAAGTGATCAGTTAGTTAGAAAAGCACGAATGTACAGACTGGTCGAAGGTACCCTGTAAAAAGAAAGGTGTATACCTTAAGAAGAGGGAAAGCTCCTTCGGAGAGTGGTTGGAAAAGTTTTTCTACAAGGTTACTACTAGCCTACAACACTCAAAGATGCTATGCAATTGGTCAAGATTTGCCCACAATGTCAGTTTCATACTCAGCAGGTTCGCCAGCTAGCATATGCATTACGCACTATTCCTTTAACCTGGCCATTTGCCACGTGGGGAGTAGATATTTTGGGTCCAATGCCCCAAGCTGTCAATGGATACAGATTTCTGTTCGTAGCCATTGATACGTTTACTAAATGGATCAAGGCTGAACTAGTCCGACCCATTACCGCCGCAGTGGCGAAGTTCTTTCATCAGAACATTGTGACACGATTTGGCATTCCAAATTGTCTTATCACAGATAATGGATCCCAGTTTGTTAGTGATCTTTTTCTAGACTATTGTGACAACATTGGGACCAAAATCTGTTTCGTATCCATTGTGCATCCAGAGAGTAATGGTGCAGTTGAACACGCCAACGGGAAGATAATACAAAGGGGTTAAGAAACGTGTTGTCGATCACCTTAAAATACGCTCGGGGGCTTCGGTAGATGAACTCTTCTTTGTTCTATGGCCATTACATACTATGACCAGTAGAGCTACAGAAGAGACACCTTTCCAACTGGTTTATGGTGCAGAAGCCATGCTACCAATTGAAATCCAAATTGGTTCTCCTCGTGTGGATCACTTAGATACTATCAATCAAAGTGAAACCCGCGAAGATGAAATTGCTCTTCTTGAAAAAAGGCGAAATCAAGCACTTGTTCGGTTAGTGGAATATTTACAGGCTCTACATAAATATCACAGTAAAAGGGTACGACCATGTAGCCTTCATGTGGGAGACCTGGTTTTAAGAAAAATCCAAAACCAGTCCAATCGTAACAAATTCTCCCCTCAGTGGGAAGGCCCCTACACTAGAGTTTCAATACCACGACTAGGGTCTGCTCGATTAGCCAAGGAAGATGGAAGAATTTTATCGAACACATGGAACATCGACCAACTGCGTAAGTTCTTTGTATAAGTTTTTCCATTTCCATTATAATTTCATATAAATCAAGTATTTTCCTTTTTTCTCTATGTTGTGGTTGCATCCCTAGTTTAGCCTTATCTTTTTTCTTGGCTCACGCCCTGGGGCTGGTTGTGATAAAGTGACTTACTACGATGTTCAAATGGATTCGTTGGCCGATCTCATGGTCACATCTAGATAAGACATCTCTTTGTAAGCCGTTTCTTAACGCATAAGGGACCTACAAGCATGTTTTTGATCATCTCAGTGGCTGTCAGTTAGCAAAGAGTTTGTACATTTTGTATTAAGTCGTTTATCCCAATGACTTCATGATCGCATCTAGTTAAGACATCTCTTTTTAAGCCATTTCTTAATGCATAAGAGACTTACTAGTATGTTTCTATACTACGACTTTGGTATAAGTGATCATTCAAGCCTTGGTCTTCTTAGATCAGATTACTTACCTTGCGACCACTATACAATGACTTCGGTATCAGTGATCACAAGAGGGGGCTAGGGGGATATGAATATAGCATTAATTCAGAAAGGATAATTACTTTGCATTTTAATTATTTCTTTTTCAATTTTTATTATTTACTTTCTACTAATCATGTATATTTGTAAGGTACAAATATTTTGATAAGCAAAATATTTCAATTTCCATTGTCAAATTTACAAAAATTTACAATGAGAGGGAATACATCAGGCAAGGTCGAGGTTGTGTAACAATTGTCTACTAAAGGCTTGGCCTCGGCCCTTGTTGCGTTCAGCTAACCCTCACTATCAAAAATGGCATCTCCCACCATTGGAGTCAGATCTAAATTCAAACCGTGGTGATGCCTAAGCTTGCAGAGGATGGCAGAGTCTATGACACCAATATCAGTTTTCAGCCTCTCCCTGTAACTCATTGCAAATTCTGGGATATTGGCGACCAGCGAGTCAGCTTGAGCTGCAACCAAAATGCAAGACTCTTCAAGAGATAAGTTATGCTTTTCAGGATTAACAACATCAGCATCAAGAGAGTCCACAACCTCCCTCAGTTTTTTGAGAGTATCCCTCTCAGTAAGACTGCAGGTTTGATAATTGTATCCAAGGCATCCTTCTCATCGCGGACAAGCTTCTCAGCTTCTCAAGCAAGCTTTGCAATCTCTCGAGTCCTCTCGTTGGCCACCTTGTAGCGGTCGACGATCTTGTGGAGGATTTCGAGGTCATGTCCTCGCCTGACGAACTTCTCCTCGAGGCACTCTTTCTCCCCTTGAAGGAAGTTTCATAATGCAGTCTTCTCCTTCAGGGACGCCAGGGTCTCAGCAAGCTCTCCGCTGATCACCCTCCCAGCTTCGTTTCCCTATACGACCATGAGATCATTCCTAGTCGTATACGAAAAAATTCAAAGAGTAAAAATCCTTACCTTGGAGACAGATGCTGACTGGGCCACAGAAGGATTTGGGACATTCACTACTCCTTCTGTGACATTCACCTCCTTCTCGGCCACAGTTATAGATGCTGCAGCAGGAGAGAAGGTGGTCCAGTTTGTCATGTACATACAATTTGGGATTGGATAATTCATTCCTAACTAAATAGCTCAACTTAGTTAGAGAGAAGACAGATGTTCACCTCAAGCAATGAGGAGCAATTTGTCTGGCCATGGATGAGGGCTGTATAGCCGATGGCTGTGGGCACACAACCTCTTCCCACAAGTCATAATCACTTTGTGCAGCCAAGGAAGAGGTCTTAATTAGTTTCTTCAGTAAGAATCCACCAGATGATCCAATATTGTCACAAGTTCGCTTCTTTGAAGCTACTGGACATTCGAGCAACTGCAAAAACAAAAACACTTGGGAAACCTTTGCTCTAGGAATAGACTTGCACAAATCTTCCAAAAGAGAATTTCCTTTTGAGATGTCTATGCAACATCATCAACACTGATACCCTGCAGTTCCAGTGCCTCGACATTGCCTTCTACAACCAGATTTTCTTCTTCGTTTCCAATAAGTCGCTCTGGGATCTGAGATGCCATTGAAGTGAAAACAGAGAAGAAGAGAGAAGGTTGGAAGATGAAGAGTCTGAAACTTAGAAAATCTGTGAAAGATTGAAGACTCTCCGATGGAGAGGAAGGCTATTTATAGATTTTTGAATGTGATGCTTCGAGTTCCCGGCCTGGGGATGCAGTGAAAAACCTTGAGATCTTCCCAAATGCTTGCTTGGAAATCATACTCAAAGTTTTTCCTTGAGATGCAGCACAAACCGTCAAGATTTTTTCAATACCTATCATGATAGCCTGGCAACCACACTCAAAGTTTCTTCTTGAGTTGTGTGGGAAGGCGAAACAATAGAGTATTAGTGGGTAATGCGAAGCGATAGAGTATTAGTATGGAATGTGAAGCGACAGAGTAACTGTGCTAGAATTCGAAGCGACAGAGTTACTTTGTTAGAGTCTCATCATTTCAAATTCAGGGGCTAGTTGACAGAAATTTGCCTTATACCTTTTAGTGGTCGAACGAGACTACAAAAGACAGAGCCAAATAATCTTCCTTCCTATGGTCATAGGACACCACGGGAAGAGATAATGAGGAAGTCTAAGATATTCTAGACTTAATCCAACCCTTACAGATGTTTGTCCTATAGGTACGATCACTAATCTTTACGATCATAATACTTTTCATCAAAAGTGTTCATTGTCGAATGGACCCTGTTACCTACGATCACCCTGATTGTAGAGATAAGGTCGTAGCTCATACATGCCAAATGTACCTTGCCTGTAAGGCAAAACCTAGAAGCACCTTTGAGACAAAGGGCTGGTTGAGAATCCATATGATGACCACAGTCTAAAGGCCCCATGTTTATGTCTATTCGACCATACCCGATTGTTAGGTTTATTCGAACATACCCAGTGGTTATGCTTATTCGACCACAAACCTTTGGATATCGTGACCCTTTATTTCCCTAGGAATATCATAACTCCCTGATATGGTAACCGTCAAGAAGGTAAATGCGCAATCATAAACGTGCAGCCACTCATAATTACACATCAATGACCAGAGCATGTCCTTTGCCCGGAGACCCTTCAATTCTGTAATCGATGACATTCGACAAGCTATAAATGAGAGAGGTCGAGGATACAGAAGGGGACCGAGACCTGATCTGACCTAACCTGAAGGGTTCTTCGACAACAAAAGAGAAGGATACAGAACCAATAGAGGTTGATAGAGAATAGGAGAGGAGTTTTTAGTCCATTCAAGAACAAATCTTGTATTTCTCTCTAAGTGAAATGACAACAGGAGTAGAGCTATTACTTAGTCTCCGAGGGCTCGAACCTGTATAATTCTTGTGTCTCCAGTGCATCTATATTTGTAGTACTTCCTCTGGGTGATTGTTAGAAGTGCTTCCCTACGTGAATATTAAATTTTGTGTAAGTTCGGCTTGGAACCTTGTTCCAATCGTCGACACCGAGTTTGTACAACTCCGAGAGCCATCGAAATACAATGTCTAGTGGTCGGCATTTTCTAAATCCTCCAATTCTTGCGCAGGTGGTTCGAGATTAGTCCATTCGAAGTCAAAATCTACAAGGATCTAGGATTTGATTGCTACTCGGGCTATGAAGTGGAGATTGAATGGTCCCAATTCTACAGCCCATTTAGCAACTCGACCTGTTACTTCCAAATTACAGAGAATGTCTCCTAAGAGAAAGGACGAGGGCATAGTAATTTTGTGCACTCGAAAGTAATGCCACAACTTTCATCAAGCCATTAAGAGAGTGTAAAGTAGTTTCTGGACCTCAGGGTATCTCTCCTTTAGTCTATTTAACACTTCACTTACATAATAAACCAATGGTTGCAATAATTGAAATCAGAATGCTAAGTTGAATAAGTGTCCAAAGAACCCACTAGTGTTGCTGGCCTAAATGCGCCCCTAGAACTGTTCAAGCAAGCAAAGACAACAAGGTAACAAATGGAAACAGCAAGATGATAGCAAGGACAATCAATATTGAAGCAATTCTGATCCCAAAGATAGCAAGTATGGCAAGTACGAACCCCCGGATTTTTTTCTACTGCGCAGCTCTTTTCTGTGCGCTGCCTCTTTTTAAAAAAATTTTTATTTTTTTTTATTTTTCTGATATTTTTTTCAAGTTCAGCAACACAGAAATATGGGAAAAAAGTAGGTTCCCCTCAATTTGGAGGTAAGGGGTGGCCGATCTAAATTCTGGTGTTTGCTTCGAAAACTGTGCTAAAACTTCCGGTGCCGGATACTCGATCTTCCAGAGGGATTTCGGCCTCCGAAATTTTGCCAAAACCAGCAAAGTTGGTGAAATTCAAGTGTAAGGCTTCTGTTTGAAGAGGAGGTACTTTCTTTCGTTAGCTTCGAAACGAGTGGTCGTGGAGCTCAAACAGAGTTCGGATGCAAAAGTTATGGCCGTTTTAGTGAAGATGCTCCGGATCAGGGTTTCTGGGCAATGCGAACTTTTGATTTCGCAAGTAGGGAACATGACGGTGGGTTGGCGGGATGAACAAAGGGGAGACTAGCGATACAGGGCATTTGACACAAGGCGGTTTGCGACCTATCTAGGGTTTGCGAAGCGGGACAGTAACACAAGGCGGCTAGCGGGGGCAAACCTAGTAGGACTCGATTTGGTTTTTTGGATGTCTGGCGGTGGTAGGACGGACGATGCTACGGGGAGGTGATGGACAGAACTATGAACACAATCTAAACCAGCAACCAGACGACGAACTAAGGACACAAACTCAACAACGCTAACTGAAAGCAAAGATTGCGAAGGTTCGAAGTGGTTTGGATACCGGAAGACTATGACCTAATTTTTTTTTTGGCATTTTTCTGGACAATGGGTAAAACGGTGAACAATGAACAGATGGGATACGAGATACCTGATGGGCAATCGGAGCTCTGATACCGCTTGATGTGGAACGGGATCCCGATCTTCCGACAGGTAGGGGATAGTTCGATTGGTGGAGACTCGACGTTGACGACCCGACTTTCGACCAGAACCGATCTAGGCCTGCAATCGTAACACCACTGCTCCATTCCTCATCAACCATACCGAGGTGCGGTTGACCTAGCCATGAAGGCCTGTTCCTGCAAGCGAATCGAAGAACACATGCAAGAACACAAAAGAAGCAATCTCGAATTGCAAGTATGTATTAAGATCACGAAGTGTTGGGGTTCCACAAACTGAAAGACGGCGAACTGCCACAACAGAAAAATTCTAAACAAAACCCAAGTCTAACAATGATGGCTACAAGGCTTTAATATGCGAGAGGGGTGGCGTCTAGGGTTTGGGGCTGTAACACCCTAGTTTTTGGGGGTGAAAAGTTTTGCATGAAAATCCTGCATGCATGTATCCCTGTAGTAGTAGCCAGATCAGCTGAACTCTAATCTCTCCCAAACCCTAAAAATCTCCAAATCTATTCCCTAGATCCAGATCAAGATCTGACCATCCAGATTTAAACTACCAGTTACCCTGAAGATAAAAGTCTTCAGGAGCCAGATCAAATTCTGACCCTAACTCTCAGTACCTAAGCCTCTCTCTGTTTTCGAAAACAGGAAAACTCAGATTTACCCTAAATACCCCAGTTTCCAGATAATTGAGTTATCTTGATTTAACCTTATCCAGACTCAAGTAACCCCTGGAATATGTTCCTAGGTTCATCCTCAACTCACTCCAAAAAGTTGGGAGCCAGATTAATTCATCTAAACACTTTTCGCAGTTTGGTCCAAATATTACTGCGAATAGGTCCTTTTCTGTTTACCTGGAAGCCTGAAAAGGCTAACATCTGCAAATCAATTCCAACTCCAGAATTTCTTCAGGGAACACCTCCCAAATGTTATTTGATACAAATTTCCCTTCTGTCCAGACCTCAAAATCTCTCTCCAATCACCAGAATTAGAGATCGACAAAATCAAGACCTATTGTACCCTAATTTTACCCTATTTTCGAAAATAGGTGAAATCCCTCAAACCTTGTCAAACTTTCTCCAAATTTGAGCTAAATGAGTACTAATAGAAATGTTATACTCAGCCATGAAATCAATCCTCAAATTAACCATCTCTAAGACAGAAATTACAAATCAGTCCAGAGACACTGTGCACGACCAGCAGCTGTGCACGACCGCGACCACCGCACTGCCACGCCAGGAGCTTCGTCGCCGGTGAAGCCCCGTGGTCGCCACCCCTGCCACCGCGTTCCTGCCACGTGTGCGCACGTCGTTCGCCACCGTGGAGCCACCGCGGCCGCACCAGCATCTCCAATTTTGCCCGCGCGCGCACGCCATCGCTGCAGCCACTGCAGAAGCTCGGTGCCACGTTGCAAGCATGCCGGTGGAGCCCATCAGTTCGCCATTGCATCACCCGGGACAGCGCACGCCAGCCTGCAAAGCCGGCACGGCCGCTGGAGCGCGTCGCTTCGCTGCTGTCCCGCCCGACCGGTCAACTCGCCATCGATTCGAGCTTCACTTCCCCGTGCAATTCCAGCCATTGCAAGCCCCTTGCTGTGCCTATAAAAGCCGCCCCAGCCCAGCACGAAGGCACTCACACCAGAACCACCCAAAATCTCTAACCACGCCATCGTCTTCGTCTTCTTCGGCGAGCTCGAGAAGAGGCTCACGGTGCCAAGCCTCTACACTACTTCCTCCTCGATTCCAGCTACTTCAGTAAGCTCCTCTTACCTCCCTCATCATACTCGAGCATGTAATTGACTTCAAACCTCTCCAGTCGCCGGCAATTTCCGTTTCTCTCCAGCAACTCCGGCGAGCAATTAATCCTTAACCAAGTCAAATTAGCTCTCGAGCCTGGAATCAAACATGATCAGTGGACTGATTAGAACACGTCTAAGCAACCAGAATCGAAGAATTTGCTAAAATATGAAAATCCCCAACTTTGCACCTTGCATGTGAACTGGAGCTCGCTGTTAAGCTTCTCTGGTGTTTCCCCAGCCAATCTAGCTTCACACCTAGCTTACTTATGCCCCAGAGACCATCCTCAAGCAAGGAATTAAGTTTATTTGCCCTAAAACAGAAATGCCCAATTTTGGTGTCTTCTCCCCTAGCTCCGGTCGCTGGATTTTGTTCCCGGCCGTTTCAACCCCAACCACCTTGTCTAGTAGATGTGCCTCGACCCCAGGAGTATTTTTGCCTTCTAGCTCGACACCTAGATCGGCCCAGATGAAGAGATATCACCATGCCAAGGTTTTGTCCAGAAACTGTTGAGAACAGTTCGGCCACCGTGTTCTTCGCCGGTTTTCATCACTTTCCGGCCATCTCCTACCCTAGGTCCTGTTGAGACATTTGTTCCTGTTACAAATGCCTAACCACCAGACAAAGTGGTGCATCATTTGGAGCCCTGAGTCAAAAGGTATGGCTTGCCCTAGTTTCTGGCCGTGTCAACCCTATGCCAGGCTATGTCAGCCAATGGCATTAGCCCTGTTCACCCACCTCTGGTCATGTAAAACAGAAATTACTTTGTCAAATAGCTGCCTCACTACCTTGTGCACCATATTCTTGAATCAAAACCTACTTTGGCCACCGGAAACTGTTCAAACCATGTCAATGCCATTCTAGAGCACTGCCAGCCTGTGTCAGCCAGTGGCATTGAGCCTTTTCACCCACTTCCAGCCATGAATTTTGAAAATAACTTTGTCCCTTAGACTCCTGATGTTGTGATCTACACTTTTCTCTACTGTTACAACTTGAGTTGAGCCCTCTATCACCCATCAACCTTATGTCGATGCCTTGAACCGAATGCCAACCTAAAGACATTCGCTGTTTTTGGGCGAACCAGTCACCACCTTGATATCACTCTGATATTTTGGAACCTTGTAAACCTTAACAACTAATTTTAACCCTGGTTTCCATAGTTAAACTCAAATCGCTTTCAAACCTTGTATCACCAGAGTATTTTCTCCTTGCACCTTTGCATGTAGTGAATTAGTAAGAATAGAATTGATTGTAATGCCTGTTTGCTTGTTCGATCTTGTTCAGAGCAAGAGTCCGGGGTTGAAGATCTTGTCGCTGAACCGTCATCGACTGCTGATACTTACGACGCGGAAGGCAAGTCATACTTTGATCATATTGAAACCCATATTTTATGAATTGCTATGCTATTCCATGAGTAGATATCTCATTAATATTGCATGTGTTGAGATCAATGATATTATGGCAGTGATAGATTGAATACTTGAGAAATGTGAACTTGATAAGATAGCAAGCCACGAACTAATAAAAGTATAAACATGTACATTTATATTCATGAAATAGAACCCCTAGCCGTGACCAGTATTTTGGTATGGAATGGTGGTAGCACTGGAGGTGCTTGGCTGCACTGAATGTGCAGGCACTGAAGGTGCATGGTTGTGATATGATCTGGTCACTGGCATGTAAGGACTAGAACCTTGTGTTATGCGTCTAGTGGCATGAAAAACGTACCAACCACTTACCTGGTATGGGACAGGCGCAACCTAGTAGCTTTCTTAGTATTATCAGTTCCCTGCATGGCTTGTCGATCCGGTTTCTCGCGTGGAAACTGGTGGGACGCAGTTCGTCCATGAGTGATGTGAGATTAGAAAAATTATGGGAGGATAAGGTGTAAAGAAGGAAGACGCCCTACGCCAGATTAAGTCGTGCGCGACTGTAATCAAAAGAGGTTATGTGTCCTGCGGGAACATAGACCCAGGCTAGGAAGTAAGGCAGTGGGGAGGACCCACAACGGTACTTGGGACGGTATTGTCCATTTACCGGGCAGGGATACTGTTAATACTAGACTGCAAAAACGTTGTGTGATCTCGGCCTTGTCACATGCGTATAAGTCGCATGGAGTTGGCCCGACTTGGAAGTCGAGTGAAAAAGTGGATTCAAAAAGAGGTACATCTCTGCAGAGTTTAAAAATGTATTCGAATACTTCGTGCTCCCGAGTTTTAGGAGTATGCCGCGGTGGATTAAATCCATGGGTGTGACACAAGTATTGTTTTATAAACTAAAATTTGTTAGCTCAAGATTACCCAAGTGGCATGTGTTGTCATGATAAGGGGCGTTGCCATGGGCTGTCATGTGTTGACGTGTCGCGGTAATACCATAATATAGAGATCATATGGTAATTAAGAGGCATGTGGTTTATGCCCTAAGATTATGAATTACTGCTATGGGTATATGATTGAAAGACTTGAATAAAAGTAGTGTGATCTGAGATTATATCGCCTTGGATATGGGATATATGTATCACCATCAATATGATTTATTTACTGCCATGGGTATGATCGGGATTTGAATAAGAAAAGAGAAAGAAATGTATTTTGGGAAAAACCTTTCACTCTTTCCCAAATAGCATAGGTTCATGTCATATATATATATATATATATATATATATATATATATATATGTATCTCTACCTTCCCTATGACTTGCTGAGTACGTAAGTACTCACCCTTGCAACAACTCATCAATAGATGGAGCGTTCTACGACCTTGGAGGATACTCTGAAGATGCTGCGGACCCAGGAGATGATGAGCAGTTTCCTCCGGAGCCCTGATGTGGTGCTGTCTTGCTGTCAACCTCTGTTTCCTGTGGTTTGCTTTTGGGCCTAGCTTCTGCCGTCTAGATGTGTTATTTTGTTAGACCCTTGTGCCTTGTAAGGCACTGTACCTCGTTTTGTACTAAGGCCTGATGGCCATACAATTATGACTATTGTACTATTTTGCTGCTGCAATGTAATCCTGTGATTGACTCATCCTGGGAAGTCAAGTGGTTAGGGGACCAGCTGCACCGAGCTGGGCTCCTCATAGGTGACAGGGGTGCACCCCCCCACGCGGGATACACGGGCCGAGGCCCAATAGACAGGCGACGCAGCACCGCACGGTCCAACAGAATCTGGTCTCCACTTGTTTTGACGATCTCTATTGAGTCAGAAGGATTTTGGATGTAGGACCAGATCCGTTGGAAAGGTCTCGTCGAGGGCTTCTCTGTAATGTACTTGAACGCCCCAAACGAAGTTCGTATGCATCTGCTACACCCGTTTGAAGACAAGCTGCTCCGCCGTGGCCGACCCGGACTCCAGCTGGCGATAGACTTGATTCCTGACCCGTCTTGGCGCAAAGTGACACCCTTGCTGATCAACACCATGATTCCTGAGCACAAGCACAATATTATTAGGTAGTAACTCGCTCTTGTCAATATTCTCTCGTGTACTAAGAAACGAGCTCACCTGGTGATTTAGTTGACGTGCACGTGCCCTTGTTATTGGTCCTTGCACAACGGGTGTTGGAAGAATGGACGCATCGTTAGGGGTGTTGTCCTCATCACCATGGCTGGGGAAACCAATACTGAAGCACTGGCTAAATAAGTTTTTACTTCCTGAAAGGCTTTTTCGGCTTCACCCGACCACTGGAAACGATTGTGTTTTCATAGAACCTTAAAGAAAGGTAATCCACATTTGCCTAACCTCGAAATGAAATGACTTAAAGCTGCCATTCGACCAGTCAGGCTTTGTACCTCCTTCGTGGTCGAAGGAGATCACATTTGCTCAATGGTCCAATTTTTTTTTGGATTAATATCAATGCCTCTTGAATAGACCAGGAAACCTAAAAGTTTTCCAAAAGAAACTCCAAAGGAGCACTTTTCAGGATTCAACTTTATTTCATACTTATTCAAGTTACAAAAAGTTTCGGCCAGATCATCTATATGACTAGAGCTTTTCACACTTTTTACAACCAAGTCATGATCCGGGAGGATCTTCAAGTCCTGATCACATACGAATTCGCGACCAAGACATATCGCATACAGATTCGCGACCAAGTCCTGATCGCATACGGATTCGCGACCAAGTCCTGATCGCATACGGATTCGCGACCAAGTCCTGATCGCATACGGCTTTGCCACCTTAGCCGTGTTCGGAAAGGTTTCGTGACCATGGATTGGTTCGCGACCATGAAAAGGAATTTGTTCCTTGTTCGGAATTGTAATCCGATCCGAATGTGTATAACTAAGCTTATCTGTTTAGGATTAGTTATATGAGTCTAATACGTTTAGGTTATTAAGTCTGATACGTACTCATACGATTGGACTATAAATACCTTGTAATAGGTCTACTTTAGATCATCGAACTCAATCGAAGAGTCATAGAACTTATTTGAGTTTTAGACACTTATAGTTCCTTCGACGTAGACAAGTGTGTCTAACGTTCGACGTGTAAAGCCCTCACTACTACAGAATTCATCATCACAGTCGGGTCAAAACATTCATCACAGACGGTTCTTACCCGTCAGTGATATTCGAGTCAGTGATAATCATGTACTATCACAGACGGTTTTTGATGTTTTCAACCGTCTGTGATCTATCCATTCACAGACTGTTATAAGGTCATAATCGTCTGTGATAAGGTCAGAACCGTCTGTGATACTCATATTTCACAGTCTGTTATAAGGTCAGAACCGTCTGTGATAGTCATACTACCACAGACGGTTCTTACCCATCAGTGATATTCGAGTCAGTGATAATCATGTACTATCACAGACGATTTTTGATGTTTTCAACCGTCTGTGATCTATCCATTCACAGACTGTTATAAGGTCATAACCGTCTGTATTAAGGTCAGAACCGTCTGTGATACTCATATTTCACAGTCTCTTATAAGGTCAGAACCGTCTGTGATAAGGTCAGAACCGTCTGTGATAGTCATACTACACAGACGGTTCTGTTTTCGGAACCGTTTGTGATAATTAGACTATCACAGACGGTTTTGAGAAGAGAACCGTCTGTGATACTTTAGTATACACAGACGATTTTGACATCAGAACTGTCTGTGTTAGTATGAGTATCACAGACGCCTTTGATGTCATAACAGACTATGATACTCAGATTACCATAGACGGTTTGGATATCAGAACCGTCTGTGGTACTCAGAATGACAGAGACGGTTTGGATATCAACACAGACGTTGTTGATCTCAGAACCGTCTGTGATACTCTTAACACAGACGGTTCTGAGATCAAAACCGTCTGTGATACTCATATTAAACCAATCTGCGATATTAGCGACGGTGTTAATCTTGAAACCGTCTGTGATAGTGTGATATCACAGACGGATCTGAGGTCCAAACCATCTGCGATGGGTTATTATCGGTGACTGTTATAATCTCAGACGGTTTGTAAGATCAAAACCGTCTGTGCATGCACTAATACGAACCTTGCGGGTCCCTAAACTTCCCCTTGGGTGATATGACCTCCGCAAGGAAAAACTCAGCGACCATCCCTCGGACATTACCAATCTGCCGAGGGTCAAGGCTTTCTGAAGGGAAGTCGACCCCCTGCAGCAAGAGTTGGTACATAAAAAATGAGCTGAAGTTGTAAATTCTGTCAAATGGAGACAAATTAAGGGGAGCAGTTGTATATACCTCGGGGAAATCTGGCCGGTGAGGGGTGATGATCAGGTCATACATGTGGCGCATCACGTAGAACCCACATGTATTGTCGTCTGGCTGCTGATGGCACTGCCAATTTACAGACCGAGAGTTAGGTGGGGACAAGTTATAAAGTAAAACAGATGCCAGTTGTGTCGTAGTATTGAGAATACCCCGGCAGGTTTTGAAGACGATCCTAGCGGAGATCACGCAGCGCGGGTTGACCGGGTGACCGGTCCTCCCCCGCCGGACAAACACAAGAATTGACACGTGGATTTATACAGGTTCGGGTCCCGGTGGGGGCCCTAGTCCTGTCGACGCGCTCCCGACCAGAGTCGGCTGGGGAGGCTCTCTCCGGGGGAGAGGCTTCCGGAGCACGTCGGATTTATAATAATGAGCTGATCCTCTACAACAGAGGGGTACAAGGGCTATTTATAGCCCCAAAAAGAAGCAAAAAACCTAAACTACCCCGGGAGCCACCGTCGGATTGGAGGGTAGGACCGTACTTCTCCCGGTCAAACGTCTTGGATGCTTGACAGGTGGCCGCTGATTCCCGAGGCGTCCCTCGCGTGACCTGCACGTGATAAACAAACAGGGATTTTACCTTTTAGGAGGGCGGTGACGTCCGGGACCTCTTCCGGAGAGCAGGGTCCCGGGAGCCTAAAAGGCGGCGCCCGGGGCAGGCACCGGAGGCCACTGTCCCCGGGCACATGGCGGCGCCCGGGACATGCCCGGGGGGCACGGTCCCGGGAGCCTAAAAGGCGGCGCCCGGGGCAGGCACCGGAGGCCACTGTCCCCGGGCACATGGCGGCGCCCGGGACATGCCCGGGGGGCACGGTCCCGGGAGCCTAAAAGGCGGCGCCCGGGGCAGGCACCGGAGGCCACTGTCCCCGGGCACAAGGCGGCGCCCGGGACATGCCCGGGGGGCACGGCCCCGGGAGCCTAAAAGGCGGCGCCCGGGGCAGGCACCGGAGGCCACTGTCCCCGGGCACATGGCGGCGCCCGAGACATGCCCGGGGGGCAGGGTCCCGGGGGCCAAAAAGGCGGCGCCCGGGGCAGGCACCGGAGGCCACTGTCCCCGGGCACAAGGCGGCTCCCGGGACATGCCCGGGGGGCACGGCCCCGGGAGCCTAAAAGGCGGCGCCCGGGGCAGGCACCGGAGGCCACTGTCCCAGGGCACATGGCGGCGCCCGAGACATGCCCGGGGGGGCAGGGTGCCGGGGGCCAAATGGCGGCGCCCGGGACATGCCCGGGGGGCACGGTCCCGGGAGCCGAAAAGGCGGAGCCCGGGGCAGGCACTGGAGGCCACTGTCCCCCGGGCACATGGCGGCACCCGGGACATGCCCGGGGGGCAGGGTCCCGGGAGCCTAAAAGGCGGCGCCCGGGGCAGGCACCGGAGGCCACTGTCCCCGGGCACATGGCGGCGCCCGGGACATGCCCGGGGGGCACGGTCCCGGGAGCCTAAAAGGCGGCGCCCGGGGCAGGCACCGGAGGCCACTGTCCCCCGGGCACATGGCGGCGCCCGGGACATGCCCGGGGGGCAGGGTCCCGGGGGCCAAATGGCGGCGCCCGGGACATGCCCGGGGGGCACGGTCCCGGGAGCCTGAAAGGCGGCGCCCGGGGCAGGCACCGGAGGCCACTGTCCCCGGGCAATCATGAACTTACCTGGACTTGGCCGCGTGGAGATTTCCCCAACAAGTTGAAATTTGTACCGAAAATTGTAACCACTGAAACTTATCGGCTCGCCGCTTGTGTTGTCTCCCTACCTCGGCAAAGTACTTCGTGAAAGCCTTGTAGATAGTCAAAATTGACAGTTTGAGGATAGCCGAAATTGACAATTTGAGGACAGTAAATCTAGATGCATGCAAGACAGGTCCACATCACCTTCCGAATACATCTCGTGCGGCGCAATACGAGTACCCTTTCCTCTGCAATGAGTCAAGGTAGAACACCTTGTTGCTTTTCGGAATAAGTAGCAGCAGGATCCAGTGGTAGCTACATATTACACGTAGAGAATTAAAAATTTAATCTAAATTTGGGGGTGTGCACATGGAGACACTAATCTACGGGTGAAGTACTGATGAAAGCACTCACCTCTGGTTGTAGGGTACAAGTATATACTCCTTGTCGACCTGAGCAAGCAAACCTCTTTTGATGTAGTCAACAACGAAGTCTGTGTCGGTCCTAAACATCACCTCGGCGACCATCTGGGGGTCCAAGAAACCAACAGGTATGCCCTTGGATTTGGCATAGTTGGCCATGCAGCTGCACGGAAGTAACCAATTAATAAATGACATATATCCGTATATGCACGGATAGTAGAATACTTACAGCACCCAAGACCGTAGGATTGACAAGTCGAGCGCATCTTTGTTCAGTAAATTGTGCAGGTCTTCGAAGGTCACCGAGTAGGTCGCAACGTCGTTATAGAACTCTGCCACGGTGTACTTGACCATGATGTGCGTCGGACGCTGCGTCCTGGTCTGGTTTGTCCTCCTCATGTACCATGCATGCAGGCTCTGGCATGCTAACCCCATGCTCGAAATTGCGGTATCGGAGGCCATGGGCATCCCCAGAGAGAACGGCATGAGAGCTGGCGCACTCTTCTCGCTCTCCTTCGCCGGGCTATTCTTTGCTTTTCCCCTCATAGCCAGCTTCTTGAATGGTTGCCTCTTAATCGGAGTCAGCTTCGTCATCGGAGGGGTATGCTGGCTAGTAGGCCGCGTGTCGGTCTGTGATGTCTGTGATGTAAGAACCTATGTATTAGGACACTAACTCTGAGGGCTATTATTACAGTACAAATTATGAAACTGGTGGGGGAATTACCTCATACAGGACGATGTCTTTCTTGGGCCATTGCACGAACGTGTGCACCGCATCCCCGAGAGTGGTAATCTCGTCGTTCGGCGGCTTCTCCAATGGAAAATCCTTGCAATGGTCAATGACACTGTCCACCTGGACCCGTGCAAAACCCTCACATAGAGGGGCACCATGGATTGTGGCCCCCGCCGTGCATGGTTGCGCCATCCCACGGGCAGCCTCGATTGGGAAAACACCGGCTAGCACCATAAGCTTGCAGGAGGCGGGTTCCTACAAACAGTGCGCATTAACATGTTGAATTTCACCGCTTCTCACTTTCGAATGAATTAACATAGACAAACAGTGCGCATTAACGGTCATTACCTGCAGAGAGTCCACCGGATACTTTGGAGAGGGCTCCGTCTGCGAAGACCCCGGCGCAGACGCGCAGCTACTACGGTGGCCAAGAATGGGGGTCGGTACTTTCGCTTCTAGAACGGGGGTGCCCTGGGTCGCCTTTCTTAGCTCTTCATACATGGACCGCATCTCCGACAACTGCTGCAGGAGTGCTTTGTCCCGAACAGTGAACTCCGATCGCATCTCCTCCTTGAGCCGTTCATCGCGGGCTTGGTGGGATCTCTTTCTCCTCTTAGCCGCCTCCTCATCATCAGGGAAACCATACCTCCAAGGCACAGTGGTGCCGAGGCCGCGCACGCGGCCTGGATGCTCCTTGTTTCCTAGCGCCGCTGTGAGGATATCCTTGTCCCTCCTCGGGTTGAACTCTCCGGATGCCACCTGCGCACTCAGCGTCACCTGCAACAGGAGAACTTAGCAATACAGCCCATTGCATGCGTGTTATGAGGATAGTACGTGATCGGACAATCTTACCAGCCGGTCGATCACTTCCTTGTCCGCAGGGTTACTCACGGAGACGCTTCCGGAGGAGTTCATCGTCGATCTTGCTCGGCACCAATTGCGGGCGCGCACGTCCGTTATGCCCGCATAAGGACTGCCGGCCGAAGACTGGGAAGCCTCCTCGTCCTGCTTCCTCCACAGCGCCTTCTTCCCCACATACCCACCGGTGCCTAGTCTGTGTGGGTGGGTGTTCTTGGCCTGGTTAGCCTGGCCCTTCGCACTAAGCTCCTGGAACTCTAGCTTGGCCTTCATCTCGACGAACTGCTGCCATGCCTCGGGAGTCACGAAAGGGAAGTCATCGAAGGGGGTCTTCGACTCCTTCACACAGAGCCTGACAAGGTGGCTCTTGAAGTTCCTCCACGCCTTGTTTATTGACATCAGTGTCCTCCGGCGGATGGTGAACTGGCGATCCTCCGGAATGTGAAACGCCGCCTGCACTTCTTCCCATAGCGCATCCTTGCACTCTGGGGGCACTTGACCCCAGTCGGAGGTGGTGATGGGCACCCGCTCCCTTGCCACTTTGCCGCATAGTGAGCGGTACTGACCGACAAGTTTGTCCGGAGCTTCCAGCACACCATTGTCGTCGAACTGGATGTGCTGCTTTTCCCGCTTGTTCAGATGCGCGCATGTCGTCCGGCCTCACCCCTTTCTCTTCTCCTGCGGGGTCACGGCGGACGAGGCGACCTCCGGCCCAGTCGTCTCATCGCCAGCGAGGTCACCCTGACTCCCCGAGTGGTGCATTTCGTCACCAGACATAGTTCCTAACATAAGTGAAAGAGATAACAGTTTAAGTAAATCTGCAACTAATAATTCTATACCAAAACCCATATACTTATAATTAACCAAGAATGACAGAAACGGTGGGGAGGCGATGGAGGTGATCGCGTCGGAGGCGGGAGGGCGATGGAGGTGATCGCGCCTGACGGTGGAAAGGCGATGCAGGTGATCGCGACGGACGGAGAGGAGGAGAAGGTGGGAGGCGATGGAGGTGATCGCGGCGGACGGTGCGAGGGCGGAGAGAGCTAGGGCAACAGTTGCGAACTGGAATGAGCGGGACAATCCCCGCCTTGAACTATTAACCGCGACGATATTATTACAGTCGGTTCTCGCATCAGAACCATCTATAATAATCGACATAGTGATAGTCACTAGAGAGATTATCACAGACGGTTTTGAGTTGAGAGCCGACTGTGCTCTGATTATCACAGACGGTTTGGAATTGAAAACCGACGGTGCACGTCAAGAACCCGAAGAGTCGGACACTGTTGAAAATATCACAGTCGGTTATATATACATAACCGTCTGTGATAGTAATATTATCACAGTCGGTTCTCAAATAAAAACCGTCTGTGGTAATCTACTAGAGGAGAGATTATCACAGACGGTTGTGAGTTGAGAACCGACTGTGAACGAGATTATCACAGTTGGTTATA
This sequence comes from Pharus latifolius, assembly GCA_019359835.1. Classification (NCBI taxonomy): domain Eukaryota; kingdom Viridiplantae; phylum Streptophyta; class Magnoliopsida; order Poales; family Poaceae; genus Pharus; species Pharus latifolius. The sequence goes on from CM033329.1 coordinate 28,078,978, forward strand.
GAATCATACCCGTCTGTGCTAGGTCAAAACCGTCCTTGATAATCTCTCTATTGAACGTTAGTTTTACAACTTGAAACTGATCTGTAGCTTTCAACTCTGAATGCTCGAAAACTTGTTTTAAATGAACACTCAGATATTTCAAATGTAGTCCAAATGCTCTGTAAATTGGTTACTGTGTACGTAGATCCAATAATTGGTTACAAAGTGGAGCATGCTCAAATAAATTTAACATACAATGTACGTGGAGCATGCTCAAGTTAATGTTACATACGAATGGGAACTTTCACCGACAATTTCCACGTACACAGCCATGTTATCCTCAACTTTCCACTTGCCGCGGTCCTGCAAAGATGAGAATTACAGGAGATATAAGCTATACCGATGGAAACAGAGAGATAAGACGTACAGTTCATTACCTTTAAAGTATAACCCTTCCTGGTGATCCATACGCACGTAACTGGTTTCGTCGGTGTCTTCAGTATCGACCTGTACGCCATCTCCAAATGGAGGAATCTCATCAAATTGATGGTATTCCTCCTCGTCTACGACATTTTCAACTCCAAAAATCCTTCTCTTGCCATGAAGGACGATGTGCCACTTCTTATTGGCCGGGTCAGTGACATAAATGACCTAAATGGCTTGATTTGCAAGTATGAATGGCTCATCTTTATAAGCAACGCGATCCAGATCCACAGAAGTGAAACCGTAACTGTCAACCTTCACACCCTGTGGGATTTGGACCCATCGGCATCGAAACAGGGGAATCTTGAACAGTACGTAATCGAGCTCCCAAATTTCTTCAATGAACCCGTAGTACGAGTTCAATCCACGTACTACCCTTGTTGGGCCTGTCTTGATGAACCCCTCATGGAAAGCTTCTACGCTCACTCCACTATTTTGCACAGTGCTCCTTCGATCTTGAGCTTTCGTGTAAAATGTGTACCCATTGATGTCGTATCCCTGCCATGTCTGTACAGTAAACGTGGGCCCTTTTGCCAACCATTTAAGGTTCTCACTTGCGGACTCTCCGGTGATTCGCACCTTCATCCACGCGTTGAATCGACTGTTATGTTGTCCCGGGATCCAAACCTCGGATCGGCGAGGATTGTCTTGTCGTAGCATCTCCTTGTGCTCGTCGATGTACGGAGACACCTCCGTCATGTGTTGCAAGACCCAAAAATAAGCATTCGAGTACATATCGAAATCAGGAGTGATGGCTCTCCGTCCAATAGTGCCAACACCATCAAGCCTCCCCTCGTGACGAGACACAGGAACTCCTATTGCTTCTACCTCGGCCATGTAATCGACGCAGAACTCAACAACCTCTTCCGCTGCATAACCTTCGACAATGCTACCATCGGGCCGGGACCGATTCCTCACGTAGGCCTTAAGTACACCCATGTACCTCTCGAATGGATACATATAACGTAGGAACACGAGTCCACATATCTTGATTTCTCTGACAAGGTGGACGGTGAGATGGACCATGATATCAAAAAACGATGGAGGAAAATACATCTCAAGCTGACAGAGAGTTCGAACCACCTCGCTCTGCAAAGAATCCAGTCCTTCGGGATCAATGACATTCGAAGAAATTGCATTGAAGAAACAACATAGCCTTGTGATCGTCTCTCTGACCTTATGCGGCAGAATACTCCTGATGGCAACAGGAAGCATTTGTGTCATCAACACGTGACAATCATGAGACTTCATACCCAGCAATTTCAAATCGCCCATGGACACAAGCTTTTTCATATTTGCGGAGTAACCCGATGGAACTTTAACACCATAGAGACACTTACAGAGTTCTGTCCTCTCAGCCTTGCACAAAGTGTAGCATGCGGGGGGGAGGTATATACGGCCTTTATCGTCCTCTCTCGGTGCTAGCTCGGGCCTGATTCTCATTTCGATCATGTCACGCCACACATTGACGCCATCCTTTGTCTTCCCTGGAATTTTCAGCAATAGGCCGATTAAACTGTCACAAACATTCTTCTCTACATGCATGACATCAATGCAATGATGAGCCTCTAAATGCTCCCAATACGGTAAGTCCCATAATATCGATCTCTTCTTCCAAGTGTTCTTCGTGCGGGGTTTCAATTTATTACCACCCTTTCCAAATACAACGTTTATGTCCTTCACCCGTGAGTAAACATCTTTCCCGCGCGTAGGCTTCGGGGCTGAACCATCTTCCTTGTGGCCGTCAAATTCCCTCTTCCTCTTACGGTACGCGTCATTCTTCGGAAGAAACCTACGGTGACGCATGTACACTGTTTTCCTGCAATTCTTCAGCCACACGCTCTCAGTCTCATCTTCGCAGTGGGGGCAGGCTTTGGCTCCTTTCGTAGTACAGCCCGACAAATTTCCAAGGGCAGGGAAATCGTTGATGGTGCAGAATATCATAGCACGTAGGATGAAGTTCTCTCGTTTGTATGCGTCCCATACCTGCACCCCTTCGTTCCACATTGTTAGGATATCCTCTATCAATGGTGCTAGGTACACATCAATATCGTTTCCGGGTTGTTTTGGTCCTGAGATAAGTAGAGACATCATGATGTACTTGCGCTTCATACACAACCAAGGAGGAAGGTTGTAGATACACAAAAGAACCGGCCAAGTGCTATGCCGACTGCTCATGTTACCAAAAGGATTAATTCCATCGGTACTCAACCCGAACCTTATATTCCTCAATTCTGCTCGGAAGTTAACAAATTCCCTGTCGATGTTTCTCCACTGCGAAGAATCAGCGGGGTGTCTCAGCTTTCCATCCTTCTTCCGGTCTTCCGAGTGCCAACGCAGTAATTTTGCCTCTTTACGGTTTGCAAACAAACGCTGCAAGCGGGGAATGACTGGCAAATACCACAATACCTTAGCAGGAGGTCCTTGCTTTATCTCCGCGCAGTCGCCGTCGTCTGTTCGGTCCTTAGTACGCTTATAGCGGGATGCGCCGCACACCGGACAAACATGCATATTCTTGTAGTCATTACGGTAAAGGATGCAATCATTAGGGCATGCGTATATCCTTTCTACTTCCATTCCCAAAGGACACAATAGCTTTTTCGCTTGGTAGGTGTTTTTTGGCAACTCGTTTCCTTCCGGGAGCATGTCCGCCAAAAGATCTAACAGTGCTGTGAAACTCTTGTCGGTCCAGCTGTTGCTTGCCTTCAATTTTAACAGTTCAAGCACAGAGGCCAACTTTGTGTACTTCGACTTGCAACCAGGGAACAACGGCTTTTCTGAGTCCTCAATCAAGCGCTTGAATTTGCCAAACTCCCTTTCACTGTAATTTCCTTCCACATCACGCAACATGTCATCTAAATGGTCATCCTCTGGCATTTCCTCGTCGAAGTCGCTGTTCGGATCCGACATGTCCTGTTCCTCAACCTGAGTGGCAGTTGTTTCTGCAGTTGGCTCTTCTCCATGGTGGACCCAACACGTGTACCCCTTTTTGAAACCACGTCTTATCAAGTGGGCGACAATTTGAGATGAGTTGGTGAACATCTTAATATTCTGGCAGTCTACACAAGGACAGTACATATATGGTAAACCCTTCTTCGCCATGTCTTGCTCAGCAACCTTTTGGAAATCAAAAACACCTTTCATGTATTCCTCACCCACTCGGTTGTCATTATACATCCAGTCTGGGACCATCTGCAATTAATCAAATTCATACACATGCTAATTAGTAAATCAATGGAGATCGATATTGATGATGAAATCAAGTAATGTGTATGCCTTGGGAGCAAGTACCAACCTTGGTTCGATCCTCAAATTTTTTCCCCCAAATGCTCCCCCGGCCTTTCGAGATTTCGCTCTTCCTTGCCCCAAATCTCTTCGAACTGGATAGTGTAGGTCGAGGAAGAGAGTACGACTACCTCAAAACATCCGGCAAAAGACCTTTTATACAAGGTTCAATACAGACGGTTCTATATAATACCGTCGGTAATATCAGTGCATTATTGAATAACAGAATATTACTGACGGGTTTCACTCTATTAACCGTCGGTAATATCGGTGCAATTTGTGTAACTATGAAAGAAATATCACAGACGGTTATGAGCTCCAAACCGTCTGTGTATTTTATTATCACAGACGGTTTTTATCTAATAACCGTCTATGTATGTGATTATCACAGTCGGTTTTTACCTCAGAACCGTCTGTGTATGTGATTATCACAGTCGGTTTTTATCTCAGAACTGTCTGTGTATGTGGTAATCACAGACGGTTTTAATGTCCGAACCGTCTATAATATCCCAGATTGTTTGTTTGCATTCGACTACTGGTCATCAGTTGTTCCACTTGTTAAATATTTGGTTCTATCTTGTTTCAATGTTAGTATTTAAAAAAATGAACGTTCAGACTATTTGGTTTTATCTTGTTTTTCATATTTGTTTTATATATATGTCTGAAATTAAAACCGTCTGTAATCTTTCAAGCAGAGACGGTTTTGAGTTAAAAACCGTCTTGATCGCAGCAGTATTTTCTTGTTAACATTTTTACACAGACATCGTTTGGTGATTATCAGTTACATAATCAATCGAAAGCCAGATATATAAGGAAAAGAAATTTCTTATTTCTTACAATCTTTCCATACATAAGAGATACTATTAATTAAGCGACCAATTGATTAGTGTCGACCTGTTCCGAAAGTAATTTACAAAGTTCTCCTAGGGACGTATTGGCATCAATAGGATCTACACTGGCCGCCTCAAGAGAACTACCAATGGCTCTAAGACTATCAACATCATCTCTCACCAAAGGAGTGGATTTGGCATCAGTAGGATCATCCAAGAAATTAAAGTTGATACAACAAAGGTGGAGATGAAGCTGCAACTCAAAGCATGCACTCTGCCAAGTGCAGAATGGCAAAAGACATCCCCTCAGAATGCTTCTCCAGCGCCTCTTTTTTTTTTTGGAGAGTTCTGCACAAGGCAGCTTTCTCCTCCTGCACATATGCTTCTCCAGCTTCTGCTAGGGGCGTATGCTGGGAGGGTGAAGATGATTGCCAAGCTTCGGAGTGGATTTGGACGTGGAAGTGTGAGCCTTACCCCAGAAAAGCTGATGATACAAAGGTGTTGGAGAGGGGATATTGGAAGGATTATTGTGGATCTCCAAAGGTGGAGTCGATGCAACTGGAGGGGTTGCAAGGGGCAATGTGGCAAAACAGGCCTCAGCACCCTCTAGAGTCTTCGCTGCAGCTCCACTGTACGATCTTTCATCATTTCTAAGTCTCTTCTTTGGAGGGAGCATTTCCTCAAGCACCTGTGGATTTCGAAATGCATTTGTTTCGAGGTAATCAAGTCATAAAAGAAAGATCTGCATTAGAGTTTCAGAGAGGACTTACTTTCTGAAGATCCTGATCGAGTTCATTCCTTATCTCTTCCTCATCACTCTGATCAATTTCAATAACCTCACTGGAATCTCGGCTCGCCATCAAGGTGGGAGTTGAGGAGGGAATAAAGACAGGGATTTAGGAGCCTCGCTATTTATAGAAACAGAAGGTGACGGTTCATATGCGCGGGTGCCTCGAGTTCTAAAAAGCGCACTACTGGTTTTCAAGGTCAATAAATTCATGATATATAACTTCTCGGGAGATAAACTGCAACACGGCAAAGGAAGTTGAAGAGTCAGATTACATAATTCGACGCAAATTAAATTTGAAGTAAATAATTAAGTCTCTTCATCTGCTCAGTTATTATGTGCGGTTATCAACAATTGCATGTAGAGAATTGCACTGTTGGGACTATCACAGACGGTTGGGAGATCAAAACCGTCTGCGTTAGTATTACAGACGGTTCTGATGTCCGAACCGTCTTTAATATGTCTGTTGAATATTGGACTGTTCGACTTCTACAAATACTTGTTCCCTCCCTGGAGTTTTGCTTCCAGTTGGAACCGCTGAGAATTTGAAGCGTCGATAAATGTGCGACAATCACAGTCGGTCCTTACATAAAATCCGTCTGTAATTTTACTATCACAGACGGTTTGGAGTTAACAACCGTCTGTGATATTGATAGAAGTTGAGAATTCGAGGCGGCGGACACTGTTGGGACTATCACAGTCGGGCCTTACATAAAAACCGTCTCTAATGTGACTATCACAGATGTTTTTTACCTCAGAGCCGTTTGTGATATTCAAAGCACGTTGATATATAACTTCTATATTCTTTTTATATTATTTGCATGGGACCTGCAACTTCTATATTGTTTCTATATTATTTCAACGGCTCCGATCACAAGCCAAAGATCGCAATAGTCGTTCCTTGATGGCACACAGTGTACATACCTTTGTATGGTCGAATGTTCGACAAAAGCTAAAGAAAGATAAAGAAAGAGGGAAGATTGCATGCAGTCCAAGAATGTGCTGGAAAATTAGAAAGTTGACATAAGAACAAAGTTTTCAATAATTTGTTTCATCACTTACAAAAAAAAGTAAAAATACAGAATGCTAGGTCAAGGAGTGGTCTTAGCCCTGGCTGCATCTAGAATAAAGTCAGTTTGACTTGCAGCCAGGACGCAGGACTCCTCGAGCGACAAGTTGTCCTTCTCAGGATCAACTACTTCAGCGTCGAGAAGGCCTGCGACCTCCCTTAGCTTCGCGATGGTATCCTTCATTGTCAAACCGCAGCCAGCGATGGTCATATCCGTGGCTTTCTTCGCCTCGCGAAGACGCCTCGTCCTCGCCCTAGCATTGTCACCATCCGTCTTCATGCGCTGAATGCGCTGGAAGAGATCGTCAAGGTCAAGCCGTAGCCGAGTGTGCTTCTCCGTGAGGAGCTTGTGCTCCTCCTGGAGGGCCCTCAGCTCGGCCTTGACTTTGGCAGTGTCTTCCACGGCTCCCCTTCCCTGTGCAAATCAACAGGTCAAGAATGTATTGAACATGGATAACAATACAGGGGTAAGTCAAAAAGATTGAGCGTTCATACCGGGGAGGGCGAGGCTGACGATGCCATTGAGGATGCCATTGGCGCAGACAAGCTAAGGACTCAAACAGTCTGAGAACTATAAAAACTTGTAAAGTAAATGACAATTTTTCCACTGTCAATTTATAGAACTTCCAAAGCGATGCTTCGTGTTCTCCTAGGCGCCGCGCGCGAAGATCGGAGACAGAAATGATCACAGTTGAGAATTCGAAGCGCCGGTACTTTTCCAGTCGGTTCATACATCAGAACCGTCTGTGATAACTACACTATCACAGACGCTTCGTTGTTTACAACCGACTGTATAAATCACAGTCGGCTCTGAGTTCCGAACCGTCTGTGATGGTATAATTATCACAGACGGTTTTGAGTTCCGAACCGTCTGTATATATCACAGTCGGGTTTTAGTTTAGAACCGTCTGTGATAAGTAGACTATCACAGACGGTTCTTAGCTGGGAACCGATTGTATATATCACAGTCGGTTTTTAGGTTAGAGCCGTCTGTGATAAGTATACTATCACAGACGGTTTTGTGTTCAGACCCGTCTGGTTTACTGTCACAGTTGTTTTAGACGTCAGAACCGTCTGTGATATCTGAACATATTCTCCCGACAGGCCTTCACAGACGGTTTTCCATTGAACAGTTCATACCCGTCTGTGATGTGCCGTCCTGGATGTCTGTTTCTGTGGTAGTGCCTCTTTGAAATAAAGAGTTGTGCAATTACTTTGGGTTTCGGTATTTCCGAGTAAGATCCCGTTATTCCGCATATTAGAATCTGGGCGAGCCTAGTGCGAAAACCAAGACTAGGTCTCAAACGGATCAAGTTGGTATCAGAGCAACTTTCCTATCCTGTGGATGGTGAAGACTCGCCAGGGTTACAAAACCTCCGGCGAAACTCCAGGCGATCAATTGACGGTTCCTATAGCCATGTCTCCGACAATGTCTGACGATACCTCCGTTCAAGCTAACCTAGCCGAACAAGTGGCTAAGCTCTCCACCGACATGGAAACTGTGCTTGCTTGGATTAGGCAGCAGGCCATGATTGTACCTCCTGAAGTAGGGAAGGTTACGGGTGAGAAGACTGGTGAAGACTTGCGTAGGGCAGACGAAGATGAAGATGAAGGCGACCACAAGACCGACGACCTCGCCAATACCTCCTTAGCTGTCGGATCTTTTAAGTTCGACGCTAAGGTTGATATACCCATATATGATGGGGTGATCGATGCCGAGAAGCTGGATTCTTGGATCGATCAACTTGAGACCTACTTTGACCTGAAAGGGTTCAGTAGTGCTCAAAAGGTGAAGTTTGCACCTTTGAGGATGAAGGACCACGCCAAGACATGGTGGAAGGCCCTTGTCACCAGTGGTGAAGCTGACGACCTTGCGTGGGGTCAATTCAAATGACTTCTGCGACAAGAATTCTATCCGATGGGCTACCTTGAGGAGAGATGGGAGCGTTGGCACAGATTATACCAACGGCGCTACCAGACCATCCAAGACTATACGACAGAGTTTCGGCGACAAGCAATGGTCATTGGCATCTCACTATCCGACCCTCAGGTATTTCAGAAGTACACATCTGGACTTCAGAAATCGATCAGTACTGAGCTAAGTCTGTTCGGCGTCCAAGACATCTCGACCGCGAGTACGACTGCTTTGGCGATTGAGAAGAAAAATAAGACCCGCAACGACAAGAACTTGAGGGAGATTTCAACCACGACGAGCTCCGGAGAGGGTACCCATGATACGGGGCACACAAAAGAGAAGTGTTATAAACTTCATCCTGAACTGCGACCAGAAAGAAAAAGAAGGGATGAACCAAGCACACGAACAGCTATGGTTACTTCTATTCCGCTCGCAGAGGAAATTATCCAGTTGGATTCGGTTGAAAAGGCGGACACGACCTTGTCTCTAATGGCAATGCCGACAGAGAAAGGTTCGGGTTCATCAACTGACCACAACCCGACAGAGGAATTGTTCACTATTAACATACAGGTGAAGCACGAGGTGGTCGCAGCCATCTTCGACCCTGGAAGCCAAAAGAATTTGGTCTCCTCCGGGCTGGTTCGACGACTTGGTTTGCAGATGACTCAACATCCTCGACCGTATCCTCTGGGATGGTTCACTTCTGACGTGAATCAGCAGATCAAGAGTCAATGTACTCTAAAGTTTGCAATATCTGCTCGTTACATCGACGAGGTTCAATGCGATGTCATCCCCATCGATATTTGCCAAGTGATTTTTGGAAGTCCGTTCTTGTACGATCGTGACGCCCATTACCGCCGAAGAGCTCAAGAATACGACCACACGAAGGCTGGGATGAAATTTATCATCAGCAAAAATGACCACGTCGACACCAAGAACTTGGTGATAGCAAAGCAGGCGAAACGGATTGTCAATGCATGCTCAAAGTGTGTGCTGAGCGTGATGCATCCAATTAGCCAAGAGGATTGTGTTGCATCGAGTATGGAAAATGGTGGTTGTTTAGCAAGCTTGCCAGAAGAAAACAACGAGTTATTCGCAGAGGTACATAGTCGATCACCACAACGACTAGTCGAAAACGACATGCAACTTGTCTCTACGGCACCACTATTCAAACTTCGCAATCCTAGCTTTGGGATCGGTGATGGTATCAACCTCGACAAGGGGAAGGCTATCCGCGAGTGGCCAAGGCCACAATCCATGATGGAGGTGCCAAGCTCCATGAGCGCCTACCATACATTCGATCCGACGATTGTAGCATTACTCATCGTGTGTTCATTCCAAAACTCCCAGTCGTTCTCTACATCTTCACAGTTGGTCACCAACAGGTGTTGGCTCCTTCTCAACAGGGGAGTCATGATCCGGGAGGATCTCAGGTCGAGCTCGCAATGGATTTGCGACCACGAAAAGGTTTGCGACTTTGGAAAGGTTTTCGACCTTGGGAAGGATTCAAACTCTTTGATCCTTCAATGCTGGATGATGAGCCAGATACCATAGTACCATCTGTTGAAGACTTGGTCTGTCAACGAGACGAACCTCTACGTGAAGATGTAATTCTAGAAAAGAAGGTGACTACCACCCACAATGGCACCAATGAACTTTTCGAATCTGTCGGAAAGGTCAACGAGTACATACGGCAAAGTGGTACACTCCACATCTACAGTTTGATCGAGAGGTCGCAACAGGGGTTGGCTCCTTCTCAACAAGGGAGTCATGATCCGGGAGGATCTTCAAGTCCTGATCGCATACGAATTCGCGACCAAGACATATCGCATACAGATTCGCGACCAAGTCCTGATCGCATACGGCTTTGCCACCTTAGCCGTGTTCGGAAAGGTTTCGTGACCATGGATTGGTTCACGACCATGAAAAGGAATTTGTTCCTTGTTCGGAATTGTAATCCGATCCGAATGTGTATAACTAAGCTTATCTGTTTAGGATTAGTTATATGAGTCTAATACGTTTAGGTTATTAAGTCTGATACGTACTCATACGATTGGACTATAAATACCTTGTAATAGGTCTACTTTAGATCATCGAACTCAATCGAAGAGTCATAGAACTTATTTGAGTTTTAGACACTTATAGTTCCTTCGACGTAGACAAGTGTGTCTAACGTTCAGCTTCCTGGAGTTTATCTAACTTTGAATGAATGGCTTCTCTCCGATCAGGGGCAAAACGCTTGATGTTTTGCTTTATAGGTCGCTGTACGGGCTGGATTGCTAGCCTGTGCTCAATCACTTCTGTTGGGACTCCAAGCATGTCGAATGGTTTCCACGCAAACACATATGCATTATCCTGGAGGAAAGAGACGAGCGCAAGTTCCTATTTGCTTTCTAGTTCTGCCTCTATCCGAATGGTTCTGGATGGATCGTCTAGGAATAAAGGAACTTGCTTAAGTTTCTCTTCTGGTCGCGGAGTTACCTTGATTGCATTTGACTCTGTTACTTTGGTTGCAGCTTTGACATCCCTGTGGGAAAGCTGATCAACTAACTATAGAGAAATGCGAGTGCAAGTGAGGGCCGAAGTAGTGCTACCCCTTATCGTGATCATGCCCTTTGGTCCAGGCGCCTTTATGCATTGATAAGTGTAATGTGTTGCCGCCATGAATTTGGCGAGCGAGGGCCTGCCACAAATTGCATTGTAGGCAGAATCAAAATCAATTACATCAAAAGTAACCAATTATGTTCGAAAGTTCTCTAGTTCTCCAAACATTACCGGTAGAAAAATTTGACCAATAGGAGTATAAGAATTGTTGCATCTAGGCCTTTATGCCTAACCTAATTTTGATGATTAATGAAAACAAGCGTTTCAGACTAACTGCGCTCCTGAGCAATTTGATACAGACCTAGCTGAAAAAAGTGCAAGATGTTCAAGATGAACCTGACGTGAAATAAATAAAAGCACAACTCGCAAAGTGCAAAAGACGAGATGTGTCGTGGTATTGAGAATACCCCCCGGCAGGTTTTGAAGACGATCCTAGCGGAAATCACGCAGCGCGGGTTGACCGAGCGACCGGTCCTCCCCCGCCGGACAAACACAATAGAAGACACGAAGATTTATACAGGTTCGGGTCCCAGTGGGGGCCCTAGTCCTGTCGACGCGCTCCCGACCGAAGTCGGCTGGGGAGGCTCTCTCCGGGGGAGAGGCTTCCGGAGCACGTCTGTGAGATTAGCTATTCCTAATAATAATGAGTTGATCCTTTACAACAGAGGGGTACAAGGGCTATTTATAGCCCCAAAAAGATGCAAAAAACCTAAACTACCCCGGAAGCCACCGTCAGATTGAAGGGTAGGACCGTCCTTCTCCCGGTCAAACGTCTTGGATGCTTGACAGGTGGTCGCTGATTCCCGAGGCGTCCCTCGCGTGACCTGCACGTGATAAACAAACAGGGGTTTTACCTTTTAGGAGGGCGATGACGTCCGGGATATGCCCGGAGAGCACGGTCCCGGGAGCCAAATGGCGGCGCCGGGTGCAGGCACCGGAGGCCACTGTCCCCGGGCCAAATGGCGGCGCCCGGGACATGCCCGGGGGGCACGGTCCCGGGGGCCAAATGGCGGCGCCCGGGGCAGGCACCGGAGGCCACTGTCCCCGGGCAAATGGCGGCGCCCGGGTCATGCCCGGGGGGCACGGTCCCGGGGGCCACATGGCGGCGCCCGGGGCAGGTACCGGAGGCCACTGTCCCCGGGCCAAATGGCGGCGCCCGGGACATGCCCGGGGGGCACGGTCCCGGGGGCCAGATGGCGGCGCCCGGGGCAGGCACCGGAGGCCACTGTCCCCGGGCCAAATGGCGGCGCCCGGGACATGCCCGGGGGGCACGGTCCCGGGGGCCACATGGCGGCGCCCGGGGCAGGCACCGGAGGCCACTGTCCCCGGGCCAAATGGCGGCGCCCGGGACATGCCCGGGGGGCACGGTCCCGGGGGCCACATGGCGGCGCCCGGGGCAGGCACCGGAGGCCACTGTCCCCAGGCAATCATGAACTTACCTGGACTTGACCGCATGGAGATTTCCCCCAACAGTAGCCCCCCATGCCATCCGGGGACGAAGCTTGAGCCCCCGGAGGGAATGGTTACGGTACCGGGAAAATCTCCGGACGAAAACTCCGGACCAAAATCACTGGAGCCCCGGCGACGCTTCGGTTTCTGTGCCGGGCGCTTCATGGCCGCGCCGTTCTCGCAATAAATGCACGCGGGGTTCGAAACGGCGTCTCGATTTACGCGCCTGTCCCTTCGTTTCCCGCTCACGGTTTGAATCAGTGGTCCAGATTGCTCCGAGGGGGCCACGTGGCGCGCATCTAGATCACGACCAGCCTCTATAAATAGGGCGTTAGGGGGCCCCGGTAGCTCATTCCAAATTTTCCAACTCCAGCTTCAGCTCTCCCGGTAGCGCTCTCCCGGTAGCATTTCCGGTAGCCTTCTCCGGTAGCGAGCGTCCGGGAGTTGTAGCCATAGCCACCTGAAAACTTAGCCACCGAAAAACAAAGAACTCACCTAATGGCACCCAAAGGTCGAGCGAAGACCACGGAGGTGCCCCCGGAGGAAATCCCCGCGGATTTCCTCTGGGCCTCCGAGTTCTCGGCCTCGGACGCGGAGTCCCTGGTCAAGAAGGGCGTCGTCGAAGAGGGGGACATCCGGGTCCCCCTAAAGAAGGACGGAGCCCCCCGCCCCAGGCCCGGAGAGGTTGTGGCCTTCGAGGCCTTCCTCGAGGCAGGGCTCCGACTCCCGGTGCACCCGATGCTCCGGGAGTTCCTAAAGGAGTACGGGGTGGCGCTCAACCACCTCACCCCCAATGCCCTCGTCCGGATGGGTCTCTTCATCTGGCTGTACGAGACGGCGACCGGGCGGGAGCCCACCCTCCGCGTCTTCCGGTATTTTTACGAGCCGGCAGCGCGGAGCTCCCACCTGGTGAAGGGAGGACCGAAGTCCCCCTTCGGCTCGGTGATGGTCCAGATGCTGCCCTCCCGGGTGGCGGACTACCCGGCGGCGGCCTCCCGGGACCACTGGGTCCGGGACGAGGCGGTGGTCTACGCCCCGGAGCCTCCCACCTACAGCCGGTCGTCCGCACCGAAGCCGCCGGTGTGGACGGACGAGGAGTTCGAGCTTGATGAAGAGCTGTGTTTGTTTTCTCCTAATCTTCTATTTAATCTTGCAATATTTTGTTCAATTGCTTTTGGTTCATCTCTTTGCAAAAAAATTGTTTTAAATTAAAAAGTCTTTAAGCCTTCTATTCACCCCCCTCTAGTCGACATCCTCGATCCTACACGTGGTACCAGAGCTAGGTCTCTCAGTTAATTAGGCTTTACCGCCTAGAGAGAGGATGACGTCTAATGAAGGGTTTCATCTCGGTCATACCGGCCGTGCGCCTATCTATGATGGGACTAACTATCCCAAATGGAAAGTTGAAAGGGATATAGGATATCCACTAGAGGGCGGTGAATAGGCGATTTTCACAAATTATCAATAAAACAAACAATTTAGAGATAATGAGAGCAAATAAATAACACAAGATGAACAAAGCACAATTTCAACACAAGGATATATCCTGTGGTCTCGGTGATTTGCCGATCACCCCTAATCCACGTTGAGGCAAACTCAAATCTCTAACCGCTCCTCTATCTAGTCAACCTTCTCTCGAGAAGTGACCTAGATCTTAAGCTGGATTAGTGTGATGAGTTATCCAAACCTCAATTTCACTAAGGATGCACTTTACCACTCCGACAAGGCGTGCTCAAACCTTTCACAAGACATTTTGAAGCTTCTTCACAATCTTCCTTGAAGAGCTCTCAAAAACCTTTCTCCTAGCCGTCTAGGAGCCGGCAGACTCCAAGAGTAACAAGCCGGTGATGATCACTTAGCCTTCTTCTAGTGCCACAAGGTTGATTTAATGATCTAGATGCAATGCACTAGAAGATCTCAAATGCACACTCTCACAAATTCGAGAATTTGAACCCTAGAGTGTATGAAACTAGCTTAAGCTCTCAAGGATGATGACAATGCTCAAGATTACATCAAAAGTTGTGAACAGGGCCGTGCATGGGAGTATATATACCCCCCACAATAAATATAGCCGTTACAGGCCGTTGGAAGAAAAAGATCACCTGGCGGTCAGACCGCAGGTATAAGCTCGGTCAGACCGCCGCAATTGCAACGGCATTAAACAGGCGTAATAAATGCTCAACTGCCCTTGTCAGGCGCACACACGGTCAGACTGGAGCCTATTTCGGTCAGACCGTGAAACTGTCCAGAGATGACATAGTTTTTGGACACTTTATACGGTCAGGCCAAAAAATACGGACAGACCGGCCATACGGTCAGACCGTCATAGCTCAAAAACAACAGAAAGATAAATCAAGAAGTTCCAGGAGTCTGACCTAGGTCTCAACTACGGACAGACCGACCTTTTAAAGGAATATACTATACTTTAGACATAACGTCGGTCAGTCTGAGAATTCTATTCAGTCAGTCCGTGAATTCGGTCAGACCGGTCCAACAGACGGTCAGACCGAGTGAGACAGTGCTGAGCAGAATTGAGCTGAAACAAGCATTTTCAAGGTATATGATCTTCTAGTATGCAATGCAAGTTGATTTTATGATTTGTGGCACATAGATGAAGTATTTTGTGATACACCACATGCTCCTCTTAATAGTATGGCAACTATCCTAAAATCCGGTCAAAATTCTTCTCTAAACACCTTAGACCGGTAAAAAAGGAAAAAACCCTATTTCGTAACTTTTCCCTTTTGATCAATGCCCTTTCTTCATCATGAGGCTATTTCTTCGCCTTTCATTAACCTGTCTTATAAGTTTCTTCTTGACACAACTAGGCAGGTAACGTTAGTGTAGCATTTGTAGTTGTCATTAATTATTAAAACACTCTTTAGGGGCCTAGAAGCTACAATCTCCCCATTTTTGGTAATTGATGACAACATAAAGAGTAGATGAAGGAGTTTTAGGCATAAAAGGAATTTTACAATAAGCATCGAAGAATAAGACACTCCCCCTAAAAGTATGAATAAGAGAATTTTGGCATTTTAGTGGAGTTCAAGCATGTGTATAAGATGCTATCTCAAATCATTCATTATATGAGCATGAAGTATCACAAATAAGACATTCAACATTCAATTCGACAACATGATATCATCAACACATGGTCATATGAAAATAACATAAGCATGTCTCATATATCAAGTAGTAACAATCTCATACAAGAGTCAACCAACATAAGTCATCCACATAAAATAGATATTCAACTGAAACAAGTTAATTAAGACTTTACACCAAAAGTTTTTATTTAAGGTTCATCTCTCCTACTCTTCTACTCTCTCCTCTCCCCCTTTGGCATCAATTGCCATAAAAGCTAAGAATCGGCTGGAGAATCATCATCGGGAGGATGGTGAGGAGGAGTCTGAGGGAAACGGGTGTAGAAGTGAGCGGAGAAGGAGTCGAAGCGCTGCTCGAACTGATCCTGGCTCGACGAGAAGGTCTGGAACTGATCATTCAAAGCCGCCAAGTCCGAGCGAGCGAGCTCAAGCCCCTGGAGAAGAGTAGTGAACTGATCCATCATCGGTTGATGGAACTGCTGCTGGAACCGTGAAAACCAGGCGGGGGCTTGGCTAGACTGAGCTGCCTGCTGTGCCTGAGGTGGAGGAGGAGGAGGCATAGGCTGAGCCTGCTGCTGCTGCTGCTGATGCTGTGCTCCATGGCCTCGAGCCAAGACGCGCAGGTTGACACTTAACGGCTTATAGCCGAGATGTCTGATATCACAAGAACTGCGAGGGAACTTCGTCTTCTGGAGCAGCAAGGACATGATAAATGGAGCATAGTAGAGATTCGGCAGAGTGGTTGCCGAGACATCCTCAATTGTCTTCAAGATAAATGAGACAATGTTGATCCGATGACTCTTGAGGATGTGGTCGATGAAGTTCCAGTAGTAATCCCGGACCGCTTCTCGGTTTCCACTCTTTGGATGGATCGTGGCTCGTATGATTTTGTTGACTACAGCAGGGAAGACTTTGAGACCTGTAACGGTGCCAGGTACAATCCGTTGTCCACCTCCCGGCTGCTCATAAAACTGGAGCCAGTCGTCCTCATGGAGGTAATCCTCATCCTCCATATCGATCCCCTCCTTCATATCCTCATAGTTTAACTTGTTTGCCGCAGCAAACTCCTCAAAGGTGGCCTCATAACGCCTAGAACCTGTCATCCACACGATCTGCTGGTCCGCCCATCTGATCTCAACTGTAGCATAGAACTGTCTGATGGCAGTGGCGTTCCATGGGCATTTGTGCTCCACAAAGTCATACAGCCCTATATCCTTGAAAATCTGCACCAAAGGAGCCATGATGGGCTGATTCACAACATATATGTGAGTTAGGGTTTGGCATGATTTCTGGGATTTAGGTGAAATTAAGATGCAATGTGGACAAATATATGTGAGTGAATACTCATTGCATCAGGGGGATGAATCAATTTCAGGATATTGAAAGAATTTAAACAAGATTCACCACATTAGCCCTAAACCTCAAGATGAACAGAAGACGAAATTGATAACGAAGAAGCATCTGAGAAAAATACCTAGATGACATGGTTTGAAGGAGATCTTGAACCACGGTTCGTCTGAGCTTTGCAAGAGTTTGACCGGAGAGGAAGAATCCAAAGATTTGAGGCGCACGTGAAAGAGACACGAGTGGGGAAGAAAGTGAAAAAGGACAAGAGATTCGGGATAAAAGGTCTCTGGTCATGAAATTTTGGTCAGACCATAGACAGGGTACCGGTCAGACCGCTGGAAGCAGGAAAGTTGAGATGCTCTCTGGAGATGCATTCGGTCAGACCGTAATTTGTTCGGTCAGACCGCTGGAAGGACAAAAAGTATTGGAGGATTTTGATTGATTTGATGCTCAAGAGATTTGGATAGGGTGATATATAAATATAAGATAATTATAAGAGAGATATAGACAATATCACCAAAGGGGAAATATTTATCTTATAACTCAACAAATTTTTGTTCACTTTACTCAATTGCCGATAAAAGAGTCTAAAAAGCTCTAAGGTAGGAAGTTTAACCAAACAAGTGATACTTTAAGTACAAGCAATATGAGTTCAACATTTCAAGCCACATTTGATATATCAATGACGTTAAGCTCATTTTGAAGTTTGCAAAAATGACTTTCATCTAAGGGCTTAGTGAATATATCTGCTAATTGATCTTTGGTTCTCACATTATCCACCACCACATCACCTTTGCTAACATGATCTCTAAGGAAGTGGTGTCAGATATCTATATGCTTGGTCTGAGAGTGTTGAACTGGATTTGTGGCTGTTTTTACCGCACTCTCATTATCACAAAAAAGAGGACTTTTTCAAATTTTATTCCATAATACAACAATGTTTGCCTCATCCAAAGCAATTGTGCACAACAACTACCCGCGGAAACATCTTCCGCTTCGGCGGTTGATAAAGCTACAGAGTTTTATTTCTTGGAGGACCAAGATACTAAAGATCTTCCTAACAGTTGACAACTGCCAGAGGTGCTTTTTCTATCCACTTTGCATCCCGCATAATCGGAATCAGAATATCCAATTAATTCAAATTTTGCACCTTTAGGATACCACAACCCTATGCTATATGAGTATTTTAGATACCTCAAAATGCGCTTAACAGCCATTAAATGACTTTCTTTAGGAGAGGCTTGAAATCTTGCACACATACAAACACTAAACATAATATCGGGCCTAGAAGCAGTAAGATATAATAAACTACCAATCATAGATCTATAAAGCTTTGAGTCTACCGGTTTACCTCCTTCGTCAGAGACAAGGTGACCGTTTGTGGCCATTGGTGTCTTGATTGGCTTTGCTTCTTCAAGTCCGAACTTCTTGAGTAAGTCCTTCACATATTTGCTTTGACTGATGAAAGTTCCTTCCATGAGTTGTTTAACTTGTAGTCCGAGGAAGAAACTCAGTTCACCTATCAAAGACATCTCAAATTCCCTGGACATCATATTACCAAATTCCTCGCAAAAATCTTGGTTAGTAGATCCAAATATGATGTCATCAACATAAATTTGACATACAAAGAAATCATTTCCAATTTTCTTAGTAAACAATGTAGTATCAACTTTCCCAATTTTAAAGCCTTTTGAAATTAAAAAGTCTCTACGTCTTTCATACCAAGCACGAGGTGCTTGTTTAAGACCATAAAGAGCCTTGGAGAGTTTATACACATGATTTGGCTTTGTAGGATCTTCAAATCCGGGAGGTTGTTTAACAAATACTAATTCATTAATTTTTCCATTTAAAAATGCACTTTTGACATCCATTTGATAAAGTCTAATATTATGAGATGAAGCAAAAGCAAGAAAGATTCTAATAGCCTCAAGTCTAGCTACGGGAGCAAAGATTTCACCGAAGTCCAAACCTTCAACTTGAGTGTATCCTTGAGCCACCAATCTTGCCTTGTTTCTTACTACCACCCCGTTTGCATCTTGTTTATTCTTGAAAATCCATTTGGTTCCAATGACATTATGCTCATCCGGATTTGGTTCTTCTACTAATTCCCAAACATTGTTGCGGGTGAAGTTGTTTAATTCTTCGTGCATAGCATTCACCCAATCCGGATCTTTTAATGCGTCATCTACAAGTGTGGGCTCAAAAGAGGAGACAAAAGAGTAATTTTCACAAAAAGAAGCAAGACGAGATCGAGTTTGGACACCCTTACGCAAGTCACCAACAATTTGATCGACGGGGTGATCTTTCGAAATTGAGTGATGAATTCTTGGATGGTCAACCGGGATTTGTGAAGTAGAGGCACTACAACACGGTAGGCCAGCGCAAGCTGTAAAACTGCTGGGAAAAACTTTTTTTCCCAGCGGTTCTGCAGATGAAAATATAATTTTGATTTTTCACCGATGTGTCAGCTGGGAAAAGTTATTATTTTTAGCAGATCTGCTGCTAGGAATAAATAATATATAGCAAGCTGTAGATCAGTTTGGAAAAAGATATATAGAATCTGTGGAACAGCTGGCAATATTTTTTACGCTGGGAAAATTTATTTTTACCAGCAGTCGTATAGGTGAAAATACAATTTTGATTTTTCACCAATGTGTCAGCTGGGAAAGTTATGATTTTTAGCAGATCTATTGTTAGGAATAAATAATTTTTTTTGGCAAAACTGAAAATTTTCAGCAGAAAAATAGCAGGTATATTATTTTGAGAGGGAAAATTTTCAGAGAAAAAAGTAACAGAAATATTTGGGGAGATTTTTTGTTCAACCAAATATCAAGACCCTCCTCGCGCTAACTTCGCTTCTCCCTCACAGCCGGCGCGCTGAGACCCTGACCAAAATCTCCTCCTAACCTCACTGCGCCTCTCCCCGATAGCCGGCCGACACCACCACCTCTCCCCCACGATCCCCCGCCAATTCCGCACCCCACCTTTGCTCGATCTCCGACCAATCCCCAATAAATTCCCCACCGCACCTCCACCTCAAAGCCCTAGCGGCAACGGCCTGCGGCGGAGGGAGGAGGCGGAGCGACAGCGACCTGCGGCGAAGGGAGGAGGCAGAGCGACAGTGGCAATGGCCTGCGGCGGAGGGACGAGGCGGTCCGGTAGATCTGTAAGCCCGGCGCAGTGCGACAGATTGTCTGGCTTGGTGAGGGGTCGAGGCCGACGAAGACATGAATCCTTTTGTGAAGAAACCAACAACACGAGGTAAAATTCTAGTCGATTTTGAGCTCAATTGGTGATCGAATTCGATTCGATTCATTTCATTTGCTTCAGGGTGAATTCTAGGGTTCTAGTGCTCCTATCTCACGTGATTAAGCTCTTTTGACGCGCAATTTTGGTTCTGGTGGTTGTAGAGGTGATCCAGAGCAGCAAGCGCGAGCTGATGAATGCTACAAGAGGTGATCTGATCAATCCTTGCACAGTTAGAATAGAGCCCTCCAAGTTCGACATACCGGTTCTGTGTTTGCATAGTGTTAATTGTGAACAAAAGTTGGTTAATTCCATTCATTTGTTTGTGATCAACAGTGCAGGATGCTCATCACCTTCAGTTTAGGCTATCTAATCTAATGGCTTTTATGATGTCATTACCTTTCATCAGGTAATTTTCTCAATGTCAAAAAGCTTCCTGATTGACTGTTGTAGTGATAGGTGCCATTTTCATAGCATGGCTCAATTTCACTTCATTTGTTCTCTGTTATCATTTATACATTACTTTGTGGGTTCTGAGAGAGTTATGGTTGAGTTTTCTTGAGATAACTGGGAAAACTTTTTTTCCTGTTTGCTTGTTTGAGGTGTATTATTCACATTCATGGTCAAGATCAAACTTTTCTTCCCTGTGTATTTGAATGAATTGTTGTGATCTTCCAAAATCTCTATCTCACTTGTGATATATAATCATGTTTAAAATCATCATATGTTTCTCATGATTTTTGTTAATTTTGATTCAGTCAATTTGTCAGTAAAGGATTATTTCTTGTGTGTAAGATCATATAGAAAAGTGATTCAGGGTGCCCATCTTCTAGTACTGTAATTGCACCTGATGCCTCATTACATTTGCTGCCAATTGAATCTCATTAGTTGTTTCGCCACTATGGAGAATCTCTTTTAAGTATGTTTCCCTCTTCTCCAGGATGGCATGCTTAAATACAAAGGAACTTATGAAATTATCTCACCTGATGATATTGGCTTAACACATTCCAATGAGTTTAGAATTGTTCTTGGGAGGCTCAGGTAAGAAGTACATTCTTTTAAGCAAGCAATTCCTTTTCTTTTTTGCGGCTTATCAACAATATTCCATATATTACATTGATCTCAAGCTTTTAGCTGTTGGTGTTAGTATGCAACTGTTGTAGTTCCTTTGGTTATTCGTACTTTCTCTAGACTATGAATGCATCTAGTAGATACCATGGGATATAATTTAGAGAGATTTAATGTAAATCTAATTTCTAAAGTGAAAACATGTCTTTCAAATATATGGCTTGATTATGCTCAGCTTAAAAGTGCCTTCTGTTTCATTTATGCATGCTTCTTATGCTATGAATTATTGTTTTCAAGTTGTATCAGCAAGAAGAATGATAGAACTACTTAAAAGTGTTGTCTGTCTTCTTCTAGCCATTGTCTGTACTTTCCTAAATTAGCTAAAGTTTATATTACAGTCTTTTTGCTTAGATTTTATATTATAGTAGTTAAACTTTCAGTACATTTTTTAAAAAAAGAGTGCTGCAACTTGTTTTGATGATTACTGAAATTCTAAGAAAGCCTATAAAATATTAGATAAAACATAGCAAAACATTGTAAAACCTGTCATTGACTTAAAGCTTCTAAAACTTAAAAAGACACTTAATACTGTGAAGGTTGTAGCTTCCTATGTGTTAGTAATGCTTATCTTGCTTATGTATAGGAATGGGCTGCTGAGCATTGTTCTACACAGTTTCGTGCACTTGAATTGTGGGATTGCCCAAGCCATGTTGACATTGATAAGAGGACTGACATCTGGTCTCTAGGATGCACCCTTTATGCCATCATGTAAGTTCCATTATGTCTTCTGCATGAGAAATATTTAGTTGTGCATGTCCTTGATTCAGTTCACTTGATTTCTGATTAGCATTTTTGTTTTGTTATTATTATTTTCTGTAGTGCACTGATACTCCAATCGCTAATTTCTTTTGCTGCTCATCATTTATATGCTTATAGAAAATGATTCAACATAGTGCAAACCTGTTATATCATATTTAGCAGCAGTAAAGAGTACTCAAGACATGTCCGATTTAGTACTATATGTGAGTATATTCTCAGACATTAAAAGAACTACTTCTGAAAGAGATGCTGTTCCTTTGTGATACTCTTTTTTCGATGGATACATTTGCTTATAAGGAGTTTTATCTATCAAATTCATTGAAGTTTTTGTTTGCACAGCTCTAACATAAAGTTGCTAACTATGATGTTTACAGGATGATGGTGCTGAAGAAATGAAGGATGAAAACAAGATGGAGGATTAGTACTAGCTAAGAATCTTAAGTACCTGCCATTCCTACCTCTCAACTCTAGGGTAGTAAGATTATTGTATAAGGGCCATTTCTTGTGTCCTTCATTGTTGGACCTCCATTTACCCGTAGTTTAATAGATTGGTTCCTGTGTATTATTTTTCCCCCTTTGAATGGATTCCTGCTTGTGTGTGCAAGAATGATTTAATCATTTACCAATTTCTATGCTTCTCGGCTATCTATTTAGTTGTTCGAAACCGTTAGTAAAACAACTTATTCTAACGGTTCTTATTAGGTTCTTATTAGTCAACCATTAGAATATAGTACCTATTCTAATGGTTCTTATTAGTTAACCATTAGAATAGTTTACTATATTCTAACTGTTCACTAATAAGAAATTGATAAGAACCATTAGAATAGATGATTATATTCTAACAGTACTTATTAGTGAACCATTAGAATATAATATCTATTCTAACGGTTCATTAATAAGAACCATTAGAATAAGTACCTATTCTAATGGTTTGAAACCGTTAGAGTAGTGTTAGATTTGTTCTATTGTGTCAATCACTAGCGGTATGAGAACCGTTAGTAGAGATGTTTTTTGAACTATTAGTATACAACATTTTTGTACTAGTGTCTCTTCTATGTCACCTTTGCTTTGACACATCTAGCCTCTCATCCCACCACACAGTCCTCGGCCTCCTCAACGAAACCACAGCACCACATCAGTCAATCGAGCCATCTCTAGCCTCCACATTGCAATTACCCACCATGATGCCTCTAACCACACCTCCCCTACCCTATGTTCTTTGTTCTTAAATTTTATTTGGATTTTTTTTTGTCTTGAAAGTTGTTTCTTCAATCTATTTTCTATTTGCATAATTTCATATTTCATAGATTGGACTTCCAACTTGGAGATTGTTGCTGTTAGGTTTTGATCTTTGGAAAAATTAGTTGCAATCAGGTAATATTACTATTATTTTTGCAGCTGTATGATTCTTGTCTATTTGTAATCAGGTAGTATTATTTAGATATGATATTTAGGGACTTCCAACTTGGAGATTGTTGCTCTATGATTCTTGTCTGTATGCAATCAGGTAGTATTATTTAGATATGATATTTGAGGATTCAAATTGTAACTCCAAATTTTTGTACCTCTGGCTATTGTACAAAGATTTTAGTATATTTGGAGTAATATAGTATCAGCATAGTGATTTAGATATGTTAGATATGATATTTACGAATTCAATTGTAACACCAAATTTATATATTTTCTAGTCTTATACTTATCAAATTCTTGTTAATAGGCTCTTCTATTCCCATATTGTATAGGTAGATGAATGTTTAGGACTATTTTGACCAAAATAATAAAGTGCAAGGACTCAAGTGATCAACAACAAAGTGAATTCTATATTAGTTGGTGCACATGGTCCTAAGGAACAAGGGATTTGAGCATGGATAATGTGCAAGCTAATAGTGTCTATATTTTGAGTAGTTTCCATCACTGATGATCTTTAAAGAGTTTTATATGTTAGGAAGGCTCTGGACAAAGCCAATCATTATACTCTAAAAGACATGCATGCCATTTGATTGATAGGTGTTATACAATATATCCATTAAACACAAAAATATTAGTCCTCATTAATATTGAGTCATAACTATTTAACATTTTTTTTATCTATCTCTTTAGCTAGACATCAGTAAATTTTGTATAATTTTGGTATATAGATTTAAAATATAAGGAAACACTCCTAGTTATGTGATTGTGTTTGTGCATTATATGCTCCTACAAAATTAGCAGATTAGATCCATTGTACTGTTGCTAAGGGTACGCTTCAAAGGTCATCTCGAAGTGTAATAGTTGGTGACACACCTCTTGGGCTGAGTGTTGTGAGGTGGTTGTGAACTATGTGTTGAAAAGAGATGCTCCATTGTTACATCAATATGGGAATGTTAGAAAAATGTTTGATGCGCTTGGACGATCAATTGCATGGCCACGTGAAAAAGTAATCTATTCTATCTAGTATAATAACTATTATTTACTTACTAATACCATCCAAGTAAACAAATTGTGAACTTTTACTTGTAGATCCAAGATGATACTACAATAGGTGATGGTTCATCTCGTGTTCTAAGTATATATAATTCTAACCTGTTATTTACCTGGTTAGTTACTATTTTTTATTTGTCTTGTTTTGTTATTAATAAAATAATGCTTACAGGTGAAAGGGACAACAGAATTAGTTGAAACTAAGTAGAAATTATAAATACTTTTATACAGGTGAGGTGTTATCAACACAAATCCACATGGTATTCATTTTCTAAATATCAAGTGTATGTTAATTGTGCCTTGAACTAGAAGCTCACTTTCATATGATTAATTTCTTTTATCAAGTGTATGCAAGTCATGTCACAACCAACACAATTTTCTCATTCGCATAAGCAACAACTTGTACTTGTTATACAACAATCGACCAACCATCTTTTATTATAGTTGTCATATGTTCCATATGTTACTTAAAGCAAAAGTTATTGATTTGTATATATTTATCTCAAGGTTATTGTAATCGATACCTTTTCTTATGCAGGTGGTTAACAATAAGGTGTTAAAAACATATGAAGTGACGAAGATATTTTACGTCATAAGAGGAGTTTGAAAGTAGAATATTTTATTTTTGATAGTTATAGTTGGAACAAAATATATAGAGTTAGGAATATTCTATATGGGCATACATTTGGTGTAAAGAATTCTTAAGTGATATTTTTCTTGCAATTATTTCAGAGGTACCACATTTATTTTGGTTGGTTTTGTCAATTGAATAATTTGTGACTATTACGAATTTTGTCAATGGCTATATAAAGCAAAGAATTCAATATAATATATAATTATGCCATTTATCCATTTTTGATAATTTTGTTGCAAAATGTGGTGTGATTTTTGTTAGGATAATGCATATTATAGTTTTAATTGTAATATTGTTGCCTAATTACTAAAAAAATTTATATTTAAAATTAATTATTGACACAATTCCCAGCGGTAAATTTACTACAAATAATTCACATATTTAAATTTGAATGTCTAAATTCTCAATGACAAATCAGCTGATAATAATTTATTTCAAATAGTTGTACAGTTTGGAATAATGTATACAAGTGGACATACAGGTGGGAAAAGTTCAAACTTTCCAAGCGATCTACAGCTGGGAATACTCTTTACCACCGGATCTACAGCTGGGAAAAAATATTCCAAATAGTTATACAACTTGAAATAATATATTACAAGTGGACATACAGGTGGGAAAAGTTTGAATTTTCCTAGCAACCTACAGCTAGGAATACTCTTTGCCACCGGACCTATAGCTGGGAAAAAATATGCCAAATAGCTATACAGCTTGGAATAATATATTACAAGTGGACATACAGGTGCGAAAAGTTCAAAATTTTCAAGCGACCTACAGTTGGGAATACTCTTTGTCACCGGACCTACAGCTGGGAAAAAATATTCCAAATAGTTATACAGCTCGGAATAATATATTACAAGTGCACATACAGGTGGAAAAAGTTTGAATTTTCCTAGCGACCTACAGCTGGGAATACTCTTTGCCACTGGACCTACAGCTGGGAAAAATATTCCAAATAGTTATATAGCTTGGAATAATATATTACAAGTGGACATACAGGTGGAAAAAGTTCAAACTTTCCAAGTGGCCTACAGCTGGGAATAATCTTTGCCATTAGACCTACAGCTGGGAAAAAAATTACAGCTGGGAAAAACTTTTCGCAGCACCTTTTCACCCAGCTGTAGCAAACCTTATTCCCAGCAGCTAAAGTGCTGGGAATACTAGCTTTTGCTAGCTGATCTACTGCTAGCATTGAAGTGCTATCTTATAGTGAGGTAGAAGGTACTTCCGGTTGTTGTTGAGAGGAGTCTTCCACATTGACCACTTCAACTATTTGATCTACATGTTGAGGAGTTGATGAAGAGGGGATAGCTTGAGTGGATGGATCTTCATCTTGATCACTATCTTCTTTCGGCTTGATATCCCCAATGGTCATGTTCTTCATTGCCACTCTCAACCCTTCATTACCAACATCATCCAAATTGTCTTGCTCCTCTTGAGAGCTGTTAGTCTCATCAAATTCAACATCATGTGTCTCCTCAACCAAATTGGAGTTTTGGTTGTAGACACGATATGCTTTGCTATTTGATGAGTATCCTAATAAAAATCCTACATCACACTTACTTTGAAATTTAGATAAGCGTGTACCTTTCCGCAAGATATAGCACTTACATCCAAACACTCGGAAGTAGGAAATGTTTGGCTTCCTTCCAATGAGAAGCTCATAAGGAGTTTTCTTTAGTAGTCGATGACTGTCAGGGGAAATCTCCGCGAGACTAAGTCCGGGTAAGATGTGTCACGATTACCCGGGGACGGGGCCTCCGGGGCCTCCCCGGGCGCTGCCTTTTGGCTCCCAGGACGTGGCCTCCGGTGCCCTCCCGGGCGCCGCCACTTGCCCGGGGACGTGGCCTCCGGGGCCTCCCCGGACGCCGCCTTTTGGCTCCCGGGACGTGGCCTCCGGTGCCCTCCCGGGCGCCGCCACTTGCCCCGGGACGTGGCCTCCGGAGCCTCCCCGGGCGCCGCCTTTTGGCTCCCGGGACGTGGCCTCCGGTGCCTTCCCGGGCGCCGCCACTTGCCTGGGGACGTGGCCTCCGGGGCCTCTCCGGGCGCCGCCTTTGACCCGGGGACGTGGCCTCCGGCGCCGTCCCGGGCCTCATCGCCCTCCTAAAGGTAAAGTATTGAACTGTTTATCACGTACAGGTCACGCGAGGAGCACCTCGGGAACTAGCGACCACCTGTCAAGCATCCAAGGCGTTTGACCGGGAGAAGGACGGTCCCGCCTTCAATCCGACGGTGGCTTCCGGGGTAGTTTAGGTTTTTTGCTGCTTTTTGGGGCTATAAATAGCCCTTGTACCCCTCTGTTGTAAAGGATCGGTTCATTTATTGGAATAGCTAAACTCACAGGCGTGCTCCGGAAGCCTCTTCCCCGGAGAGAGCCTCCCCAGCCGACTCCGGTCGGGAGCACGTCGACAGGACTAGGGCCCCCACCGGGACCTGAACCTGTATAAACCCGTGTGTCATTCTTTGTGCTCGTCCGGCGGGGGAGGACCGGTCATCCGGTCAACCCGCGTCGCGTAATCTTCGCTAGGATCACTCTCAAAACCTGCCGGGGTATTCGCAATACCACGACAGTTGGCGCCGTCCGTGGGGACTCGTGACAAGACGCCATGGCTCCTCCAAGAACAAGGGCTCGCACCCTTCCCGGTGATTCGGGTCTCGGAGACCCGGCGCCGTCCGCCCGGGACACTGCTGTCCCAGCGATCCCTTCCGGAGGCGACCTGGCCCAGGTACCGCCTCCCTCCTTTCCTCTTAACTTAGGTGCTTCCACCACCAGGTCGTTCCCGGTGACCGCGGGGACCTCGGCCGGGACAAGCGTCCCCCCGACGGCTCCCCCGGCTCCCCGGGACGCCCTACTCGAAGTTCTCGTGGAAGGCCAGCTCCGCTCCCAGCGCTCTATGGACGAGCTCCTTAGCGTGTTGGCGCGGCCTCCGGCCCCCACATTTGCGTCGCACCCATATCCGGAGAACATGCCCCCGTTCATGGGTTACCCGGCGGCCCCTCCGGCCTCCGGGGGGGTTGTCCGCCCCGTATGATCCTGCCAGGGGGTTCCCTCCCCCTGCGGGATACACGCCCGGACCCTTCCCGGCACCCAGGCACGTCCCGGTGCCGGGAGGCTATTTCATGCCAGGGCCCTTCGTGGCACCAGGGGGGTACCCCGTCCCCGGCCTGATCCCGGGGCCGGGAGCCCACTTCTTGCCGGGGGTTTACCCTGCGCCGGGAGCCAGTCCCGCCCCCCGCGTTGCGTTTACCGCACCGGGGGCGGTCGACACAGCAGCCCCCGTGCCGCAGCGGGCTTCCCCTCGCATGGGCTCCCCGGTTCCGGATGCCGCCACCAGGGCTCCCCCCTCGCCGGTTCCGGGTGTTACGGGCCTGCCCCCTTCCCGGTTCCGGTCGTGGCCACTGGGGCCCCCTCCACTTCGATTCCAGGCGTCGCCGCGGGCGCCCCCTCCCCGGTTCCGGATGATACAGGGGTTTCCCCCTTTATGGTCCCGGGGGTCGTCGCAGGGGGCTCACCCCAACCGGCTCCCGAAACTACAGTGCATGAGCTCCCTCCCTCGGCTGGACAGGTCCGTTTCGTCCCGGGGGAGGTCGAGCGAATGCGTTCACCAGAGCGTGGGGAAGAACTTCCCCCCGGCCGCGGGCGCGGGGAGCCTCGCTCTCGCACCGGCCGGGGGAAGAGACCCGCTGAGGAGCCAACCTCTCCCGCGGAGAGCCCGGATGTCCGGGAATTCAGCCCTGGTCCGGAGGAAAAGCGTCGCCACCGCCATTCTGGCGGACCTCTCGGACCGCTCCCAGACTCAGACAACGAAGGTCCCGTGAAAGAAGATAGCGACCGGGGCTCTCCCCGGGAAGTGCAGGGGGCCAACCAGCCCCTGTGCCGAAGACTTCGCAGCATCCGGTGGCCGCGGCCCTACCGCCCGCCACACATCGAACATTATAACGTCGAGGCAGACCCTTACAAGTTTGTGCAGGTCTACTCCACTGCTATCTCCGCGGCCGGGGGGGACGAGTCAGTACAGTGCAACGTCTTCCCCCTTTACCTCTCCGGCGTCGCCCGCTCCTGGTTCTACAACCTGAAGGCCGGCTCCATCAAGTCTTTCTCGCAGCTCAAGCGGGAGTTCTATGCCAACTTCCAGGGGAACTACGTGCGTCCCCTGGACTCCTCACAGCTGTATACTGTTCGGCAGAGGACTGGGGAGACCATCAGAAGCATCTTCAAGCGCTTTGCCCAGGTGAAGAGCAAAGTGGCCCACGTCCCCGACTCTACGGTCATCGAAGCCTGCAAAAGCAACATCCTCCCGGGGGAGCTCCACCGAAGGCTCTCCCGGAGCTGCCCCTCTTCCGCGGACGAGCTCTTCAACGTGCTCGAAAAGTACGCTCGGGCGGAGGAAGACGATATCTGGAAGAAGACTTGATGGAGCTCCGGGTCAAAGGCGCCGCCACTTGCCCGGGGACGTGGCCTCCGGGGCCTCCCCGGGCGCCGCCTTTTGGCTCCCGGGATGTGCCCTCCGGTGCCCTCCCGGGCGCCGCCACTTGCCCGGGGACGTGGCCTCCGGGGCCTCTCCGGGCGCCGCCTTTGACCCGGGGACGTGGCCTCCGGCGCCGTCCCGGGCCTCATCGCCCTCCTAAAGGTAAAGTATTGAACTGTTTATCACGTGCAGGTCACGCGAGGAGCACCTCGGGAACTAGCGACCACCTGTCAAGCATCCAAGGCGTTTGACCGGGAGAAGGACGGTCCCGCCCTTCAATCCGACGGTGGCTTCCGGGGTAGTTTAGGTTTTTTGCTGCTTTTTGGGGCTATAAATAGCCCTTGTACCCCTCTGTTGTAAAGGATCGGTTCATTTATTGGAATAGCTAAACTCACAGGCGTGCTCCGGAAGCCTCTCCCCCGGAGAGAGCCTCCCCAGCCGACTCCGGTCGGGAGCGCGTCGACAGGACTAGGGCCCCCACCGGGACCCGAACCTGTATAAACCCATGTGTCATTCTTTGTGCTCGTCCGGCGGGGGAGGACCGGTCATCCGGTCAACCCGCGTCGCGTAATCTTCTCTAGGATCACTCTCAAAACCTGCCGGGGTATTCGCAATACCACGACAATGACAATAAAGACGATTTGATGCATGGCACGCGGTGTTGATTGCTTCGGCCCAAAAGGTGTCCGAAACATTGTACTCCGAAAGCATAGACCTTGCCATGAATATCAATGTTCGGTTCTTTCGTTAGACTACTCCATTTTGCTCCGGTGTATACTTGGCCGAAAACTCATGTTTGATACCTTTATCATCACACCAATTTTCAACCTTGGTATTTTTGAATTCGGAGCCATTGTCACTTCTCACTTTCTTGATCTTGAAGCTAAATTCATTTTCGGCCCTTTGAGCAAAGCTTTTGAAAGTGTTAAACACAATTGACTTATCATGTAAAAAGAATATCCATGTATATCTAGAAAAATCATCTACAACGACAAGACAATAACTATTGCCACCAATGCTCACAAAAGTAGTTGGTCCAAATAAATCCATTTGCAATAATTCAAATGGACTAGAAGTTGACATTGTGCTTTTAGTTGGATGTGAGTTTGCAACTTGTTTTCCGGCTTGGCAAGCACTACATAATTTATCTTTTTCAAACTTTACATCTTTTAATCCAACAACTAAATCATGTTTAACTAGTCTATTTAGTTGTTTCATTCCAACATGACCAAGCCTTCTATGCCATAGCCAACCTTTAGAAGATTTAGTAAACAAGCATGTACCAAGATTAGCATCATTTGAATTGAAATCAACTAAATAGAGGTTGCCATGTCTAAAACCTTTGAAAATCAACCTATTATCATCAATACTAGTGATAATCACTTCTTTTGGATAGAATGCACATATAAATCGAAGATCACAAAGTTGAGCTACGGATAAGAGGTTGAAATTTAGAGATTCAACAAGTAATACATTAGATATGGAGAGGTCGTTTGAGATGGCAGTTTTACCTAAACCTTTTACCTTTCCTTTGCTCTTGTCTCCAAACGTAATCTTGTCAT
This sequence comes from Pharus latifolius, assembly GCA_019359835.1. NCBI lineage: Eukaryota > Viridiplantae > Streptophyta > Magnoliopsida > Poales > Poaceae > Pharus > Pharus latifolius. Next base: position 28,110,085 of record CM033329.1, read on the forward strand.
ATTCCGCACCTTCGTTATTTAGAGAGGAGAACATGTTGTGATTACTGGTCATATGTTGAGTGCATCCACTATCGAGCACCCAATGTTGTCCTCTGGCCTTGTAATTTACCTACAAAATAATGTTAGGTCCTTTTAGGTACCCAAATCTTTTTGGGTCCTTGGAGGTTAGTTACCAAGGATTTTGGGACCCAAATGGCTTTCTTTTTGGCACCAATGATCGGGGTTCCAACAAATTTAGCTTTAATATCGCCATTGTTCATTTTCTTTAAAACATAGCAAGAATTGAATACAAGAGATGAATTACTTTTGCTAGCATGGCAATTCTTTTCAATGTGACCTAAACTTTTACATTTGTTGCAATATCCCTTTTCTTTTACAAATACGGTTTTAGATGGGACAAAAGCATGTTTTCCCTCTTTAGGAATGTAGCCTAGTCCTTCTTTTCTTAAGGAAAACCTTTGACTATCTTGAAGATGTCTTAATTTTGATTCTCCTACATAGCATTTAGCTAGATCATTGGTTAGTTTTTCCATTTTGTCCTTAAGTTCATTGTTTTCAATACTAAGCACATTATCATCAATTTTAGGTCTACAAGGGAGTTCAATTAAATCTTCACAAGATGTAGATATGCTAGAAGTAGACATCATGGGCAAGTCATTCAAAATATTGCAAGTGATGCCTATTTCATTACCCGTTTTGTTGGCTTTATGAGTAAGTAGTGAGTCATGAGCATCCTTAAGCATCTCATGAGTTTCCTTGAGACTCTCATGAGATGTGTTTAGCTCCTCATAGGAATTTTGAAGAGTTTTGTATCTCTTCTTCAATTCCTTGAATTTTTCTTTCTCTTTACTCATATAGTCATCAAAACCGGTGATCATCTTAACTAGGTCATCATAAGTATATTCATCTTCGTCACATGATACCTTCGATTCTCCTTTAGCCATGAGGCAATGAGGAGTGGAGAATAGAGATGGAGCTTCCTTGATAGCTACCCCGGCGAGTCCTTTGGGTGATGCTTCATCTTCATCATCAGAATCAGAACTTGAAGCATCCGAATCCCATTCAATGAAGCAAGCTTGTCCATCCTTCTTCTTCTTATAATATTTCATGAAAACCTTCTTCTTGCTTTCTCCTTCCTTTTCGTACTTCTTCTTCTTCATTGATTTTTATTCTTCCTTGTTTTTGCATTGTGAGGAGATGTGACCCTTTTCACCGCAATCAAAGCATCTTCTCTCTTCAAATGGGTTCCTCTTGGATGATTGTCCTTTCTTGAAGGACTTTCCTTGATATCTCTTCTTCATGAACCGCTTGAACCTTCTCACAAAGAGAGCCATTTCCTCATCGGTGTCTCTCTCATCACTTTCTTCTTCATTGTCTTCCCTTTTGGAAGCTTGAGCTTTTAGTGCTATGTTCTTCTTCTTGGAGTCGGAAGCCTCATCTTTCACTTCTTCTTGAGATTTCTTGAATATGTCATGAGTGAGAATCTCTCTCAAGACTTCCAACGGAGTCATACTCTTCAAGTTTGAACGCACAAGTAAGGTTACAATTGTGTCATATTTTGAAGGTAAAGCTCTAAGAAACTTATGACAAAATTCCACATTTGTGACATCCATACCAAGCCCTTTTAACTCATTTACTATGTTATTTAATCGGTTAAACATCTCCGATACATCTTCATTAGGCAACATAGCAAAATTTTCAAATTGGCCCTTATGGATAAATAATTTAGCATCCTTGATCATCGAGGTTCCTTCATGAATATCCATAAGATTTCTCCAAATATCACGGGCCGTTTCAAGTTTACAAATTCTATTAAATTCACCTAGATTTAGAGCACTATAAAGAACATTCATGGCTTGAGCATTAGCTAAGGCATTATCTCTATCTAGGTTAGTCATGTCATCATCATCAAGAATTGCAAAACCCTCATCCTCCACTTTCCAAATCTTTCCACCCATGGCTTTAATATAAACCATCATTCTAGTTTTCCAATAAGTATAGTTAGATCCATCAAAGAGTGGTGGTTTGCCAATATTGATCCGACACTCACTAGCCATCTTTATCCTACTCCGGGATGGTTAAATCCACTAAAAGGAGTCCTTGCTCTGATACCAATTGAAAGGGATCTAGGATATCAAATAGAGGGGGGTGAATAGGCGATTTTAACAAATTATCAATAAAACAAACAATTTAGAGATAATGAGAGCAAATAAATAACACAAGATGAACAAAGCACAATTTCAACACAAGGATATATCCTGTGGTCTAGGTGATTTGCCGATCACCCCTAATCCACGTTGAGGCAAACTCAAATCTCTAACCGCTCCTCTATCTAGTCAACCTTCTCTTGAGAAGTGACCTAGATCTTAAGCCGGATTAGTGTGATGAGTTATCCAAACCTCAATTTCACTAAGGATGCACTTTACCACTCCGGCAAGGCGTGCTCAAACCTTTCACAAGACGTTTTGAAGCTTCTTCACAATCTTCCTTGAAGAGCTCTCAAAAACCTTTCTCCTAGCCGTCTAGGAGCCGGCAAACTCCAAGAGTAACAAGCCGGTGATGATCACTTAGCCTTCTTCTAGTGCCACAAGGTTGATTTAATGATCTAGATGCAATGCACTAGAAGATCTCAAATGCACACTCTCACAAATTCGAGAATTTGAACCCTAGAGTGTATGAAACTAGCTTAAGCTCTCAAGGATGATGACAATGGTCAAGATTATATCAAAAGTTGCGTGCATGGGAGTATATATACACCCCACAATAAATATAGCCGTTACAGGCCATTGGGAGAAAAAGATCACCTGGCGGTCAGACCGCAGGTATAAGCTCGGTCAGACCGCCGCAATTGCAACGGCATTAAACAGGCGCAATAAATGCTCAACTGCCCTTGTCAGGCGCACACACGGTCAGACCGGAGCCTATTTCGGTCAGACCGTGAAACTGTCCAGAGACGACATAGTTTCTGGACACTTTATACGGTCAGGCCGAAAAATACGGACAGACCGGCCATACGGTCAGACCGTAGTTCAAAAGCACGATCAGACCGATTTCTCGATCAGACCGTCATAGCTCAAAAATAACAGAAAGATAAATCAAGAAGTTCCAGGAGTCTGACCTAGGTCTCAACTACGGACAGACGGACCTTTTAAAGGAATACACTATACTTTAGACATAACGTCGGTCAGTCCGAGAATTCTATTCGGTCAGTCCGTGAATTCGGTCAGACCGGTCCAACAGACGGTCAGACCGAGTGAGACAGTGCTGAGCAGAATTGAGCTGAAACAAGCATTTTCAAGGTATATGATCTTCTAGTATGAAATGCAAGTTGATTTTATGATTTGTGGCACATAGATGAAGTATTTTGTGATACACCACATGCTCCTCTTAATAGTACGGCAACTATCCTAAAATCCGGTCAAAATTCTTCTCTAAACACCTTAGACCGGTAAAAAAGGAAAAGACCCTATTTCGTACCTTTTCCCTTTTGATCAATGCCCTTTCTTCATCATGAGGCTCTTTCTTCGCCTTTCATTAACCTGTCTTATAAGTTTCTTCTTGACACAACTAGGCAGGTAACGTTAGTGTAGTATTTGTAGTTGTCATTAATTATTAAAACACTCTTTAGGGGCCTAGAAGCTACAAAAGTGCGCATGTCGGTATTTCTAGAGGCCATGGGGCTTGATGTATGGGACATTGTTAAAATTGGGTTTACTCCTCTGAATGATCCGGATTGTCACTCCGATGACGATAGGAGAAAACTACATTTAAATGCCCGGGCCAAAAATGCACTCTTTGCCGGTTTATCTTTAAACGAGTTCAACCGTGTCAGCAATCTCAGAACAGCTCACAAGGTTTGGACAACTCTCGAAGAAATTTATGAGGGCACAACTAAAGTTAAAGAGGCAAAGTTGCTTGCGATGAGGCAACGATACGAGACATTCAGCATGTCGTCAACTGAGTCCATGGACTCCATGTTTACTCGGTTGAACAACATTGTAAATGGGGCTAGGAGTTGTTTTTACTAACATTGAAATTGTAAGAAAAATGCTCAGGGCTCTTCCGGAGAGTTTCGACACTCTCGTAACGGTCCTCACCGACTCCGACCTCTCATCAACCTCACCCACTGATCTGTACAGGAACCTCATTACCCATGAGATGCATCGGAAGGAAAAGAAGGAAGCAGTTGAACCTTTATAAACAAAGAAGAAGGCGTTGGCTTTCAAAGCCGGCTCCAAAGAAGACTCAAGCGATGGCTCCTCCGACGAAGATCTTGCCCTAATGGTAAAGAATACTCAAAAACTTCTTCGCAGGTTACACAAGAAAGGCGTCAACTTCAACACAAGACCTAAAGGGCCAAAACAATCAAACTTCAAGGATATCATATGCTATGGATGTCACGAAAAAGGACACATAGCATCAAGATGCCCGAACAAGAACAAGACTAAAGGTAAAATGCGTATTTAATTTTTCCCGATCTCAGTGTTTTGAGTTTGATCGGTTTAGGAAATTTGTTTTTAGTTTTAACCATACTATAAAGAGGGGTTGCAAATCCTCTCTACATTTCCAGCATAAATCGAGAAACTACTAGGTCATTCCATTACATTCATTTCGATTGGATTTGATTTGGTTTTTCAGTTGTGTTTTTTATAGTAGAAGAGTTTTTTCTTTTTCTAGAAAGATCTAAGCAGATCTGGCTTTAGGTTGTGTTGATAAAAATATAGCCCTTTACATTATCTTTCAAACGAACTATCAAACACTTAAATTGGCTTTAGGTTGTGTTATAACTGTTTTTATCCATACGGACCGTCAATTTACTATGCTGACTATCAGTTTGAATTATCAGTTTTGTTAACTGATAGTTGTCCACAAAGGTTGTATTTTGAGCCAAAATTTTTTGACTTAAACTGACTGTTAGTATGTCAAACTAACTGTCAGTTTGCATTTCAACCTCGAGCTATTTGTTTTTAGTTTCTGTTCTTAATTGTCGAGTTTGTGGTCGATACTGACTGTTAGTTTGTGAAACTGACTGTCAGTATGAGGTGTCAGTTTCCAAATATGACCACAAACAGCTAGCAAAGTTTTATCTGTAAATTTTGTCAGCCGTTGAGTTTGAAACTGACTGTCAGGTTGCACTGTTTCTTTTATTTTGAGCTCTAACTGCTAATTTGTTTCTTGAGGCTATAAATAGTGTCTTTGAGCAGTTGTTTTCAACACCAAGCGGCTCTTCTCATACATACACTTGAGTATTCATTTTGGAGTTAAAATCGTGATCTTTTGATCAAGTCGTGGGCTTTTGAGATCCGCCGAGTTTTTCAGTTCGCATTATCTTTGCAACCCCAAGCCCAGGGCAAGCTCTCCCCAAAGTGGGCTCGGGGGCTTACAAGATCTCCAACCTTCAAGAGCAGGAGCTGAAGCACACGTGGAACGTACGCTTGCTCCGCAAGTTCTACGTCTAGCCTACGGTCTCGTCCCCTCCCCTTGAGCGATTACGCCAGAGGGGAGGGAGACATTATACTCACCGTTCCCTCCCCCATCGCGATCTTGTGGGGGGAGGCGTTGTATATCAACTCCTTGGTAATACAATTGGTTCTTCCTCAGCTTGGGCTCACTGCAGGTCCCTACATTATCATCTCTCACAGCGATGCCCTCCCGTGAGGATGCCCTCTTAGTGAGGATGCCCTCTCCGTGAGGAAGTGGGCTATCATGACCCAAAAAGTCCCTACAACGGGAGTCCCACTCCCGTAGGGCAGCTTACGATCACCCCTCATGGACTGAGGGTATAAGCGGCAACCCGGTCCTCAAGGATCGTGGTAACGAGTCAATTTGAGAGACTAGTCTCCCCTCAAACACCAAACCCATCATCCGGCGCATCCTCCTCCGTGAGTCGATTTTCTCCTCAGCGAGATGGAATTCTCGGATATTCTTTCTCGGAGATCTCATTCCCGGCTCCCCGTTTTCACTACGACTGGAGGGTTTCTCCTGAAAAAATTATCCCCAGGGATTCCGGAGACTTTCTCCCAGAAATCTTATTCCCGGCTCCCCGTTCTCACGGTGACTAGAGGATTTCTCCCCGGGATTTTTGAAAAATCGTTCCCAGAAGTTTTTACCCAGCTCCCCGTTCTCACGGCAACCGGGGATTTCTCACCGGGATCTTCAAAAAATAATTCCTGGAAGTTCTCACGGAGCGCATGTGTCATACGCTTATACAGGTTTGAAAAATCGTTCCCGGAGGTAATTACCCGGCTCCCCGTTCTCACGGCGACCGGGAAATTCCTCACCAGGACCTTTCGAAAATCTTGGAGAATTTTTACCCCGGGCCTTTCACTTCTCCCTCACAGCGCGCGGAGCCACGCTCCAACCCGCTGTGGGGGGGGTAACTCGTGCCCGGGGATTGCCCTGTTCCGGACCATCCTTTGAGAATTCGCAAAACAAGTTAACAAGCAAACTTAGCTTTATTGAAATATCTAACCAGAGGACATCTTCCCCCTCCAGTGGGTATCGGTACATTAAACGCAAGATGCAACCCGGAGGGCTCCTACACATAATAACCCGAAGGCCCTCTGAAGCAGGTCCTCGTGCCAATACTCGTAGCCCGCCAGTGGGAGTATCCGAAGCGGCGGAAACCATCGGGACCCGATCGTGGAGGGGATAATTCAGCGCGGTGGTTGTCGAAGTTGTCTAGGTGCCACTCTGGGAGCCACCGCAACCGGATCAGCTCCCGGGAAACACCCCTACCATGTCCACCGGAGATGAGACTTAGCAAAATTAAGGCGGCTTGGGCATCCCGCGAGTGACACCCACCGGAGCCTAGAGGCCTCGCCTCCGGGTGGGCTCCTCGCAACATTGGGGTGCCTCCAAGGTTGCACTCAACTCTCGGGGGCTCGCCCCCGGGAGTAACTTCCCGGGGCACCTGGTAAATTCAATTCAACACACTTAGCAAAAAATTCTATTGCATCAAAATGTCTTTTGTACAAGTCTCCGGGGCTTCTTCTAAGAAGCTACCGGGAGCAAAAATCCTAAAACAAAAAAGGACCTATCTAAAGGCCCGGGGGGAGGCTCATACTTGTTCATTGGAGGCCACCGGAGCCGTAGTGTTCGCTCTCAGAGGCACCGACGCCGAGAATCGCACCCGCACGATCCGATCGTAGAAGCCCCCGGCGAGCTGCTCCACCTCTCGCCGAAGCGGCTTGCAATAACTCGGGAAAGCCCTGGGGGATCCGGCCCCTGATCGCCCGGGCGCCGATCCCCCAGTGTTTCCACAAGCCCCGCTGCGGCAGCCACCACCGGGATCGCCCGGCCCCGTGCTCGAGCATCGGCGGCCACCAGGATCACAAAGACTTGTGCGTTAAGAAAACGCACAGCCTCCGCAAGTGTCTCCAGTGCCGCCTCAGAGCTGCGCCCCGGGCCGAGGCCCACCCTAAGCCCTTCGAGGGCCGAGCGGACGGAGCGACCCGCGTCCGTCACCACCAGGGCACTGGAGCCCTCGAGCTCCCGGAGGGCATCCTCCTTAGCCCTCGCCTCCCTCCGGAGTCCGTCGTTGGCATTCTCGGAGGCGTGGAGTTGGGCCCAGACTCGAGCCAACTCCCGGAGCGCATCATCCTACTCCTCGGAAAAGGGGTGGCCTTCCCCTCCGCCTCCTTCAGCGCCTTGTCGACACGCGCCTCGATGCCCCAGGCGAGGGCCACCCCCTATGAACACGAATGTTAGCCGAAGCCCGAGAGTTGATAAAGTCTTAGAAAAAATGACCCACCAATTTGAGAACGAACCAGGATGTGGAGCGACTGCAGCTCCCCGCAACGGTCGCGAAGCGTCCCTTGTGAGACGTACTCCTGCACCTTCCGGGTCTGGAGCCCCTCTGCGAACCAGAAGTCCTCCCCCGCGGACAGTAGGGGGTCTCCCTCCCAACAGCTCCGGACTTGTCCGCGCCGGCGGGCCCCCTCACAAAGGTCACGGGGGTGATGTGAACCGGAGTGGCAGCGGCCGGAGTCCTCGCCGCCGAGGAGGTGGCCGAAGAAGAAGTCGATGAGCTCTCCTAGGGGGTGCCACCCTGGGGAGGGATGAGCAGCCCTTTCCCCTTTCCGGGCCGCGGGGCCCCCAGGACCTCCGTCGCCGCGGGGACCTCGTAGGCCGAAACTGGGACTACGACTACTCCCGTGGAGACCTAGCTTGCTGCAGCTAGTCCCATATATGCATATCTTTGACTTCCCAGGATAAGTCAAGCACAGGAGTATATTTACATTGCAGCAAAAAAACTTATAAAATATTTAAGCAGTGTGGCCTGCTGGCCTTAATGTTACATAAAGAGATTACAATACCTTCGCAGCATACATGGTTTAGCAAAATAACATCTACACAGCAGAAGATGGTGACCCTCCCACAGTAAGAAGTTGACGGCAGAACAACACACATCAAGGTTCTGGCGGAACTGGCTGTCCTTCATCTTGGTCCAAGAAGTTCTGCACGCCTTCTTCTGGATCATGGAACGCTCCATCTACTGATTTGCTGGTTGCAAGGGTGAGTACTTACATACTCAGCAAGTCATAAGTAAGAGTAGATACACATAGTAGGGACGATATGAACCTATGCTAGTAAAGAAGTGTGGATGTTTGTAAAATAATCTTTTCTTTTATATCTCATCTCATGGCAACACTTTTCATAACATAGTATCGCTATTCATGTTCACTAAATTATAGCACTACCGTGACACGTCGACACACGACAACCCACGGCAGCACCCCTTATCATGACAACACATGTCATTTGGGTAATCTTGCCTTATCAAATTTTATTTAGAAAACATACTTGTGCCACACCCTGTGGATTTAATCCACCGCAGCACACTCCTATAAACCCGGGAGCTCGGAGTATTCGAATACATTTTTAACTCTGCAGAGAGGTACCAATTTACCCGCAAGATATTCCACTTTCAAGCCCATCCTATCAATATGATTAGACCCTTCCTCACAACCATGTGTGAGTGGCAAGGTGGAGATAACAAGAACTTTTGTTATGTTTCACTCACAATCACCCCTAGCCCTGTGGATCTCTCGTGAACCACAGTTGTGGCAGGTTGTACCCAAACCTCCACCCCTATGCTTATTCCCATTACTGGGTCAGCGTGCATGATCACCTTCAGTGATATGTGTGGGAGCCGCACTCCGTGCAAATCGTGCATCACAACACATTTCATGCAGGGGTTTCATGCGCGATCCGCATAAGTACTTGTTCAGGCCTATCCCATACCAGGCTTGCGATTAGCACATGTTTCACGCCACTAGACGCACAACACAAGGTTCTAGTCCTTATATGCCAGTGACCAGACCATCCACAAGCCATGCACCTTCAGTGCCTTCTATCCTTTGCAGTTAAGCACCTCCATTGGTACCGCCATTCCAAACCATAATTCTGGTCACGGCTAGGGGTTTTATTTCATGAATATATATAAGTACAAATATAATAGTTCATGGCTCACTATTTGATCATTTCACATTTCAAAGGCATCTAGCCTAGTACTGCCAATTCATAATTCAACCATTCTTTCACATGCAATATTATTTATACTCAAGGTCATATCATAGCAACTCATAAAATATAGGTTCAAGATGATCAAGACTATGACTTGCCTTGCGCGTTGTAAGAAACAGCAGTCGATGTCGAGTCTGCGACGAAGCCTTCGTACTCGGGCTCTTGATCTACTCTCCAATCAAAAAAGCACACAAAGATCACAAACTATTTTAAATACTTTAAAATCTATATGCAACATGCTTTTAAGAGAAAAGATCTTGGCGATGATGAAACGGACTGAGATTGCAAGCTGCTCTGGGTCAAAACCCTGGAATTATAGAATATGAGCTCAGGATGGTGATAGAAATTCTTAGGGCTCCAAGGCTGCAATATGGACATCAAGTCCGTAGCTGGTTTGTTCAAAAACAGCGAATGTCAGCCGATTGATATTCGATCAAGGTTCTGACATAGCTTCAAGGAAAGCTAGAGAGCTTATCTCAAGTTGTGACAAAAGAAGAAAATGTAGATCACAACTCTACAAATTCAGTGGACAAAGTGGTTCTCAAATTGCACAACTAGAAGTGGGTAAACAAGACCAATGCCACTGGCTGGCATGTACTGACATAGTGCTGACAATGTCAAAAACTAGGGCTTAGCAGCAAATGCAATTCAAGGCTTCATCTGCTGCGCCAATTATGTCTAGGAGACAGGCTCAAGTAACAGGAACACAATGCAAGTGGTTTCAAGACCTAAGATGGCCGGACGGCGATGAATGGTGGTGAGGAAAGACGGTGGCGACACGGCAAGACAATAGCACTGGACAGAATCTTTGCAATAGCTATATCTTGCGATCTGGACGGTTTCAGAGGTTGGGCTAGAAGAGAAAAGTGCTCAGGGGATCAAGGAGAAGATGCTAGACAAGGTGGATTCGACGACGGTGGCCAGAAACAGATTCCAGTGAACGGCGTCGGAGAAGACGACACTGGATTTGGGGTTTTTCGTTATACAGGATTTGAACTCAATTCCTTGCTCGAGGAGTAAGAGGGAAGCATATGAAAGTTATTGGCACGATCAATTTGGTCGGAGCATCACCGGAGAAGCCCGGCGGCAAGAGCCGGCGACTAGTGAAGCTCAAACTTGGAGATAGCTTCGATTCGAGCTCAATTTTGAAATCTTGATGCACAGGCTTGCTAAGGATAGCTCACTGATCATTTTACTTTACTGGATCGAGGGCTAATTTTGATTGAATCAAATTGTAAAGCTGGAACAGGGGTTCTGGCAATTCCGGCTATCACCGGCGATGACGGGCACGGGAATTGAATTAAATGATACAGCACAGAGAGTTTGATGAGGGGAACTCACTGGTGGCTTCAATTTGAAGTTTGGAGCAGTGGGGTGTGCTGGCGTCGTCGACCTCCTCGGCGGCTCGCTAGAGAAGAGGACAACAGTGAAGAAGATTTGGTTTAATTGATGAGAAGATTTGGAGACCAGTGGTGGTGACGAAGGAGTTGCTTTGGACTGCTATTTAAAGGCAAAACAAAGCGAAGCTTACTGCTTGGAGACTAAGTTGCTTGTGCCGGCGTACCTTCGGGCTGAAGCAACGGCGAGCAGGTGAAGCTTCTCTCTGGCACACGAGTTGCTGATGTGCTGGACAAGGATTGCCATGGCGATAGCTAAGGTGCAAACATGTGTGCGAGTGCAAAGACGGCCGTGAACGAGCACTGGCAAGCGCGGCGCGGATCGACGGCGAAAACACGGCGACACGGCGCTCTAGTCGCGGTCGCAGCGGTGCTGATCGAAGCGAAGCACTGCGCTGCGGTCGAGGTCGAAGAAGCTAGTGATCTGCTCGTAGATAGCTGCTCCGATCGAAGATGCTGAGCCCTAGTCGTGAACTGCAAGTGTGGTCGAGCCAGGGACCTAATTGCAAGAAGCTTTGATTGATTTCTGGACTGATTTGTAATTTCTGGTTTAGAGAGGGGTAATCTGCTATTTGATTTCATAGATGAGTATAAACATGTACCTTATACTCATCTAGAAAGAAATTTGGTAAAATCTGGCATGATTTGATGATTTTCGATATAAACCAAAAGTAGGGTATTTAGGGTAATTAAAATCTGAGTTTTGGTCGATTTTGAATTCAAGGTAATTGCAGAGAGATTTGAGTATTCTGATAAAAGAAGATTTTGTATTAATTAGCATTTGGGAGGTGTTCCCTAAAATAGATTTGAATTTGGAGTTGATTTGAGGATTTTAGCCTTTTTGGGTTTCCAGATATCAGAAAAGGACTGATTCGCGATACAATTGGACTAATCTGTGAAAAGGGCATAAATGATAAAATCTGGCTACCAACTTTCTGGATTAAGGTATTGGCATACCCATGATCATAATCCAAGAATAATCTGGTCTAGATTAGGTCAAAATCGGAGTTCAGAGTATTTAGGGTAATTAGGATATTAATTAAATTCCTGTTTTCGAAAACAGAAAAGGATCACAAGATCTGAGAGTTAGAGATGGAATTGAATCAGGCTTCTGAAGGCTTTTATGTTTAGAGTAACTAATAGATCACATCTGAGAAATCTGATCTTGATTTGGGTTCACAGGGAAGATTTTGAGATATTTGGGGCTTAGGATAGATTAGGGTTGAACTGATCTTGCTACTACTACAAAGATACATGCATGCATGATTTTCATGAAAAGGAAATTTTCACCCCCAAAACTAGGGTGTTACATGGGAAGCCTCCGCGAAACGAATCTCTGGCCTCTACGGCTCAGGTAGTGCCGGTGCCATCGGGGGCGCGATCATCGGAGGTGGCGAGGGGGCGTAATTAGCCGTTTTAGATGCCCCCCTGTCATCAGCCGGCTCCTTCTCCCGGGCCTCCCCGGAGGCCTGAAGAAGGCGCACAAACTCTTACGCCTCCGCCGCCCCCCCGGAGTTCTCCTCCAGAAGGAGCGGCGTCACCTCGCGCTGGGAAGGCGCTCACACACGTCCCGACCCGGGGGCAGCGTCCCGGGCCTTCACAGGTGTCGAACCTGGCGTCGTTGCCGGAGCGGGGGCCTTCTGAGCCTTGGCACGCTTCCGCTTGGAGCCGCTAGCGGCCTCCTTCCCCCGCTTGTGGGAGCCGGGGGTCGGGAGAGGAGGCCTCTCCGGTTGCCTCAACCCAAAGGCCTCGGCCACCAAGTTCCGGGGAGGACCCTCCCCAATGACGCGCACAATGCGCTCGTGCTCGTTGGCGTTGTACCTCCCAAGCAGGTTCTCCGCCTTCTTCCGGGCAGCCGGGTATGGCCGGAATACAAAAGTGAAGAGAGTTAGCAAAATTAACAAAAAAATGAAGAAAGTCGCCGGGAGCTTATGTCGGGTCACCGGCTTTTGCGGGGGCCGCTGCGCCGGACACATTCCGATCCCCCTCCTCCCGTACGAGAAGGGGGAGACAGTCGCGCCCCAAAACTGGGACTACAACTACTCCCTTGGAGACCTAGCTTGCTGTAACTAGTCTCATATATGCATACCTTTGACTTCCCAGGATAAGTCAAACACATGAGTATATTCACATTGCAGCAAAAAAACTTACAAAATATTTAAGCAGTGTAGCCTGCTGGCCTTAATATTACATAAAGAGATTACAATACCTTTGCGGCATGCATGGTTTAGCAAAATAACAACTACACAGCAGAAGATAGGTGACCCTCCCACAATGAGAAGTTGACGGCAGAACAACACATCAGGGATCTGGCGGATCTGGCTCTCCTTCATCTTGGTCCAAGAAGTTCTCCACGCCTTATTCTTGATCATGATACGCCCCATCTACTGGGTTGTAAGTTGCAAGGGTGAGTACTTACGTACTCAGCAAGTTATAGGTAAGAGTAGATACATATAGTAGTGTTGTTATGAACCTAGACTAGTCAAGAATTATGGATGTTTGTAAAATAATCTTTTCTTTCATATCTCATCTCATGGCAGCACATTTCATAACATAGCATCGCTATTCATGTTCACTAAATTATAGCACTACCGCTACACGTCGACACACGACAACCCATGGCAATACCCCTTATCATGACAACACATGTCATTTGGGTAATCTTGTCTTATCAAATTTTATTTAGAAAACATACTTGTGCCACACCCCGTGGATTTAATCCACCACAGCAGACTCCTATAAACCCGGGAGCTCGGAGTATTCGAATATGTTTTTAACTCTGCAGAGAGGTACCAATTTACCCGCAAGATATTCCACTTTCATATCCATCCTATCAATATGATTAGACCCTTCCTCACAACCATGTATGAGTGCCAAGGTGGAGATAACAAGAACTTTTGTTATGTTTCACTCACAATTCACCCCTGACCCTGTGGATCTCTCGCGAACCACAGTTGTGGCGGGTATTAGCCCCACCCCTATGTCTCTTCCCATTACTGGGTCAACGTGCATGATCACATACGTGGAGGAGCCGCACTCCATGAAATTAGTGTATTGTTTTCCATCTCATGCAGGGGTTTCATATGCGATCCGCAGAAGTACTTGTTCAGGCCTGTCCCATACCAGGCTTGCAGTTAGCACGTGTTTCATGCCACTAGACGCACAACACAAGGTTCTAGTCCTTATATGTCAGTGACCAGGCCATCCACAATCATGCACCTATGGTGCCTGCACATCCAGTGCAGCCAAGCACATCCAGTGCTAGTACCACCATTCCGTACCAAAACCCTGGTCATGGCTAAGGGTTTTATTTCATGAATATACATAAGTACATATATAATAGTTCATGGCTCACTATTTGATCATTCCACTTTTAACAAGCATCCAGCTTAGTACTACCAAATTGTATCTCAACCATTCTTTCACATGCAATATTACTTATATTCAAGGTCATATCATAGCAACTCGTAAAATATCGGTTCAAGATGATCAAGACTATGACTTGCCTTCCGCGTCGTAAGAAATAGCAGTTGATGTCGGGTCAGCAGTGAAGTCCTCAAACTCTGGGTTTGGCTCTGAGCAAAGATCAAACAAGCAACCAAGAATCACAACATTTTCAATACATTATTATACTACATGCAATAATGCAAAGATGAAATGTCTCGATGATTTTGGAAAAATTGGATTTAGAAGCTGATTAGGGCTTACTTATAGAATTAGGGCTGAAAATGGGTGCTAGAGACTTTGAGGGTTCCAGGGTAGGGAAATGACATTAAGTCTGCGAATGGTTTGCCCAAAATTGACGAACGTCTTAAGGTCGACATTCGGTTCAAGGTGTTGACAAAGGATCAATGGTTGATAGAGAGCTCAAATCAAGTTGTGACAGAAGAAGAAATTGTAGACCACAACATCAAGAATCTAGGAGACAAAGTCATGCTCAAAATGCATGGCTGGAAGTAGGTAAAAAGGTTCAATGCCACTGACTGACATAGATTGACATTGGGATGACATGGCCAGAAACTAGGGTTTGCCATATCTTTTGATTTAGGGCTCCAATTGATGCACCACTTTGTCTAGTAGTTAGGCATTTGTAGCAGGAACAATTTACTCAACAAGCTCTAGGGCAGGAGATGGCCGGAAAGTGGTGAAAATCAGCAAAGAACACGGTGGCTGGAGTTTCAAGTCATGGCACTAGACAAAAATTAGGGAATAGCCATAACTTTCGATTTAGACCGAATTGGACGTCGAGCTAGTAGACAAAAGTGTTCAAGAGATTGAGATGCATGTAAGGGACAAGGTGATTGGAACTGGATCGGCCAAGAATAGATTTCCGGTGGAGAAGAGGATTTTTACTATCGGTTACACACTGGTCCACCGTAAGTGAAATGCAAATACTTTTTACTATCGGTCATTACTGTACAAACCGATATAATATATTAAATAGTACTATCGGTTTATCAACTTTAACTGATAGTAAAATTGCGCACTTTATACTATCGGTTATTACTGTACCAACCAATATAATATATTAAAACAGTACTATCGGTTTTCCATTTTTAACTGATAGTAAAATTACTCACTTTATACTATCGGTTCGTACTGTACCAACCGATATAATATATTACATAGTACTATCGGTTTTTCTCGCGTAACTGATAGTCAAATTACTGACTTTTTACTATCAGTTATTACTGTACTAACCGATACAATATACACTACTACAGAAGTGCATTCCACTAACCCATATTTTCTAACGGTTATAAGCAATCTGGGAAAAATCCGATAGAATAGGACGACAGCGGCGGAAAAGAAGCATTTTACTATCGGTTACACACTAGTCCAACGTTAGTGAAATGCAAAAACTTTTTACTATCGGTCATTACTGTACAAACCGATATAATATATTAAATAGTACTATCGGTTTTCCATTTTTAACTGATAGTAAAATTACGCACTTTATACTATCGGTTATGACTGTACAAACCGATATAATATATTAAATAGTACTATCGGTTTTTCATTTTTAACTGATAGTAAAATTACGCACTTTATACTATCGGTTATTACTGTACCAACCGATATAATATATTAAAATAGTACTATCGGTTTTTCATTCGTAACAGATAGTAAAATTGCTCACTTTATACTATCGGTTCGTACTGTACCAACCGATATTAAAGATAAACTTTTACTATCGGTTATTAGTGTACGAACCGATAGTAAAGATGAACTTTTACTATCGGTTTGTTTATTCAACCGATAGTAAAAGAAACAATGGGGGCCTTTAGAAGAGAGGAAAGTTCACTAACGGTTGTGTTTTTGAACCGATAGTAAAAGTTCATCTTTACTATCGGTTATTAGTGTACGAACCGATAGTAAAGATTAACTTTTACTATCGGTTTGTTTATTCAACCGATAGTAAAAGAAACAATGGGGACCTTTAGAAAAGAGAAAAGTTCACTAACGGTTGTGTTTTTGAACCGATAGTAAAATTACATTTTTACTATCGGTTATTAGTGTACGAACCGATAGTAAAGATGAACTTTTACTATCGGTTTGTTTATTCAACCGATAGTAAAAGAAACAATGGGGACCTTTAGAAGAGAGGAAAGTTCACTAACGGTTGTGTTTTTGAACCGATAGTAAAATTACATTTTTACTATCGGTTATTAGTGTACGAACCGATAGTAAAGATAAACTTCCTTATAATGGGTTAAACGCGCGGGAGTTTTCCCTCCAGTCCAACCAAACACATTTCCAAATAAGTCTCTACTCGCACGCGGAAAACCCTAGCCTCCCCGACGTCCCCTTTTTCGCTCCTGCACCACCATTGCCGCTCGCATTTGGGTTCTTCACAGCCGCCGGTCACTGCATCGCGCCATCGTAGGCCACTCCACGAACTGTAAGTGTTCTTGACCAACCCGATTAAAATTGTTCTTGCCCCTCGTGTCAGTTTCTTAAATTGATACTGAACGCGATTAGAACCAGGTATTCTTTAGGAAAGAGTAATTGAAATGAAATCAGTTTCCTAACTTCATACAAGCATGCAGAGCGCCATGTTGAAAGACCAATACGAGTTGCCTCAATTGGAGCAGATGCGACAAATTTGGGCTCAATATATGATGGATGAAGTGGCTATCAACGATCGATCGTAAATGACTTGTGTAATATACATTGAATGTGTTAATTGGTGTATGTGTGTACTTGTATTGGTGTATTTGTGAATAAACCTAATATCTGAATAATTAGATCCAATCTATCCAATGCATGTGTATATCTTTGTATTAGTGTATTTGTGAATAAATTCAATCTCTGAATAATTAGATTCAATCTGTCCAATGTGTGTCTCTCTGTATTGTTGTATCTGTTAATAATCCTTTGTAATACTATCGGTTCATATCCTACAACCGATAGAAGAAAGTTTCCAGTACTAACCGTGTCAAGTAACTAACCGATAGGAAAACTAACAGTACTATCAGTTTCCAGTGTAGAACCGTTACAAGAAATCTAACATCACTATCGGTTGAGTTCACTGAGCCGATAGAAGAAATTATCATTCACGATTAGTGAATGTTGGAATATAGGTATTTTACTATCGGTTTGCAACCGATAGAGTTGTGCTACGTTTTTTCTATCGTGCCGATCACTAGCGGTAAGAGAACCGATAGTAGAGACGATTTTAAACCGATAGTGAAAAGCAATTCTGTAGTAGTGATATTAAATAGTACTATCGGTTATATAAAACAAACCGATAATAAAATGACTTCATATACACTAATGGTTATGACAGTGGGGACCTTTTTTTACTATCGGTTTGTGTTTTTGAACCGATAGTAAAATTGGACAACTTAATTAGGTCGACCCCTGCTCTGCGCTCTACATGTTGGAATCATTTCAGCCGCGCACAACTCCAAGCTAGAGTGATCTGGAGAAGCTAGCTGAGAGGTTGATCATATTTCCATCCCCCTCGGTATTGTCATCTTCTCATCACCTCTCTCTCTCTCTCGATCACTCTTTCACATGCACTCTCCCTCTCTCTCTCTACTTGCAATTCAGTAAACTAGATACATGTATCTCCAAACTAGCTAGAAGGCTAGGTTGGCTAGCTAGCTATAGCTTGCTGAATTTAAGCAGCTAGCTAGCTGGCTCTTCCAATTAATGCATGCATCAAGTTAATTAGGGTTTCATTTATACAAATCCATTTAATGTAATTAAGCAGCTCATGTATACACATATGGCCTAGCTAATTATGTTTCATGCATATATGCATGCCCTGAGTCATTAATTATTTATTTGAATTTGTCAATTTTGTGAAATAATTGTAGATGGACCGAGAATATTGGATGTATGGAATAAAACGTACTACTGTTGAGTATTTGGAGGGTGTGAATGGGTTTATTAAATTTGCTGAGCAAGAAAAGGCGAAGAAGGGAGAGAAAGATATGCATTGTCCTTGTATAGATTGTATGAACTTAAAAAGGTTCGGCAACTCTGATCAGATTAGGAGTCATTTGATTTGTCGTGGTTTTAACGCACGCTATACCCGTTGGATATGGCATGGTGAAGATCTTGAGGAAACGAGCACCGCTACCACTCAGTAGCACCCGGAAGTGGATTGTAGTAATGATGATCATGATCAGAACATTGGTAATGTTCATTCGGAAGTCCATGTAGATGACGATAATTTAGATGAAATGTTACGTGATTTAGAAGAAGACTATAGCGAAAACGATTTAGCTAAATTTGAGAAATTAATTGTTGATTCTGAGAAGCCTTTGTTCCCCGGATGTGAAACATTTACAAAGTTGTCTTCTGTGTTGAGATTATATAACTTGAAGGCAAGCAACAGTTGGAGCGATAAGAGTTTCACGGCGCTATTGGATCTGTTAGCGGACATGCTTCCAGAGGGAAATGAGTTGCCAAGATCGGTTTACCAGGCCAAAAAACTATTGTGTCCGTTGGGAATGGAAATCGAAAGAATACATGCATGCCCAAATGATTGTGTTCTGTACCGTAACGAGTACGAGGATTTGCATGTTTGTCCAAGATGCGGTGCATCGCGGTATAAGCATGGGGACAGAATTTATCACAATGGATGTGATGAGGTAAAGAAAGGGCATCCGGCCAAAACTGTGTGGTATTTGCCTGTGATTCCCAGATTGAAACGGCTGTTTGCAAATCCAAAAGATGCGAACTACTTGCGTTGGCATGTTGAAGGTCGGAAACAAGACGGAAAACTAAGGCATCCAGCTGATTCCATTCAATGGAGAAACATTAACAGAACATTCGGTGAGTTTGGCGGCGAAGTGAGGAATATAAGGTTTGGGCTGAGTACGGATGGTATGAATCCACACGGAAATATGAGCAGTCGACATAGCACTTGGCCGGTTCTTTTATGCATCTACAATCTTCCTCCTTGGTTATGTATGAAGCGCAAGTACATCATGATGTCGTTACTAATTTCAGGACCCAGACAAACCGGGAATGATATTGATGTGTTTCTATCACCGTTAGTCGAGGACTTACATAAATTGTGGAGCGAAGGGGTGCGGGTGTGGGATGCACATAAGCGAGAGAATTTCATGTTGCAGGCCATGATATTTTGCACCATAAATGATTTCCCGGCCTATGGAAATTTGTCGGGGTATAGTACGAAAGGAGGCAAGGCTTGTCCTATTTGCCTGGATGAAACTGAAAGCATGTGGTTATCGAACTGCAGAAAAACAGTGTACATGGGTCACCGCAGATTCCTTCCGATGAATCACGCCTACCGTAAGAAGAGGAAGTCATTCAATGGGAAGCCTGAGAAAGGATCAGCCCCAGTGTTTGTGACTGGTAAGGAGCTTTACTTGCGTGTGAAGGACATCAAAGTTGAGTTCGGTAAATGTTCTAAACCTCCAGGAAAAAATGTTTGGAAGAAGAGATCTATTCTTTGGGATCTGCCATATTGGGAGCACTTACAAGTTCGACATTGCATTGATGTCATGCACGTAGAGAAAAATGTTTGTGACAGTTTGATTGGTTTGTTGTCGAACATTCCAGGAAAGACGAAGATGGCATCAACGTTCGCCGTGACATGCTCGACATGGGCATAAGGACTGAGCTTGCACCGTTGGAGAAGGGAAGGCGGACATACCTCCCCCCGGCTTGCTATACTTTGTCAAAAAGAGAAAAAACAGAACTCTGTCAGTGCCTACATGGTGTCAATGTTCCATGCGGGTATTCTGCGAACATGAAAAAACTTGTGTCCATGAAAGACTTGAAACTGGTTGGTATGAAGTCCCATGATTGTCATGTACTGATGTCACAAATGCTTCCCATTGCTATCAGAGGCATTCTCCCAGTCAAAGTCAGAGAGAAAATTACAAAGCTATGTTATTTTTTCAACACAATATCTGGGAAGGTACGTAACCGTGTACTCCTAGCAAGTTAATTAGCTCCATTCGTGGAACTTGTCAGATTTTTTGGATCTGAATATTTGCTGCAACTGTGTCCTTGCAGGTAATTGATATGGATGGACTGGACGATTTGCAACGCGATGTGACTACCACTCTTTGTCAGCTGGAGATGTATTTCCCTCCATCCTTTTTTGATGTTATGGTCCATCTAATTGTTCACCTTGTCAGAGAAATTAAGTTTTGTGGACCCGTGTTCCTGCGCTACATGTATCCATTTGAGAGATTTATGGGTATCTTGAAGGGATATGTAAGGAATCGACATCGGCCTGAGGGCAGTATCATTGAAGGTTATGCCGCCGAGGAGGTGATCGAATTTTGCACCAACTATATCGCCGGGGTTGACCCAATTGGCGTTCCTACGTCCCGGCATGAGGGCAGGCTTCAGGGCATTGGAACGATTGGATTTAAAGCAGTCGTCCCCTCTAGTGATCTGTATGCAAAAGCCCATTTTTGGGTTTTACAGCACACATGACGGGGGTGGAGCCATACATACACGAGCACAAGGAAATGTTACGGAAACAGAATCCCTCGAAACCAGTGATTTGGGTCACCAGAGAACATAATAGGAAGTTTGCTGGGTGGATCGAAAATAGAGTCCTGCAAGCTTCTGAGGGCGATGTAGATGAAGATGTTACATGGTTGGCCAGAGGGCCTAGATTTACTGTAGGGACTTGGCAGGAGTATGACATCGACGGCTATTCATTTTACACAAGAACTCAGGACGAGAAGAGTACTATCAATGTAGTGGAGTGACACTACTTGCTATTTTGGAGGCTACCAGGGCAGTAAGGGCACTCGACTCATATTACGGTGTTATTGAGGAAATATGGGAGCTCGATTATGTATTACTTAAGATTCCTCTGTTTCGATGCCAATGGGTCAAAATCTCTCGAGGTGTTAAAGTCGACAATTATGGGTTTACTCTCATCGATCTCAGTAGAGTCGCACACAAAGATGATCCATTTATACTTGCTGAGCAAGCCACACAGGTGTTCTACATCATTGACCCGGCCAACCCAAAGTTGCACGTTGTCCTTCACAGTAAGAGACGTATTGTTGGGGTCGAAGACATTGTGGATGAAGAAGAGTACGATCAGTTCGATGAACTACCTCCATTTTTAGATGGAATCCTTCATCTGTCCCTACCGAAGATATTGACGAAACAAGTTACCTGCGAGACGACCACGAAGAAGGATTATGGGTGGACAACCATTCTTGACTAATTTGCAATATGTAAGTGACGTATATTACTTGGATCTTTAATTGAAGAATTCTTCAAATCATTTTTCAAAAATTCTTTGGGAAAACATACGTGATGCATTGAGAATCATTTCTGCAAATTTTCATTTCAATTGGAGTATATACTTGATTTGAGCAATAATTGATTCTTTTCACAAATATATATGAAAACTGCAAATTTTCATTCCATGATTGGTCTTTACTATTAATTTATTTCAAAATTATTGGAAGTCATTTGCATGGGGTTTCAGGTGTCTTTACAAGTGCAAAATGATGTACTGAGACCCATCTGTAATTGTTCTCAGGAAATACCTATAGATCAATTTAACAGTATTCTACTATCGGTTTCCACCTCCAAACCGATATGAAATTAACATATACTATCGGTTTATTTTCATAAAACCGATAGTAAAATACAATGCAAAATGATGTACTGAGATCCTCTGTAATTCTTCTAAGGGAAATCCTTTAGGGTCAATAACATTGTATTTTACTATCGGTTATAACTGTGAAACCGATATGAAATTAAAATATACTATCGGTTTATAGTTCATAACCGATAGTGATTTATAATGTGTTATGAGCCCCTGTTCTTAGTTTACTATCGGTTTAGTGTTTACAACCGATAGTGATTTATACTGTGTTATGAGCCCCTGTTTCTTAGTTTACTATCGGTTTGGTATAATAAAACCGATAGTGAAATGTTCCCATACTGAAAACCCTAACTTACATGTTTTTACTATCGGTTTTGTGATTATGAACCGATAGTAAATATTCATTTATTAGGTTATAACCTTGCACGATTTTCCCTCCAGTGCAACTGATCACATTCCAATTTCCAAATACTCGCGCGGAAAACCCTGGATTCGCCGACGTTCACTTCTTCGCTCCTCTGCGCCACCATTGCCGATCAGAATCTGGTTCTCCACCGCCTCCGGCACTGCATTGCGCCACCGCCTCCGGCCACTCCACGATCGACTGTAAGTGTTCTTGACCAAATCGCTCGCGTGTATTGCTTAAGTTTGTATGCAATGGTTCATATCCCGTTCAATGGATTACAAATATAAACCTAGAGTAAAATTCATGAACTACAAACTTGATAGCTATGAGAATGACAGAATTGATGAAAACCACTAGCTATTTGTCGTACAGTGTAGTCCACTATCGGTTTCTTATTTAGAACCGATAGTAAATACCTTAAACTGAATTTTCTGTTAATTATTTCCCATTTTCTAATTTTCATCTGAAATTTTGGTTCATTTACATTTTAGCATACTTTATGTTCCTGCTAAGAGACTAGCATAGTTTGCACTGCTAATCTTATAGATTTTACTGAATTCAAACTTGATTACTATCGGTTTGACTTGGAAAACCGATAGGAAATAGTAGTGCCATCATAGTTTGCACTGCTAATTTGAATTTTCTGTGAATTACTTCCCATTTTCTAATGTTCATCTCAAATTTAGGTTCATTTAAATTTCAACAGACTTTATTTTCCTGCAGAGAGATTAGCATAGTTTGCACTGCTAATCTTTTAAATTGTCCTGAATACAAACCTTAGTACTATCGGTTTTCCTTTCAAAACCGATAAGAAATAGAGTATGTCTTAGTTTGCACTGCTCATCTGAATTTTCTGTGAATTACTTCCCATTTTCTAATGTTCATCTCAAATTTAGGTTCATTTAAATTTTAACAGACTTTATTTTCCTGCAGAGAGATTAGCATAGTTTGCACTGCTAATCTTTTAAATTTTCCTGAATACAAACCTTAGTACTATCGGTTTTCCTTTCAAAACCGATTGGAAATAGAGTATGTCTTAGTTTGCACTGCTCATCTGAATTTTCTGTTAATTACTTCCCATTTTCTAATGTTCATATGAAATTTTGGTTCATTTAAATTTCAACAGACTTTATGTTCATGCAGAGAGACTAGCGTAGGGCACAACAATTTTAGTTATGAACTTTGTCATATACCTTTCTTCATATCAATTGATGGTTTGTGCATGGAATTTTAGGTAAAGCCATGTCGGCATCTTCCTCGGCTGATAGTAGTGATTCGGCGAGGGCGAACGTAGATGGCGCTGCCTCGTCCCAGCGCAAGAGGAAGGCGCGAGGCGCAACGATGTTGGGTCGTTTGGCCAAACGCGCGGATCTTTCCTGTGTGTTCAACCAGTTCGGGAGACCGATCGGGAAGAACGCCGGGCACTATGCTGCCTATGTTGGCTTGTTGGCGAAGGAAAGGGTGAAGATCACCGTCCAGAGCTGGAAGGACGTCAAGGCCGACGAGAGGGATAGGCTGTGGGAGGAAGTGAAGGTAAAATTAATCAAAATCACTGAACTCTTGAGTAATCACATTCCCTTGGTTTATCCTAGAGATTAGGTAAGTCCTACTTATATGCACCATTTGAAATAGGCCAAGTGGAACATCCCGGACGATGGTCCCAAGATAGCTTGCTTGAAGGACATGAACAACACGTGGAAAACCTTCAAGAGCGTCCTCGTCAGTACCTTCCTCGCTAAAGGCGAATCTCCATGCGAGAAGTACCCCTTCATAACGGAGGAGGTATGGGAGCAATTTGCCCAACAGAAGGGGACTCCTGAGTTCAAGGTATGAACGGTTCCTTTGCTTGGTTACACCATTGTATGCAGTAAGCAGTGGTGCATTAATTTTCTTGTTTCTGGTACGAAGGCCCTTAGCGAGAAGAACAGGGCAATCCAGAGGAGGAACGATCACCCACACCGGCTCGGCTCTCGCGGCTATGCGGGGAAGGAGGAGCAGTGGAAGAAGGCTGAAGACGAGGCGTCGCATTTCGTCGACTCCCCTGACCTACCACTCTCCGAGATCCGCGATCAGCGATGCAAGCGCTGGTGGCTGGCCAGAGGGACCGTGTCGGCCACGGGGACTGTGGCGTTCCCAAACCCCAGGGACGTCGAGGTCGTGCAGCGACTCGTAAGTTGGCTAACTATGATCACTAGTGTGCGCACAAGTTTGTATATATTTCTTCCTTACAATGGAGAGCTTTCAATGTAATAGATCTCTTGCTCGAAGGAGGCGACCGAGGGATTGTTCAGTCCCCATAGGGAGAACGACATCCTTACCCGGGCTCTAGGGAACAAGGAGCATCCAGGGCGGACGCGAACCGTGGGGGCTGTGGTGCCATGGAAGGAAGGCTTCTCGGAGCCCAGGCAAAAGGCGAAGAAGGCTGGCAGCTGGAAGGAAAGGGAAGTGGAGCTATCTTAGAAGATACGGGCAGATGTGACTGCACAATTCACGGACATGTTCGCTCAAATGAAAAAGAAGTATGAACGCCTTAGCCGAGTTGTGCAGTCCAAGGGTTTAGATCCAGCTACCGAGGTCGACGCTGCCAGGCCGAGTAGTGTTGGCTCGAAGGTTCACGTGGATCCGGTGGACCTGATCGAGGTATTGCAACTCTTGAGCTATATATGCAGTTCGGCTGATGCCACTCCCGTTACGTTAGAATTGTTTCGCTAACCTGTTATAATTGTTGCAAATTGCAGAAGCCGGAGAGCTGTAGCCTATTGATCAACATAGGCGACAAACCTATTGCGGTTGCAAACGGGGTCGTATACCAGTCTTGGGAGGATGTCCGGATGCACTGCGTACCTCTGGAGCCTGGATTCGCAAAGGTACAGGTGGACATGGCCCTCCCGGGCTACAACTCTTTTCCGTTGCCCGTCCCAACGGACGAAATGCGGACAATTGGCGAGGCATTGGGCTCGTACATACAGTGGCCCAAGAAGGGTATTAGACTACAGGAGGTAAACCCTAGCCATTCTAGCTTACAACTCAGTTAATATACTCAATTTGCAAAACCTAATTTAAGCGTTTGTACTTAAAGTGGACGATGGATACCAGCTCACTTCCTGAGGACACCACCCCCGCCACAACGCATGAGCGAACTCCTTCGGCCCCCATGCCTCCTCCGACGGCCTCAAACCCTTCGCCATCAAATGAGGCCGACGGCACCACACCCCAACCTTCAAAGGTATACACTCGCTCCCCGCCCAAAGGCAAGGGCAAGGCCAAAGGTAAGGCCAAACAAATCCAGCCGGGTACGTTCAAGAACGGGTCCCCACTCGTGTCGGAGTACCTTCTGTGCAATATGGATCAAATAACCAGAAGTCTCCACGAGTGGTACCTGACCCGGCCTGGGCGCCACATCAACTTCTTGGTTCACTTCAGGCCAGCCCATTTTAACCGTGAGCCCGGGAGCATATCGGTGGCCCACGAGGATTTGTTCGACCTCCTCAACTGGCGGGAGCTTGATATGTCCATCATACGGACTGGAGTCCTGTGAGTTTGCTGTTGTCTGAAGTTATCACAGTTCGTTTCATAAATCTAATCACTTTTTGTATGCACTACTTACTAATGTCTACTTTGCATCCAGGTGCATGTATAGGATGGCGTCGATGAGGGCATGTGACAAGGTGGGTTTCCTCGACCCAGAGAAAATAAGCCTCACGATGCTAGAGCATGACCAAGCACATGCGGAGGAATACATATCAAGGGCACTACTAGCGCAGCAGGATCGAGAGTTCATCCTTGCGCCGTACCACCAAAGGTTAGTGCATTTCCTACTAATTTAACTCATTCTTGTATGTTACGCCTAACATATGTATGAAATGGTTCGCTTATATATGCAATGTAGGGGCCACTGGGTCCTCGCCGTCATTTGCCCATGGATGAATGAGGTCTATTACCTCGATTCGATGAGCGACAAGGTGGCGCATGTTTTCACCCTCACATGGCACATAGACGCGTAAGTAACATAGTTGTCTTAAATTTTTCTCTGACTAGCTAATTAATGATAACATATTAATCGGCAATGCTAGATTAAATACAGGGCTTTCAAAAATTATGCTAGTGCTGGAGGGAGGCATGACGCGTCGAAGGGCACAACAATTTCTTGGAAAGAATATGAGGTAATTAATACAGATGGAAGTACTCATGATGAGTCTTTTAATTTAAGCTTAATTAGTTCTTTCGAGTTAATGTGGGTTTATGTCTTTGCATATGCAATTTTTCAGTGCCATCAGCAGCCACAATCGTGGGAATGTGGCTTCTATGTCATGAGATTCATGTATGACCTGATCAGGAGAAACTTTTCCCAATTCCCTAAGGTAACCATTTTTCCTGACTCAAAGTTGAACTTTAATTGGATGTGACGTACGATCCTAACTTCATACACGCATATATGCAGAGCGCCATGTTGAAAGAGCAATATGAGTTGCCTCAATTGAAGGAGCTGCGAACAATTTGGGCTCAATATGTCATGGAAGAAGTGGCTATCAACGATCGATAGTAACTGACTTCTGTTGATTGCTGTATTTGTGAATATATATTGAATGTGTTGATTGCTATATTTGTGAATAAACTCAATATGTGAATAGATTCATTGATGTATTTATGAATAAACTCGATCAATATGTGCATAAATTCAATCTGTCCAATTTGTGAACAATATGTGAATATGTGAATATTGCTGAATTAGTGTATTTGTGAACAAATTGATCAATATGTGAATATTGCTGAATATTTGTAAATATTGGTGTATTTGTGAATGATCCAATGTATCTCTGTATAGCTGTATGTATATGTGCATGATTCCAGTACTAACCGTGCTAGTACATAACCGATAGGAAAAACTAATATTACTATCGGTTATATACTAAAACCGATAGAATAAATATTACATTACTATCGGTTCATATGCAACAACCAATAGAATAAAGTTTTCAGTACTAAACGTGTCTACAAATTACTATCGGTTATATACTACAACCGATAGAATAAATATTACATTACTATCGGTTCATATGCAGAAACCGATAGAATAAAGTTTTCAGTACTAAACGTGTCTACAGAATACTATCGGTTATATAATATAACCGATAGAATAAAGTTTCCCGTACTAACTGTGTTCAGACAATACTATCGGTTTAGATAATACCCGATAGAAAAAACATTAACATTACTATCGGTTTAGATCCTAGCCGATAGAAAAAGCCTAAACAATACTATCGGTTTATATACGAGCCGATAGAAAAAATGTATATAATACTATCGGTTTAAATTTGAGCCGATAGAAGAAATAGTCGATAGCGATTAGTGAACGTTGGGAATGTAGATGTTTTACTAACGGTTTTTGAACCGATAGAAGTGTTCTGCTCCTCTACTATCGTGCCGACCACTATCGGTAAGAGAACCGATAGTAGAGTGGATTTTTAACCGATAGTGAAAAGCATTTCTGTAGTAGTGGATGAGGAGGATGAGAGATACTCACTAGTGGTGTCAATTTGGAGTTTGGTGAAGCGAGGCGAGCTGGCGTCGTCGACCTCCTCGGCGGCTCGCCGGAGAAGAAGACAACAACGAACGAAATTTGATTATTTGCTGAGAAACTCTAGAGAGCAGTGCTGGTGACAAGGGAGCTGC
The DNA here is from genome assembly GCA_019359835.1 of Pharus latifolius. Classification (NCBI taxonomy): domain Eukaryota; kingdom Viridiplantae; phylum Streptophyta; class Magnoliopsida; order Poales; family Poaceae; genus Pharus; species Pharus latifolius. The sequence goes on from CM033329.1 coordinate 28,138,160, forward strand.
TCGAGACTGCTATCTAACGGCAAGGCGAAGAGAAGCAAAGCTTACTACTTGGAGCTAAGATGCTTGCGCCGGTGTACCTTCGGGTTGAAACAACGGCGAGCAGGTGAGGCTGTGCAAGCTGCTGGTGAGCTGGACAAGGACTGCCACGGCAGTAGCTAAGGTGCAAACACGTGTGCACATGCAAACATGGTTGCGAAAAAGCACGGGCTAGAGCGGCGCTCGATCGGTGGCGAAAACATGGCGACAAGGCGCACTTGGTCGCCATCGCAACGGCGTTGATCGAAGCTACGCACTGCAAGCTGTGGTCGCAGTCGAAGGGGATGCGGGCTCTGGACGCGAACTGCTGCTGCTCCGGTCGTGAACAGTGGCTTCGGTCGAAGATGCTGAGCCCTGGTCGTGAAGAGCATATGTGGTCGAGCTAGGGACCTAATTGCAATAATCTTTGTTTGAATTTTGGACTGATTTGTAATTTCTGATCTAGAGATAGATAATTTGCAATCTGATTTCATAGATGGGTATAAACTTATACCTTATACTCATCCAGCTAGAAATTTGGTAAAATCTAGCATGATTTGATGATTTTCGATATAAACCGAAAATAGGGTATTTAGGGTAAATTAAATCTGAGTTTTGGTTGATTTTGAATTCAAGGTAATTGGAGTGAGATTTGGGTATTCTGATAAAAGAAGATTTTGTAATAATTAGCATTTGGAAGGTTTTCCCTAAAACAGATTTGAATTCTGAGTTGATTTGAAGATTTTAGCCTTTTTGGGTTTCCAGATATCAGGTAAAGGACTAATTTGCGATATAATTTGGACTGATATGTGAAAAAGGCTTAGATGATGAAATCTGGTTGCCAACTTTCTGGATTAAGGCATTGGCATACCCATGATCATAATCCAAGAATAATCTGGTCTGGATTAGGTCAAGATTTGGCTAAATCTGAGTTCAGAGTATTTAGGGTAATTAGAATATTAATTAGAATGCTATTTTCGAAAACTGAAAAGAATTGCAGGATCTGAGAGTTAGAGATGGAATTGAATCTGGCTTCTGAAGGCTTTTATGTTCAGAGTAATTGATAGATCACATTTGAGAAATCTTATCTTGATTTAGGTCTACAGGATAGATTTGGGAATTTTAGAGCTTGTGATACATTAGAGTTTGACTAATCTTGCTACTACTACAGATACATGCATGCATGATGTTCATGAAAAAGGAAGTTTTCACCCCTAAACCCAGGGTGTTACAGAGACCTTCAGTAGTGTCAACTCCTCGGCGGCGTCCCTCATTGAACGAACACCCCGGGAGCCAACCACCTGGCTGAGGAGCTTCCGCTCCTCCTCGGTCCACACTGGGGGCTTGGGAGCAGACGACCGGCTATAGGAGGGGGGCTCTGGTGAGTAGGTCACCTCGGCGTCCCAGACCCGGAGGTAAAACCATCTCCGAAACCAGTCCCCCCAGTGGTCCCGAGAAGCCACCACCGGGTACTCCTGCACTCGTGATGGCAGGAGCTGAATTATGACGGAGCCGAACGGAGACTTTGGCCTCCCTTCATCATATGGGAGCTCCTCGCCGCCAGCTCATAGAAGTACCATAACAGCCGGAGCGTCGGCTCCCGTCCGGTGGCTATCTCGAACAGCCAGATAAAGAGCCCTATCTGAACGAAGGCGTTCGGCGTCAGGTGGTTGAGCACCACCCCATATTCCCGGAGGAGCTCCCAGAGCAACGGATGCACCGGGAGCCGAAGCCCGGCCTCGAGGAAGGCTTTGAAGACGACCACCTCTTTGGGCCTAGGGCGGGGGGCGCCAGCCTTCTTGGAGGGGGTCCGGATGTCCCCGTCCGCGACAACCCCCCAGTCCGCGAGGGACTCTAAGTCCCCCGAAGTGAACTCAGAGGCCCAGAGGAATCCGCGGTGACTTACTCCGGAGGCACCTCGGCGGCCTTGGCGCGACCCTTGGGGCCCATTGATTTTCAGGGTGGCTTAGGCTCTAAGGAGACTTAGGCTTGGGTTGTGGTGTGGGGATGGATCACTGCTGCGCCAACGCATATCAGTTTCTCCACAAGGGGGTGGCCCGATCTTCACGGCGTAGGATAGAAACAAGATAACTATCTGCGAACGGCCGGGGTAACTAGCTTTATACCTGCCAAGGTTGGTTGCAACCCGTACGATGGGGAAGTCGATCCAAAGCCTCAAGAGCTTCGACGCGCTGTCTGAACAATCGCAGAACCACAATCCGGGACAAATCCACACAAAACGGCCGGAATCGTAGAGCACGAACTAGGGGGACCCATAAAGATCCTTCTTGTGAATCCAAGAGAACTCACAAGAGCAAAGGTAGAGGAACACTCAAGCAGTCTTGCTGCACTAGCATATAGCTGAAATGGTTTGATCAAAAGTGCTTCTAATAGTTGGAATACATAGGGTATTTATACTAGGAACAACCATCCTAGTTTAGGTGTGAAAGCAACCATTAGATGAAAATTTTTCTTAAACAACCAACCCTCCTAATTAAGGTGTGAAGGCACCCATTAGATGAAGAGTTTCCTTGGATATCCAAGAGACCAATTCGTTTGGAAAAGAGTTGCTTCAATTTTCGCGCAGGCTGGACTGGTTGTGCAGCTTCCACTAAAATGATCATAACTTTTGACTCGGAAGTCGAAATGATGCATGGTTTGATGCGTTGGAAACTAGACTTCATTATATTTCTAATGATGTGGCCCATGACCATGTTACATGCTCAGATTGTCTCCAGAATTACTCGCAATAGTACAGACAGTGTGTGCCTTGCACCACCCTCATTCGTGTGACCAATCTTCGTCATCCCTTCCAATGCACCTGGTCACGAATTTTCTTGGCACGAGATCGAATGGTCGGTCATTGAAATTTGGTCGAAGAGTCTTGTATGCAACCATCTTGGTCATCGGGGCGAACATCTTGGTCATCGGAGCTTGTGATGTCCGCATCAGGTTGCCAGAGGTTAAGCTTCCGGGAGAGCTTAGGGCACCGGTGGCGTTTGAGGATCGAAGGTTCAAATGACGTCTCCGGGCCCCTCGTAGCCCCATATATAGGGGCCAAATGTGGACCCGATGGGCACCACGTGGCCCCTCATGGTGGATCTACGCCACTCAATTCAAACGGCGCGTGCGAACCGAAGGGGCGAGCGAGGGAAATGATGCATCGTCGGTTCGAACCGCGCGAGGTCATTATAGCCAAACCTCTTTATAGTACGGTTAAAACTAAGAAAAAAATTTCTAAGCCGATTGAACTCCAAACACCGAGATCGGTAATAAAACAAATTTTACCTCACGTCCTTTGCATCTTTAATCTTGCGTTTTGCGTCTCGTCTTTGTACTTTGTGACTTGTGCTTTTTCTCTTTCACGTTGCGTTTATCTTGATCATCTTGCACGTCTTCCCAACAAGGCTCTGTATCAAATAGCTCAAAAATACAATTAGTCTGAAACGCTTGTTTTCATTAATCATCAAAATCAGGCATATTGGCCTAGATGCAACTAGGTTCTCCCGGAGTAGCCTCAGCATTATTCACCTCGCGGTGAATAGATTTAAAGTGACACTTTGAAAGATATGATGAAAAACCACCAAAAATTACATTAGTGTGATTATTGGGTACCTGGTATGCCATATCCTCATCTCCATCAGCGTCTTTAGTCCTAGCAGGCTGTCCTTTTCCTGGTATTGTTGGCATAGGGGTTGTACCTTCATAAAACTCCTCCATATGCTTTAACCAGTTTCGACAGTTCTTTAGGTCATGTCCCAAAACTTTATGCAACGGACATCACTTCTTGCTTGCCTGTAGGTAAGATTGTTTCTCTATGGGGTTGCTACTACGTCCACCAGAAGAAGGCTTATTATTTCTGAATGGAACTTTGTTACCTTTATCGTGTGGTCACTTTTCCATGTTTGCGACCTCGCGGATAGGGTTCGCTCCATCCTTTTTCGATTTCCTCCAGCTCGAAGGTGGCCCAGACTTCTTATTAGAGTTTTCCTTTTTCTCGGAATCTAGTCCTGGTTGTGGTGGTAGATCACTTTTATCCCCCATCCTATTCCATTCCTCTGCCCCAGCACCATCGGAATAATGATCAGCCATGTCAAAAAGATCTCACACTGATCTTGACGGGTGTATACTGAGATCCTCTGCGAACCTTCGGTATCAAACGCCGTGTTTAAAGGCTCTGATAACCAAATTGTCGGAGATGTTGGGGATAGTATTTCTTACCCCCAAGAATCTCTTCACAAATGCCAGAGAGTTTCACTCAAGGTCTGGCGTAAACGATAAAGGTCATCCTCCTTGCCATGTTTTTGATAACAATTTTGGAAATTTCTAAGGATAGCATCACATATCATTTCCCAATTGTAAATAGAGCCTTCTGGCTGGCTGAACAACCAAGTCTATGCCAGACCTTCAAGGATTGTTGGCAAGTAATTTGCCATTACTTTCTCATTTCCACCTGTCGCCTGGATAGCAATAACATAGTGATGGAGATTATTAGCCAAGTTAGTCGGCCATGCCATTCTGTGGTCGAAAGAGCCATAGAATGAGAATAGAATTATTTATTTGCTTCTCTGTGGTCGTAGAGACTTAGGAGAAAGACTATGGGATGGTCCAAGATCTTCTGGACATAAGCCATTGTGGATATTGTTGCCTATGGCCTCAACGTTTATGGTCATAGAAATATGTGGTCGATACACATATTGCCGCAGAATACATAGCCTCACATGCTCACAATCATCCTGGTCATGGAGGCACCTTCCCACGTTCATCCTGGTCGTGGAGGGAATACAATATGTGGTCGTAGCCAATACACGACCATGATTATTGAGGAATTATGTTAAAACCCGGAGTATGGTCGAGACATACCAACCACAACATGAGGATTATATGGTCATTCTACCCTCTGTTATAACTACCCGTAATCCTTCCAGGAAAATGCAACTTCCTTTATCACTGATATGTTAAACTGTCAAAAGGCGAATGTACGGTTATCTACAAACCACACATCACAACCATCAAGAAGATATAGATGTGTAGTTATCTATAACTATACACAACAACTCCCTCTATTGGCACCCTTTCAACAAGTATAAAAGGAGGACCAATTCAGAGCAAAAGGGGAGGGAAGATCAAGAGGCTTGATTGACTATTTAGACAGGGTAGACTTGTTAGACTTTGTAAAAAATTCGCTTTGTATTTCATCTTACATACACTGAAAATACAATAGGAAGTAGAGCTATTACTCAGACTTCATAGGCCCAAACCTGTATAAACTTTGTGTCATTTGGATTCATAGATACTGTGACTTCTTAGGTGTTTGCGAAGATTTTTTCCCTATTAAACAAACTAAATTCCTGTAAGTTCAACTAGGAACCCTGGGTTCCAATCATCGACAACTGGCACCGTTCGTGGGGAACTTGCAAGACATTTTGTCTTGTTCACCAAGAATCATGATAAGCTATGTTTCGTTGTGCATACTATTCCGAGAACGACTTCAATCTTACCGACTATGTCGACGTTCCCATGGATGAGGATCCTGTTCCCATGGAAGAGATCGATGTCGTCCTTGAGCCTTGTGAAGAGGAGGATTCTCCTCCGGTTCAGGTTATGTCTAACGACCGGGAGCCTGATCAGGCAGTGCGCTCGCCTTCTGTGCATTTTGTAACATCTGAGGGCGAGTATGTGCCACAACCAATTATCCCAGACAGTATGGGCGATGATGATCTTGATTTACGTCCGGAACGATTTGCTTAAGACAATTTGGAATCTCTCTTTGATTTCGAATATGATTTGGACAAAGAAGAGATGCCTTCTCCATCTGCAATCTCCACTCCATGGGAAGTCACTACACTTTCCAAGGAGACCCCTGAGTAACATGTTGCCAGGGAAGAAGGAGAATGCAAATGGGAAGAATAAGAAGCTCGCGAGTGGTGAGAGGCCGAAGTTCGCAAGACCACAGAGGCAGCTCTGTGCCTTGCGCAATTTCCCCATGATTCCACCACTTGTGACTTTGGTCCAGGAACTTCTTGCCAATGACATCTCGATGGTCGTAGGCGTGATCAGATGCCACTTTCGGCTCCGGAGTACTCTCTAACGGCTGAGGCAATGCAACCAAAAACTCCTTTGGCTCCCGAAGGGGTACCTAGGAATGCAGCCGTGTAATCACGGAGGCGCTCCGTAACCCTCCCTCTGGATTTGCAAATGATGATGGGGTGACATTTGCAAGGGTACTTGCAGAAAATCTCAACAGGGTTGCATGAGATGTAACCCCCACAGCATCATCGCGTTTGGTAACTAGCTCTTGGGAATGGGATAGTGCTTACTAGAGGCAGAGAAGATGTGATCGTGCTCACACTACATCAGCCTAGCATGACAAAGCCCGATGAACTGGTAGTTCTCGTGATTGTAACCGCAAACCGGTGCACTCGCACTTGGGGCCACATCGTGAGTTTCCTGAGGTTATTGATTCCCGCGACCAAGGTAATAGTTGCAATGATCAACAACCATGTGTTTCATATGTGGGTTGTAAGGCTTTCTCTCCTAGGTTGTGTGCTATAGTCTGGCTGGATAAGTTCAAGCCTGGCATGATCGAGAGGTTTGATGGTACTCAAAATCCATCTGAATTCCTTTAGATCTATATTACTGCCATTCTGGCGGTAGGGGGAAATGACAAATTATTTGCCAATAGTCCTTGAGAGTCCAGCATAGACTTGGTTGTTTAATCAACCAGAAGGATCGATATACATTTAATTGAGAAATGTTGTGCGATGCAATTCTCAATAATTTCCAGAACTGCTATGAGAAGCCTGGCAAAGAAGATGATCTTCATCGACTACACCAGACTTTGACTGAAACTCTTCAGAAGTTCGTCAAGAGATTTGTGGGACTGAGAAATACCATTCCCAATATCTCTAACAATTCAGTTATTAGGAATTTTAAACATGCCGTTTGATACCGAGGATTCACGAAGGATCTAAATATCCATCCACCACGATCAGTGTCAGAACATTTCAACTTGGCTGATCAATATTTTGATGCAGCCGAGGCTATGGAGTGGAATAGAATGGTGGACAAGGGTAACTTATCTCCTCAACCTGGTCTCAATTCTGAGAAGAAGGATGATTCGACCAAAAAGTCCGAATCATCTATGGGCAGGAAATCAAAGAAGTCCAAAAGAATGGAGCAAGCCAATTCCAAGATGTCGCGATCATGGAAAAGCAACCACAGGGAAATGGTAAAAAGGTACCATTTAAAAATAATAAAACCGCTTCTGGTGATCGCAGCAACGACCATACAAAACAATCGACTAACTTGCAGGGTGGAAAGAAATGGTGTCCATTGCACAACGTCCATGGGCATGGCCTCCAGAATTATCGCAACTGGTTGAAGCACATGGATGACTTCTATCAAGGTAAAGCACCTATGCCAATTATACTAGAACAGGGACAATCCGGTGGGATTAAGGATGCTGATGGAGATGAAGATATGCCGTACTAGGTACCAAATAATCATGTCAATATCAGATTTGGTGGTTCTTCGTCTTATTTGCCTAAGCGACATTTTAAGTCTGTTTACCGAGAGGTAAATAATATTGAAACTCCCCCTGGAGAGCCTCAATTCCCCCGCTGGTCGGAGACTTCCTGATCTTCCGCTGGGATGATTTCCCTAAGGGACTATCGCGACCACGACGACTTGTTGCATCTAGGCCCCTATTATTGTTGTTTTTTATTATTGATGACATTAAGTGTTTTTGATCTAATCTTGTGTTTGAGCTATTTGTATGCAAAGACCTAAGAGCTATTTCGCCTAAGGTCACAGTATTTCCAAAGTCACAAGCACAAGGTCGGCAAGAAGAAAGCCGCATAGACCTAAGCTATTTGGAGCATCTGCAAGTCACAAGCACAAGGTCGTGAGCCGAGGTCGAAAGCACAACGTCACAGTGTCGTCAGAGGTTGCAAGTCCAAGGTCGCGAGCTATGGTTGCAAGCACAAGGTTGCCAAGAATGAAGCTACAAAACACTGAAGGTAAAATGCATATTTAATTTTTCCCGATCTTGGTGTTTCGAGTTTGATCGGTTTAGGAAATTTGTTTTTAGTTTTAACCATACTATAAAGACGGGTTGCAAATCCTCTCTTCATTTTCAGCATAAATTGAGAAACTACTAGGTCACTGCATTGCATTCATTTTGGTTGGATTTGATTTGGTTTTTCAGTTGAGTTTTTGATAGCACAAGAGTTTTTGCTTTTTCGAGAACAATCTAGTCAGATCTGGCTTTTTCTTATGTCGACAAAAAGATAGCCCTTTAAATTATCTTTCGAACGAGCTATCAAACACTTAAATCGGACCTTTGGATAAAATGTTATAACTATTTTTATCCATTCTGACTATCAATTTGCTATGCTGACTGTCAGTTTGAATTGTCAGTTTTGTTAACTGACAGTTGTCCACAGAGGTTTTTGAGTCAAAATAGTTTGTGGAACTGACTGTCAGTATGAGGTGTCAGTTTCCAAATACGACCACAAACGGCTAGCAAAGTTTTATTCGTAAATTTTGTCAACCGTTGAGTTTGAAACTGACTGTCAGTATCCCAAACTAACTGTCAGTTTGCACTGTTTCTTTTATTTCGAGCTCTTGCAGCTAATTTGTTTCTTGAGGCTATAAATAAAGGCTTTAAGCTGTTGTTTTCAACACCAAGCAGTGCTCTTCTCATACATACACTTTGAGTATTCATTTTGGAGTTAAAATCTTGATCTTTTGATCAAGTCGTGGGCTTTTGAGATCTGCCGAGTTTTTCAGTTCGCATCATCTTTGCATACTTAGAGTTTCTCGGTGCATGTTGGAGGTCTAGGAGAGACCTTGCAGCTTATTACTCTTGGTGAACGCCCTCACCTAGACGGTTTGGTGGCGTGGCCGTTGATCTCTCCTGTTCAATGGAAAGACCCGGCGTGATTGTAAAAGGCATCGGTGCTCGCCTTTCCGGAGTAGACAAGGAGCAACCACTAGTGAGAAATATCCTTCGTGGATATTGAAGCAAGACTTATTCATTTAAGTGCTTCAACGAGGAATAGGGGAGACCGGGCATGTCTCTGAGACCTCGGGAAAAATCTTGTGTTTGTCTTCTACTCTCTTCTATTTTATTTGTACAATATAAATTCGTTTGTTCTTTCTTTGAAAAAGTTGTTTTAATTTGAAGTTTTTTTAAAGCCTTCTATTCACCCCCCTCTAGTCAGCATCCTCGATCCTACACGTGGTATAAGAGCAAGGTTTCTCAATTAATTAGGCTTTACCGCCTAGAGAGAGAAGATGACGTCTAATGAAGGGTTTCATCTCGGTCATGCCGGCCGTGCGGCTATCTTTGATGGGACTAACTATTCCTATTGAAAAGTGTGCATGTCGGTATTTCTAGAGGCCATGGGGCTTGATGTATGGGACATTGTTAAACTTGGGTTTACTCCTCTGGATGATCCGGGAAGTCACTCCGATAACGACAGGAGAAAACTACATTTAAATGCCCGAGGCAAAAATGTACTCTTTGCCGAGTTATCGTTAAACGAGTTCAACCGTGTCAGCAATCTTGATATTCCCTCTAATGCTATTCCTACTAGTCCTCTTGATATTCCATGTGCTTTAAAAGAAACAATTTTAAATGAAAATAATGAACTTGAAGCACAAATTGAGAAACATGGAAAAGGACTAGAAAACTATTATAAAGGAAAAGTATCTCTTGACCTTATTCGTAGTAAACAAAATGTTCTTTTAGAAAAGAGGGTCTTGGATACTTTCCGAAGAAAGGAAAGAAGCTAAATGCAAAAACTATCTTTGTAAATGCATGCAACAAGTTTTGTTTTAAATGCCATGAAACTGGTCCTTCACATGAAGTTTGTCCTTTAATGACCCCAAACTATTTTGATGCTTGCTACATGCTTCAAAGGTCGAAGAAAGGATATGCTATAGCAAAGTTTGTTGGTGCACCCCTGCTTAATAAAAAGAAGATATCAATTTGGGTGCCCAAAGTTTTGATCGCTAACATCGAAGGACCCAAAAGGGTTTGGGCACCTAAAAAGACTTTATTCTTTTGTTTTTGCAGGTGAACTACAAAATCGGTGGGAAACATTGTGTGCTAGATAGCGGATGCTCCGAGCATATGACCGGTAACAAGAAGTTGTTCACCTGACTAGAAGATAACTCAAGCGAAAATCAAAAGATCACCTTCGGCGACAGTCGTCAAGGAAATGTGGTAGGCTTGGGTAAAATTGCAATATCCAATGATCTTTCAATTTCGAATGTTTTACTTGTATCTCTGAATTTTAATTTGCTTGCCGTTGCATAAATTTACAATCTTGGATTTCGTTGCACTTTTTATCCGAAAGAAGTTTTAGTTGAAAGTTTAAAAGATAATTCTTTGATCTTTAAAGGCTTTCGTTTGGAAAATCTTTATCTTGTTGATTTTCACTCTAAAGATGCATCCCTCTCAACATGTCTTGTCTCTCAAATCTCAAAAGGTTGGCTATGGCATAAAAGACTTGCACATGTTGGAATGCATCAACTTAAAAAACTTTTGAAACGTGATTTGGTTGTTGGCTTAAAATATGTGAATTTTGAAAAGGATAAACCTTATAGCGCTTGTCAAGCTGGCAAGCAAGTAGCTACTTCACATCCGATTAAGTGTGTTCTTTTAACTTGCAAACCTTTGGAACTATTGGATATGGATTTATTTGAACCTTCGGAGTTCCAAAGTATCGGGGGTAACAACTATGGCTTTGTTATTGTTGATGATTTTACACGCTACACTTGGGTTTTCTTTATTTCTCAAAAATTTGAAACTCTTGATGTTTTTAAAAGTTTTGCAAAACGTGTTTCCACTGAATTCGAACTTTCCATCAAGAAAATCTATAGTGACCATGGTGGAGAATTCGTTAATTAAACTTTAGTTGATTTTTGTGACTCGCTTGGGATTAAACACGAATTTTCTACTTCTTACGCTCCACAGCAAAATGGAGTTGTAGAAAGGAAAAATCGAACATTATTAGAAATGGCAAGAACTATGTTAAGTGAGTATGACACTCCTACTAGCTTTTGGGCTGAAGCCGTGCATACTGCTTGCTATTCTATTAATATCTGCATCCTCTTCTGAATTTAACTCCCTATGAACTTCTTATTGGACGCAAGGCAAATATTTCTTATTTTTGAGTTTTTGGTTGCAAATGCTACATTCTTAACAAAAGAAACCTTAGTGGTAAATTTCAGAGAAGAGTAAATGAAGGCTTTCTAGTCGGATACTCCACAACTAGCAAAGCCTATCGTGTTTTTAATAAAAATACTAGTAGTATTGAAGAATCGTGCAACATAGAATTTGATGAATCTAATGGCTCACAAAAGGAGCAAGTCTCTTGTGAAGTTTCTGGTGAAGATCTTCAAGAAGCCGTAAAGAACATTACGATTGGAGACATCAAATCAAGACAAGATGATCAAGAAGATGATGAGAACATTGAGAATGATGATCAACATGCATCATCATCTCATATTGGTCCTCCAGAACAAGACCAAGAAGAAGCAGCACAAGATGAAGCACCAAGGCAACATCAAACGATCACCAAGGATCACCCTTTAGATCAAATACTAGCTGATGTCAGTAAGGGTGTTCAAACTCGCTCTCGAATTGCTTCATTTTTTGAACATCACTCTTTTGTATCATCTCTAGAACCTAAACATGTAGATGAAGCTCTTAGTGATCCTGATTGGGTTAATGCTATGCATGAGGAACTTAATAATTTTTCTAGAAATGAAGTTTGGACTTTAGTAGAAAGACCCAAGGATCATAATGTAATTGGAACAAAATGGGTTTTCAGAAATAAGCAAGATGAAAATGGTGTAGTTGTTAGAAACAAAGCTCGTCTTGTTGCACAAGGTTTTTCTCAAGTCGAAGGTTTAGACTTTGGTGAAACCTTTGCACCAATAGCAAGACTTGAAGCTATTCGTATACTTCTTGCTTATACATCAAGCTTTAGCACTAAGTTATTTCAAATGGATATAAAAAGTGCATTTCTAAATGGTGAGATATCTAAATTAGTTTTTGTTGAACAACCTCCTGGTTTCAAAGATTCAAAATTTCCAAACCATGTATTTAAACTGTCTAAAGCTCTCTATGGTCTCAAGTAAGCTCCTCGAGCTTGGTATGAACGACTTAGAAACTTTTTTTTATCAAAAGGTTTTAAAATTAGAAAGGTTGACACAACTCTCTTTACAGAAATGATTGAAAAAGATTTGTTCATTTGTCAAATATATGTTGATGATATTATCTTTGGATCTACTAATGAACATTTCTATCATGAGTTTGGAGAAATGATGTCTATGGAATTCGAGATGTCAATGATTGGTGAGCTAAGCTTCTTCCTTGGGCTTCAAATCAAGTAACTCAAGAATGGTACGTTCGTGAGTAAAACGAAGTATGTGAAGGACTTGCTCAAGCGCTTTGGGATGGAAGATGCTAAAGCAATCAAACTCCATGGCCAGAAGTGGACATCTCGACATGGACAACAATGGAAAAGCAGTCGATTCTAAACTCTATAGGTCTATGATTGGTAGTTTGCTTTTATCTCACTGCATCTAGGCCTGATATCATGTTTAGCGTGTGCTTCTATGCTAGATTTCAGTCAGCCCCTAAGGAATGCCATTTGATTGCTATTAAAAGAACCCTTAGGTACTTAAAATGCTACCCCAACTTAGGGCTTGGTATCCGAAAAATGCAAACTTTGAATTAATTGGTTATTCGAATTCAGATTATGCTGTTTGTAAGATTGATAGAAAAAGCACATCTGAAAGTTGTCAATTATTGGGGAGATCATTAGTGTCGTGGTCATCTAAGAAACAAAATTCTGTAGTTCTCTCCACCGCTGAAGCAGAATATGTGTCTGCTGGTAGTTGTGCTCAAATTTTGTGGATGAAGCAGACGTTTCTGGATTATGGAATTAAATTTGATAAAGTGCCACTCTTGTGTGATAATGAAAGTGCCATTAAAATTGCTAATAATCCTGTTCAACACTCTAGAACTAAGCACATTGAAATACGGCACCATTTTATAAGAGATCATGCGGCAAAAGGGGATATAGATGTTAGTTCTATCAGAACAGACATGCAACTAGCAGATATTTTCACCAAACCCCTAAATGAAACTAGATTTTGCTTTCTCAGAGATGAATTGAATATTATTGATATATCAAATGCTAGTTGATCTAAGATAAATGTCTATTTTTTTTCCTATCCTCCCGCCTTTTTGTGCTTGATGACAAAGGGGGAGAGATTCTTGTGTTTCTTGCTTCATTAAACACATTGTTTATGCTTGAGGAAAGATTAGGGAGAAAGATTCTTGAGATATCTCATGATCTATCATTATAGATTCAGCATTATAGATTCACTCTCAAATCTCAAATGACTCATATGGGTATTTATATATGCATGCATTTAGAGGGAGTTCCTGAATATCTGTTAATTATGCATGCACTCAGGGGGAGTCATTTGATTTTATTCATTTAAACACTTGTTGTCATCAATCATCAAAAAGGGGAGATTGTTGCATCTAGGCCCCTATTATTGTTGATTTTTTATTATTGATGACATTAAGTGTTTTTGATCTAATCTTTTCTTTGAGCTATCTGTATGCAGAGATCTAAAAGCTATTTCGCCTAAAGTCGCAGTATTGCCAAAGTCGCAAGCACAAGGTCGGCAAGAAGAAAGCCGCATACACCTAAGCTATCTGGAGGATCTGCAAGTCGCAAGCACAGGGTCTCTTGCCAAGGTCGAAAGCACAAGGTCACAGTGTCATCAGAGGTTGCAAGTCCAAGGTCGCGAGCTATGGTCGCAAGTGCAAGGTCGCCAAGAATGAAGCTACAAAAGACTTAAGGTAAAATGCGTATTTAATTTTTCCCGATCTCAGTGTTTTGAGTTTGATCGGTTTAGAAAATTTGTTTTCCTCTTTAACTGTACTATAAAGAGGGGTTGCAAATCCTCTCTACATTTCCAGCATAAATCAAGAAACTACTAGGTCACTGCATTACATTCATTTTGGTTGGATTTGATTTGGTTTTTCAGTTGAGTTTTTGATAGCAAAAGAGTTTTTGCTTTTTCTAGAAAGATATTGGCAGATCTGGCTTTTGCTTCTGTTGACAAAAAGATAGCCCTTTAAATTATCTTTCAAACGAGATATCAAACACTTAAATCGGACCTCTGAATAAAAACTTATAATTATTTTTATCCATGCTGACTGTCAGTTTGAATTTTCTGTTTTGTTAACTGACAATTGTCCAGAGAGGTTGTTTTTTGAGCCAAAATTTTTTAACTTAAACTGATTGTCAGTTTGTATTTCGACCTGGAGCTGTTTGTTTTTAGTTTCTGTTTTAACTGGTCAAGTTTGTGGTCGATACTGACTGTCAGTTTGTGAAACTGACTATCAATATGAGGTGTCAGTTTCCAAATACGACCACAAACGGCTAGCAAAGTTTTATCTGTAAATTTTGTTAGCCGTTGAGTTTGAAACTGACTATCAGTATCCTAAACTGACTGTCAGTTTGCACTGTTTCTTTTATTTCGAGCTCTAACGGCTAATTTGTTTCTTGTGGCTATAAATAGAGGCTTTGAGCAGTTGTTTTCAACACCAAGCAGCGCTCTTCTCATGCATACACTTGAGTATTCATTTTGGAGTTAAAATCTTGATCTTTTGATCAAGTCGTGGGCTTTTGAGATCTGCCGAGTTTTTCAGTTCGCATCATCTTTGCATACTTAGACTTTCTCGGTGCGTGCTGGAGGTCTAGGAGAGACCTTGCAGCTTATTACTCTTGGTGAATGCCCTCACCTAGACGGTTTGGTGGCGTGGCCGTTGATCTCTCCTTTTCGAAGATTGTTGGAGAGACTCGGTGTGATTGTAAAAGGCATCGGTCCTCAACTTTCCGGAGTAGACAAGGAGTAACCACTATCGAGAAATATCCTTCGTGGATATTGAAGCAAGACTCATTCATTTAAGTGCTTCAACGACGATTAGGGGAGACCGGGTGTGTCTCCGAGACCTCGGAAAAAATCTTGTGTTTGTCTTCTACTCTCTTCTATTTTATTTGCACAATATGAATTCATTTGTTCTTTCTTTGCAAATGTTGTTTTAATTTGAAGTTTTTTAAAGCCTCCTATTCACCCCCCTCTAGTCAGCATCCTCGATCCTACACCGAGTTCTACTGCCCACTTTGCAACTCGACCAGTTACCTCCGGATTCTAGGGAATGTCCCCTAAGAGAATGGACGAGGGCGCGAAAATGTTGTGTGCTTGAAAGTAGTGTCGTAGATTTCTGGAAGCCATTAAGATAGTGTAAAGTAACTTTTGGACCTCGAGGTAACACTCCTTTGGACCGTTAAGTACTTCACTTACGTAATAAACTGGTCATTGCACACCTTCCCTCTCTGCTACAAGAACAGCACTGACCGCATGAGGGGTACAACCAAATAAATAAATAATGTCTCTCCCGTGATCGAGGAAACCAACACTGGAGCACTTGTTAAATACGCTTTAACTTCCTGAAAGACTTTTTCAGCTTTGTTCATCCAGTGAAAACCATTTTGCTTATGTAGAACCTTAAAGAAGGGTAATCCATGTTCGCCTAACCGTGAGATCAAATGACTTAAGGCCACCATTCAACCGGTTTGGTTTTGTACCTCCTTCGTGGTCGAAGGAGATCGCATTTGCGCAATGGCTCGGATTTTCTTGGGATTAATCTCAATGCCTATCGAACAAAAAAGAAACCCAAAAGTTTACCCAAAGAAACTCCAAATGAGCACTTTTTAGGATTCAACTTGATTCCATATTTGTTCAAGTTATAGAAAGTTACTACAACACAGTAGGGCAGTGTAAGCTGTCAAACTGCTGGGAAAAATTTTTTTTCCAGCAGTCCTACAGATGAAAATACAATTTTGATTTTTTACCGATGTGCCAGCTAGGAAAAGTTATTATTTTAATGCAGATCTACTGCTAGGAATAAATAATATATAGCAAGCTGTAGATCAGTTTGGGAAAAGATATATAGGATCTGTGGAACAGCTGAGAATATTTTTTCGCTGGAAAAATTTTTTTTACCAGAGGTTCTACAGTTGGAAATATAATTTTGATTTTTCACTGATGTGTCAGCTGGGAAGAATTATTACTTTTAGCAGATCTACCGCTAGGAATAAGTAATATATATATTTTTGGCGCAAAACTGAAAATTTTCAGTAGAATAATAACATATTTATTATTTTGAGAGGGAAATTTTGAGAGAAAAATATTTTCTGCATATTTATTTGTTTTGCGCCAACACTCAAAACTTCCTGATACCTTCCCCCAATCCAACCTCCTCCTCCACCAAGAAACCTCCCCCAATCCCTCTCCAGCTCTCCGCCTCTCCCCCACCGATAGCCAACACTCCCACCTCTAGTCTCCACCGATCCCCAACTGCACCCCCACCTTGATCTGGTCTCCCATCGCGTGTGAGGTGTCTCGCGGTGTGGCCCTCGAAACCCCAGCGGCAGGGTGTGCGGTGAAGGGCAGAGGTGGAGCGACAGCGGCGAAGCAGGTGCGCAACAAAGGGGTGAGGAGCGAGGCCGACATAGCATGAGATCAGCAGGCCCTGCACAGGAGTGAAGCAAAGGGTGAGGCCAGGGGCTGAGGCTGGCGATCCGACGCATCAGAGGGACGAGTGCCGACACCCGGCGTGATAGAGCTCCGGTGGTGTATTCCCCATGAATTCAGAGCCACCTCTAGTTGTTGCGAATAGATTGGAGTAAAAATCCATAGGTAAGAGAGGTATTCTTCTCAAATCTCTTTTAGAAATTTCACTCTTGGATGCTTTCAATACTCTTGAGTATATCTGCCTATTGCTTAGGTCATCAATCTTTTCATCAACTTTGATCATCAGTTGACGACTTGATGTTCAGCAAATTTGTTTTGTTTCCTTCCAGTTTGCGTATGCATTTTACTACATTACCATGAGTTACTTTCTACACATTAGCATGAGTGGGAATCATGAAATTATTATGGGGCATGATTGCAATGTTTTGATATCTAGTGTACAGGCTGAAGTTTCAATGGTTGTAGTTCTGATTGGCCTGAGCAGGCAATTATGGATCTAATTTTCCTGATTAAACAACTACATGACCTGTTCTACAGTCAAGTCTTGGTGATTTGCCATTAGAATCAAATCTTTTATGCCTTTTGAGGGTTTTGTGTTGATCTGTTCACAAGGTAGCTAGGCCAATTTTTATATAGTTGTATCTTCATAAGCTCATTGATTTTTTGTAATCCTATGGATTTCTATTGAAGTTGTCATCAGCTTATTGGTAATCCTATGGGTTTCTATTGAAGTTGTCATCAGCTTACTGATATGATTGTTTCTTGTTTCATATCAAATATGATTGTTTCTTGTTTCATATCAAATATGATTGTTTCCTATTTCATATCAAATATGATTGTTTCTTGTTTCATATCAAATGACGTTAAATTTCCTGTGATTTGTACATGTTTGTAGTTTAAGCCAGTGCTAAACTGGTAATGGTAATAGGTCTTATTATTGTTGATTATTGGTTTCATATGAGGTCAGTAGACTCTAGATTAGTAAATTTCTCTTGTAATTTTCTTCAAGTTTTGCTGTTTAGATTAGTAAATTAATTATTTGAAAATTTGACAAAATCTTCAAAACTAAGAAATTAGCATGGTGCAAGCAAAGGAAGATCAAAGTAGATTGTGGATTGAGAAAAAGATGCTTCGAAATGTTGTTTGAACTTCTTTTAGAGTCTTGGAGATAATTTTGTACAATGATGTACACCAAACAGACAAATAGCCTCCAAAATCCATTGTGCTTACACGATGTAAGTGCATATGTTAACCAAACCCTTGTGCAAAACATCTAAAACCAGTAAGCATTTTTTGTAAGCTATAGTGATAATTTCAACTAAAAAGTCATTCATATTGCTTTGGTAAAATAGTTAGTGACGAGGATTGACACCCGGGTCATTTCTAATAAACTTTTGGTTCAAGACAAGTTCGAACCAGACATGTATCTGGTGATGCGAACTCAAGCTATTCTGAGGGGCATCACCATGAGGTCGCAAGCTTTACGCGATCAGGTCGCAAGCTTTACGCGATCAGGTCGCAAGCTTTACGCGATCAGGTCGCAGCTTTACGCGGTCAGACCGTAAGCCTTGCGCGGTCAGAAATTCGTAGGCTATACGCGAACTATACATTCGGGATATTGCGCGGTCAGCCAATATCCCGCGGTCAGAACATCTGCCGATCAGGATACTTGGGATCTATCTATTTCGGTTGCCCGTACAACAGGATATTCTAAGTATCCCGAAGATTCCTACACGTGGAAAATCAACCGTCAGAAGGTTAACACATACAGTTATCCATGAATAACACGTGTTTAACCTGCGTGGAGGTTAAGAGCAGTTCCAAAAAACCGCATCCAACCGTCCATGCAACCGTTTGATGCAGTTTCTTCTACATGGCACCCTTTCAAACAATATAAAAGGATGGCATGGAGCATCAAGGAAGGGAAGGAAGAAAAATAATCCAAGTTAGCTAAGTCTACGGCACACCTCATATAGCATTTTAATAAGCCTTCTTTGGCTTATCTTTGTACACTCTTATAGGAAAAATCCTCGCTTGTGAGGACTTTTTCCTCCATTTGTAAACCTTTTACCACACTTAGTGAAATCTCAACAGGGCGTAGGGCTTTTACTCCCACCATCGAGGGCCCGAACCTGTCTAAACTCTCTGTGCTCCTGTTCACTATTGTTCAGCATACCTTCCCGAAGGGTCATCTTGAAAGGTCTCACAGTTGTAAATTCTGCATAAGTTCGGCTGAGGACACCGAGTCCGAATCGTCGACAGCTGGCGCCCACCGTGGGGCCTTTCTCAAGGCGTCTTAATTGAAATTCGGAGGTTCGCCGAAACATGGCTGGAGCATATGATTCCGAGAATGATTTCGATCTCGAGGATTATGCCCATATACCAATGCCTTCTCCAAGCGATTCTGTTCCGATGGAAGAGGTCGAAGGCCAGAATCTTCCCCAGGGTGAATCATCTCCCCAAGTCATGTTAATCGACCAGGAGGTAACTGGCACAAGGTCAGAACCCACAGAGGTTCTTAATGTGCTAGGTGATGAGTCCGGCCCGTCATACGATCCCGCTGAGGGAAAATATGATGGTGACCCTGAAATTAGCCCAGGAAGGTTCGACCCTGATAACCTCCACCGTCTCTTTGATTTCGAGTCCGACTCGGAACAAACCGAGATGTTCTCCCCATCGGCGACCTCTCTCCCTAGGCAGTTTGCTGCGTTGTCGGAAGAAACTCCCGATCAACAGGCTGCCAGGGAAGAACAAGATCGCAAACAGAAGGAGGAGCAAGATCTCGAGCAACAAAACAACGAACTACGCAGAACTGCCCTAGAGGCTCTTCAAGATGCGCAGGCTCGTTACGATGCTGCCCCGAGTTCTTCTCGACGGTCCCGTGGTCGTAAGACGTGACCAGACTCCTTCTTTACCACCGGAGCATTTCCCAGTGGACGAAGAAACAATAACACCTGGTGCCCCTAGGAGAAGTACCCATGGTCGACTGTGATCTATCGCGGAAGTCATGCGCAATTTTCCTCCTACGGTCACGGATGCGCAGAGACCGGCCTTTTTCAGGATCCTGGCGGAAAGACTGGATGAGGTCGCATCCGAGGCGACCCCAACAGCCTCTTCCCGCTCAGTGACACATTCCCGTGAACGAGATGGTCCTCATTCTGGCTCTGGCCGACGGAATTACCCGCCGCCTATACCGTCCCGACAGGACAAATATCGGCGAATGCAGGACTCTCGTAGTAGGGATCGAGTTCCCGTTCACTCTCGTTTGGGACCCCGAGTAACCTCGCCATTAAGTGAGTTTGCTCGAAACCCGACCGAAAGTCGCAGGACGGTTCACGGTCCTTACGTTGGTTGCAAAGCTTTCTCGCCTGGCCTACGAGCAGTCGTTTGGCCCGATAAGTTTCGACCAGGGGCCATTGAGAGGTTTGATGGAACTCAGAACCCATCCGAGTTTCTTCAGATCTATATTACTGCCATCCAAGCAGCAGGGGGCGATGACAAGGTCATGGCCAACTACCTGCCAACAGTCCTCGTAGGACCGGCTAGAACCTGGTCGTTCAATCAGCCTGAGGGTTCTATCTATAATTGGGAAATGCTATGCGATGCCATCCTCAGCAATTTCCAAAACTGTTACCAAAAGCCGGGTAAGGAGGACGACTTGCATAGACTGCGGCAAACTTCGACCGAAACGCTTCGGCAGTTTGTCAAGAGGTTTGTCGAGGTAAGAAATACCATCCCGAACATATCTGATGGCTCCGTAATCAGGGCATTTAAGCATGCCGTTCGATACCGGAGATTCACTGAAGACTTTCTCATCCACCCTCCTCGATCAGTGGCCGATCTGTTCGATATGGCTGATCGATACTCCGATGCAGCCGAGGCAGTCGAATGGAACCGAATGGTTGACAAGGGGGACCTACCGCCCCAACCAGGCTTCAAGGACGCCAAGAAAGAAGATTCAAGCACAAAGCCGGAGTCTTCACCTGGTGGGAAGTCAAAAAAGTCGAAGAGGAACCGCTCTGGACAGTACCGTGAGGTCGCGGTCGCGGAGAAACCACCTTCGACCAAAGGTAATAAGTCTTCTTTTAAAAGTAAAACTGCTTCTGGTGGCCGGGATTCCGACCAGCCAGAAAAATCAACTAATCCGCAGGAAGGCAAAAGGTGGTGTCCACTCCACAAGTCCGCAGGCCACGATCTCAAAAACTGCAGGAGTTGGTTGAAACAGTTGGATGATTTCTACCAAGGAGCTGGGCCAATGCCAACCTTACCGCCTAAAGAGCAGGAGTGCGGGGTTAGAGACGTTGATGGAGACGAAGAATTGGCTTACCAGGTACCTCAAAATCATGTTAATGTCATTTTCGGAGGTTCCTCCTCTTTCGTTTCCAAAAGGCAGTTTAAAACCTTTTGCCGAGAGGTTAACCAAATGGAGACATCCCTTGGTGAACCTCAATATCCCCGTTGGTCGGATATACCTTTGACATTCGATCGCGCTGACTGTCCTGTGGGGCTAACTCGACCATTGAGGCTACCTCTGGTTATTACCCCAATCATCAGTAACGCGAGAGTCGAAAGGGTCCTGATTGACGGGGGAAGTTCCCTTGATCTTTTATTGGTCAAGACACTCGACGAGATGCAGATTCCTCGTTCGAAGATCAAGCCCATAATCCATCTGTTTTATGGGATAATCCCAGGCCCCTCGATGATGCCATTGGGACAAGTGGTCCTCCCGGTCACTCTGGGAGAACCAGATAATTTCCGAACAGAATTGGTTACTTTCGATGTAATCGATTGTGATTCAGCTTATAATGCAATCTTTGGCAGGCCGACTCTTGCTAAGTTCATGATGGCAACGCACTATGCTTATCAGTGCGGGAAATTGCCTGGCCCCAAAGGTGTCATTTCGGTCCGAGGTAGTCGCAACGTGGCGCTCACGTGCGACCGGCTATCTTTGGAGATGGTCGATCAACTTCCCCTCCGGGACGCTCAGGTCGCCACTGTCGCCACCGATGCGATCAGGGCTGCTCCTCGCCCAGATGAGAAACTCAAACAAGTTCCCTTGTACCCAGATCACCCATCCAAGACAATTCGGGTTGGGTCAGCCCTGGATGACAAATAGGAACTCGACCTCGTTGCTTTCCTCCGGGCTAACGCAGATGTGTTTGCGTGGAAACCGTCCGACATGCCCGGTGTCCCAAGGGAAGTAATTGAGCACAGGTTAGCAATTCGACCTAGACAACGACCAATAAAGCAAAAGCTCAGGCGTTTTGGCACCGACCGACAGGAAGCCATCCGAGAAGAGTTAGACAAACTCTTACAAGCCGGGTTTATCCGCGAAGTGAATCACCCGGACTGGCTCGCCAATCCAGTCATGGTCCGCAAGTCAAATGGCAAGTGGCGCATGTGCGTCGACTATACTAGCCTCAACAGTGCCTGTCCGAAGGATGACTTTCCCCTTCCCCGCATCGACCAGCTGGTTGACTCCACTGCGGGTTGCGAACTGATGAGTTTTCTGGATGCCTACTCAGGATATCATCAAATTAGCATGGCAGAAGACGATGAAGAGAAAACTGCCTTCATCACCCCGTTCGGCACATATTGCTACGTCAGAATGCCGTTCGGTCTCAAGAACGCTGGTTCCACGTACCAGCGCTTGATGCAAAAGACCTTTCTTTCCCAGATAGGGCGTAATCTCGAAGCATATGTAGACGATTTGGTTGTAAAAAGCACCAAAAGATTGTCTCATTTGGACGATCTTGCTGAAACCTTCTGTAACTTGAATCGCTTTGGAATAAAATTGAACCCGGAGAAATGTTCTTTCGGGGTTTCTTCAAGAAAGCTTCTTGGTTTCCTTGTGTGTTCCAGGGGCATTGAGGTTAATCCTGAGAAAATCAGAGCTATTGAACAAATGAGGTCGCCCTCGACCATGAAGGATGTTCAACGCCTGGCTGGTCGCATGGCTGCTTTAAGTCGTTTCATATCGCGATTAGGCGAAAGGGGACTACCTTTCTTTAAAGCCTTGTGGAAACATCATAACTTCACGTGGTCCAACGAGGCCGAAAAAGCGTTTCAGGAGGTAAAAACATATCTTTCCAGTCCGCCGGTATTGGTGTCTCCTGAAAAGGAAGAACCATTACTTCTGTATTTGGCGGCCACCCCACACGCGGTCAGCGCAGTTCTGATCGCGGAAAGGGAAGGAGTACACAGACCCGTCTACTATGTGAGCGAAGTACTTCATGGTCCTAAGGAGCGCTACCCTGAGGTCCAGAAGATACTTTACGCGCTACTGATGGCTTCCCGTAAGCTACGACATTACTTTCAAGCACACAAGATCACAGTACCCTCCTCTTTTCCTTTAGGGGATATTGTCCGAAATCCAGAAAAATCTAGTCGAATCGCCAAATGGGCGGTCGAATTCGGTGCCTTCGAGATCCATTTCACCCCTCGCACGGCGGTTAAGTCTCAGGTTTTGGCCGACTTTGTGGTCGAATGGACCAACCCTGAGCCACCCGTGCAGTTGGCAAAGGAACTGGAGTGCCCCGATTATTGGACAATGTACTTTGACGGCTCCCGTAGTTTTCAACACTCGGGGGCTGGAGTGGTCTTAGTTACGCCTCAGGGCGAACAGCTTAAGTATGTTATTCAACTACACTTTGTTGCCACCAACAATGCAGCAGAGTATGAAGGTCTTCTTGCAGGGCTCCGGGCAGCAAAATTCCTCGGAGTCCGTCGATTAGTGGTGAGGGGGGACTCACAGCTGGTCGTAAACCAGGTAAACAAGGAGTACAGCACCTCCGATGAGACAATGGCTCATTACCTGGGGGAAGTGAGGAAATTGGAAAAACACTTCAGTCACTTCGAAGTCCAATACATCCCGCGAAAGGACAACATTCTCGCAGACCAATTATCCAAAATTGGATCCTCACGCTCATCCGCTCCGGCAGGAGTGTTCATTGAACACTTGGACCATCCTTCGATCATGACTTCGGTCGAGGATGATCCGGCAATAGCCTTCGTTGCCAACCTTGGTCAGGAACAAGATTGGACTCATCCATTGAGGGTCTATCTTGAACATGGGACCCTACCCGAGGACGAAACCAAAAGCGATCGATTAATTCGAAAGGCGCGTCTGTACAAACTCATAGATGGGGTTATGTACAGAAAGGGTACTCAAGGAGTATTCATGCGCTGCATATCTCAGGAGGAAGGAAAATCCCTCTTGAAAGAAATACATGACGGTGTATGCGGTGCACACGCGTCATACCGAACACTGGTCGAAAAAGTTTTTCGACAGGGATTCTACTGGCCTTCGGCACTCGATGATACCAAGTTTATGGTCAAGATGTGTCCACAGTGTTAGTTTCATGCAAGACAGGTTCATCAACCTGCTTATGCATTGCAAACTATTCCTCTCGCATGGCCCTTCGCGATCTGGGGAATGGACATCGTCGGTCCTATGCCACAAGCGGTCAATGGGTACAAGTTTCTGTTCGTAGCCATTGACACGTTCACAAAGTGGATTGAGGCCGAACCAGTACGAAATATTACTGCATCAGCTGCACAAAAGTTTTTTCACAAGAACATTGTGGCACGATTTGGTGTTCCAAACCGTCTCATCACAGACAACAGTTCTCAGTTCGCTAGCGGTCTCTTCTTAGACTACTGCGATCAGATTGGGACTAAAGTGTGCTTTGCTTCCGTGGCACATCCACAAAGCAATGGTGCCGTAGAACGGGCCAATGGGCAAGTATTGCAAGGCATCAAAAAACGTGTTTTTGATCGCCTCAAGACCCGCTCGGGGGCTTGGGCAGACGAGCTCTATACTGTTCTATGGGCACTACGGACTACCTCTAGTCGAGCCACCGGTGAGACACCCTTCCATTTGGTCTATGGGGCCGAGGCTGTGTTGCCTATGGAAGTCAGTATTGGATCTGTTCGCACGAATCAATTCGAACAGGTCAACCAATCCGAACAGCGATCGCAAGATCTCATCCTCCTGGAAGAACGGCGTGATCGCGCCCTGATCAAGTCCGCGGTATACTTGCAGGCTCTACGCAAGTATCACAGTAAAAAGGTGCGACCACGTGATCTCAACGTGGGCGACTTGGTTTTACGAAAAATTCAAGACCAGTCTAACCGCAATAAATTCTCCCCAAAGTGGGAAGGACCATACACTGTCGTCTCAGTGCCGCGGCCAGGGTCTGCGCGGTTAGCCATGGAGGATGGTCGGATTTTGTCCAATACTTGGAACATCGATCAACTTCGCAAGTTTTACGTGTAAGTATTCCAATCACTTTTTCCCTGTTCAATTAGCATCTTTTCATAAAAAGCATGTCTTGTTTTCATATAATGAGTGTTTTCTTTAAGCCCAAATTATACAAATTCGACCTGGGGCTGATCGCCGGCGGTTAGGTTACTACAGCATTTTTTAACCGGATTCGCTGGTCGATCTCATGATCACTTCCAGATAAGTCTCTCCTAAATAAGCCGTTTCTCAACGCACACGGGACTATCTGGCTAGTCTTCGGTCATCTGGGTGGCTACCAGTTTGCAATAAGGTTAAAATGTTAATTTAATCTTGACCATCGGCTTGAAGCGCATATCCCTGGTCATCATACTTATATTTTCCCCTCTGCTTAAAATACTAAGGCTCCAGTATTCACAAAACAGAGGCGGGGGCTAGAGGAATATACTTATAGTATGAAACTTATGATGTGAATATGCACTTTCTTTTGAAAAAATAGTTTTACATACATTGCATGGTGATTACAATTGTTTGGTTACAAAAATAAGGATCATTCGATCCCCAGCTCAGTCAGGAGTTTATCTACTAGGGGCTGGACTTCCTCTATGACTGCATCGAGCAGCTCTTCACTCTCGACCTCAACCGGACCCACCAGTGCGTTCAGATCTGCATATGGGCCATGGTGAAGTCGAACCCGGCTGAGTACGGCTGCTGCGGCTGATCGAACCCTGGTTCTGATCGCCTCTTCGCGTCGCCGTGTATCTCCAGGGAGATACTCAAGCAGTGAATCCGCCTGGGCAGTAAGCAGCGATGTCCAGTCATTTATACTGAGGTTGTCTTGCCTCAGTTCTACCACATCGGTCTTCAAAAGATCAGCCACGGCCTTTAGTTTTTCAAAGATCCGGAGGCTCAATTCTTTGATTGCCTGATCGGTGTGGCGAATCAAGGATTCAAGAATCTCCTTGTCTCGACTGAGCTGCATAATTCGACCTGCTTGCGCTGTATAGAGAGAGAAGATTATTCGCATATTATGGATTCAAGTTTTCCTAGTCAGGAATCGCCTTATCAGCATTCTCTGATCGAAGTCTGTTGAGTTCAGTTTCTTGTTTCTTAAGCATTGAGACTGAACCGGCCACCTCCTTCTTCAAGAATGCAACCTCTCTGCAACAAAATCAAGGCAGTCATAACCAAGATATACCCATGTCAACCAGAGGGTAATGGTACTCACCTGCGCAAGCTATCGCGTTCTTTTTGAATGGCTTCTGTACTAGCCATCACAACACGCGAATGGCTTGTTAGCCAGGACAATCCCTGTGGCGCCAAAGAGTAAGGTCAAAGGTGTCCTAAGTATAATTCAGGCACGGAAGCAAAGTCATATTATACCTTCATAAACTTCTGTAAAACGGCATCATTCAGTTCAGCGGGAATCCTCTCTAGAGCCTCCGACGTGCTCACTACAGGGATAGTTGATGGGAGTGCCGGCCGGACGCCACCCCCAGAGACTACTGGTTGTGACCCGATTCCTGTACTTGTTTCACCTCCCGCGGTCCGGACGACTTCCTGAACCGCGGGAGCAGAGCGCTCTTCATTAGAGGCTCCCTCATCAGCCCTAATTTCAACCTCCCCAGTGGCGGTTGAAGGGTTAGGCGCTGTCTTCTTTTGCCTAACAGGAAGAATGGGTCAGGCAACTTTTATTTAAGATTATTGTCAAGTAAGAGCTCTTACCTTATTTGAAATCCCATTCGTTCCTGGGACTTCTGGGAAAATTCCCCTTGCGAAGGAGAGCCATCTCCGGTTCTCGCCTTCCTTATGGTAAACAAGACAGCACCCCCCTGGAAATGTCATGTTATAGGCATATTCTTAGGGAACAGGTAAAAACACATGAAAAGATCTTTACCTGGGCCACCAGACTAACTGGTGGGGCTGCATCTGAAGGCCTTGGCGATTCCAGAGTTGCTGGAACCATCATAGCTGGCCTTTGTTCATCCACCTCCTCCTCTGTCCGCAGAGGAGGAGGATTTTCCTCCCTGGAATCCCCAGTGGTCCCAGGGGGAAGCTCTCCTCCCTGTATATACATTAACTTGACAAATGTGCAGAAAGAGTCATAGAAGGAACGGCCGAAAAAGATTCCTTACCTTGGTCGTCCCTTCGACCAGGAAAGCAGAGATAATTGACCCTGAAACCTCGGGGGCTTCAGGAATTGGAGGGTTACCCGCGACCACAAGATTTTCGGTGGTCGCAGGATCTTCCACGACCACCTCCTCGGTACTAGTGGTCTCTGCGGGGCGGCTTGGGGCATCGCTGGGTGGAAGATCCGCGATCTTCCTCCTTCGAAGGATCAGAGGAACGTCATCCTCTTCCACCTCGCTCCCCTCTCCCTGTACGACGAAGAAGTGATTCCATGTCGCGCCTGAAAAAGTAGCAGGAATGCGATATCTTACCGCAGTCTTTCTTGCGGGATGAGGAATGCTTCGTGAAGACCCCTCCCCAGGGTTTAGCTTGGTCTTCTTAGGGGCAGGACTCTTTGTCCTGGGTCTCTGAGAGACCTTCTTCACATTCCTCGCCATCGGCTTCTTCGGAGAGCCGACATTCTCACTTGGGAACGTCGCATCTGCAAACCTCCCTAGGAGCTGGTTCGCAATCCATTACAAGGGATTAGCACTGGACACACACAAGACCTGCAAAGCCAAAGCTGAACAAGGAAATTACCTTTCGGCGCTCCTGTCTGAGGTCATCACCCGCGTGAATCAAGCTCTGCGGGCGAGGTGATTCCTTAGGGCCCTGTACATCGGAATTATAGGTCCTAAGGAGGGAGTTGGTCCGCCTTTCAATCTCGGATGAAGACAGGACTGTTCCCAAACTCAAGTCAGAATTTGTACAATTCAAAAAGGAGAAAGTTCAGCACCAAAGAAATAAATACCTTGACTGTAGTCCAGGGTGCTATCACCCATGGACTTAATCTCCCACGCCGGATGAGCCCTTTCACGCAGAGGACTCACCCGGTTCTTCACGAAGTCTCGAATGATATCTCGAGCCGTCAATCCTTCATTGACCAAGTGAAGAATCACCTCGGCATGCTTCGAAAGCTCCGAGTTCATCGCCGGAGGAACGTCTAACTCGCTCAACTTCTCCGGTCGCGAGTTTTCAAACCATAAACTGCTTTCGGATGGTGGAGAGCAGTAGAACCACCTTTGGTGCCACCCATGCACGGAATCTCGTAGGGGTGGGGAGGGATACTCCTTTTTATCCCTCAGCCGAAAGTAGATGCATCCGGCGGCGTTGGTACTCTTCGACCACGCCGAAAAGTAAAATCGTCGGAAAAGATCCACGCTGGGATATATTCCGACGAAGGCTTCACAAAGGTGCTGGAATACTGCAAGGATCAGCATCGCGTTGGGGTGGAGGTTGATCAGTTCCCACCCGTAATGTTCAAGGACATCCTTAAGGAACCGACTCTCAGGGAATCGGAACCCGCAACGCAAATACTCCTCAAAAACCACCAACTCGCCTTCTTGGACAGTTGGGGTTTCTTGGTCCTTCTCCGCAGGTCGCCAGTTAATGAGCAGCCGCGGAGAAAGAATCTCCTCCTTCTCTAATGCCATCAGGCTCTCCTCAGAATGGTGAATGGATCTGCTCCAGGACGCCATCTTTGGTGTAGAATCAAAGGGGAAGCTGGTGATTTGGGGAAGATGAAGGTTGAAAAAGATGAGGGTTTTGAGCGGCGGGAATAATAAGGGTTTTTAGCTGTGTGGCTTCTTTGAGAAGACATCTGCTCTTTTTATAGACCCAAGGCGACGCATTAATGAGTAAACGGCTCATTTCAAACGTTCCATTGAATGCTTTATTCATTTCCCATAATGGATACTGTCTCTGATGGACCCGATAAAGTACTCAGGCGTCGGATCTGAAACAAAAAGACTTCTTTGTTTTGGAAACTGAAAGTGTAAAAGGACTGAAAAAATTTTTCAGTACTTTTCAGAGGACGTTTTTCCTTTTTATACTTAAAACATTTTATTCGAAAAAATCACGTAACCCAATTTTCAACGTACTAAAGTGTTTCTAATTGGGTTATGGTTTTATTGAAATCATGTTTTAGGCTAAAACTTCGAGTCTAATCGAAGTGACATCCTGACCGAGTCCCAACTCTGGTCGAACCTTAGTTCTGACCGCGGCTTTAAAACTGATCGCGGAATCAGGGCAGGTCGCGGTGCTTTTTTCTTAAAAGTGATTTTGATCGCAGAACTAAAATTTCCTGTGTATGAATGGTCGCGAACGTAAAGTTCATGGCTATATTTTCGCACAAAAGATGTGGAGAATATTTCATGAGAAATAAAGAACTTTTATTTCTTACATTCTTTACATACAAAAGGGATGCAGTCGATCAAAACATTGACTTGCTCCGAAAGAAGTTTACAAAGTTCCCCAAGGGACATGTTGTTGTCAGTAGGATCTACACTGACAACCCCCAGGGAACTAGCAACTACCCTAAGTCTATCTATATCGTCCCTAACAACAGACGCACTATTGTCCCTAATCAAGTCAGAGAGTTCTCGCTGTTGCTGAGCGAAGTCCCTCTCTCGACGGAAATGGTGCGCCTCTTCTCGGGATCGATCAAAACATTCTGCTAAATGCAGAATCTTCGAGGCCATCTCCTCGGTCTTCTTCTCCAGGGCATTCTTCTCTTCTAGAAGGGTCTGTCCGGAAGGAAGAGATGGAGCAGCAGAAGGCTGATCGCTGGGGCCTCCTACCTCCTGCATTTTGCAAAAGTTAGTCATACTAACTAAAATTATCAGCAAAAAGGGAGAAGAATTGTTACCTGTCCCGGTGCATAACCCGTTGATACACCCATCTTGGGAGGAAGATCATCAAATGGTGGAAGAGCAACCTTCCCATCAGAAGATTGCTTCGCCAACCCAATATGGCAATCACCTGGTCGAGGGATAGTCACCGCTTGCCGACCAGGATGTTGATCACCCAAAAGGATGGGAGAATTGAACATGATGGGATCTTTCTCTAAGGATAAAGGCCTAACTTGCCGAGAGGCATGAACGGGGAGGGTCAAAGGAACTGAAGGAAGAAAGATACTCGCTACGTTCTTCACCTTTGTTCCACTGGAAGATCCTTCGTCAACCTTAGGTTTCTTCCTTAAGGGAGACAGGACTTCATTCGTTTGAGACCCTTGTTCGACAATTTCCCCTTCATCGCTCTCAATCTCGATGATTTCATGATCTGCCATTGGGAGGGGTATGTGAAAAGGAAGGAGGCAGGATAACAAGAAAAAGACTTAGACGTGAGACGGAAATTGTAGATCTTTACATGTCCAGGGGTCTGGTATTTGTAGCCACCAGGGCGACGGTTCGCCTCCCAGACACCTCGGGTTTTGTTAAGACATTTACAATTTTACCTTGAGATAAAAACAATTATACGGCGCTATCATTACCCGTCACGTAATGTCAGAACTCGTCTTGAAAAACCAACCGTTTTCACTTAGTGCGCCACTAAGTGGAGAAGTTAAAGGGCCGGGTTAAAAATCCAATGCACGGTTTTTAAATTCGAAATAAACACGTCTCTTCATTTTCTTCGAATTTGGGGGCTAGCTGACGAGGATTGACACCCGGGTCATTTCTAATAAACTTTTGGTTCAAGACAAGTTCGAACCAGACATGTATCTGGTGATGCGAACTCAAGCTATTCTGAGGGGCATCACCATGAGGTCGCAAGCTTTACGCGATCAGGTCGCAAGCTTTACGCGATCAGGTCGCAGCTTTACGCGGTCAGACCGTAAGCCTTGCACGGTCAGAAATTCGTAGGCTATACGCGAACTACACATTCGGGATATTGCGCGGTCAGCCAATATCCCGCGGTCAGAACATCTGCCGATCAGGATACTTGGGATCTATCTATTTCGGTTGCTCGTACAACAGGATATTCTAAGTATCCCGAAGATTCCTACACGTGGAAAATCAACCGTCAGAAGGTTAACACATACAGTTATCCATGAATAACACGTGTTTAACCTGCGTGGAGGTTAAGAGCAGTTCCAAAAAACCACATCCAACCGTCCATGCAACCGTTTGATGCAGTTTCTTCTACATGGCACCCTTTCAAACAATATAAAAGGATAGCATGGAGCATCAAGGAAGGGAAGGAAGAAAAATAATCCAAGTTAGCTAAGTCTACGGCACACCTCATATAGCATTTTAATAAGCCTTCTTTGGCTTATCTTTGTACACTCTTATAGGAAAAATCCTCGCTTGTGAGGACTTTTTCCTCCATTTGTAAACCTTTTACCACACTTAGTGAAATCTCAACAGGACGTAGGGCTTTTACTCCCACCATCGAGGGCCCGAACCTGTCTAAACTCTCTGTGCTCCTGTTCACTATTGTTCAGCATACCTTCCCGAAGGGTCATCTTGAAAGGTCTCACAGTTATAAATTCTGCATAAGTTCGGCTGAGGACTCCGAGTCCGAATCGTCGACAGTTAGCATATTTCTTTTGCTCAAATTCTTAGTTTTAGACATAATTCCTCCTCATCCAGGTAATGTCAGGGGCCCTTTAAACAATTAAAGAATCTAAAATTGAAAAATTGATTCTGTATCATAAATTTTGATGCCAACAATATATTAGTGACTTTTGAATTCTTTTATAAATGTTATCATAATTTTTTGCCCAATGTTATATGCAACTAACCATTAGGTTTGAAATCTAATTCTGATCATTTCAATTTTTTCATGAAAGGGCATTATTGCATTTTTCTTGTTGATTTAACAATAGAGAAAAAATCCATGCTAGCCACAAGGTAGAAACTTTTTTTTTCAAATTTAAAATTTTTTTGTTCCAACCCTTTTGCTTCTTTAAAATCACTATTAGGTCTACTTGAGAGGCAACTAACAAGGAATTGTGGTCATTTTACATGTCCTTACCTTCAACTTGACAATCAACTAACATCCATTAATCAAAAATAATATATAGCATCAAACCAAAAAAATCAATGGCATATACCCAAGCATCAAGAAATTAGTAACATATTAAATTAGATATTAAATTTATGTGATGTATAATCAATTTTCCCTATAAAAATTGACTCATCGATTTCTTTTCAGAAGAGTTTCACTAACTTCAACTTTTCTAAAAGAAAAATTACTATGTTGTACCTAATTTGTAAGTTGTATCGATACATTTATATTCCATTATTACATAACAACCTTCGCATTTCTTTTCTTATTTGTCATGGTAGATTTTACCTTAAGGGGTAAATATTTTCAGGTTTCTCTAAATTTTTACAATTTTATTTATGTCACTGGGTGTTTCCTTTTAATTCTTATAAAAGGTTAGCCCAATTATATGATTTTATGCTACTTATCCATGCAAAAATGTTTGCTCTATTTAAACACTAAATGGATGCTCTATTTATATCCATGTCAACCAATACACTTCGTGTTTATCTTATATTTGGGATTGGTGGTGCAACTCAACAAAATTACTACTTATCGTGATTTCGATCCTACCATTGAGGCCACTATTTAGTCAAACTCACTTACATATTAGATGAGCTTCTTTTCAAAGACCCTAAGCAACAGTGGTGATACTACACATCTAGCCTCCTATCCCACCACACAGCCCTCGGCCTCCTCAACGAAACCACACCACCACATCAGCCAATTGAGCCATCTCTAGCCTCTGCACTATAATTACCCACCACGATGCCTCTAACCACACCTCTCGTACCTATATGTTCTTTGTTTTTAATTGCATTTGTATTTTTTGTCTTGAAAGTTGTTTCTTCAATCTATTTTCTATTTGCATAATTTCAGATTTCATAGATTGGACTTCCAACTTGGAGATTGTTGCTGTCAGGTTTCATGTTTGGAAAAATCAGTTGCAATCAGGTAATATTAGTATTATTTTTACAGCTGTATGATTTTTGTTTGTATGCAATCAGGTAGTACTATAAAGATATGATATTTAGGGATTATTGTTGTATTATTTAGATATGATATTTAGGGACTTCCAACTTGAAGTTTGTTGCTATATGATTCTTGTCTGTATGCAATCAGTAAGTATTATTTAGGTACTATTATTTAGATATGATATTTATGAATTCAAATTGAAACACCAAATTTCTGTACTTTCTACTCTTCTACTGATCAAATTCTTGTTAATAGGCTCTTCTATTCCCATGTTGCATAGGTGGATGAATGTTCAGGACTATTTTGACCAAAGTAATAAAGTGCAAGGACTCAAGTGATCAACAACAAATGAATTCTATATTAGTTGGTGCACATGGTCCTAAAGAACATGGGATTTGAGCATGGATAATGTGCAAACTGACAGTGTCTATATTTTGAGTAGTTTCCATCAATGATCATTCTTAAAGAGTTTTTTATATGTTAGGAAGGCTCTGGACAAAGCCAATCATTGTACTCTAAAAGGCATTGTAACACCCTGAGTTTAGGGGTAAAAACTTCCTTTTTCATGAACATCATGCATGCATGTATCTGTAGTAGTAGCCAGATCAGTTTCTATCTCAAACCTTAAAATCTTCAAATCTATCCAGTGAACCCAAATCAAGATCAGATTACTCAGATATGATCTATCAGTTACTCTGAACATAAAAGCCTTCATAAGCCAGATTCAATTTCATCTCTAACTCTCAGATCCTGCAATTCTTTTCTGTTTTCGAAAACAGGATTCTAATTAATATTCTAATTACCCTAAATACTCTGAACTCAGATTTAGCCAAGTCTTGACCTAATTCAGACGAGATTATTCTTGGACTATGATCCTGGGTATGCTAATACCTTAATCTAGAAAGTTGGCAGCCAAATTATATCATGTAAGCCTTTTTCACATATCAGTCCAAATTATATCGCAAATTAGTCCTTTATCTGATATCTGGAAACTCAAAAAGGCTAAAATCTTCAAATCAACTCCAAATTCAAATCTGTTTTAGGGAACACCTCCCAAATGCTAATTAATACAAAATCTTCTTTTATTAGAATACCCAAATCTTTCTCCAATTACCTTGAATTCGAAATCGACTAAAACTCATATTTGATTTACCCTAAATACCCTATTTTCGGTTTATATCAAAAATCGTCAAATCATGCCAGATTTTACAAAATTTCTTGCTGGATGAGTATAAGGTATAAGTTTATACTCATCTATGAAATCAGATTGCAAATCAACTATCTCCAGACCAGAATTTACAAATCAGTCCAGAATTCAAACAAAGATTCTTGCAATTAGGTCCCTGGCTCGACCACACTTGCAGTCCACGACCAGGGATCAGCTTCTTCGACCTCACCTATTGTTTGCGACCAGGGCAACAGCACTTCGCAACAAGAACTCATCATCGACCTCGACCGCGACTAGTGCGCTGTGTCACCACGCCTGTTGCCGCCGATCAGTGCCACGCTCGCCAGTGCTCGTTCACGGCCGTCTTCGCACACGCACACGTGTTGGCTGTTGGATCTAGGTAGATCTTAGTATCTAGGTTTTGATGATTAATGACGTTTTGGATAAATCCATGATGATTAAAGTTAATATGCAAATATCAGATTTGATGATTAAATGACAATTTAGATAAATCCTGATTTAGTACAAGTAAATTGAATTGATTATCGGTAAACCCTGAATTGGATGTTTTCTCGATTGCGGGTATGATATTGATGCATATGTAGAGGATAAGCTCGGTGGTTACATCAAGCTTGTGCTGATTGATTGATCAAAATGTAATACGTTAAATCTGAGACTGATGACTCCAGTTGTGGATTTTATATCGATGCACATGTTGAGGGCGAGCTCATCACTTTGGTCATCTAGGTTGATTGATATCATGATATGAGTAGTATATATCGTGTGCGTATGTGTTTATCATCTACGATCTATATGATTGTATTTTATCTTATACTCATTTGCTACTCGTTGAATATAATTTGTCATGTCATTTGAAAGAGAAACCGTTGAGCTAACTCCTGTGTGGAGTAGCTTCTCTGGGGGTGATTAATGATGACTTATATATGAGACTAATGTTGTGCATTGAGTGTACGTATTGTAGTCTCAGTTTGATTACAGGATAAAAGCGAGCAAGGGTGTGAAGAGGATGAAGTCGATATGAGACATCTCGAGCGAGGTCGAGCTTAGCAAGGTCGAGCTTTGCGAGGACAAGTGTCAAACGGTCGAGCTTCGCGAGGTCAAGCTTAGCGAGGTCGAGCCTTGCGGGGACAAGCGTCTAGCGGTCGAACTTCACCTAAGGTAAAATCCAAGATTAAGGATTTGTTTTCTTAGGATTTTACCGGTCTCGGTGTTTGGAGACAGACCGGGTTGATAGGTTTCTTTTTCACTAGTTTGACCGTACTATTAAGCGGGGTCGGAAACTAGTAGCCTGAATCTATCTAGTGCGGAAGCTCAGATGCATTCATATCATCTTGCACTAGTGTCTTGCATTGCTAGTGAGTCTAAGTGTAGTTCATGTGCATTAGATTAAATGTTTTGAAAACTGCACTTAGCCGTGATCGCCAGCTGTTTAAATTGGTTTATTTATCTAGAGCTGGTCGTGGTCGTATTTGCATATTCTGATCGTATCAGTGTTGATACGTGGTCGTGGTCGTGTCGCTTGTTTGGCGGCTTTATGTTTAGGGTTTGGGCGTGGTCGTAGGAGTTCGGACTGGTCATACCAGTCTTCAACTCGCTTGCGTACGCTCGACCAAACCCTATCGACCACATGTTTTTGATCGGATGTCAAGACCTGTGTGGTCGTGGTCGTTGCTAAGTGACACAAATCACATCCGTGAGAAAACGGCAAATCCGTATGTGCAAATACTTTAAAATTGCATTTGAGATGATTTTGGCTTGAACATTTTGACAGCAGGAAAGTTTCTGAGCTTTCTAGAAGTTTCTAGACCTTTCCAGGTCTTGCTCCTGTTTAAAAAATTGTAGAGCTCTGAGTTATCTTTCTAACAAGCCAAAAATCACCTCAATCGGATCTCTGGATCAAAAGTTATGCATGTTTTACTGTCAGTGTGCAGTGGCCGGACAAATGCATCTGTCCGGGGCTATTTGTCTGAACTGGCCGGACATTGTCCGAAATGGCCGGACATTGTCCGGCCAGTACAAATTTTTTGAGCCGAAAAATGGAACGGACAAATGCATCCGTCCGGAGCTATTTGTCCGTTATGGGCGGACTTTGTCCGAAATGGCCGGACATTGTCCGGCCTGTACAAGTTTTTTGAGCCGAGAGTTAACAGAGACATATCCATCTGTCCGGACGTTTTGTCCGGACAAATGGTATCCGTCCGGCCTTCACAAATTTCGCCCAACGGTCACTGACACATTTGCAACGGCTGAAATTTTTGTACTGGCCGGACAGTGTCTGAAGTGGCCGGACAATGTCCGGCCTGTACAACTTTTGGCCCGGTTTCTTGCAAATGGCTAGTTTTTCGTTGAGGCTATAAATACTTCGTGTTTGGCTTCATTTTTGGGTGCTCAAAGAGTTCATTCTTCAGCTAAAAACCTAGCCAATTGATTTGCATTTGAGTTATTGCATTTAGAGGCTAGAATTGAGCCCAAATCTTGAGTAGATTTGAGAGAGAGCTTGAGGGAGATTGTGTGAGTGTTTAGTGCACTTCATCTCCATTAGATTGCTAGTGCTAGAGTGTTGAGCATCTCATTTGCATCATTGAGCTTCTAGCACTTGGTTGATTCAAGTGAAAGCGCATCCGGCTTGTTACTCTTGGCGATCGCTTTCGCCTAGACGGTGCCGGAGGAGAGCCGAGATCTCTCCAATTGAAGTTTGTCGGAGAGGCCGGCAAAAGATTGTGAAAGGTGTGGTGCTCGCCTATCCGGTGTGGAGAAGGAGCAACCCTAGTGAGATATCCTTCGTGGATATAGAAGCGAGGCTCCGAGTGAGCGCTTCAACGAGGAGTAGGGGAGACCGGGCGAGTCTCCGAGACCTCGGTAAAAATATTGTGTCAAATTGCGTATTTCATATTTGCTTTACATTCATCTTGACACAATTGCTATATTTACCATTGTTGCATGTCTTATTGAATAGTTCATTTGATTGAATGCAACTAGTTGATTAAATTCCTTTTAAGCCTCATTGTATAATTTAGGTCTCTCAATTATTCTTTAAAATTGCTTAATTGAAAAGAAATTTTAAAAGCCTCCTATTCACCCCCCCTCTAGTCGGCATCCTTGATCCTACAATTGGTATCAGAGCAAGGTCTCTCATTTATCGGCTTAACCGCTAGAGAGGAAGGATGAATTCGCTAGAGAAATTTGGATTGATTGCTCCTAACTTTGATGGCTCAAATTATACACGTTGGAAAATCATGATGAGTACTCATCTTGAGGCATTAAATTTGAAATTATGGAGATTAGTGCAAAAGGGTATGGATAACTCATTATCTTCGGATAAGCATACTCTTATTTTATATACAAAGGCAAAAGATATGCTTCTCGAATCACTTAGCCAAGATGTGCTCAAATTAGTAAGTGATTGTTCGACCGCTCACGATGTTTGGATCACCCTTGAGTCCTTATTTGTGGGCACATCTAGCTATGAGCATGTTAAGATGCGTATATTATTGCGGGACTATGAGGCATTTGTGATGTTGGAGCATGACACAATCTCCACCACATATGGTCGATTGATCAACGTCACAAATGAGCTCAAAGCCCGTGGTGCTAATATTTCCGATCTAGAGATTTGCAGAAAATTCCTCCAAGTGTTGCCGAAGGGTTGCTATGGAGACTTCATCACCGATCTTGAAAATGGTGACCTTTCCAACACTTCACCGAGCGAACTCATTGACATGCTTATGTCAAATGAGGCAATGTCCAAAGAAAAGGACATGTGTTCCACCTCCGAGCATATTGAGGACAATGATTTAAATGCGGAGGATCAAGAATCTTCGAGCGAGCTCAAGGACATAAAAGATGAGGTTTGCCCTAGCAAGACAAAGGCGAAACCAAGCAAGAAGAGCTCAAGAAAAGGTAGAAAGAAAGGATCAAAGTCGGAATCTTCATCTCAAGACGATTCTATATGCCCTTCGGCATCCGACTCGACGGTATCAAATTCTAACCTCTCTAATAATGAGCTCATGGATATAATTATAGAGTTAAAAGACTTGCTTGGCGATATGACTAAATATCTTAGTACTTTAAGGAATGATTACTCATCTTTGAAAGTGAAGCATCAAGAATTGAAAAATTCTTATGACTCCTTGCTTGCCAAGAATTCCATTAGCTCAACATGTGTATTAGATGTTAGAGTTTCTTGTGACTCCCCTATTGATCCATCTCTAGAGTCACACACTTCTACTTCACATGCTAGCTTTGTGAACACTAGTACTTCATGTGATAAGTTGTCAAATGATTCTTTTATAGATTCACATGCTTGTACGGACGATACTAGTAACTCATACCATGATTCATCTAATGATACATCTTTATGCCATGGTGATAGTACTAGTGGTTCCACATTTGATATGCCTAACTCATCTAGTGATTTTTGTGCTATGCCCTCGAGTACATTTACTTGTGATGATATGCCGTCTTGTTCTTATTCATATATTAATACGGGATCATATCAAACATCTAAAACTCAAAATGATGAACTTAGAAGTAAAGTAAATAGATTGAGTAAAAATCTTACTAGAAATCATTTGGTTTGTGCCATGCTTGCAAAAACCCCTTTAGATCATAAAAAATCGTTTAGAAAGGGAAAATTAAATCATGCATACTCAACTTGTAAGAGATATCAAATTCCTCATTACACTCATACAAACTCTTTTAAAAAGCCCTCTCGACCTTCATGTTCTTCATATCATGTGAAAGGGAAACATTCATATGAGTATGCATCTAGCTCTTTTAGAAATGTATCTTTTGGCTCTTATTTAATTTCTTGCTCTAAAAAGGGTTTAGTTGCAAAACCAATAAATTGCCATTTTCAAAAACCTAAAGATAAAGCAATTTGGGTACCAAAAGAATTATGCGACAAGGCTAGAGGACCTCGTATGGTTTGGGTACCAAAAAGAGCTTAAATCTTTTTGATGTGTTTAATAAAAACTTTTGCATTGCATCTTCTCCTCTATTCTTTGCTGTTTTAATCCATATGGCAAATTTTGCAAAAGAATGAAAATTTAAATCTTACATTGTTGCATCTCTAAGGGTTGTAATTTAAAATGCTTCCGTTGCTCATCACAACCCTTTATGTGAAATATTTCAAAATTACAATTATAAGTTTTAAAATGAGCTCATTTGGTCAAAATGGCAAATTTTCATTCAAAAGGCCCAAAATCGTCATTTTCTATCTAAATGGTCTTCAAAATGTATTTAAAAGGTTTTTAGAGGCTTTGGATGAAGAAATGATGTTAAAAAGTATTTCTATTGAAAATTAGCCTCAAAAGGATATTCGAGTATCTTGTTTTTCAACAAAATCGTTTTCAAACGCAAATCACAATCTATTTGGAATTTGCAAAAACTTACTTTACAAAACTCCTAGATACTCTTAATCCGAAGAAGTTTGAAATTGAAAACTTTCTCAAAAGAGTTCTCATTTGAAAGTTATGGGTATTTGAATCTCACCGAAAAACTTGAATTGACACGAAATACCCTAAATATGCAAAACATGAGTTTAGCTATTTTGATGGTCCATATTTGCGAGTGTTGGTTCAAAATGATATGTTTAACTCATGTAAGCCCTTTCATGTCAAAAATCCAATGAAAATCAAATTTGAACTCAATTTGCAAAAGTTTATCGATTTTCAACCTTTTTGCTTAACACAAGATTCATTTGACCATAACTCTCAATTAAAAAATCCTTTTTGGAAAATTCTTTTTGGAAAATGTTTTTGATGCATTGAAATTCATTCCTGAAAATTTTCATCCCAATTGGACTTGATTTGAGCAAAATTGACACTTTTCACAAATTGAAACAGAAATCTGCAAAATTCAGTTTTCTCGTGGTTTTGGGCTGAATTGTCATTTTCATATCTCTTTATTGGTTGACTATTTGAAGAATGTTTCTATATGACATTTTATCCTCTATGATTGGTCTTTCTTGAAAATTTATTTCAAAATTATTGGAAGTCATTTTCATAGATTTTCAGGTGTGTTTAAAAGTGTAAAATAAATTTCTGAAACCTGAAACCTGAAATCTGAATCTTTAATCTGATCAAATTTTGTCTTTTTCATATCTATTTGTTGGATCAGAATTTGGCTTCACTATAAAAGAAAATATTGTTCCTCATTGCATTATCTATCTCCAAAATTTATTTTGGTATTTTTGGAACTTGTTTGCATATGTTTTGATGATTATAAAGAAGCCAACATGTTTAAGAAAATTTTAGTCTATTTGGATGTTAATCTCTCAATTCTTTCAAATGACTAAAATATTTGAATCTTAGATCTTCATGGAAAGTTCTTGTGTTGATGTGTTCTATCTCTATGAAACCTTTCATGTGTTTTAGTGCTTATTTGAATGTCTTCTCGATTTGAGTCCTTTTGGATTATTGTTGAGCTCTTGATTTTCAAATGTATCACTTTCATCTCTTGCATATTTTTCATGACAAAACTTTGTTGACACATTTAGGGGGAGCAAATTCAAAGTTATTGAATCCTTCCATACCCTAATTGTGCATATGTATCAAAGAGTGCATGCTTTTGGTAAGAAGAGTCTTTTACGAGTAAAAATGTAAAAAGAGCTCGAAACTTTCAAAATGTTCAAAATTACTTCAAAACCTTCATAAATATGTTTCAAATATGATTTCAAAGGTTTTGAAAGTGAAACAAAAGAGTTTCGAGCTAAAATGCAAAATTTGGACAAAATTGAAGTCTTCGGGATCTTGTTTTGGCCTAAAAAGATTTATTTTCATAAAACAAGATGTGTTGAGATTTGATAAAAGCTTTCTACATGAAACATTTAGAACTCACTCACCCGAAGATAGTTCATATTGAACTTATTCTCAAAAGGCCTATGGTTTTCGAATTATCACATATCCTAGGTCGCCCGAAAATGGCTATCGACCCGAAAATACCCAAAAGTGCATTTTTGTGATTTTGACTATTTGGACTAAACTTTCTTCCATGTCTTGGTTTGAAATGGTATTTCAAACTCATCTAAGTCCAAAACTTCAGAAAAATCCGAGATTCTTCAAGAATTGAAGCTTTTCATGAAAATCATTTTTGTTTTACTCTTTTACCCAAAACTCACTTTTCGAAAATTGATTTCATGATCTCCTTCAAATAAAATTCATTCAATTGGTAGTCAACTAAGTTCATGTCATGATATTCAAACCTCTTATGGAATTTGAATCAATGGTTGAAGCAAAATTGCAAAAATCACAAATTTCAGAAGTTTCAGCTGGTTCTTCTCCTTTCCTGTTTTGGTTACATCTTTGCTCCCATTTTTCCTATATTTGCAACTCGGCATTGTTCCTATGATGGGATTTT
The DNA here is from genome assembly GCA_019359835.1 of Pharus latifolius. Classification (NCBI taxonomy): domain Eukaryota; kingdom Viridiplantae; phylum Streptophyta; class Magnoliopsida; order Poales; family Poaceae; genus Pharus; species Pharus latifolius. Next base: position 28,179,517 of record CM033329.1, read on the forward strand.
GGAAAGGCCTTGTGATTGTGTTTTTGCATATCCAAAACAAATATGGTTCTTATGAATTTGAAGCATGATTCGCATGAATTTGAGATTTGAGTGTTTTTATGAAAATTTGAACTTTCACTAGGTCATATGCATTTTCTCTCACCTTGTGACCTAAAAATGTTTCGACAAACCTTAGTTTGGCATATACTTCATTTGTATGTTCTTTTTGAGTTAAATGCCAAAAGAAGTGAATTTTGAGGATTGAATCTATTGTTTCCAATTGAGTGGTTTTAAAAGCTCAAAATCCTCTCTTATATCAAATGATTTTCAAAATGAGAAGTTTGAAGCAAGCATCATCAAACATTCAATCGAAACATTATATTCTCTTGTGAGTCAAATATATTGATGACATTATTATCATTACCACTAATGAATCCCTCTGTCAAGAACTTGTTTCAAAGATGATACTTAGGGAAAGCAAGATGATCCAAGAGCAAAGTCACTTCCATACACGACAAATCAAGCAACTCAAGAACACGATGTTCAAGAGTAAATTCAAGCATGTGAAGCAATCGCTCAAAAGCGTCGAGATGCAAGATGATGAAGCTATTACAACTCTCAAGCCCACTAATGAACATCTCGACATGGACAAACACGAAAAAGCGGTCAATTCTAAACTCTATCGATCCTTGATTGATAGTTTTGCTTTCTTTTTCCGCATTTTAACCCGTCATCATATTTAGTGATTGCAAATGTACTAGAAATTGATCTTCCGAAGGTATGTCATATGATTGCCATGAAATGCATTCTTAGGTAATTGAAATGCATTCCTAGGTAGATCCTTGATATCCAAAGAGTATGAATAGTGGATTTAGTAGATCCGGATTATTTGATTATTTGGATTTACTTGATTATTTGAATTCGGATCCTATGATTTGCAAGAAAAATCAAAAGAGTACATCCGATGGTTGTTATGCTTAAATTCTTATGGATGAAACAAAACATTGGATTATAGAATTGCCTTCGAATTGATGCCACTTATGAAATATTGAAAGTGCCGTAAAAATGGTGAACAATTTGATTCAAAACTCTTGATTAGAGTATATTGATATACGACATCATTGTCTAAGAGACTTTGTGGCTTAAAGAGATTTAGAGATCAATCATGATATGGAAAATATGCATCTAGCGGATATGTTCACATCAAACTATTAAATGCATCAAGACTTTGAATGATTGAAAATGGATCAAATGCCATAGAGATAAATGACATCGATATATTCATTGTATGTTGATTGTTTTGATATCTTCTCCATATTTTGAATGTGATTTTCAAAATCCCTTGAAACAAACCTTCTTGAAATCATGCTTTTGCATAAAAAAACCATTTCATATAAAATCTCATGCCCTAGAAAATATCGTTTCTCCAAATTTAAGTTCTCAATACTTCCTTTTTGTGCTTGATGACAAAGGGGGAGAGATAGTATTTGTGATAGTATTTGAGAGAGAATGTTTTAGAGATAAGCTTTAGAGAAAGTCTTAGGAGAAGAGATTTAGAGAGAATTTGGGAGACATTAGAGTCAGTTGAGTAAATTGACAAAGGGGGAGAGATAGATATCAAATGGGTTGGGTACAAATTGGTGATTTGATATTGATATCTGAGAAAGATGATAGTGATTTGATATTGATATCTGAGAAAGATGATAGGACAAAATTGAGATTAATAATGATATTTGGGGAGAGATATTATTTGATATCATTAACATCAATCTTTGGAAGAGATATCAATATCATATCACCAATTTGTAAGAAAGATGATAGTGATTTGATATTGATATCTGAGAAAGATGATAGGACAAAATTGAGATTAATAATGATATTTGGGGAGAGATATTATTTGATATCATTAACATCAATCTTTGGAAGAGATATTTGAGTTAGAGAAATTGAGATAGTTGATATTTTGGAAAATGACTTGATTGAACTTGTGCTCAATTGTCATTTATATCTCTAAACTCATATAATTATATATTGTGTTCAGTTCCGATATACTATTGCATATATTGAGGGGGAGCTGAATAATCTGTTTTGGATTTATTAAGATTATAAAAGGTGTTGTCATCAATCATCAAAAAGGGGGAGATTGTTGGATCTAGGTAGATCTTAGTATCTAGGTTTTGATGATTAATGACGTTTTGGATAAATCCATGATGATTAAAGTTAATATGCAAATATCAGATTTGATGATTAAATGACAATTTAGATAAATCCTGATTTAGTACAAGTAAATTGAATTGATTATCGGTAAACCCTGAATTGGATGTTTTCTCGATTGCGGGTTTGATATTGATGCATATGTAGAGGATGAGCTCGGTGGTTACATCAAGCTTGTGCTGATTGATTGATCAAAATGTAATACGTTAAATCTGAGACTGATAACTCCAGTTGTGGATTTTATATCGATGCACATGTTGAGGGCGAGCTCATCACTTTGGTCATCTAGGTTGATTGATATCATGATATGAGTAGTATATATCGTGTGCGTATGTGTTTATCATCTACGATCTATATGATTGTATTTTATCTTATACTCATTTACTACTCGTTGAATATAATTTTTCATGTCATTTGAAAGAGAAACCGTTGAGCTAACTCCTGTGTGGAGTAGCTTCTCTGGAGGTGATTAATGACGACTTATATATGAGACTAATGTTGTGCATTGAGTGTACGTATTGTAGTCTCAGTTTGATTACAGGATAAAAGCGAGCAAGGGTGTGAAGAGGATGAAGTCGATATGAGACATCTCGAGCGAGGTCGAGCTTAGCAAGGTCGAGCTTTGCGAGGACAAGTGTCAAACGGTCGAGCTTCGCGAGGTCAAGCTTAGCGAGGTCGAGCCTTGCGGGGACAAGCGTCTAGCGGTCGAACTTCACGAGGTCGAACTTCACCTAAGGTAAAATCCAAGATTAAGGATTGTTTTCTTAGGATTTTACCGGTCTCGGTGTTTGGAGACAGACCGGGTTGATAGGTTTCTTTTTGACTAGTTTGACCGTACTATTAAGAGGGGTCGGAAACTAGTAGCTTGAATCTATCTAGTGCGGAAGCTCAGATGCATTCATATCATCTTGCACTAGTGTCTTGCATTGCTAGTGAGTCTAAGTGTAGTTCATGTGCATTAGATTAAATGTTTTGAAAACTGCACTTAGCCGTGATCGCCAGATGTTTAAATTGGTTTATTTATCTAGAGCTGGTCGTGGTCGTATTTGCATATTCTGATCATATCAGTGTTGATACGTGGTCGTGGTCGTGTCGCTTGTTTGGCAGCTTTATGTTTAGGGTTTGGGCATGGTCGTAGGAGTTCGGACTGGTCGTACCAGTCTTCGACTCGCTTGCGTACGCTCGACCAAACCCTATCGACCACATGTTTTTGATCGGATGTCAAGACCTGTGTGGTCGTGGTCGTTGCTAAGTGACACAAATCACATCCGCGAGAAAACGGCAAATCCGTATGTGCAAATACTTTAAAATTGCATTTGAGATGATTTTACTGTCAGTGTGCAGTGGCCGGACAAATGCATCTGTCATTGTCCGAAATGGCCGGACATTGTCCGGCCAGTACAAATTTTTTGAGCCGAAAAATGGAACGGATAAATGCATCCATCCGGAGCTATTTGTCCGTTATGGGCGGACTTTGTCCGAAATGGCCGGACATTGTCCGGCCTGTACAAGTTTTTTGAGCCGAGAGTTAACAGAGACATATCCATCTGTCCGGACGTTTTTTCCGGTCAAATGGTATCCGTCCGGCCTTCACAAATTTCGCCCAACGGTCACTGACACATTTGCAACGGCTGAAATTTTTGTACTGGCCGGACAGTGACTAAAGTGGCCGAAAAATGTCCGGCCTGTACAACTTTTGGCCCGGTTTCTTCCAAACGGCTAGTTTTTCGTTGAGGCTATAAATACTTCGTGTTTGGCTTCATTTTTGGGTGCTCAAAGAGTTCATTCTTCAGCTAAAAACCTAGCCAATTGATTTGCATTTGAGTTATTGCATTTAGAGGCTAGAATTGAACCCAAATCTTGAGTAGATTTGAGAGAGAGCTTGAGGGAGATTGTGTGAGTGTTTAGTGCACTTCATCTCCATTAGATTGCTAGTGCTAGAGTGTTGAGCATCTCATTTGCATCATTGAGCTTCTAGCACTTGGTTGATTCAAGTGAAAGCGCATCCGGCTTGTTACTCATGGCGATCGCTTTCGCCTAGACGGTGCCGGAGGAGAGCCGAGATCTCTCCAATTGAAGTTTGTCGGAGAGGCCGGCAAAAGATTGTGAAAGGTGTGGTGCTCGCCTATCCAGTGTGGAGAAGGAGCAACCCTAGTGAGATATCCTTCGTGGATATAGAAGCTAGGCTCCGAGTGAGCGCTTCAACGAGGAGTAGGGGAGACCGGGCGAGTCTCCGAGACCTCGGTAAAAATATTGTGTCAAATTGCGTATTTCATATTTGCTTTACATTCATCTTGACACAATTGCTATATTTACCATTGTTGCATGTCTTATTGAATAGTTCATTTGATTGAATGCAACTAGTTGATTAAATTCCTTTTAAGCCTCATTGTATAATTTAGGTCTCTCAATTATTCTTTAAAATTGCTTAATTGAAAAGAAATTTTAAAAGCCTCCTATTCACCCCCCCCTCTAGTCGGCATCCTTGATCCTACATTGGCATCTCAATTAACGCCGTGGGAATTCTTGTCCAGCTCACCAGCAGCTCGTGCGCCAGAGAGAAGCTTCACCTACTCGTTTGCTCGCCGTTGCTTCAACCCGAAGGTACACTGGTGCAAGCTTCTTAGCCACCAAGCAGTGAGCTTCGCTTCAACTCATCTTGCCTTTAAATAGCAGTACAGTGTAGCCTCTTCGTCACCAGCACTGCTCTCCAAAGCCCTCAAGCAATTAAACCACATTTCTTCATCTCCTTCTTCTTCTCCAGTGAGCACAGAAGGAGGCTCACGGTGACAGCTTCAACAGCAGCCTCTTCATCCAAATTAACAGCACCTGTAAGGTTCTCCCATCTTCCTTATCGTGCTGTAGCTTTGAATTGAGTTCATATGCACCACATCGCTGGTGATCGCCAGAATTGCCAGAACTCCTGTTCCAGCTTTGTAACTCAATTCAATCCGAATTAGCCTTCGATCCAGTAGAGTAAAATGATCAGTGAGCTTTATTTGGCAAGCCAGTGAATCCAGATTTTGAAATTAAGCAAGAATCCAAGCTATTCCCAAGCTCAAGCTTCACGAGTCACCAGCGCTCGTCTCTAGATTTTTCTGATGATCCTCCGACCAAATTGATCGTGCCAACAGCTTCCATATGCATCCCTCTTACTCCCTGAGCAAGGAATTGAGTTCAAGTCCTGTATAATGAAAATCCCCAAATCCAGTGTCATCTTCTCCGGCATCAGCCACCGGAAATTTCTTGCCAGCCGATCCAGCTCTAGCCACCTTGCCCCTTAGATGCATCTCGATCTCCTGAACAATTTTTTCTACTAGCTCAACATCTAATTCGGCCTAAATCGAAAGTTATAGCTATGCCCTAATCTCTATCCAGTGCCAAGATTTGAAACTTCAGCCATTGTGTTCTTCACCAGTTTTCATCACTTTCTGGCCATCTCCCGCCCTAGATCCTATTGAGTAAATTGTTTGTGCTATCAAGGCCTACCTCCCAGGTAAAATGGTGCATCAATTGGAGCCCTAGATCAAAAGTTATGGCAAGCCCTAGTTTCTAGCCATGTCAGTCCAATGCCAGTCTATGCCAGCCAGTGGCATTAGCCATTCTCACTTCCTTCCAGATGTGCATTTTGAGCATGACTTTGTCCCTTAGACTCCTAAGGTTGTGATCTACATTTTCTTCTTCTATCACAACTTGCATTGAGCCCTCTATCGACCATTGATCCTTTGTCAACGCCTTGAACCGAATGTCAACCTAAAGACATTCGTTGTTTTTGAGTAAACCAGCCGCGGACTTAATGTTATTTCCATACTCTGGAACCCTAAAAGTCTCTAGCACCCATCTTCAGCCCTAATTCTATGAGTTAGCCCTAATCAGCTTCTAAATCCAATTATTCCAGAATCATCGAGACATTTCATCTTTGCATTATTGCATGTAGTATAATAATGTATTGAAAGGGTTGTGATTCTTTGTTGCTTGCTTGATCTTTGCTCAGAGTCGAAGCCAGAGTTCGAGGACTTCACTACTGATCCGACATCAACTGTTGTCTCTTACGACACGGAAGGCAAGTCATAGTCTTGACCATATTGAACCTATATTTTATGAATTGCTATGATATGACCTTGAATATAAATAGTATTGCATGTGGGAATGGATGAATTGTGAATTGGCAGTACTAGGCTGGATGCCTGTGAAATGTGAATTGACCAAATAGTGAACCATGAACTATTATAAATGTACTTATATATATTCATGAAATAAAACCCCTAGCCGTGACCAGAATTTTGGTATGGATGGCTGTAGCACTGGAGGTACTTAACTGCAAAGGATAGCAGGCACGGAAGGTGCATGGTTGTGGATGGTCTGGTCACTGGCATATAAGGACTAGAACCTTGTGTTGTGCGTCTAGTGGCATGAAACACGTGCTAACCGCAAGCCTGGTATGGGACAGGCCTGAACAAGCACTTATGCGGATCGCACATGAAACCCCTGCATGAGATATGATGTGATGCACGATTGGCATGGAGTACGGCTCCCACACATATCACTGAAGGTGATCTTGCACGCTGACCCAGTAATGGGAATATGCATAGGGGTGGAGGGAGTACCTGCCACAACTGTGGTTTGCGAGAGATCCACAGGGTCAGGGGTGAATTGTGAGTAAAACATAACAAAAGTTCTTGTTATCTCCACCTTGCCACTCACAGTATGAAGTGAGCTAGGGGTCCAATCATTTTGATAGGAAGGGCATGAAAGTGGAATATCTTGCGGGTAAATTGGTACCTCTCAGTAGAGTTAAAAACGTATTCGAATACGCCGAGCTCCCGGGTTTATAGGAGTCTGCTGAGGTGGATTAAATCCACGGGGTGTGGCACAAGTATGTTTTCTAAATAAAATTTGATAAGTCAAGATTACCCAAATGACATGTGTTATCATGATAAGGGGTGCTACCGTGGGCTGTCGTGTGTCGACGTGTCGCGGTAGTGCTATAATTTAGTGAACATGAATAGCGATACTATGTTATGAAAGTGCTGCCATGAGATGAGATATGAAAGAAAAGATTATTTTACAAACATCCATAATTCTTGACTAGTTTAGGTTCATAACAATACTATTATATGTATCTACTCTTACCTATGACTTGCTGAGTACGTAAGTACTCATCCTTGCCAACTTCAACCTAGTAGATGGAGCGTATCATGATCAAGAAGAAGGTGAGGAGAACTTCTTGGACCAAGATGAAGGAGAGCCAGTTCTGCCAGATCCCTGATGTGTTGTTCTGCCGTCAACTTCTTACTGTGGAAGGGACACCCATCATCCGCTGTGTAGAAGTTTTTATTTTGCTTTAACTAAACCTTGAATGCCGCAAAGGTATTGTAATCTCTTTATGTAATATTAAGGCCAGCAGGCCACACTGCTTAAATATTTTGTAAGTTTTTCTGCTGCAATGTGAATATACTTCTGTGCTTGACTTATCCTGGGGAGTCAATGGTATGCTTATATGGGACTAGCTACAGCAAGCTAGGTCTCCACGGGAGCAGTCGTAGTCCCAGTTTCGGGGTGCGACATGCATGCCATTTGATTGATAGGTGTTATACAATGTAACCACTAAACACAAAAATAGTAGTCCTCTGTAATATAGTCATAACAATTTAACAATTTTTTATATATCTCTTTAGCTAGACATCAGTATAGCTAGACATCAGTAAATTTTGTATAATTTTAATATATAGATTTGAAATATATGGAAACACTCCTAGTTATGTGATTGTGTTTGTGCATATATATGCTCCTACAAAATCCGTAGATTAGATCCATTGTGGTGTTGGTGCTTCTGCATGAATCTGAAACCACTTTTACACTAAAGACTTTGAGGTGCTTTAACAGCTCGAACTTCAAGTTTACAAAATACTCATAAAGTTAGAACTATTTATATGGCTATGCCATTGATTACAACTACAATTATATTCTATTATAAGATGTAAATTTTATTTAAAACAACAAAATAATGGAGTCTTTTGCCAAACACTTCCAAAACTCTAGTTTTTGGTATATTTCGAATTAGAGTTATATTATATATGACTCAAGTTTCTCTGTGATAGAAGTTGAAGTCAGAGCTTGGCCAAACTGTCTTAAACATCAATTCTTTAAAACTACCATTTAATTTTTTTTGGGAACTATCATTTAACTTGGAAATCAATAATTCAGAGGGACCAATTAGTATATTTTGTTTAGTATATCATGTCAATCATGTAAGTCTTTAAACTCTTAATTGGACAACTTAAATGTCAAATGGGCTTCTACTTTCACTTTGGTGAGAAAAATTGGACAAGCCAGAAGAAAATCTCACCAATTGTGTGTCTTATGTTTTGAGTTATTTATGTTTTTTTGGAAAAGTAATTTTCACCCCTAATACTATATTTGTATTGATCTATTTGACCCCAAAGATATTCTCAACAATAGAATTTGACGGCAGGGATTTAATTGCAACCATTTTACAAATATGGGGAAATGATTGACACAAAAAACCCTATAACAAAAATGAGTATAAATATGAGGATCTATCATGAGAATAACTCTCTAGATGTTTGTTCTGTTTCTAATACATAAAACACTTTTGTCTTTCTAAAAATAATTAAAAAATAGGAAATGTATTTTTATGTTGAGAAATGTATTTTTTTTGCCATGTGTAATAATAGCTACAATCTCCAAAACAACCTGAACATAAATATAGATAAATTATCAGAGCAATCCTATCATGGAACTGAAGAAAATAGTAAACAAATCAAGCAGTTTAAATGTTTTATTTGTGAATGTCTTACCATAAGTTTGCAATGCTCTTGTTTCTTTGACATAAGATTTTGATTTGGAATCTCTTGCAGTAAGTCATATAATAAGGGAAGGCAAATTTCTAGGAGGATTTTAAGGTCTTTGGCGTTTACCATGGACAAACGTTGGATGAGTGCAGCTAGGTAGAAAACAAACACTCCACCACTAAATCAAATACAAAGCTACTTTATGTGCATCTTTTGATTGGAACTAATGACAATAAAATGTAGGTACTCAACTGAATATAACCAAGGCATAAAGGGTTTCATAGAGTTAGCTTTTGCAAATTCTACAAAAGCAGATGAAATTCTATGCCCTTGTAGAAAATGTGTGACCTGTGTTTGGAGAGAAGCTGAAGTTGTTTATAAACACTTGATTTGTGATGGGTTTTTAGAAAGATACACCAAGTGGATATTTCATGGTGAACAAACATCATCGCACACGACACACAAGAAATCTAATATAGAAAATGTTCCTAATATGGATAGTGAGCCGCAGCTAGATGAGATCACTGAAATGATCTATGACATAGGATGTGGATACTAAGAAGTTGGTGATGTAGGTGGTGATGGTTCCGATTAGGAGGATTAAAATGTAGATGTTGAGACATTCTATAGGTTAGCAAGTGATGCTAGTCAAGAGCTATACCCTGGGTGAAACTCACAAAGCTACAATTTATTGTGAGGTTCCTTCACACAAAATTCCTAGGTGGATAGAGTAACAGTAGCTTTGATTTGTTATTAGACTTACTGAAGGAATTATTTCCAAAGAATGCCACAATGCCAAAAAAATTCCATGATGCAAAGAAGATGGCGAGAAGTCTCGGGTTGGGTTATGAGAATATTGATGCATGTGAACATGATTGTATACTATTTTGGAAAGAGCATGCAAATATAGACTCATGCCCAAAATGTGGAACTTCCAGATGGAAGATAGAAAAGAAGAGTCTTGATGGGAAGTGAATGCAAAAAATTCCTAGAAAGGTTCTTCGATATTTTCCAATTAAAAAGAGGCTCCAGAGACTGTATATGTCATCAAAGATAGCAGCTGATATGAGATGGCATAGCGAAGGCAGACTAGAGATGGGTTGATACGCCATCCAACTGATTCTCCCGCTTGGAAGGACTTTGACCACAGTTACCCAGACTTCAGTTCTGACTGTCGCAATATTAGGCTATATTTGGCAACATATGGTTTTAATCCTTTCCGAAGCCCAAGTTCATTACATAGCATATGCCCTATTGTCATGATTCCATACAACCTTCCACCATGGATGTATGAAGCAACCAAATTTTATCCTCTCTCTGCTTATTCCTGGTCCTAAAGCTCCTGGAAATGATATTGACGTCTACCTTCAACCTTTGATCGATGATTTGTTAGAGATGTGGCATGGTGTCAAAACTCGTTATGCATCATCTAGTCAACGGTTTCAATTGCGTGCCGCCTTGTTCTGGACTGTTACTGATTATCCAGGATATGGATATGTATCTAGTTACTTCTGGTGAGGTTGAATGTGTTGTTCGCCATTCAAATACTTGATCACTTCGTCTTAAAAATGGTAAAAAACATTGCTTCATGGGACATCATTGATTCTTGCATTCTTGTCATGAATTTAGAAATGATAGTGAGTCATTTGATGTACCAAAGAGTATAGGGAAGTTCCAGTTTCTCTTTCTGGATATGATGTTATAGAACAGACAAAAGATGTAAAAAATGATTTTGGGAAGGACCCAACTTGGAAAAGACCATCCCGAAAGTGTAAAGGTAAGGATGGTTAACCAAAAACTATTTGCAAAAAACAACCAATATGGGTGCAATTGCCCTATTGGAAGGATATTTTGTTGCGGCATAATCTTGATGTGATGCATATCGAGAAAAATGTTTGTGACAATAGAATTAACATACTTTTGGATATTGATGGAAAATCAAAAGACAACCTGAACACTCGCTTGGACCTCCAACTGTCAGGTATCAAGAAGGATCTGCATCCTATCTCAGTAGGGGACAAGTTCTATTTACCTCCCACATCTTACTCATTGAGTTCTGTAGAGAAAATAATGTTTTGTGAAGTATTGAAAGGAGTTAAATTTCCAGATGGATATGCAGCTGATATACGTAGTCATGTAAATGTTCATGATAAGAAGATAGCTGGGTTAAAAAGCCATCACAGTCATATTCTTTTAGAACACTTGCTTCCATTGGTTGTTAGAAGGATACTACCAGAAAATGTTAGTATTGCATTGATTCTTATCAGCAACTTCTTCAAGAAAATATTTTCTCCTGTAATCAATGTAACTAATATGGAGAGATTAGAGTCCGAAATTTCTGAAACCTTGTGCATTCTTGAAAAAATATTTCCGCCATCATTTTTTGATGTTATGGTTCATTTAATGGTTCATCTTCCTACTAAGGCAAGGATTGCTAGCACTGTCCAATACCGCAATATGTATCCCACATAAAGGTATATCAATTCCATAGTAGAAGGCTCAATTTCATTAGACTGTTATTAATATTTTCATTAATTAATTATTTCAAAACTTTTATAGATTTTTGATGAGGTTGAAGAGCTATGTTTGAACTAGAAGTGACCCAGAAGGATCAATTGCGGAAGGTTATGTATTTGATGAGAGTATGACATTTTGCTCTCGTTATTTGCATGGTTGTGAGACTAGATTTAATTGACCAGGTCGAAATGATGATGCACAATTCAATACCTTGTCAACTAGTACCACATACTTGAACAACATCGGTCGCGGTTTGACTAGCAACTGCACTATTATGTTGGACCATAAAACATGGATTCAAGCTCACAGATATGTCTTATTTAATTATGAGCATATTGAGCCATATTTGATGTATGTTCTTCAGCTAATTTTTTGATGAAATGTTGCATACAGAAAACATTTGGGGTATCTTTTATCTATTGGTCATCAAAGGATTCATGAGAGAGAGCGTATACATCATGAAAAATTTCATGAGCGGTTTAGATTGCATATAAGTACATAAACAACAATTTTAGTTAAATACATATTGCAATGTTTTTGTGTTAACGGTATAAATAAATTTTTCTAGGTGAATGAGTTACTATCAACTGGGGAAGATGTAGGAGAAGAGATTCAGATACTAGAAAGTGAGCCTTTTATGGTCACAACAAAATATAATAGTTATTCAATAAATGGATACAATTTTCATGCAATATCTTATGATGAGGGCAGATCAGTTCAGAGTAGTGGGGTAGCTATTGTTGCAAAGACTTGTAGTTTTTCTAGCTCAAAGGATGAAAATAACAAATAGGAGATATAACATACTATGGTGTCATAACTGAGATACTTGAGTTAGATTACCGTCGAAAGGGTAATGTTGTTCTCTTCAAATGTGATTGGCTTGATGTTCTCAGAAAGGACAAATGTGTTAAGAAAGATAGATTTGGGATTACGACAGTGAACTTCAAGCATTTAATTAAAAACGGGGGAAAAATTATCATATGAGCCATATATTTTAGCATCACAAGCTACTCAACTCTCTTATGTTGAGGATCCTATCGATAAAGGCTGGAAAGTTGTCATTGAGTCAAGGCCAAGAGACCTCTATGACATGTCTGCGGAGGAAGAAATTGAAAATACAGTGGTAACTGACAAAGTTAATGAAATCTCTGATTTGAATGTTGGTGCTGAAATAAATCTTCCAGATGGCAACAATAATTGTGTCAGAACAAACATTGATGGTATACGTGTTGAGAAATCTCCACCTCAAATGGGGAAGTAAGATGCTATTCATTGAATGTATTGTTTGTGTCTATGTTCTTTTATTTTTTCATCTAATATTGTAAAATTTTATTGTAGCCGAAAAGATGTAAAATGAAAGAGGAAGAAATAATGGAGCTATGCAGAATGAGTATGAAGAGTTACGTCAAGCAAACATTGAAAGAAACAATGAGGTATTGAGAGCATTGTGCTTGCCTATTCGACTTCCTAGAAATGAAATGAGGGAAAATTTCTTGAGACCATCTACAAGAACTAAAAAGGTTATATGTTTTACTTGATGTGTTGCTAATTTCTATTTCTAAGAACTATTCTATAATTATCTCCCAATATGATGCATGCTGATTATGTCATAGCACACCAATGATTAGCCTGTAGTTCCCCATCAAGAACCATCACAACGTCAAAGACATATCACTAGCAATAACAATGAACTTACTGAAAATGAAGACCCTAGATGACATTTCTATGGAAGAACAACAACTTGGTGACAATGAAGATGAAACATTGAATATAGTTATATTTAAGTATAGTTTTGCATTATTTTGCTCTCTTTTTTTATATCATTGGTAATTGTTATCAATTAGATATTTGTGTAGAGCAAACTCATCCAGGTCAAAAAAAAAGAAAAGGAAGGGACAAGGACCCACTACCAAGTATGACATATGGTAGAGAAGGAATGAACCAAAAATTCATGTTGACCATAATATGAATAATCAACCCGTTGGTGATCAAGCTTCACCATTAACCAACTTTATTTCTACAATAGTGAGATCAAGAATACTACTTTCCAATAAAAATAGGAATGAAATTGATGCAGATAAAAAGGAATCTGTTTGGGCTAGTGTAAAAAGGTAAATTTGTATACTACTAAAAATAAGAACTCTAAATTAATTTACTCTTATTTCAGCCTTACATGTATATTTTAATAGAACTAAGGTATGCTTCAATAGTTGCTCTTACTATACATAGCACTGACTAGTTTTCCTTCTAATTAAGGGTGAAAATATATATGTGGAGCTTTGCAATTTATTATTAGATGTGTCATTCTAATATGAAGAGAGAGTTTGATTCTATATTTGATTTTACTTGCATTTTGCATTTTACTTCATAAATTGGATAGCATTCCTTTATAGTTACTTAAAATCATCAAAATAGCAACTAGTGACAAGTTTTGTAGGCTCATGATCTATGTATTCCATAGACATGTATAGTATAATAGTATATAATCATTGACAACTTGATAATTTTGTAAGAATTTTTTTATGTTCATGATGACCTTGAAGATTGGATTTTACAAAAAGTAACAGTGAAACGGAAGGATTTCAAATGTAAAATAAAGAGGAATTATTTGATGAAATAAAAACTGATGAGGAGCTTTTTTCTATGAACATTGATTCTACAGTACCTAAAACAGATTGGATGTGGCTTGTAGAGCATTGGAAAGCTCCTAAAAGTCAAGTAAAACTTCTTTATGAATGATTCTTAATTACAAATTAAATATATTTTATGCAATTAATTATATTCTCATTTTATAGGCTCTAAGTGAAATTAGAAAAGCAAATAGTGCAAAAATGGCAATGACACATACTGCTGGAAGCAAGAGTCTTGCTCGGATTGCACATGATATGGTATTAAATGTCTTAATATTTATTTATACTTTCTTTAGATAACTAATTGTCAATATTAATGGAAGTGCAGTCCAAAGAACTGGGTTATATGCCCGCTAGACATGAAGATTTTATCAAAGCACATACCCATAAAAATGGAGTTCCAGAAAAAGGAGCTAAAGACATAATTGTAAGTGTCATTGAAGGGTTACATGTATTTATAATCAACGATCAAATCTAAACATATATATAAATATGGGCTTTATCTAATTTTCGGAAAACAATTGTAGAGACATGTGCCAACAAGCCAGAACTAGCTAAATAAACCATAACAGAAGGAGATCTGTTTTACCATGTCTTTGGAAAAGAAAAACGCTCACGTGTACATGCTATTGGTTTGGGCCCTAGTCCTCAAGACTTAAAGATGCTGGGGGTACAAAAGTATTCATCCACTAAGTTTCAACTAGCTAATACAGCAAGGATAAGACTTCAAAATCAGAATAATCTTTTGATAGGGAGGCTAGATAAGATGGAGAGTGAGAGTGTGGGAAACAAAGGGCAATTGACACGAATGGAAAAAAAAGTTGAAGAATTGAAGCAAATGCTTTCTTCACAGGCTAGGTAAAATATAGATAATGATTACAATCATAGATCTAAGGGTCGTGTGCAGGTGATTTTTTTATATGTGTTCTTTATAATATTTAAGCAATAATATACATATGTGTCGATGATTCGGACTCGGAGTCCTTAGTCAATCTTATGCAAATTTAGTGAGTTGTAAGACTGATATTTACTTGATTCACCTTATTTTTCTATACATTTTCCCCATGCTTTTGCACATATCTGTCATTTACCTCGGCATATGCCTAGATTATTCTAGATTTGTCGCCAAATCGAGCGGATTACTCGTTTTGCAATTTTTATCCAGGTCGGCGACGATTGGATGGATTTTTGGCTAACGGATGCGCTTCATTGACTCATTCCGACTCCCGATCGATTTCTAATGGAAGTGCGTGTTCCCGCGGTCGTGTAGGAACCAACCGCGCTGAAAACGGAGTCTGGGCCCGGAATCCCAAAACCCTAGCCACCAGGTCCATTATGCAATTTCTGAAAAATCCAGGGACCTAAGTGTAAAAATGCCAATTTGGGCTTTATCTCCTACCGCCGGCCACCAGGGGAAGCTGAGCCTGGTTTTTTTCCTTTCTACCTTCTTCTTCTGCCTCGCTCCTCGCGATCCACATCTCCGTTCACCACGCCGACGACGACCAGGCCATACGCTGCCGGCAGCGTCACCTTCCTGCCTTGTTCCTCTTTCTCCATTCCC
Organism: Pharus latifolius; assembly: GCA_019359835.1. Classification (NCBI taxonomy): domain Eukaryota; kingdom Viridiplantae; phylum Streptophyta; class Magnoliopsida; order Poales; family Poaceae; genus Pharus; species Pharus latifolius. The sequence continues at coordinate 28,195,233 of CM033329.1, forward strand.
TCTCCTTTTTCTTTATTTTCCTTCTCTGGTTCATTCCATCTTTTCCTCTCCTACCCTCTTCTTCCTCTCCCATTTCTCCACCTTCTCTCCACTTCAGATCCACCTCCACAAACCCGACGCTGCCAGTCTCCCACCGTCGGATCTGCAGCGCCGCCCAAGCGGCCGCTCTCCTCAACACTCCGGCGCCGTCCTCATTCAGGCTCCAGCCGGCGGCATCTCCTCTCCACAGCGCCATCTTCACCTCCTCCACCGAGCCGCCCTCACCTCTGACCATTGTGCGCCCGATTTGCCGCCGATCTCCGTCCACTACACTGGTGCCACGACTCCAAAGATCTCCCGCACTTGATCCCCACGCCGCCAGATCTCGATCCGGTGCTACGTCACTACAGCACCGCCTCTCCCGAGCCGTTCCTCTCCTCTTCCTCACCGGATCTGCTCCGGCGCAGTCTCCACGGCCATAACCCCTTCAGCGCCGCCGCCCCCACTCCAAGCTGACGGCTTGATCCTCTTCGACTTGGGCGACTTCTTCTTCCGCAGCGCCGACGGCCGCGTTCTTCTTCCACGACCACAGCAAGCCAGCATGCCTCCAAGACGACAGCTCCAGCATCGAGCAACTATGGTTCAATTCTCTCCTCCCATAATTCTCTGTGCTTGAATCAAGATGAACTGAAATCAATGTATGAGATACTGAATGAATGTATATGATGAGAATCTGGACACAGTTTCATTAGTCATCACACAAGAACAGATTGAAGCAATGTTAGATTAATCTGAATCGAGTTTGAAATGTTTCGAACTCCTTAGTTCAGAATCTTGTTGAATGAGGGTGAGAAGTACTCTGTAATGAGAAGTTGTTGATCACCCTAATCCATTGTATAGCTTGATTGGAATTATGAGTTATTTTTGTGTTGACATGGTTAATTTGGAATGTACCCTCCATGTTTGGATGTTTTAAATTTCATCTGTCTCCAACGAATACAAGTCCTCGAGTTATTTCACTTTTGATTATTCTTCCTGACTTGTTGATAATGTGAAATTTTGAAATGATATGGTTCTTCTATGTGAATCACTTATCTGCTGCGTTGATGCTTTCTTTTGCATTTATCTGAGATGAAGAACTTCCATTCTTTGCGCATTCCATGATTTACATTTGAATGTTGAATCAGTATCACTGGACTTCGTTGTTATTTCAACTACCAGTGTATGTTGGAGAATTGAGTTTTGGACTGAACATTTTGAGTGCATCATCTTTGTTCTATATTGTTGAGTTGTGGTTCTGCTTAGCTGTTATTGGAATATGAGTATGCTATGGTTGTAGTTGGAGTGGGGGCGCTACAGATGATTTGTGTTATCTTTATGTGAATGTTTGTTGATGCCATTGATGGACGCAGTCGTTTTAGTCGCTCTCGTCCTTCTCTTGTGAGACTACTGAGTGATTACGACTCCATCGCTTGTACTCATGAATACGCATATGGACTTAGCACGGGTCGTTTGTTGAGACGACCACCTCTTTCTTTCTTTCATTTTTCTTCTGACATTTTCTCTCTCTCTCTCTCTCTCGTCTAGTTTATTTTCTTTTGTCATTCGATTTAGTTTATTTCTTCACGTTTCGTTTCTCTAGTCCCTGTGGAAAGAACGACTAGAATACTCGCCTTACTGCATCGTCCTCGTTCTATTGCGAGACGGTTTAGGCCGGTATCAGATACCTTTCAGAGTGTTCCTCCGAAAAGGGATGATGAGCAATGTCTGTTGGGGCACAAAGAAATTTATACAGCTTCGAGCCCTCAATGGTGTGAGTAACAGCCCTACGTCCTATTGTGATTTCACTATGTATGGAAAAATGCTTACAAAGTTGAAAAGATCATCACAGGCGAAGATCTTTTTTATGTTGTTGTTTAAAACCGACTAAACTAAGTTATGAAAACTTGTGCTTGATCTCTCTTCTTCTTCTTTGTCTTGTACATTTGCCCACCCTTTTATACCGTTCAAAAGGGCGCCAATGCACAACGATTTTGAACGGTTGTAGAAGCGTAGTTTTGGTAACCGCACTTAACTCTCACGTAGGCCTAACACGTGCAATTAAGGGATAACTGCACATGTTAACCTTCTGGCAGTTGTCTTCATATGTGGAAGAATCATTACGATACTAAGGATATGCTTCTTAGAGGGCTAAACAATCCTGAGCTACTCTGGTCGAGGGTGACCTTTTGACCGCGCATCGTCTGCGCCCTCCTGATCGCATAAAGCCTGTGACCATAAATTACTCCTGTGTCCGCACTTCTCAGGTCGTCTAAGACCATAACAGTGGACCTTCAGACACCTGTCTGGTTCGTATTCGTCTTGAACCAGATGTGTATTATTTCGAACTAGCTCGGGTAATAATCCTCGTCAGCTAGCCCCCAAATTTGAAGAAAATGAAGAGACATATTTACTTCAAATTTTAACCCTGCATCGGATAAGTGACCTGACGCTTTAACTTCTACACTTAGTGGCGCACTACGTGCGATAGTTTATTCCCCGAGACGGGTTCCAGGTTGTTCTTGACAGGTAATGATAGCGCTGCTGACTTGTTTTTTAACCAGAGATAAAACTGTAAATATGTTTTAAGAACTTGAGGCATTCGCAAATATGAACCATCACCTCTGGGTGCTATAAATCCCAAAGCCCCTTAGTCCTAAAACTTCACAAGTTTTTTCTTGGCTAAGTCTTTTCCAGAGCTATCTCCTCTTCTCTTTTATTTTCATCTCAATGGCAGATCAGGACTCCAAGAACATCATTGAGATTGAAAGTGATGAGGAATCACTGGAACTTGACTTCGACCAGAAGGTGCGTACCTTAAAAAGATCTAGATCCAGTTCTTTCTCAGTCATTCTCAAAGTAGTGTACCTTGGAACATTTTCAGGTCAACAAGGAACAATTTCCCCTGAAGAAAAAAGCAAAAGTTGATGAAGGATCCTCCAGTGGTGTTGCAGCTGTAGGTGCAAAGGTTAGGGATGCATCATTGCTCTCTCTTCCTTTGACCCTATAGTTCTTCCTGTGCATGCAACTCCACAAGTTAGAACATCATTTCTAGCTTTGGGGATCCATGATAATCCCGAAGGGACCCCTACATTATCGCGAGCAGACAATGCAGCTGCTCTTGATGAGACTCCTCAGGATGATCAGCTTTCTTGTGGGAAGGTTGCACTTTCGCGACCAGATGGTCCTCGGCTTTCGTCGGGTGATTTGTGTTTTGGAGGAAGTTCTGCATCTCCCCATTCGACTCCAATGTGAGAATTGGTAGTTATCTCAATTCCCCTATGAGTGGTTCCGTCCTCAAAGCTAAGATATGTGTATGCAGGAGACGAAAATTTCCAGAGCCCCCAGCGACCAGCCTACTAATGTTCAAGTTCTTGGTCAGGGTGCAGCCTTCGAGCGAACTCTCCAAGAAGAAAAAGAAGCACTGGAGAAGCATTCTGAGGAGATGTCTTCGGCCATCCTGCATCTGGCAGAATGTTTTAACAACTCTCGCAAAGAGGCACACCAACTTCGCCTGGAGAGAGACCATGCTCGGCAGCAGCGAGAACTCTCCGATACGATCAGGAGTAGTAGTGCTTCTTTTCTCTAGGATGATGTAGATAGGCTTAGAGTAGTTGCTAGTTCTCTTGGGGTGGTCAGTGTAGATCCTACTGACGCCAATATGTCCTTAGGAGAACTTTGTAAACTTCTCTCGGATCAGGTCGATGCCCTGGTCGCCTGTATCCCTTTTGTATGTAAGGATCATCAGAAATAAGAATTTTCTTTTCCTTACACACCTTGATTCCCCAAAAGGATTATGTAAGACTTATAATCCCAAGTTAAAGCTCTTCACAATCTCTGTGCGAAAACATGGTCACAAAAAATGCCTTTGCGACCAAACATACACAGGTAAATCCCTATCCGAAGTATGGCTTTGCGACAACTTTTTCGATCAGAAGTGCATTAATGTGCTATACCGTAACCAGATCTAGTATTGCGATCAGAACATAATACCTTGATCGAGTGACAATCGTATGTGTTACGATTACCCATTTGCAGCGATCACAGAATTGCATTCCGAAGTTCTTCTAGCTATTTTTCATGTTTTTATGTGCACCCTTTCATGAGGGATTATTTTCTCAATAATCTTTGCAAATTTTTCATGTTTTTATGTGCACCCTAGCCCCCGAATTCAAAACAAAAAAATAATGAAAATATATTTTCTTTCGGATTTACTGTAGGGAGTGCATAACGGGTTTTCAGAGAGAAGGCATAAAATATTCGGCTAAGGGTTGCCTCGGGCATATAAAAGGAGAAGGTAGCTTCCTGGGGAAGCTTCACAACCAAAAACCCTTCGTCTTCTTTAGAGTTTCTCGCCACACAAAAACCCTCTTTTGCTCCCTTCTCCTCTGTCTTCCCAAAAACACCAACTTTTTCATATCCTCTTCTGAAATGGCATCCAGCGGGGAAAGATGAGGAAACCCCAACAGTTTGTGAAGGAGAACTGGTGATCTTTGAGGAGTATTTGCGTTGCGGGTTCCGATTCCCAGAAAGCGTGTTTCTGAAAGAAATCCTCAACCACTACGGGTTAGAACTCATCAATCTCCATCCAAATGCTATGTTGATTCTCGCGATCTTTCAACATCTCTGTGAAGCATTTGTTGGAGTGTTGCCAAGCGTGGATCTTTTTTGGCGCTTGTACTTCTCGGCATGGTCAAAGAGTACCAGTGCCGCTGGGTGCATCTACTTCCACGTAAGGGAGAAGAAAGAGTATCCATCCCTCCCTCTGTGAGACTCGGTGCATGGATGGCACCAGAAGTGGTTCTATTGCTCTCCTCCATCAGAGAGCGGGCTCTGGTTTTCAAACATCTGACCAGAGAAGGATAGCGAGATGGATTCCCTCCCTTTTCTCAATGCAGAGTTGAAGACACAGGCCAAGACGATTCTTCATTTATTCCAACAGGGACTCAGCGCATGATATCATCCGCGACTTCGTGAAGAACAGGATGAGTCCTTTGCACGAAAGGGCACATCTGCCCTGGGAGGTGGATTCAATGGCGGATAGCACATTGGACAACAATACAGGTGTGTCCTCTTGTTCACAAACGGCGCATGCTTACTGACGAAAAACTGCCATGTCAAGTAATTTTGGCTTGTATGTGACACAGTCCTTTCTTTGTCCGAGACTGAGAGGCGGACAAACTACCTTCTACGGCCATACAGCACAAAAGTGGAGGGAGTTAAAGGATCCATTCGCCCCCAGAGCTTGATAAATGCCAGCGATGAACTTAAACAACAGTGCCGAAAGGTATATTTTTCTCCCAACTAGACTTGGTATGAATTGTTTGTTTGGGATTATGTCATTCCAAGGCATATTACAAAGCTGCTGGAAAGGACGATCAAAACAAAGCGTCCGGGCGATGATGGATCTTCGGGTGAAGTCACCAAGAAGAAGGCGAAAAGAACCCTCGTGAGGCCCAAGACGAAGGTACTCGCTCCTGGAAAACCCAGGAAGATCTTGGGAGGGGCCTCGCAAAAGAAAGCCACAACTGCGAAGAAAACGGTGGTAAGTGACGAGGATTGTTACCCAAACTAGTTCGAAATAATGCACATCTGGTTCGAGAACGGATTCAAACAAGACAAGTGTCTAAAGGTCCGCTGTTATGGTCTCAAACGACCTGAAAAGCGCGGACACAAGGATGATTTATGGTCGCAGGCTTTGTACGATCATGAGATCGCGGACGTTACGCTATCAGGAGGCCGCAAACAATGAGCGGACAGAAGGTCGTTGACTACCCTCGACCAGAGTAATTCAGATTGCTTAGCTCTGCAATCGGCATATCCTTAGAATCGTGATGATTCTTTCACGTAGGAAGACAACTGCCAGGAGGTTAACATCTGCAGTTATCCCTTAAATGCACGAGTTAAGCCTGCTTGGGAGTTAAGTGCGGTTACCAGAACTACACTTCTACAACCGTTCAAAACCGTTGTGCATTGGCGCCCTTTCGACCGGTATAAAACGGTGGGCAAATGTACAAGGTGAAGAAGACGACGAGAGATCAAACACAAGCTTTCATTAGTTTAGTCAGTTTTAGACAACACCGAAAAGATCTTCGCCTGTGATGATCTTTTCTTCAACTTTATAAACATTTTCCATACATAGTGAAATCACAACAGGACGTAGGGCTGTTACTCCCACCATCGAGGGCCCGAACCTGTATAAATCTCTTTGTGCCCCAACAGACATTGCTAATCATCCCTTTCCATAGGGACACTTTGAAAGGCCTCATAATTCACAAAAATTTGCATAAGATCGACTAAGGACCCCGAGTCCGAATCGTCGATAGCTGGCGCCCACCGTGGGGCCTTTCTCAAGGCATTCTTTTTTCTATCTGGAGGTTCGGTGAGCCATGTCTGGGGCGTATGATTCCGAGAACGACTTTGATCTCGAGGATTATGCCCATATACAGATGCCTTCACCTAGTGATCCTGTTCCAATGGAGGAAACCGGAGGCGAAGACGTCCCAGAGGTTGATTCGACCACTCAGATCATGTCTATCAACAAGGAGACAACCGACGCAGAACCAGAACCCAATGTTGTTTCTACTGTGTTAGGGGTTGAATCCGGTCCATCGCACGACACTGCCAAGGGCAAAGGCGATGTTGACCAGTAATTTAGTCCGGGGAGGTTCAATCCTGATAACCTCCACTGTCTTTTTGATTTCGAGTCTGACTCAGAACAAACAGAGATGTTCTCTCCATAGCGGACCTGGTTCCCAAGGCAATTCGCTGCCTTATCGGAAGAAACTCCCGATTAGTGGACTGCTAGGGAAGAACAGGAGCGAGGGCAGAAAGAAGAGTAAGAGCGCAGACAAAAGGAGGATCAAGATCGCGAGCGGCAAGACAGTGAGCTCCGCAAAACAGCCCTAAAGGGTCTGCAAAATACGCAAGCTCGTTACGACGCCGCTCCTAGTTCCTCCAGTCATCCGCATGGTCGCAAACGCGACCAGACACCTTCTTTACCCCCAGGACATTTACCGGTAGACGAAGAGATGGTGACACCTGGCCCACCCAGGAGGAGCACACATGGACGGCTTCGATCCATCGTAGAGGTCCTACGTAATTTTCCTCTTACTGTCACAGATGCGTATAAGCCAGCTTTCTCCAGAATCTTGGCGGAGAGGTTAGACAAGGTAGCATCGGAGATGACCCCTACAGCCTCTTCTCGGTCGGCGATACGTTTCCATGAAAGAGAATATTCTAACTCTAGTTTTGGTACACGGAATCAGCCACCACTAGCGCAATCTCGGCATGACAAAGCCAGATGGGAAGGAAATTCTCGTGATCGGGAACGAATTCCTGTCCACTCTCGCCTGGGGCCATGCGTGGTGTCTCCTTCGCGTGAGGTCGCCCGAGATCAGGTCGAGAGTCGCAGATCCCTCGATGGTCCTTACGTCGGCTGTAAAGCTTTCTCGCCCGGCCGTCACGCGGTCGTTTGGCCAGATAAGTTCAAACTGGGGGCTATTGAAAGATTTGACGAAACTCAGAATCCATCGGAGTTCCTTCAAATTTACATCACTGCTATTCAGGCAGCAGGTGGAGATGACCCCGTCATGGCCAACTATTTACCTACAGTCCTCGAGGGACCGGCAAGAACCCGGCTATTCAATCAGTCCGAGGGTTCGATATATAACTAGGAAATATTGTGCGATGCCATCCTCAACAATTTCCAAAATTGTTATCAGAAGCCGGGAAAAGAGGACGACCTCCATCGACTGCGACAAACATCGACGGAAACTCTTCGTCAGTTTGTCAAAAGGTTCGTCGGGGTGAGAAATACCATCCCGAACATATCTGACAATTCCGTTATCAGGGCGTTTAAACACGCCGTTCGATATCGGAGGTTTACTGAGGATTTACTCATCCACCCCCTCGATCAGTAGCCGATCTTTTTATATGGCTGATCGATATTCCGACGCGGCTGAGGCCGTTGAGTGGAATCGGATGTTGGAAAAAGGAAATTTACGGCCTCAGCCAGGTCTCAAGGACATAAAGAAAGAGGATTCGAACAAGAAGCCAGAATCTTCATTAGGCAGGAAATCAAAAAAATCAAAGAGGAGTCGAACTGGACAGTACCGAGAGATCGCGATCGCAGAGAAACCTCCGTCGACCAAAGGTGACAAATCGCAGTGTCGGAGTGTCGACCAACCGGAGAAGTCGACTAACCCGCAGGAAGGCAAGAGGTGGTGTCAACTCCACAACTCTGCGGGCCACGACCTCAAGAATTGCCGGAGTTGGTTGAAGCAGTTAGATGACTTCTATCGGCAGGTCGGACCAATGCTGACCCTGCCACCAAAAGAACAGACTTGTGGGCTAAGAGACACCAGCAGGGATGAAGAAATGTCCTACCAGGTACCTCGTAATCATGTCAATATCATTTTTGGAGGTTCCTCCTCTTTTGTTTCTAAACGACAATTTAAAGCTTTTTACCGAGATGTGAACCAAACGGAGACTGCCCTTGGTCGGATACTCCTTTGACGTTTGATCGCTCTGATTGCCCTGTGGGGCTCATTCGACCATTGAGGCTACCTCTGGTCATTACCCCAATTATCAGTAATGCGAGAGTCGACAGGGTCCTGAACGACGGAGGTAGTTCCTTGGACATTTTACTAGTCAAGGCACTGGACGAGATGCAAATTCCTCATTCGAAAATCAAACCCATAATTCATTCATTTTATGGGATAATTCCTGGTCCCTCTATGATGCCTTTGGGATAGGTGGTGCTCCCGGTTACGCTGGGTGAACCAAATAACTTCCGAATAGAATTGGTTACCTTCGATGTAATTGATTGTGATTGGGCTTATAACGCAATCTTTGGCAAGCCAACTCTCGCTAAATTCATGATGGCTACTCACTATGCTTACCAGTGCGGCAAGTTGCCTGGCCCCAAGGGCGTTATTTCGGTTCGAGGCAGTCGCAATGTGGCATTGACATGTGATCAGTTATCCCTCGAGATGGTAGATCAGCTTCCCCTCTGAGAAGCCTAGATTGCCACAATGTCTACCGATATGATCAAAGCTGCTCCTCGACCAGATGAAACATTAAAATTGGTTCCGCTATACCTAGATGATCCATCCAGGACAATTCGGATTGGATCAGGCCTGGATGACAAATAGGAACTCGAGCTCATTACTTTTCTTTGAGCTAATGCAGATGTGTTTGCGTGGAAACCATCCGACATGCCCGGTGTCGCAAGGGAGGTAATTGAGTACAGGTTAGCAATTTGACCTGGACAACGACCAATAAAGCAGAAGCTCAGGCGTTTTGCTGTTGATCGGCAGGAAGCCATCCGAGTGGAGTTAGATAAGCTCCAAAAGGCCGGATTTATTCGCGAAGTCGACCATCCGGAATGGCTTGCAAATCCGATCATGGTCCGTAAGTCAAATGGCAAGTGGCGCATGTGCGTCAACTACACCAGTCTAAATAGTGCCTGTCCGAAGGATGATTTTCGCCTTCCCCACATCGACCAGCTGGTCGATTCTACTGCAGGTTGCAAACTGATGAGTTTCCTGGATGCTTACTTAGGATATCATCAAATTAGCATGGAAGAAGAAGATGAAGAGAACACTGCCTTCATCACACCATTCGGCACCTACTACCACGTCAGAATGCCATTTGGTCTCAAGAACGCTGGTTCCACGTACCAACGCTTGATGCAAAAGGCCTTTCTTTCCCAGATGGGGCGTAATCTACAAGCTTATGTAGATGACTTGGTTGTAAAAAGCTTAAAAATTTTGTCTCATTTAGACGATCTTTCTGAAAGCTTCTGTAATTTGAATCGATTTGGAATAAAATTAAACCCGGAGAAATGTTCTTTCGGGGTTTCGTCTAGAAAACTTCTTGGTTTTCTTGTTTGTTCCAGAGGAAACAAAGTTAATCCCGAAAAAATCAGGGCTATCGAACAAATGAGGTCTCCCTCGACCATCAAAGATGTCCAGCGCCTAGCAGGTCGCATGGCGGCATTAAGTCGATTCATATCGCGACTGGGCGAGTAGGGACTACCTTTCTTCAAAGCTCTGCGCAAACATAATAATTTTACTTGGTCCGATGAGGCCGAGAAAGCATTTCAGGAGGTCAAAGCATATTTTTTCAGTCCGCCGGTCTTGGTTTCTCCTAATAAAGAAGAACCATTACTCCTTTACTTGGCGGCCACACCTTACGCGGTCAGCGCTGTGTTGATCACGGAAAGGAAAGGTGTGCACAATCCTGTCTACTACGTAAGAGAAGTACTTCATGGTCCTAAGGAGCGATACCCTGAGGTTCAGAAAATACTTTACGCACTGTTGATGGCTTCCCGTAAGCTACGACATTACTTCGAAGCACATAAAATTACAATGCCATCATCTTTTCCTTTGGGGGAGATTGTCCGGAATCCGGATAAATCTGGTCGGATTGCGGAATGGGCTGTGGAACTCGGAGCGTTCGACATACATTTCACACCTCGCACCACGGTCAAGTCTCAGATCCTGGCTGACTTCGTGGTCGAATGGACTAATCCTGAACCACCCGTCCAGGAGTCTAAAGATTTGGCATGCCCGATCACTAGATGATGTATTTTGATGGCTCTCACAGTTTTCAACACTCGGGGGCTAGAGTAGTCTTAATCACGCCTCAGGGTGACCAACTCAAGTAAATCATTCAACTACATTTTATTGCGACCAACAACGCAGCAAAGTATGAAGGTCTTATTGCAGGGCTCCGTGCAGCAAAATTCCTCGGAGTCCGTCGATTAGTGGTGAGGGGAGACTCACAGCTGGTCGTAAACTAGGTAAACAAGGAGTACAGCACCTCCGATGAGACAATGGCTCATTACCTGGGGGAAGTGAGGAGATTGAAAAAACACTTCAGTCATTTCGAAGTCCAATACATCCCGCGAAAGGACAACATTCTCGTAGACCAATTATCCAAAATTGGGTCCTCATGTACATCTGCCCCGGCAGGAGTGTTCGTCAAACACTTAGAACACCCTTCGATCATGACTACGACCGAAGATGATCCGGTAACAGTTTGCATTACCAACCTTGGACATGAACGAGATTGGACCCATCCATTGAGGGTCTAACTCGAACATGGGACCTTGCCCAAGGTTGAAACCGAGAGCGTTCAGTTAGTTCGAAAAGCGCGCCTATACAAACTTATAGGGAGTTTTGTATAGAAAAGGTACTCAAGGAGTATTCATGCGCTGTGTGTCCCAAGAGGAAGGTAAATTCCTCTTGAAAGAGATTCATGACGGTGTATGTGGTGCACACGCGTCATTTCTTACACTGGTCGGGAAGGTTTTCCGACAGGAATTTACTGGCCTTCGGCACTTGATGATGCCAAAAATCTGGTCAAGACATGTCCTCAGTATCAATTTCATGCAAGACAGGTCCACCAGCCTGCCTATGCTCTACAAACTATCCCTCTATCGTGGCCCTTCGCGGTTTGGGGGGTGGATATTGTCGATCCTATGCCACAAGCGGTCAATGGATACAAGTTCTTGTTCGTAGCCATTGACACGTTTACAAAGTGGATTGAGGCCGAGCTAGTGCGCAATGTCACTGCTGCAGCTGCACAAAAGTTCTTTCAAAAGAACATTATGACTCGATTCGGTGTTCCAAATCGTCTCATCACTGATGATGGTTCCCAATTCGGTAGCGGTCTCTTTCTGGACTATTGCAACAATATTGGAACCAAGGTGTGCTTTGCCTCTGTAGCTCATCTACAGAGCAATGGTGTCATTGAATGTGCCAATGGGCAAGTATTGCAAGGCATCAAAAAGCACATTTTTGATCGCCTTAAGACACGCTAGGGGGCTTGGGTAGATGAGCTCTATAACGTTTTGTGGCCACTACGTACTACTTCTAGTCGAGCCACTGGTGAGACACCTTTCCATCTGGTATATGGAACTAAGGCTGTATTATCAATGAAAATTAGTATTGGTTCTGTCTGAACAGATCAAATTGAACAAGTTGATCAAAATGGGCAACAATTACAAGATCTAATCCTCCTAGAAGAAAAGCGTGATCGAGCTCTGGTGAAATCCACGGTGTATTTGCAAGCTTTGCGTAAGTACCACAACAAAAGGGTGCGGCGACGTAGCCTGCACGTGGGTGATCTGGTTTTACGGAAAATATAAAACCAATCTAATCACAATAAATTTTCTCCTCACTAGGAAGGCCCTTACACTATTCTCTCGTTGCCGTGACCAGGGTCGGCTCGGCTAGCAATGGAGGACGGTAGGATCTTATCCAATACCTAGAACATCGACCAACTACGCAAGTTCTGTGTGTAAGTTTCCAAAACCCTTTTCCTTTTAAATTAGCTTGATTTAACAAAAATCGGTACTCTTAGTTGTTTCATGCTACAATCATTCCTTTCGCCCATATGTAACGAGTCTGGCACGGGGGCTGGTCGTCGATGATTGTGTCACTATAATACCTCGATTGGATTCGCTAGCTGATCTCATGATCACTTCCAGACAAGACACCCCTCAATAAGTCATTTCTCAACACACACGGGGCTTGCTGGTATGTCCTTGGTGACGGTTGTTCTCCTGACGGTCTTTTTGCGATCAGACCACAGCTAGTGCGCGATCAGAAGTTCGTGTGCTATACGCGAACAGAAGACTGCAGATGCTACGCGATCAGCCAACATCCCGCGGTCAGAGCACTTCGACCGGAGGAAGTGGGATTATTCTGTCCCTGTGACAGGGATATCCCGAGTACCCCGAAGATTCTTTCACATAGGAGAACAACCGTCAGGAGGTTAATATGTGCGGTTATCCATGAATAACACGTGTTAAACCAACGTGGGAGTTAAGAGCAATTGATGAAACCATATTTAAGCAACTGTTTGATGCCGTTATGACTTGGCGCCCTTTCGACCAATATAAAGGGGTAGCCCGATGCATTAAACAGGGGGATCAAGAGATCAGGACATCAAGAGATCAGGACAACGAGAGATTGATTGATCGAACCAAATCAAACAAAAGCAACCCGAAGATAGTAGTCTAAATTAGATAGCCATCACAAAGCTCTCCAGGCTTTGTCTTGTACAAACATATAGGGAAAATCTTCGCCTGTGAAGATCTTTTCCATGATTCTGTAAATCCTTTTACTGTACATAGTGAAATCCCAATAGGATGTAGGACTATTACTCCCACCATCGAGGGCCCGAACCTGTATAAATCTCCCTGAAAGGTCTCACAACCTACAAATCTTGCATAAGTTCGGCTAAGGACCCTGAGTCCGAATCGTCGACAGCTGGCGCCCACCGTGGGGTCTTTCTCAAGGCGTCCTAATTTTCATCCGGAGGTTCGCTGAATTATGGCTGGAGTATATGATTCAAAGAACGATTTTGATCTCGAGGATTATGCTCACATACCGATGCCTTCTCCGAACGATCCTGTTCCGATGGAGGAAATTGGAGGCGAAAATCTCCCAGAGGTCGAATCAACTCTTCAGGTCATGTCCATCGACCAGGGGGCGACTATCACAAGGTCAGGACCCACCGAGGTTCTTAATGCGTTAGAGGATGAGTCCGGCCCATCATACGACCCCGCTGAGGGGAAGGATGATATCGACCAGGAGATCAGCCCGGGGAGGTTCGACCCTGATAACCTCCAGCGTCTCTTTGATTTCGAGTCTAACTCGGAACAAACCGAGATGTTTTCTCCCTCGGTGACTTCTCTACCTAGACAGTTTGCTGCTTTATTGGAGGAAACTCCTGATTAACGGGCTGCTAGGGAAGAACAAGAACGCAAACAGAAGGAGGATCAAGATCTCGAGCAACAAGAAAACGAACTACGCAGAACTGCCCAAGAGGCTCTTCAAGATGCGCAGGCTCGTTACGATGCTGCTCCGAGTTCTTCCCGACGATCACGTGGTCGCTGATGCGACCAGACCCCTTCTTTGCCTCCAGAGCGTTTCCCGGTGGACGAAGAAACAGTGACACCTGGTGCCCCTAGGAGAAGTACACATGGTCGGCTCCGATCTATTGTGGAGGTCATGCGTAATTTTCCTCCTACTGTCACGGATGCGCAGAAACCGGCCTTCACCAGGATCCTGGCGGAGAGGTTGGATGAGGTCGCATCTGATCCCGGTCGGTAACGCGTTGCCACAACTGAGAGCGCTCTCACTCCAGTTTTGGTCGATGAAGTTACCCGCCGCCTGTACCATCCCGGCAAGACAAGTCCAGGTGGGCACAGGATTCTCGTGATAGAAATCGGGTCCCTATCCACTCTCGCTTAGGACCGCAAGTGGCCTCTCCATTGCGTGAGGTCACTCGCGACCCGGTCAAAAGTCATAGGACCATTCACGGTCCCTACATTGTGTAACACCCTGAGTTAGGGGTGAAAATTTCCTTTTTCACAAATGGCATGCATGCATGTATCTGTAGTAATAGCCAGATTAGTTTCTATCTCAAGCCCTAAAATCTCCAAAATCTATCCTATGACCTCAAATTAAGATCAGATTATTCAGATGTGATCTATCAGTTACTCTGAACTTAAAAGTCTTCAGAACCCAGATCCAATTCTATCTCTAACTCCCAGAATTATCAACTCCTTCTGTTTTCAAAAACAGAAATACCTTATATTACCCAAATACCCTAAGTTTAGAAATACAGATTTAATCAAAATCTTGACCAAGTTCAGACCAGATTATTCCTGGAATATGATCATGGGTATGTCAATACCTTAATCTAAAAAGTTGACAGCCAGATTTTATCATCTAAACCTTTTTCACAAATCAGTCCAAGACTTATCGCAAATTAGTCCTTATCTGATATCTGAAAACCTAAAAAAGACTAAAATCTCCAGATTAACTCTAAATTCAGAATTTCTTCAGCAGATCTTTTCTAATTGCTATTTAACACAAGTTTCTCTTCTGTACAGATGTCAAAATCAAAACCTAAATGCCAGAATTCGAAATCGACAAAACTCAAATCTAATTTTACCCTAAATTACTCTATTTTCAGTTTGTATCAAAAGCTATCCAAATGTGCCAAGTTTTATTTTCAATCCTTGCCAAATCATCTGTGGAATAAAGATTGCCAAAATAGCAGAATCAAATTCAGAACAAACCTTCCAAATCATTAGATTTACAGATCAGTCCAAATCAAGAATTGGAAATTACAAATGAACACAGATTCGACTAGGCTAGCTACTGTGCGCACGACCAGAGATTGCCGTGGTTGCCATGCGCCGTGCACGCTCGCCGCCGGCCAAGTTCCGCTTGCATTTGTGCTCGTGCATGCTTGCTCTTCCTATTGCGCACGCGTCAGTGTCTCAGCCATCGCCGTGGCAACACCGTGGCAGCGTCGACGACAGCACCGCCCTCGTGCGCGACCAGCAGCAGAAACACCAGGCTTTTGTCAGTTGCTTTTGCGCCGTGCCAGTTGTTGTCGCCACCGTGTGCTCTAGCGTTGCAAAGTCCTGATGAACCAACGTGGTGATCAGCTACAGACTTGTCGCCGTCGCAATCACCGCTCTTGCTGTGTCTTCGCCGCTGATGTTCAGCACGCAACCAATCGCATCACCAGCTGCCAAATCAATTCACTGCTCCCTCCTTGCAAGCTTCGCCTGGCCTATTTATACACCACTGTACCCCAGCAACTTCTTGTTTCACTGGGAATCAGCTAAGTCTCGAAACTCTCCTGTTTTCGTCTTCTTCTCCGGCAAGCCGTCGAGGAGGCTCACAGTGCCAGCTTCATCCGTTGTACCAAACTCCAAATTGAATCCATCAGTGAGTTCCTCTACTTATCCTCTCTGTGTAGTACTGTTTAATTGCTCACCGGTGACCTCTAACGCCGGTGATCGCCGGAAATGGCTAAAAGTCAAAGATTGCCCTGTTCCGGCAATGCAGACCAAATCACTCCAAATTAGCTCTCGATTCTGTAATAAAAATTGATCAGTAAACTAAATTAAGCATGCCTGTGAACTTAGAACAATCAATTGAGCCTAATTTGAAGCTATTCCCAATTTTACAATTTATCAGTTGCTGGCTCTCGTCGCCAAGCCACACCGGCGAACCTCCGGCCAAATTGACGTCGCCAGTAGCTTACTCATACCCATATATCACTTCCCAAGCTTGGAATCGAGTTCGTTCGGCCTAAATTGAAAAACCCCAAATAGCAGTGTTCTTCTCCGGCACAGTTCACCGGAAAAGTGTTCCCGGCCGTTTCAGCTCAAATCACTTTGTCCGCTGTGTGTGCCTTAGCCTCCTGAGAATTTTTGTCTTCTAGCCCGACACCTAGATCGGCCTAGATTGGAAGATATAGCCATGCCAAGATCTTGTCCAGAACTGTTCCTGTACAACCAATTCATCTCAGTTCATCATCAAATTTCTTGCTTTCCAGCCATTTTCAGCCCTAGATCCTATTGAATGATTTATTCCTGTTATCAATGCCTACCTCCCAGACAAAGTGGTGCATCATTTGGGGCCCTAGATCAAAAGTTATGCTAAGCCCTAGTTTCTGGCCATGTCAAGATTAATGCCAGGCTATGTCAGTCAGTGGCATTAGCCCTTTTCACTGCCTTCCAGATGTGCATCTTGAGCATAACTTTGTCCCTTAGATTCCTGAAGTTGTGATCTACAATTTCTTCTTCTATCACAACTTGATTTGAGACCTTGAATTATATTTGTTGCTAAACCCTAATTTTTGACATTTTCTCAGTATATGCCAGCCAATGGCATTGGCCTTGTTTACCCACTTCTGGTTGTGTAATTTGAAATCCACTTTGTCCACTGAATTTGTAGAGTTGTGATCTACATTTTCTTCTTCTACCACAACTTGAGATAAGCACTCTAGCTTTTCTTAAAGCTATGTCCAAGCTTTCATCCAAATATCGATCTATTGACGTTCGCTATTTCGATTAAACCAGCCACAAAATTATTATTCCTATCGTAAACTTGAAACCCTAAGATTATCTAATCACCATCCTTAGCCCAAATTCCTTGAAACCCTAGAATCTCGACTCAGTTCAGTTTGCAGTTCAACTTATCTCCAGTATAGTTCAATCATTCTTGTTAAGCATTTCTGCATATAAGTCTTAAAACATTTTAATATTATAAGTAATTATTGTATGTTTGTTTGTCGTCGAGCAGATTCAGAAGCTGACTTTGAAGATTTCACTGTTGACCCGTCATCGACTGCTGTATTTTACGACGCGGAAGGCAAGTCATATCTTTGGTCATCTTGAACCTATATTTTAAATGTTGCTATAATATAACCTTGAATATAGGCAATATTGCATGTGAAAGATTGAGAATGGTTGATTTATGAATTGGCAGTACTAGACTGGTTATCTGTGAAATGTGAAATAAACAAGTTTTGAGCCATGAACTATTATATGTATTTATATACTTATATTCATGAAATAAAACCCCTAGCCGTGACCAAAAAAATGGTGTGGATGGCTGTAGCACTGGAGGTGCTAGACTGCAAAGGAATGCAGGCACTGAAGGTGCAGGGTTGTGGATGGTCTGGTCACTGGCATATAAGGACTAGAACCTTGTGTTGTGCGTCTAGTGGCATGAACAACGTGCTAACCGCAAGCCTGGTATGGGACAGGCCTGAACAAGTAATTATGTGGATCGCACATGAAACCCCTGCATGAGATGTGTAGTGATGCACGATAAACACGGAGCGCGGCTCCCACACATATCACTGAAGGTGATCAAGCACGCTGACCCAGTAATGGGAATAAGCAAAGGGGTGGAGGTTTGGATACAACCTGCCACAATTGTGCCTCGCTGAGAGCCACAGGGTCGGGGGTGAATTGTAAGTGATACATAATAAAAGTTCTTGTTATTTCTACCTTGCCGCTCACAGTATGAAGTGAGTCAGGGGTCCAATCATTTTGTTATGATAGGAAAGGTTTGAAAGTGGAATATCTTGCGGGTAAATTGGTACCTCTCTGCAGAGTTAAAAATGTATTCGAATACTCCGAGCTCCCGGGTTTTATAGGAGTCTGCTGCGGTGGATTAAATCCACGGGGTGTGACACAAGTACTATTTTCTAAATAAAATATGTTTAATCAAGATTACCCAAATGACATGTGTTGTCATGATAAGGAGTGCTGCCGTGGGCTGTCGTGTGTCGACGTGTCGCGGTAGTGCTATAATCTAGTGAACATGATTGATGATGTATATTATGAAAAGTGCTGCCATAAGATGAGATGAGGTATGAAAGAAAAAGATTATTTTACAAATATCCATAATTCTTGACTAGTCTAGGTTCATATCATCACTACTATATGTATTTCCTCTTACCTATGACTTGCTGAGTACGTAAGTGCTCACCCTTGCAACATTCAACTCAATAGATGGAGCCTATCTTGATCAAGATGATGGCACGGAGTACTACGTGGATCCAGAAGGAGGAGAATCAGTTCCGCCAGAACCCTGAAGTGTGTTGTTCTGCCGTCAACTTCTTTTGTGGGAGGGTCACCTATCTTCTGCTGCGTAGTTAAATATTTTGCTAAACCCTGAATGCCTTGTAGGCATTGTAATCCTCTTTATGTAATATTAAGGCCAGCAGGCCACACTGCTAAATATTTTGTGAGTACTCTGTTGCAATGTAATATACTCCTGTGTTTGGCTCATCCTGGGAAGTCAAAGGTTTGTGGTTTGGGACTAGCTGTAGCGAGCTAGGTCTCTATAGGAGTAGTCGTTGTCCCAGTTTCGGGGCGCGACACATTGGTTGTAAATCTTTCTCGCCCGGCCTTCGTGCGGTCGTTTGGCCAGACAAGTTTAGACCAGGGGCCATAGAATGGTTCGATAGAACTCAGAACCTATTTGAGTTCCTTCAAATCTACATTATTGCCATCCAAGCGGTAGGAGGCGATGACCGGGTCATGGCCAACTACCTACCAACAGTCCTTGATGGGCCGGCAAGAACCTGGTTGTTTAATCAGCCCGAAGGTTCTATCTATAACTGAGAAATGCTGTGCGACGCTATCCTCAGCAATTTCCAAAATTGTTATCAGAAGCCGGGTAAAGAGGACGACCTCCATCGACTGCGGCAAACTTCGACCGAAACCCTTCGTCAGTTTGTCAAGAGATTTGTTGGGGTGAGGAATACCATCCCGAACATATTTGACAGCTCCGTTATTAGGGCATTTAAACATGCCGTTCGATATCGGAGATTCACCGAAGACTTGCTCATCCATCCTCCCCGATCAGTAGATGATCTCTTTGATATGGCTGATCGATATTCCGACGCAGCCGAGGCTGTCGAATGGAACCGGATGGTCGATAAAGGTAACCTACCGCCTCAACCAGGTCTCAAGGACGCTAGGAAGGAAGATCCGAGCAAGAAGCCGGAATCTTCGTCGGGCGGGAAGTCGAAGAAGTCGAAAAGGAATTGCTCTGGGTAGTACCACGAGGTCGCAGTTGCAGAGAAGCCTCCCTCGACCAAAGGTAACAAGCCTTCGTTTAAAAATAAAACTGCTTCTGGTGGTCGTAGTGCCGACGAGCCAGAGAAATCGACTAACCCGCAGGAAGGCAAGAAATGGTGTCCGCTCCACAACTCCGCAGGCCACGACCTCAAAAACTGCAGGAGTTGGTTGAAGCAGCTAGATGACTTCTACCAGGGGGTTGGACCAATGCCGACCATACCGACTAAGGAACAAGCATGCGGACTTAGAGATGCCAATGGGGACGAAGAGATGTCTTACCAGGTACCTCATAATCATGTTAATGTTATTTTCGGAGGTTCCTCCTCTTTTGTTTTCAAAAGGCAGTTTAAGGCTTTTTATCGAGAGGTTAACCAAACGGAGACATCCCTTGGTGAACCTCAGTACCCCCGTTGGTCGGATACACCTTTGACGCTTGATCGCACTGATTGTCCTGCGGGACTCACTCGACCATTGAGGCTCCCTCTAGTCATTACCCCGATCATCAGTAATGCGAGAGTCGAAAGGGTCCTGATCGACGGAGGAAGCTCCTTGGACATTTTATTGGTCAAAGTGCTCGACGAGATGCAAATCCCTAGTTCCAAGATTAAGCCCATAATCCATCCATTTTATGGGATAATCCCTGGTCCCTCCATGATGCTGTTGGGACAGGTGGTCCTCCCGGTCACACTGGGAGAACCGGATATCTTTCGAACAGAATTGGTTGCTTTTGATGTAATTGATTGTGATTCAGCTTACAATGCAATCTTTGGTAGGCCAACTCTTGCTAAGTTCATGATGGCAACGCACTATGCTTATCAGTGCGGCAAGTTGCCCTGCCCTAAAGGTGTCATCTCGATCCGAGGCAGTCGCAACGTGGCACTCACGTGTGACCGGCTATCTTTGGAGATGGTGGACCAACTTCCCCTCCGGGACGCTCAGGTCGCCACAGTCGCCGCTGACGCCATCATGGCTGCTCCTTGACCAGATGAGAAACTCAAATTAGTTCCGTTGTACCCAGATGATCCATCCAAGACAGCTCAGGTTGGATCAGGCCTGGATGACAAATAGGAACTCGAGCTCATTACTTTCCTCTGGGCTAACGCAGATGTGTTTGCATGAAAACCGTCCGACATGCCTGGTGTCCCAAGGGAAGTAATCGAGCACAGGTTAGCAATTCGACCTGGACAGCAACCAGTAAAGCAAAAGCTCAGGCGTTTTGCTGTCGACCGACAAGAATCCATCCGAGAGGAGTTGGACAAACTCCTAAAAGCCGGGTTTATTCGCGAGGTCGACCACCCGGAATGCCCTGCAAATCAGGTCATGCTCCGCAAGTCAAATGGTAAGTGGCGCATGTGCGTCGACTACACCAGCCTCAACAATGCCTATCCGAAGGACGATTTTCCCCTTCCCCGCATCGACCAGCTGGTTGACTCAACCGCTGGTCGTGAACTGATGAGCTTCCTGGACGCCTACTCAGGATACCATCAAATTGGCATGGCAGAAGATGAAGAGAAGATTGCCTTCATCACCCCGTTCGGCACGTACTGCTACATCAGAATGCCGTTCGGTCTCAAGAACGCAGGTTCCACGTACCAGCGCTTGATGCAAAAGACCTTTCTTTTCCAGATAGGGCGTAATCTCGAAGCATATGTAGACGACTTGGTTGTAAAAAGCACTAAGAGGTTGTCTCATTTGGACGATCTCGCTGAAACCTTCTGTAATTTGAATTGCTTTGGAATAAAATTGAAGCCAGAGAAATGTTCTTCCGGGGTTTCTTCAGGAAAACTCCTTGGTTTTCTTGTTTGTTCAAGAGGCATTGAGGTCAATCCTGAAAAAATCAGGGCTCTCGAACAGATGAGGTCACCCTCGACCATGAAAGATGTTCAACGCCTGGTTGGTCGCATGGCGGCCTTAAGTCGATTCATATCACGACTAGGCGAAAGGGACTACCTTTCTTCAAGGCCCTGCGGAAACATCACAATTTCGCATGGTCCGATGAGGCCGAAAAAGCATTTCAGGAGGTAAAGGCATATTTATCTAGTCCACCAGTTTTGGTTTCTCCCAACAAAGGAGAACCATTACTTCTCTATTTGGCGGCCACCCCGCACGCGGTCAGCGCTGTCCTGATCGCGGATAGGGAAGGAATACACAGACCTGTCTACTATGTAAGCGAGGTACTTCATGGCGCTAAGGAGCGATACCCTGAGGTCCAGAAAATACTTTACGCACTACTGATGGCTTCCTGTAAGCTATGACATTACTTCCAAGCTCACAAGATCATAGTACCCTCCTCTTTTCCTTTGGGGGATATTGTTTGTAATCTGGAGAAATCTGGATGAATCGCCAAATGGGCGGTCGATATACATTCCACGCCCCACACGGCGGTTAAGTCTCAGGTCTTGGCCGACTTTGTGGTCGAATGGACCAACCCTGAGCCACCCGTGTAGATGCCCAAGGAATTGGAATGCCCCGATTACTGGACAATGTACTTCGACGGTTCCCGTAGTTTTCAACACTCGGGGGCTGGAGTGGTCTTAGTCACGCCTCAGGGCGAACAGCTTAAGTTTGTCTTCCAATTACACTTTGTTGCGGCCAACAACGCAGCAAAGTATGAAGGTCTTCTTGCAGGGCTCGGGGCAGCAAAATTCCTCGGAGTCCGTCGATTGGTGGTGAGGGGAGACTCATAGCTGGTCGTAAACCAGGTAAACAAGGAGTACAACACCTCCGATGAGACAATGGCTCATTACCTGGGGGAGGTGACACTAGTACAGAATTGCAGTCTACTAACCCCTATATTCTATCGGTTCTTAGCGATTTAGTAGAAAACCGACAGAAAATGTGCCTCGCTGTCATAAAAGGCCAACGGGTGTATTTTCCCTATCGGTTTGTAAGAAACTTACCGATAGAAGAAGCAGTATGATTTACTCTAGCGGTGATGAACATATTTACCGTTAGAAGAGATGCATAAGTACTGATGGGAGAATGTTGTGCGCCGATAGGACTGGTCGACTTCTACAACTAGACTTATTCTATCTGTACTGTATGCGTCTACCGACAGAATATCTCAAAAATTCCTATCGGCAATATGTAGTATGCCGATAGAACCGTTCGCCTTCTACAAATATTGTTTTCTATCGGTAATGGATTCTTGTACCATTAGAATATATGAAAAATTGCTTAGAACTGTTCATCTTCAAATAGTTTTATTCTATCGATAATGAATGTTTATACCGTTAGAATATAGCAAAAATATTTTAGCACTGTTTGCCTTCTACAACTAGTATTATTCTATCGGCAATGTACGTATATACCGACAGAGTATGTACAAAAATTCCTATCGGTAATATGTATTGGGCCGATGTAACACCTTGGTTTTGGGGGTGAAAAGTTTTTGCATAAAATCCTGCATGCATGTATCTCTGTAGTTGTAGCCAGATCAGCTGAACCCTAATCTCTTCCAAACCCTAAAAATCTCCAAATCTATTCTCTAGATCCAGATCAAGATCTGACCATCCAGATTTAACCTACCAGTTATTCTGAAGATAAAAGTCTTCAGGAACCAAATTGTATTCTAACCCTAACTCCCAGTATCTAAGTCTCTTTCTGTTTTCGAAAACAGGAAATTCAGATTTACCCTAAATACCCCAGATTCCAGATAACTGAGTTATCATGATCTAACCCTATCCAGACTCAAGTATCTTTTGGAATATGTTCCTAGGTATATCCTCAACTTACTTCAAAAAGTTGGGAACCAGATTGTTTCATCTAAGTACTTTTCGCAGTTTAGTCCAAATTTTACTGCGAATAAGTCCTTTTCAGTTTACCTGGAAGCCTGAAAAGGCTAAAATTCACAAATCAACTCCAACCTCAGAATTTCTTCAGGGAATACCTCCCAAATGCTATTTGATACAGATTTCCCTTCTGATCAGACTGCCAAATCTCACCCTAATTACCAGAATTCGAGATCGACAAAATCCAGATCTATTTTACCCTATTTTCAAAAATCGGTGAAATCCCTCAAACCTTATCAAATTTCCTCCAGATTTGAGCTAAATGAGTATTAATAGAAATATTATACTCATCCATGAAATCAAATTCCAAATTAAACCTCTTTAAAACCAGATTTATAAATCAGTCCACTTTTCAACCGAAATCATTACAATTATGCCCCTGATCGACCAGAACTTGCTGTTCACGACCGGATCAGCTGATTTCGACTTCGACTAGGCTTCAGTTCTCGACCAACTATTGTTTTCGACCGCAGCTCCTCAGCCAAATCGACCACGACCTGGAACAAGCACTCGAGCACGGGAGCTTCGACCTCTAGCACGCCCTGTTGCACTGCTACAGTAGAAACGTCGTTGAAGCCAGCCCGTGGTCGCCATCTTCGCCAGCTGAACAGTGCCACGTGTGCGAGTACTGTTGGCCACTATGGATCTTCCCCGGCGCAACTCGCAGCCAGCTGTTTCTCCCGTTTGCACGCCACCGGCAACGGCTCCAGCAGGAAAGCTTAGCCACGTGGAGAACTCACCGCGGCCAGCCGTCAGCTCACCTTCTCATCACCTGCAAAAGCTCTCACGGCCGCTGAACCAGTCCCCTCGACGCCAGCTCGCCGTGAAGTCGCCATCCAGTCACATCTTGCCGGCTTCAACTTCCCGTGCACTTCTAGCCGTTGCATCTCCTCCAAATCCTCTATAAACAGCCTCTGGCCTCAGTGAAACATCACACACCCACCAGAAACACCTAAGTCCTCAAACTCGCCGTTTTCTTCTTCTTCCCCGACGAGCAGCAAAGGGAGCTTCCGTGCTAGCTTCAACCACTGCTTCCTTCTTCAATCCAACATCCCCAGTGAGCTTCTCTCATCTCCCTCATGCTTCTCAAGCTTGGAATTTAGTTCAAATGCTTTCTGTCACCGGCAATCGCCGTGTATCATCTAGAACTCTAGTGAGCAATTAACCCTCACCTAAATTGAATTTATCTTTGAGCCAGTAGTGAAAGATGCTTAGAATAGCTCACTTAAGACCCCTGAGCTATTGGTTTGAACAAATTCGTTGTAAAACAAAAACCCCCAATTTCCAGCCATGAACATGAACTTGTACTTACTGATTTAGCTTCTCTGTTGATCAATCTGTTAATCTAACTTCACCAATGCATTTCTAGTACCCTGAGGACCATACACAAGCAAGGAATTGAGTTCAATCACTTTAAATCAGAAATGCCCAAATCAGATTTGAGTTCATCTTTTCTCCAGCTAGTATCTTCCAAATCCAGCCGATCCAGCCCTATCCACTTTGCCATTTAGATGTTTTGGACCATTCTGAGCAACTTTGTCTTCTATCACGACTTCTAATTCGGCCTAGATTGTGAGATATAGCTATGCCCTAGTTACTGCACTGTTTATGTTGCATGTGCTCCAGGCCAGTCAACTTCTTGCCGGTTTTCATCACTTTCCGGCCATCTCCTGCCCTAGATCCTGTTGAGACATTTGTTCCTGTTACAAATGTCTAACTACCAGACAAAGTGGTGCATCATTTGGAGCCCTAGATCAAAAGTTATGGCAAACCCTAGTCTCTGGCCATGTCAACTCTATGTCAAACTATGCCAGTCAGTGGCATTAGCCCTGTTCACCCACCTCTGGTCATGAAAAACAGAAAATACTTTGTCAAATAGTTGCCTCACTACCTTGTGCACCATATGCTTGAATCAAAATCCATTTTGGCCACTAGGAACTATTCAAACCATGTCAATGCCATTCTTCGGCATTGTCAGCCCTTGTCAGCCTATGTCAACCAATGGCATTGGGCCAGTTTGACCCCTTCTGGGTATGCAAACTGAACATAACTTTGTCCCTTAGATTCCTGATGTTGTGATCTACATTTTATTCCACTGTCACAACTTGAGTTGAGCCCTCTATCATCCATCGACCCTATGTCGATGCCTTGAACCGAATGTCGACCTAAAGACGTTCGCTGTTTTTGAGCGAACCAGCCGCAGCCTTGATATCATTCTGATATTTTGGAACCTTTGGAACCTTCTAAACCTTTGACAACTAATCTTAACCCTAGTGTCCATAGTTTAACCCTAATCGCTTCCCAGAATCCAAATCTTGTGTCGCCGAGACACTTTCACCTTGTATTATCGCATATAGTGGATTAATAAGAGTAGGATTGATTGTAATGCCTGTTTGCTTGCTTGATCCTTGTTCAGAGCAAGAGTCTGAGTTCGAAGACTTCGTCGCAGACCCGACATCAACTGCTGTTTCTTACGACGCGGAAGGCAAGTCATATTCTTGAACATCTTGAACCTATATTTTATGAATTGCTAGAATATACCTTGATTATAAAATAATATTGCATGTGAAAGATTGAGAATAGTTGAATTATGAAATGGCAGCATCAGGCTGATGCCTGTGAATTGTGAATTGATCAAATAATGAGCCATGAACTAATATATAATGTATATTTATATTCATGAAATAAAACCCCTAGCCGTGACCAATATTTTGGTATGGAATGGTGAAAGCACTGGAGGTGCTTGGTCGCACAGGATGTGCCAACACTGGAAGTGCATAGATTATGGTATGATCTGGTCACTGGCATATAAGGACTAGAACCTTGTGTTGTGCGTCTAGTGGCATGATTAACGTGCCGACCGCAAGCCTGGTATGGGACAGGCCTGAACAAGTAGTATGTGGATCACACATGAAACCCCTATATGACAAACTCACGATTAAACACGGGGTGCGCTCCAACACATATCACAGGATGTGATCATGCACGCTGACCCTGAGGGGAAGATGCCAATTAGTGGGGGTTGTGTAACCCTGCCACAACTGTGGTTTGCGTGAAGAAAACACGGGGTCTAGGGTGAATTGTGTGTGAAACATGGCAAGTGGCGCAATCTCCACCTTGCTGCTCACAGTATGAAGTGAGTCAGGGGTCCAATCCATGTGATAGGAAGGGCATGAAAGTGGATATATCTTGCGGGTAAATTGGTACCCCTCTGCAGAGTTAAAAATGTATTCGAATACTTCGTGCTCCCGAGTTTTAGGAGTATGCCGCGGTGGATTAAATCCACGGGGTGTGACACAAGTATTGTTTTATAAATTAAAATTTGTGAAGTCAAGATTACCCAAATGACATGTGTTGTCATGATAAGGGGTGCTGCCATGGGCTGTCATGTGTTGACGTGTCGCGGTAGTACCATAATTTAGTGATCATGTGATATCTAAGAGGCATGTGGATTGTGCCCTAAGTATATGAAATGCTGCCATGAGCATGAGATTTGAAAATCTTGGAAGAAAAGTATTTTTTTGGAAAACCCTCTCACCTCTTTTCCCTCAATAGCATAGGATCATGTCATCTCTACTATACGTATCTCTACTCTTACCTATGACTTGCTGAGTACGTAAGTGCTCACCCTTGTAACTTATCAACAATAGATGGAGTGCTACAATACCAAGACGAAGGCTTGGAAGATTTCGTGGATCCAGAAGGAAGAGAGCCAGTTCTGCCAGAATCCTGAAGTGTGCAGTTCTGCTGTCAACTTCTTACGACCGTGGGGGTTTCGCCTAGCTTCCGCCGAGTAGTTGTCTTTTTGTTTTAATTAGACCATTTGTGCCATGAAGGCATTGTATTACTCTTGTTGTACCAGGCCAGCAGGCCATACTATTTATGAATGATATTTTGTAAGTTACTCTGCTGCAATGAACTCCTGTGCTTGACTTATCCTGCGAAGTCAGTGGTATGTATGTATGAGGCCAGCTGCAGTGAGCTAGGTCTCCACAGGAGTAGTCGTGGTACCCTGCTCGGGGCGCGACAGTCGATAGAACCATTCACCTTCTACAGATATTTTTATTCTATCGGTAATTTATTTGTATACCGTTAGAAGATACATAAAATTACTAACGGTATGAGGTTTTTGTACCGATAGAACTTATCTAGTACTATAAATACACAGGCATGTCTCTTTCATTCTCACAGTTCATCTGGGGCTCGTAGTCCTAACCCGTAAGCTCCATGGACGGCTGATATTTACTCAATTTGCCTTATTATTCTGTAGATTCTCCTCATGCTTTCGCACATATTAGTCATTTTCTTCGGTATATGCCTAGATTATTCCAGATTAATTGCCAAATCGACCGGATTATTCGTTTTTCCAATTTTTATCGCAGGTTGGCGAGGATTGGATGGATTTTTGGCTAGCGGACGTGCGTCCTCGACTTAATATGGCCATCGGACGATTCCTGATGGAAGTGCGCGTTCCCGCGGTCACGTAGGAACTGACCGCACTGAAATCGGAGTCTCCGGGGGCCCAGAATCCCAAACCCTAGCCACGAGGTCACATTTCTAAATTTCCAAAACCTCGAGGGCTTTTCTGCAAAAGTGCCAAATTGCCCTTCTTCTTCTTTTTTTCTTCCCTTCTTCTTCTTCCCCAAACCACTCCTCCACACCTCCCTCCACCTCACCGCCGGCGGCCGGGCCATACGCCAGCGGTGCTCCATTCCTTTTCTTTTCCTCCTTCCTCGCTGTTTCCACTCCCTATTTGATTCTCTTCTTTTCCTTCTTTTCTCCTCATCCAGCCCCATCTAGTCTCCTTCCTCCACCGTGCCTCTCCTCCCTCTCTTTACTTCTCTGCCTTCTACATCTCTATATCCACCACTTCCACTGCTCCACAACCCGCGCCCGCAGCTCCCCGCGTCTCCCTCATCCAGCGCCGCGCCGCCCAAGATCCCGCCGCCGCTCTTACCTTACCGCCGTCCCTGCGTCGACCGATCCACCATCTGGAGCCGGCGCCGCCACCATTCTCTCGATCCCCTCCGCGCCGCCTTTGCTCCACCAAGCGATCCCGAGTCGTGGCCTCCCTCTCCGCCATCTCCACCGCGCCGCCGTCCGCCACCTCCACCGAGCCGCCGCAGATCCGCCGACGCCGCTTGTGCCTCTCCCGAGCAGCCTCCACCGGCGATCTGCCACCAGATCTGCGCAGCGCCGCCTCCCACCTTCCTGCGCCACCACGCCTTCTTCATCAACCATGGCGGCCTCTTCTTCTCCAACGCCGACAACCACTACAACTTCATCAGCTTCTCTTCCACCTCTTCTCCAGCAGCCAGGAGCGATCTCCTCTACAGCTGCAGCTCACAACATCGACCACAGCTAACTTCCAGGTCATACGCTAAAGCTCCAGTTGCAGAAAACTGGTGATCAAATCTCTTCCCATGTCTTGTTCTTCAATTCTAACATGAACTGCCTGTGATGTATGAAATTCAGTGAATGTTTGTTAATATGAAATTAGAACATGTCCTAAGAAACAAGTCTAATTTCTAAATGAGGTTGAATTGTATATTCTGTTTTGAGTTGGACTTCGTTCTTGCTCCATCAACTGTGTCAAGTCTTATGAATTGATTCTCCAACAGGATGTGTGAAATGAAATCTTCTATGATTATAATTGCATTTGTCTTCTGTTTATCTGTCCTGCGATGAAGTTGAATGCTTTTCTCTGTTCTGTCATGCATGTTCTGAATCTGTGGGTGTTCTGTGTGGTTTGTAGATGATCAGTTGCATGAAGTTGATGTAATAGGATGCTGAACTCCAGTTCTAGCTGTCATGCATGAAATCCCATGTTGCACTAATTGATATTTTCTTTCTACTGATACCTGGTCTATCCTGTTGTATACTGTTCTATTCTCCTGAATGTATTGCCAACTAAGTGTCGAATTGAATTCTTTCTTGTTATT
The DNA here is from genome assembly GCA_019359835.1 of Pharus latifolius. Lineage (NCBI taxonomy): Eukaryota > Viridiplantae > Streptophyta > Magnoliopsida > Poales > Poaceae > Pharus > Pharus latifolius. Next base: position 28,224,404 of record CM033329.1, read on the forward strand.
TGTTTATGTTTATTGTCCCCTGTGATTGATTGATGATATGAGTTTGTGAGGGATAATACATTTTCATTGAATTCCCTGGCTTTTGCATGCCCAGCATAGGATTGAGATCTTGGAGAGATTAATTCCAGAGATTTTGATTGAGCTATGCCTTTGTGTTCTGAAGAATTGAGCTCTTAATTTGTTGTAATTTGAGTCTTCAGTGAGCTACTATTCTTCGAGATGAAGGCTTGTCAGTGTCTGCCATTCTTGAGAAGCATATTTTGTATTGCATGTTTTTGAAGTGTTTGTATTCATATGCTTGCATTATCTGAGATTGTGACTTGAGCCTTGGTTGAGTGCTGTGTTGTTAGTTGTTCGTGCTTGTTGATGGTTGTTAGGGGAGTGATTGACGTTAATTCTTTACCCACTCTTCTGTTGACACCGCTGATGGACGTATTTGTCTTAGTTGTCCTCGCCTCCCCTCGCGAGACCACTAGATGATTACAATTCCATCACTTGTGCTCACGAATATGCGTATAGACTTAGCATCGATCGACGGTCGCAGTGTGATCACCTCTCTCTTTCTCTTTAATTCTTCCAATATTTTCTTCCTCTTTCTTTCATCTAGTTTATTTTCATTTGTCATTGATTTAGTTAGTTTTACACGATTCGTTTTCTCTAGTCCTAGTGGAAAGAACGACAGAATATTCGCCTGTATTGCACCGATCTCGTTCTATTGCGAGACGGTCTAGGCCGGTATCAACGGCCGGCACACCTCTACAGGCAACCGCTGTACCTCCGCACCTCCATCGACGCCCTCTAGACTTCGGCATCCCAAGCAAGGTATATAAAATTTTGGCAATATTGTTAGATTATTCTAATCCGATTATGGCAAGGCCTTTACTTGCTTAGTAATGTACATTCTCTAACGGTATATGTGTGTTTTTACCGATAGAATATGTGAGAGGCAAATTACCTTAGTTAGTCTAACAGTTATTTCATGTATTTATTGTTAGAAAAAGCTCCATTATAAGGAAAACCCCACTCGACCATTGCTGAGCTGCTCTTTAATTTGTTCTGTTGCACTCTGTGTCCCTCTGTTTGTGATGAAAGTTCCACGCTCGCAGCTACACTGCTAGGGTGATCAGCGCAAGCTGGAGGGAAGTTGATTGCGCCCCTCTCTTTAAGGTATGCTTAATTGTCGACAGTTATCTCTCTCTCCCTCTAGATCTCCCTCCCTCTCTACTTGCAAGCTAGCTGTATTGTGTAGTTCCAATTTTGTAGCTCTAAGCTTGGGAGCTACGTAGCTGGAAATGCGTCATATTTTAGGAGCTAACTAGCTTGTATTGTGTAGTTAGCTAGGTTAATTAGTGTTAATTTCATCAGGCTAGGGTTCAACACATCTGTTGTAGGAGGCTGTACATGTACATATACATAACTTAATCAGAAAGGTTTCATGCATGGCTGACTCGTTAAATTTTGTTAATTGTAGATGAACCGGAAATATTGGATGTATGGAATAAAACGTACTACTCTTGAATATTTGGATGGTGTGAATGAGTTTATTAAATTTGCTGAGAAACAAAAGGAGAGGAAGGGAGAGAAAAATATGCTCTGTCCTTGTACAGATTATATGAACTTGAAGAGGTTTAGCAACTCTAATCAAATTAAGAGTCATTTGATTCGTCGTGGTTTTAACGCGCGATACACCCGTTGGATATGGCATGGTGAAGATCTTGAGGAAACAAGCACCACTACTACCAATAAGCAGGACTCGGATGTGGATTGCAATAATATCGATGATCATCCGAATTGTGATAATGTTCATTCCGATGTGTACGTAGATGATGATGATGATGACAATCTAGATGAGATGTTACGTGATGTAGAGGAAGATTACAACGAAAATGACTTCTGTGAATTTGAGAAACTGATTGCTGACTCTGAGAAGCCTCTGTTCCCTGGATGTGCAACATTTACAAAACTGTCTTCTGTGCTGAGATTATATAACTTGAAGGCAGGCAACGGTTGGAGTGATAAGAGTTTTACGGCACTATTAGATCTTCTAGCGGACATGCTTCCAGAGGGAAATGAGTTGCCAAGATCTACTTACCAAGCCAAAAAACTGTTGTGTCCGTTGGGAATGGAAATCGAAAGAATACACGCATGCCCAAATGATTGTGTGTTGTACCGTAACGAGTACTCCAGTTTGCATGTTTTTCCAAGATGCGGCGCATCGAGGTGTACACGTAGGGACCAGATTGACAGTGAACGTCACGAGGTAAAGAAAGGTCCTCCGACGAAAACTGTGTGGTACTTGCCTGTGATACCTAGATTGAAGCGGCTGTTTGCAAATCCGAAAGTCGCGAAGCACTTGCGTTGGCATGCTGAAGCCCGGAAACAAGACGGAAAACTGAGACACCCAGCTGATTCTATTCAATGGAGAAACATCAACAGAACATTTGCTGAGTTCGGCGACGAACTTAGGAATATAAGGTTCGGGCTGAGTACAGATGGTATGAACCCACATAGTAATATGAGCAATCGGCAAAACACTTGGCCGGTTCTTTTGTGCATCTACAATCTTCCTCCTTGGTTATGCATGAAGCGCAAGTACATCATGATGGCGTTACTAATCTCAGGACCCAGACAACCCGGAAATGATATTGATGTGTTTCTAGCGCCTTTAATTGAGGACTTACAGAAATTGTGGAGCGAGGGGGTGCAGGTGTGGGATGCATACAAGAAAGAGAATTTCATCTTGTGGGCCCTGATATTTTGCACCATAAATGATTTTCCGGCCTACGGCAATTTGTCGGGGTATAGTACGAAAGGAGCCAAGGCTTGCCTATTTGCCTAGATGAAACTAAGAGCATGTGGATGCGAAACTACAGGAAAACAGTATACATGGGTCACGGCAGGTTTCTTCCTGTGCATCACACGTACCGTAAGAAGAGGAAATCATTTAACTGGAAGCCTGAGAAGGGATCAGCTCCAGTGTTTTTGACCGGTAAGGACATTTACTCGCGCGTGAAGGACATCAAAGCTGAGTTCAGTAAGCATTCTAAACCTCGAGAAAAAAATGTTTGGAAGAAGAGATCGATTCTCTGGGATCTACCGTACTGGGAGCACTTACAAGTTCGACATTGCATTGACGTCATGCATGTAGAGAAAAAAGTCTGTGATAGTTTCATTGGTTTGTTGTTGATCATTCCGGGAAAGACAAAGGATGGTGTGAAAGCTCGTCGTGACATGGTGGAAATGGGGATAATGGCTGAGCTTGCACCTTTAGAGAATGGAAAGTGTACATACCTCCCCCCGGCCTGCTATACGTTGTCCAAGAGCAAAAAAACAGAACTCTATCGGTGCCTGCACGGTGTAAAGTTCCATGTGGGTACTCCGTGAACTTGAAAAAATTTGTGTCCATGAAGGAATCCACTACTTCAAATATTTTTTGGGGAAATTTACTTTTTCTATCGGTATTATTTTGTTATACCGATAGAAACTGACATAATTCTATCGGTATTATTTTGTTTTACCGATAGAAAAGGTCATCCTCTACTTTATTACTCGTACACGGCCCTTGAGTTTCCCCTCCAGTCGAACAGTTCCAACTTAGAGCACTGCATCTCTTCGAGAGCGAAGAAAACCACAACCTCCGCCGTGACCACTCACTACGCCTCTCCCACACGATGATCGCCGGCTGGACACTGGTTCGCCACTGCCACCGGTTCTTATTTTCGTCCTTCACCGGCCACCGCTGCGTTCTACACCGCCTCTCCATCACCACAACTGATCGCCGTAAATACCCTAATTCGTCGTTCTATTTCCAGCATCTTCCTTATTTGATCCTAGTGTTTTGTACGTACTAATTCTTCGAGTTTTCCAGTTACACTAGGGTTCCCTATTGTGTTGGATTATGTATATTCCGCAGGCAATGTTGATTTAAATTAGGGTTGACATAATATGTTCTAGTGCTGTAATGAACCTATTTTGAGATTTTAACTTATCTATACTGCTGTATGTGTGATCAATTGTATCCAACTACCATATAATGCACATTATATGTTGGAGGTGTTCGTACACATATTCTATCGGTATCTCCTGTATTTGCCGATAGAAACAATTTGTCTTCTCTATCGGCACCTCATGTGTTTACCGATAGAAAATATTTCTAAACAAGTATTAAAACTTTGGATCTGGAAGGACATGAGCCATGCAATGTACTAGTTTGGTTGGGAATTTTTACTCACTTGGTACGAATATATGTTTCAAATGCATATACATGACTTTTCCCAAACTAATTGATGTGATGAAGTCCTGATGACTTGCATACAGGTAATTCTAAAGATAACCAAGAGAGGGTTCTATAAACCATATTATTCCTTTTTTGGTTGTGACCTACTTTCTGTGCTACTTCAATATCTTTATATTCCATTAGCAGTAGGTTTGTCAGATTATGCACAGTGGCACTTAGATGCTTGTGTGCATATTTACGTGTGAAATAATAATGCTAGCCCATGAATATTAGTATAGCAAATCATGGAGAATGTTATGTGATGACAGTGAATGGTGGCTTATCAACAAAATTCCATATATAGAGAACATTGTTATGTTCTATCGGTATCTCACGTGTTTGCCGATAGAAAAATTGTTATGTTCTATCGGCAGCTCATGTGTTTACCGATAGAAAACATTGTTGATGGTTTTGTAGGGAAGACATGTCGTAACTGAAGATGCACCTGTTACATCCCAACGCAAGAGGGTGGGGCGAGGCGCGACGACATTGGGCCGCTTGGCCAAACGCACGGATCTTTCTTGTGAGTTCAACCAATTTGGGAGGCCGATTGGAAAGAATGCTGGGAAGTACGCGGCCTACGTTGGGCTGTTGGCGAAAGAAAGGGTGAAGATCACCGTCTAGAGCTGGAAGGACGTGACGGCGGACGAGAGGGATAGGTTGTGGGTGGAAGTGAAGGTTAAATTAACTGAAATCGCTGAACTCTTTCGTAATCACGTTCTCTTGGCTTATACTAAAGTTTAACTAACTCGTGATTAATTGTATGCATTTTTTGAAAACAGGCTAAGTGGAACATCCCCGACGATACACCTAGGACAGCCTGCTTGAAGGACATGAACGGAACATGGAAAACCTTTAAGAGCTGGCTCGTCAGTAACTTCCTCGCTGCGGGGAAATCTCCTTGCGAGAAGCACCCCTTCATATCGGAGGAGGTATGGGAGGTATTCACCAAGCAGAAGGGGACTGAGGAGTTCAGGGCCCTTACGAGAAGAATAGGGTGATCCAGAAGAGGAATGACCACCCGCATCGGCTCGGATCCCGGGGCTATGCGGGGAAGGAGGAGCAGTGGAAGAAGGAAGACGAGCAAAATCCTATCATCGACACCCCTGAGTTGCAGCTCTCCGAGATCCAGGATGAGAGGTGCAAGCGATGGTGGAGGGGGAGGGGGTCCGTGTCGTCCACGGGGTCTGTGCAGTTCGCAACCCCTGGGGACGTCGACGTTGTGAGGCGAATGGTAAGTTGGCTAACCTCGTAAACTATGTGCGCACAAGTGTATATAAGGCAATTTGTCTCACAAGGTACCTTTAAATGTAACAGATCTCTTTTGGTAGTTGTGAGGCGAATGGTAAGTTGGCAGTGGAGGGATTGTTTACCCCACAGAGGGAGAACGACATGCTCACCCGGGCTCTAGGAAATAAGGAGCATCCCGGGCGGACACGGGCCGTGGGAGCCATTGTGTCGTGGAAGGCCGGTTTCGCAGATCCGGCTCCACCGAGGAAGAAGGCCCACTCCTGGAAGGAGAAGGAAGCGGAGCTCTCCGATAAGATACGGGCTGAGGTACGGGCGGAGATATGGGCTGAGGTGAAGTCTGAGGTTGCACAAATGAGGGAAGAGTTTGCACGGTTGAGAGATGCATTGCTGGCCAAGAGTGCAGATGCGGATCCCCAGGGCAACGGTTCCCGTGGGGTCGGATAAGCAGTTGCACTTCAAAGGTCCTCGTGGATCCAGTCGATCTACTTGAGGTAATGCAAGCCTTCATCTGTGCACTTAAGTTGATGCCACTCCCATTCTGTTAGAGTTGTTTCGCTAACCTGTTTTAATATTTATAAATTTGCAGAAGCCGGAGGGTTGCATCCTACTGAATCACCTATGCGACAGGCAGGAAGTGGTTGGACATGGCTTCGTATATCCGTCTGGGCTGGATGTCCGGGTCCACTGCGTACCTCTGCGGTTGGGGTTGGCAAAGGTACAGGTGGACATGGCCATGCTGGGCTACAACGATTCTCCGTTGGCAGTCCCAAGAGAGGAACTACAGACACTTGCTGAGGCAGTGGGCTCCTACGTACAGTGGCCCAAGAAGTGTCTTCTAATACAACCGGTAAATCCTACACATTTTAGATTACATCCTACTCAGTACACTCAACTTGCAAAATCTAACATACGTGCTCATTAATTGAAGTGGCCTGCCGCCGGGCCACCAAGGGACTGCGCCCCCAGCTCGGGGCATGAGGCCCGATCTCGTGCGAACCTGGACACATCAAAGACGGCCTCGACCCCACCCAGCGCATCCACGCCTTCACCTCGGCAGAAAGCCGCCATCACCTCGCCCTTGCCATCGAAGGTACGCGCTCAGTCCCCGGTGAAAGGTAAGGGCAAAGGCAAGGGAAAAGGGTGACAGGGACAGCCGGAGAGGTTCAGGAACGGGTTCCCACTCATGTCGGAGGCAGCTTTGCGCAAATTGGATCGATCAACCAGAGACCTCCATGAGTGGTACCTACACCGAGCTCGGTGCAATCTGAACTTCTTAGTTCCCTACAGGCCTGGGTAGTTCCACCGTGAGCCCGGGAGTATATCCGTGGCACACGAGGATCTGTTCGACCTCTACAACTGGCGGGAGCTCGATATGTCCATCATACGGACTGGAGTCCTGTGAGTTTGCTGATGCTATGTATTGCTGTTTTCTAACTCTGTTTGCTAACTCTGCATTGTTGTAGTTCATTTGAAATGTAGTAACTTTCGGTGCAATACTAATGTCGTCCTTTGCATGCAGGTGCATGTACAGGCTAGCATCGGAGGCTGTGTGTGACAAGGTGGGTTTCCTTGACCCAGAGAAAATAAGCCTCACGATGCTAGAGCACGACGCCGCGCACGCTGAGCAGTACATATCCAAGGCACTGATGGCGCAGCAGGACAGGGAGTTCATTCTGGTGCCATACCACCAAAGGTTAGCGCATTTCGTACTAATTTAACTCAATCTTGTATGTTACACCTGAGATATACTTTGAGCTAGCGGTCCTCTTTTACGTACAATGCAGGGGCCATTGGATCCTCATTGTGATCTGTCCGCCGAGGAACGAGGTGTACTACCTCGATTTGATGCGTGACAGATTATCGATCGAATATGTGGTCAAGGGGAATATGGAGGCGTAAGTAACTTATATGTTTGATTTAAATTTTGACCTCACTAGCTAATGATAATACATTAACCGGCAATACTAACTGAAATGCAGGGCTTTTGATAAATATGTGTCCGCTGGAGGGAGGCATGCCGCACCGCAGGGCTCCCTACTAGCTTGGAAAAAATATGAGGTACTCACGAGACTTTTTGTTTATACTTAATTAGTTTATGGAAACAATAGCTAACATGTCTTCGCATATGCAATTATCTCAGTGCCATCAACAGCCGCAATCGTGGGAATGCAGGTTTTATGTGCTGCGCTACATGTACGACCTAGTACAGACAAACTTTGCCCAATTTCCCTAGGTAAGCATCTATAGCTAACTCAAATTTGAAAATTGGGTGTCACGTTCTAAATTAGGAAGTTAGTAACTCAGTATTCACACATGCTTGCAGATCGCCATGTCGAAAGACCAATATGAAAATGCAAAGATTAGAGATCTTCGACAAATCTGGGCTCAATATGTCATGGAGAAAGTTGCGCCCAACCATCCGCCATGACAATTTTCTCTTTTTTGTGTACTCTGTGCATAGACTGTTTATATACATGTGAATAAATATATATGTGAATAAATGTCCACATTGGATTGCAATTTGTATTTGTCCATATATATGTGAATAAATGTCAATAACTGTCTAATGTGTCAATCTGTTCTGTGAATTTACCCTTCTTTGCATCTGTACTGTGTTGTGTATCCAATCTATACTGTATTGCATCTGCACTGTATATGTGAATGTATTGTATTGTGAATGTAAATAACGTACTGTATATGTGAATGTTCTATCGGTAAATTCATTCACAACCGAGAGACTACTACCACTTTTCTATCGGTAAACTCATCCACAACCGAGAGACTACTGTCGTTTTTTCTATCGGTACACTCCAAATTAACCGTGAGAAGAGTATGACTTTTCCTGCCGGTGAACTCACACACAACCGAGAGACTACTACCACTTTTTCTATCGGTAAACTCATCTGCATCCGAGAGACTACTATTGTTTTTCTATCGGTAAACTCAAAATTAACCGTCAGAAGAGTGTGACTTTTCCTGCCGGTGAACTCATCCACAACCAAGAGACTACTGTCGTTTTTTCTATCAGTACACTCGAAATTAACCGTTATAAGAGAGTGATTTTTCCTGCCGGTGAACCCATACACAACCGAGAGAGTACAATAGTTTTTTCTATCGGTAAACTCATTTCCAACCGAGAGTACTAAGCTTTTTTTTGTCGGTAAACTTGTAATTAACCGTTGGAATAGTGGTACTTTCCCTGCCGCTAAACGTTAGACTATGACGAGTTTTCTATCGGTACACTCCTAATATGCCGATAGAATAGTGAAGTTCTTCTATCGGTTATTTACCGATAGAAAATGTTCTATCTTGTTCTATCGTGTCTATCTCTATCGGTACAAAAACCAATAGTAGAAGGGTGTTTTTTACCGATAGAAGAAAGCTTTTCTGTACTAGTGTGAGGAGATTGGAAAAACACTTCAGTCATTTCGAAGTCCAATACATCCCGCGAAAGGACAATATTCTCGCAGACCAATTATCCAAAATTGGGTCCTCACGCACATCCGCTCTGGCAGGAGTGTTCATTGAACACTTGGAACATCCTTCGATTATGACTCCGGTCGAGGATGATCCGGTAACAGTCTGTGTTACCAACCTTGGTCAGGAACAGGATTGGACTCATCCATTGAGAGTCTATCTTGAACATGGGACCCTACACGAGGATGAAACCGAAAGCGATCGGTTGATTCGAAAAGCGCGTCTGTACAAACTTATAGAAGGAGTTTTGTATAGAAAGAGTACTCAGGGAGTATTCATGCGCTGCATATCTCAGGAGGAAGGTAAATCCCTCTTGAAAGAAATACATGACGGTGTATGCGGTGCGCACGCGTCATATCGGACACTGGTCGGAAAAACTTTTCGACAAGGATTCTACTGGCCTTCGGCACTCGATGATGCCAAAAATATGGTCAAGATGTGCCCTCAGTGTTAGTTTCACGCGAGACAGGTTCATCAACCTGCCTATGCGTTACAAACCATTCCCCTTGCATGGCCTTTTGCGGTCTGGGGGATGGATATTGTCGGTCCTATGCCACAAGCGGTCAATGGATACAAGTTTCTGTTCGTAGCTATTGACACGTTTACAAAGTGGATTGAGGCCGAACCGGTACGAAATATTACCGCAGCAGCAGCACAAAAGTTCTTCCATAAGAACACTGTTGCTCGATTTGGTGTTCCAAACCGTCTCATTACGGACAATGGTTCTCAGTTCGCCAGTGGTCTTTTTCTGTGAGCAGATTGGGACCAAGGTGTGCTTTGCTTCTGAGGCTCATCCACAGAGCAATGGTGTCGTGGAACGTGCCAACGGGCAGATACTGCAAGGCATCAAGAAACGTGTTTTTGATCGCCTTAAGACTCGCTCGGGGGCTTGGGCAGACGAGCTCTATACCATTTTATGGGCGCTACGAACTACTTCTAGTTGAGCCACCGGAGAGACGCCCTTCCATCTGGTCTATGGGGCTGAGGCCGTATTGCCTATGGAAGTTAGTATTGGATCTGTTCGGACAGAACAATTCGAACGAGTTGATCAGGCTGAACAGTGATCACAGGATCTCATCCTATTAGAAGAAAAGCGTGATCGCGATTCGATCAAGTCCGCGGTATACTTGCAAGCTTTGCGCAAGTACCATAACAAAATGGTGCGACCACGTAGTCTCCACGTGGGTGATCTGGTTTTACAAAAAATTCAAGACCAATCCAATCGCAACAAGTTCTCCCCGAAGTGGGAAGGCCTTTACAATGTTGTTTCGGTGCCGCGACCAGGATCAGCTCGATTAGCAATAGAGGATGGTTGAATCTTATCCAATACTTGGAACATCGATCAACTATGCAAGTTTTACGTGTAAGTACTCAATCCTTTTTCCTTTTCAATTAGCATTGTTTCATAAAACAAAAGCATCTTGGTTTCATACGACGAAAATTTCCTTTTATGCCCATGGGTTACTAATTTGACTCGGGGGTTGGTCGCCGGAGGTTATATCGACACAATGAACTAATCTAATTCGCTGGCCGATCTCATGACCACTTCCGGACAAGTCACTCCTAAATAAGCCGTTTCTCAATGCACACGGGGCTTTCTGGCATGTCTTTGGTCATCCGAGTGGCTGCCAGTTTGCAATAAGGTTAGGCATTGTGTCAAGTGTAATTGCTGGCCTGATCGCATATTCCTGGTCGTTACACTCGTATTCTTCCTGTGCTTATAATACTAAGTCTCCAGTATATATAATCACAGGCGGGGGCTAGGGGAATATGGTTATATGAAACAACTGTGATTTCTTTCTAAACAAAATCAAAAAATACATGCATTGCATTCTATAAATTGTGTCTGTACAGCTACAGGGTTTACACAATCCCGAGCTTGGTCAGGAGTTTATCTACAAGAGGCTTAATTTCCTCCATGATGGCCTCAAGTTGTTCCTCACTCTCGATCTCTACTGTTCCTACCAATGGATTCAGATCCAGATCTGGGCCATGGTGGAGACGAAACCGGCAGAGAATGGCGGAGGCTGCTGATCGGATTCTAGTTCTGATCGCCTCTTGTTGTCGTCGTGTATCTTCAAGAAGATACTCGAGTAGTGATTCCGCTTGGGCTATGACCAGTTTTGACCAATCACTTGGGCTAAGGTCGTCTGTTGTGGTCTCGACCATATCAGCCCTTAGAAGACGGGCCACCATCTTTAGCTTTTTGAAGATGGATAGGCTCAAGTCTCTATTCGCCCTCCGTATAGAGTCGATGGTCAACTGGAGGAATGTCTTCTCTTGCCCAAGCTGTTTTATTTGACTTGCTTGCGCTGCGATAAGAGGATCGTTACAAACAGTCTGAATGGCAAAGTTTAGTCATTCTAGTCGAAAGTTTACTCACCTGTGAGCTGCGATCGAAGCTCATTGAGCTCAGCCTCTTGATGTGAAATCGTGGTGGCCGCCCTGAGCTCGTCACTTTCCCGATCGGCAAGGCTCTTCTTGAGGGAAGCAACCTCCCTGCGATAAAAAAGACAATTGTCATACCAAGTTTGTATTCAGGGAAACTAAAGAGCATTTTCCTTACTCCTGCAAGCAGTTTCTCTCCTCTTGTATGGCTTTGATGCTTTCCACCATAGCAATCGATGTGGCCGCCATACGGGATAGTTCCTGTGACACAGAGGGAAATCAGTTGTATTCTATGCAAAACTCAGGTATCATGAGGGATGTTCAACATACCTCTGTATATTCCCAGAATGATTTATCCTACGGGATGGTTGGAGGCCTAGACAAGGGACTCGCCTCATCCTCGATGGGAGCATCGGGTGGATACGCCTGCTGAACCCCGGTTGCAATTTTCAATACTTGCAATTCGGTCTCCGCACCCAACTCGTCCCTAACGGCCCGGACGACTTCCTGGACCGAAGGGACAGAGCTTTCTTCACCGGAGGCTTCAGCACCAGTAAAAACTTCAACCCTTGCTGAGGCTGTTGAAGGGTTAAGTGCCACGGCTTTGCACCTAAGTAAGAAAAAGAGGTTGTCAGTCTCACTGATGGTTGCCACGACCTGATCCAGAATAAACAAAACAAAATTCTTACCTTAACTGAAATCCCATTAGCTTTTGGGACTTCAAGGATGGTTCCCTGAGAGAAAGAGGACAGTCGTTGTCCATCCTGGTCTTTCTCTTCGTAAACAGGATCTTTTCTCCCTATGTATATCACCCTGTAAGTATATCTATAGGAATGATGAAGATCTGAATGGTAAGGGTTCATACCGGGGTAACCTGCTCGATGGGCAGATATGCGCCCGGAGCTCTGGATGTCTCCTGGACCACTGGAACTGGCATTTCATCCGCGACCTTGAGGTTGGTCGCGGAATCTTGCTCCACGGTTTCCGCTCCTACCGCCAGGAGTGGAGTATTCGCCTCCCTGTGACTCACAGGAGTCACGGGAGGAATTTCTTCTCCCTGTATAAGTGTAACTCGGTGAACACACATGCAGATGGAATTGAAAATTCAAGATCGTGAGGAATTTTACCGTGATCGCCCCTTCGACCAGGGAGGGAGAAGTTACAGAACTTGAAGCCTCTAGGGCTTCAGGAGCAGGGATCTCGCCTGCGACCACAGGATTCCCAGTGGTCGCAGGGTTCGCTGCAGCTGCCTCTGTCCTGATAGAGTAGGGCCGAGTCTCGTCGGATTGAGAAGTCGCTACCTTCCTTTTCCAGCGGACTAGAGGAATGTCATCCTCCTCCTCCTCGCTCCTCTCACCCTGTACGACGAAGAAGTGATTCCAGTTTGTACCTGGGGTAACGGGAGGCATGTGATATCTTACCACAGTCTTCTTTGCGGTAAGGGGAGTTCTACGCGAAGACCCTTCCCCGAGGATTTTCTTGGATTTCTTGGGTGCAGGATCTCTCGCCCTGGGCTTAGAAGAGATCTCCTTCACATTCTTCACCATCGGCTTTCCCAGGAAACTGACGTTTTCGCTCGGGAACGTTGCCTCGGCGAATCTCCCCAAAAGCTAGGCCATTCCAGTGTCCCTATTAGTACGGATGTACATAAGACTTACGAATAGAACTTGACGAAAGATAACATACCTTTCGACGTTCCTGTTTGAGGTCGTCGCCGGCGTGGATTAAGCTTTGGGGGCGGGGCGATCCGTTGGGTCCCTCCACTTCGGCACTGTAGGCCTTGAGGAGGTAATTTGTCCGCCTCTCGATTTCGGATGAAGGCAGGACTGTGTCCCCAGCTGACCAGTTAGTAAGTATGAAGCAAAGGTATAAGATTTTGCTGTCGAAGTCATGTACCGTTGTTGTAGTCCAGGGTGCTGTCCGCCATGGACTTTATCTCCCAAGCCGGATGAGCCCTTTCACGCAGAGGGCTCACCCGATTCTTCGCGAAGTCGCGTACAATGTCGCGAGCCGTTAGTCCCTGTTGAACCAAGTGAAGAATCACTTCGGCGTGCTTCATGTATTCCGCATTCAGAGCAGGGAGAGAATCCAACTCGCTTGGCTTCTCTGGCTACGAGTTCTTGAACCACAGCCCTCTCTAGGATGGAGGGGTGCAGTAAAACCACTTCAGGTATCACCCGTGCACAGAGTCTCACAGGGGTGGGAAGGGATACTCTTTCTTCTCCCTTATCCGGAAGTAGATACATCTGGCGGCGTTGGGCTCTTCGACCACGCCGAGTAGTAGAAACGCCGGAAGAGATCTACGCTGGCATACACTCCGACGAAAGCTTCGTACAAGTGCTGGAACACTGCCAGGATCAAGACTGCATTCGGGTGGAGATTCACCAACTCCAACCTGTAATGTTCCAAAATCGCCTTCAGGAACCGACTTTTGGGGAATCGGAACCCGCATCGCAGGTATTCCTCGAAAACTACCAGTTCGCCCTCTTGGACGATTGGGGTTTCTTGGTTCTTCTCCGCGGGCCGCCAGTTGATTAGCAGCCGTGGAGGAAGGATCTCTTCCTTCTCCAGTGCCATAAGGCTCTCCTCGGTGTGGTGAACTGATCAGCTCCAGGACGCCATTTCTTGTGAAAGATCGTGAGGAAAGGTGGCGGCTTTGGGGAAGATGGAGGCGGTGAACAATGAGGGTTTTGTGCGGCGGAAGTTCTAAGCTAGGTTTCTGGCTGCGTGGCTTCCTCAAGAAGCTACCTGCTCCTTTTATAGGCCCGAGGAGGCGCACTACTGGGAGTAACGTTCCATTGCATTTTCTATTCATTTCCCATAATGGATATTCTCTCTGGCGTACCCGTTAGGCGTTCCTTGTATCGGATCCAAAACAAAAGTACTTCTTTGTTTCAGATTTGAGGATATAAAAACGTGAAGAGTTCTACAAAGGTTTTCGGAGGACTTTTTTCCTTCATGTTTTTTGTAAACTCTCACGAATTGATCGTAAAGATATTCAATGATCTGATTGCCAGATGTACAAATGTTTCTCGATTAGATTGCTGCATTATCAAGTCCATGTCTTTGGTTTCAATTCTAGTGAAAGTGATAGTCTGATCGAATTTTGGTTCTGACCGCGGTAATCTTCCAGATCGAATCTTAGTTTTAACCACTGTCTTAAAGTCTGATCGCAGTATCAGTACTAGTCGCGGTAAAACATTAAAATGTGATTCTGGTCGCAGAACTGAAGTTTACCTGTGTATGAGTGGTCGTAAAGACATTGCTTATGGCCATATTTTCACACAGAAGTTGTAAAGAATATTCATATGATATGAAGAAAAAGAAATCTTTATTTCTGACATTCTTTACATAGAAAAGGGATACCGGCGACCAGAGCGTCGACCTGGTCGGAGAGAAGTTTACAAAGTTCTCCTAGGGACATGTTGTTGTCAGTAGGATCTACGCTGACAACCCCCAGAGAACTAGCAACTAATCTAAGCCTATCTATATCATCCCTAACAAGAGACGCACTATTATTCCTAATCAAGTTAGAGAGTTCTCGCTGTTGCTGAGCGTGATCCCTCTCCCGACAGAATTGGTGCGCCTCTTCACAGGATCTTTCAAAACATTCTGCCAGATGCAGAATTGCCGAAGACATTTCTTCGGTCTTCTTCTCCAGAGCCTCTTTTTCCCCTTGGAGAGTCTGTCCGAGGGGGGGAGGCAGGATCTCAGCAGGCTGATCACTGGGGCCTCCAATCTCCTACATTTGCAGAAGTTAGTCACACTAACTATAACAACAAGCAAAAAGAGATAGAGATTATTACCGGTCCCTGCATGTGACAGGTTGATATAGGCATCCCAGAAAGTAGATCACCCGATAAATTTCGAGGATCATCATATGGTGGAAGTGCGGCCTTCCCACCATAAGATTGCTTCCCCAACCCAAGTTGGGGGTCATCTGGTTGAGGAGTAACAGCCTTCCAACCAGAAAATTGATCATAAGGTGGGGAGTATTGGGATGAAATGGAGAAAGCTAAGAAGAACATCCCTCCAAAGGTGGAGATGAAAGTTCGACTTGCCGAGGTGCATGGATAGGAAGAACTAGAGGAACTGGAGGAAGAAAAGACGATCATGCGTCTTTCACCTTTGTTCTGCTGGAGGATCCTTCGTCAACCTTGGGTTTCTTCCTTGAAGGAGATAGATCTTCGGGCATTTGTAAATCTTGCTCGAAAACTTCTTCTTCATCACTCTCAATCTCGATGATGTTGTGGTCTGCCATCAAGAAGTGTACGAGAAGAAAATTGAAGATGGCTTTAAAGGAAACTTAGCCGGGAAGAGGAATTGTGAAGCTTTGAAATCCGAGGGCTTTGGTACTTATAGCCGCCAGGGTGACGGTTCGGTTTTCGAACGCCTCGAGTTTTTAAAGCATTTACAATTTTACCTCGGGTTAAAAAATGTTTCAACGGCACCATCATTACCCGTCACATATTACCTAGAGCTTGTCTCGGAGAACCAACTGCCACACTTAGTGCGCCACTAAGTGGAATATTTGAAGCGTCAGGTTAAATATCCGATGTAAGTCTTGAAATTTGAAGTAAACACGTCCCTTCGTTCTCTTCCAATTTGGGGGCTAGCTGATGAGGATTGACACCCGAGTCAGTTCAAATAAATGTACGACTGGTTCAAGATAGATTCGAGTCAGACAAGCGCCTGGTGGTGCGAACTCAAATCATTCTGAGAAGCACAGGCATGAGGTCGTAGTCTTTTTGCGATCAGACCGCAGCTAGTGCGGGATCAGAAGTTCGTGTGCTATACGCGAACAGAAGACTGCAGATGCTGCGCGATCAGCCAACATCCCGCAGTCAGAGCACTTTCGACCGGAGGAAGTGGGATTATTCTGTCCCTGTAACAGGGATATCCCGAATACCCCGAAGATTCTTCGACGTAGGAGAACAATCGTCAGGAGGTTAATATGTGTGGTTATCCATGAATAACACGTGTTAAACCTACGTGGGAGTTAAGAGCGGTTGACGAAACCACATTTAAGCAACTGTTTGATGCCGTTATGACTTGGCGCCCTTTCGACCAATATAAAGGGGTAGCCCGATGCATTAAACAGGGGGATCAAGAGATCAGGACATCAAGAGATCAGGAGATCAAGAGATCAGGACATCAAGAGATCAGGACATCGAGAGATCGATTGATCAAACCAAATCAAACAAAACCAACCCGAAGACAGTAGTCTAAATTACATAGCCATCACAAAGCTCTCCAGGCTTTGTCTTGTACAAACATAAAGTGAAAATCTTCGCCTGTGAAGATCTTTTCCATGATTCTGTAAATCCTTTTACTGTACATATTGAAATCCCAACAGGACGTAGGGCTATTACTCCCACCATCGAGGGCCTGAACATGTATAAATCTCCATGTGCTCTAGTTTTTCATAATTCATCATACCTTCCCGGAGGGACACCCTGAAAGGTCTCACAACCTACAAATCTTGCATAAGTTCGGCTAAGGACCCCAAGTCCGAATCGTCGACACTTGGTCATCAGAGTGGCTGCCAGTTCGCAATAAGGTCGGGTGTTGTATTGAAAATGATTATCGGCCTGATCGGATGATAATACCTAAGTCACAGTGTTCCTTAGGTATTCCTGGTAGTCGTTACACCCATATTTTTCCTACTCTTATAATACTAAGTCTTCAGTATACATAATCTCAGGAGGGGGCTAGGGGAATATGGTCGCAACATGAAACAAAAAGAAGTGCTATTCTTTCAAAAAATAAAGCATACATATGCATTGTTTAGATACATCTGTACAGGTACAAAATTTACCATAAGCCAAGTTCTTTCAAGAGGTCTTCGATTAGGGGCTTGACTTCCTCCATTATAACCGCAAACTGATCTTCACTCTCGATCTTTGCTTCTCCCACCACTGGATTTAAATCAAGGTCCATGCCGTGGTGAAAACGAAGTCTGCAAAGAATGGCGGAGGTTGCGGATTGCACTTTTGTCCTCATCGCCTCTGTTTGACGCCTTGTATCTTCAGGAAGATACTCGAGAAGTGATTCAGCTTGGGTCGCGACCACATCGGCTTTCAGCAAACTGGCCACCATCTTCAGCTTCTCGAAGATGTTTTGTTGGATACTGCTATAGGCCGAGAGCGTCGCGTTCAAGCCCTCATTTTCCTTGCAGACAGAATCAACTTTCGAGTTTTGCAACTCAGCGGTCTCCTGGAGATCTTTCTTCTCTTGAGAGAGTTGGCTTATTTGGTCCTCTTGCGCTGTAGTAAGAGACCATCACAAACAGTTCACATAACAAGTTAATTCTTTCTGGTCGGAAGTACACTTATAGGAGAGCTGCAATCGCAGCTTTTGGAGTTCCTTCTCCAGGAAGGAGATCTTGGCGACTGCCGTGATCTCCTGGTTTTCCCGATCAGTGAGGCGCTTGATCAGAAAGGCATTTTCTCTATGACAAAGGAGACAATTGTTAAAATGGAACTAAATTTCAGGCATATGCGGAAACATTTTTCCTACCGCTGCAGGCTACTCATTTTCCATTGGGCAGCCTCGATATGCTTCGCAACAGCTGTTGACTTGGTCGCCACACGGGTTAAGTCCTATGACGTGGAAGGAGATCAGTTTTAGAGCCGGGAGGTTCCTATGCAAGTGCAAACTTAAAAATACCAAGAGGTGTTCTGCATACCTCAATATAGTCGCTGAACGAGCTGCTTTCAGATTCCGCCGAAGGCTGAGTCTCAAGACTCGCCTTATCCCCAACTAGAGCGACAGATGATTTTTCCTGCTGAGCTTCGTCCACAGCTGGGGTTTCAGATTCCAATCTCTGCGATTGGACCTCTGTGGCCATCCCCTCCAGCATGGCATGAATAACTTCCTCGACTGTGGAGATGGGACTTTGCTCGCACGTGACCTCCGTAGTAGGGGGAGCATCAAGACTCGTAGAGGTCACTGGGGCGCTTGGTGCTGCATCTCTGCGCCTAGCATAAGCAAACAAGTGAATCACCGATTAGAATGTCTTCAATCAATCGTTTCAATATGACAACAGGAGAGATTCTTACCTTACTCGAAACCCTGTCCATTTTTGGGATTCTGAGGATGATCTCCTGGGAAAAAGGGGACAGTCATCATCTGTCTTGGTTTTTCTTTTCCTGAACAGGACGTTATCCTTTTCTCCCTGTGTGTATGCAAGTCTATAAGAATACACCTGAGGAACGATGAAAAACGAGATTGTAAGGGTCCTTACCGGAGTAGCTTCTTCCATGGGTAAGGATGAAGCCATCAGTCCTGGAGTTTCATGAACCGCAGGCACTAGGACTTCATCTGCAACCACGAGATCAGTAGTGGTCGCGAGACCCTGTTCGGTCATTCCCACTCCTGTGATCAGGAGTGGAGTACTCGCCGCCCCAGGATTGGCAGGAGTCCTTTTACGGTGGATAAGAGGGACGTCGTCTTCCTCGACTTCGCTCCCCTCACCTTGTACAACCAAGAAGTAATTTCCACTCGTGCTTGGAAAAACGGGGGGTACGGAATATCTTACCACCGTTTTCTTCGCAGTTGTGGGCTTCTTTTGTGAGGCCCCTCCCAAAATCTTCTTGGGTTTTCCGGGAGCGAGTTCCTTCGTCTTGGGCCTCGCGGGGTTTCTTTTTGCCGTCTTCTTGGCGACTTCCCCCGAAGGTCCATCATCACCCGGAAGCTTTGTTCCGATCGTCCTTTCCAGCAGCTGTATAATATGCCTTAGAATGACATAATCCCAAACAGACAATTCATACCCAGTCTAGTTGGGAGAAAAATATACCTTTCGGCGCTCTTGTTAAGTTCATCGCTAGCATTTATCAAGCTCTGGGGGCGAATGGATCCTTTAGCTCCCTCCACTTCTGCGTTGTATGGCAGCAGAAGGTAGTTTGTCCGCCTCTCAATCTCGGACAAAGAAAGGGTTGTGCCACATACAAGCCAAATTACTTGACATGGCAATTTTTCATAAGTAAGCATGCGCGGTTTGTGAACAAGAGGACACACCTGTACCGTAGTCCAATGTGCTGTCTGCCATTGAATCCACCTCCCAAGCTGGATGTGCCCTTTCGTGCAAAGGACTCATCCTGTTCTTCACAAAGTCGCTGATGATATCACGCGCTGTGAGTCTCTGCTGGACTAAGTGAAGAATCGCCTTGGCCTGTTTCTTCAACTCCGCGTTGAGAACAGGGAGGGAGTCCATCTCGCTATCTTTCTCTGGTTGAATGTTTGAAAACCAGAGCCAGCTCTCTGATGGAGGAGAGTAGTAGAACCATTTCTGGTGCCATCCATGCACCGAGTCTCGCAGAGGGAGTGATGGATACTCTTTCTTCTCCCTTACGCGGAAGTAGATGCACCCAGCGGCATTAGTGCTCTTTGACCATGCCGAGAAGTAAAAGCGCCGGAAAAGATCCATGCTTGGCAACACTCGAACAAATGCTTCACAGAGATGTTGAAAGATCGCGAGAATCAACATAGCATTTGGATGGAGATTGATGAGTTCTAACTAGTAGTGGTTGAGGATTTCTTTCAGAAACACGCTTTCTGGGAATCGGAACTCGCAGTGCAAATACTCCTCAAAGATCACCAGTTCGCCTTCGCGAACTGTTAGGGTTTCCTCATCTTTCCCCGCTGGCCGCCAGTTAATCAACAGTCGCGGGGGGAGAATCTCTTCCTTCTCCAAAGCTATCAACTTCTCCTCGACATGGTAAACGAATCGGCTCCAGGATGCCATTTCGGAAGAGGATGTGAGAAAGTTGGAGTTTTTGGGAAGACGGAGGAGAGGGGAGCAAAAGAGGGTTTTTGTGCGGTGAGAAATTCTAAGACAGATGAAGGGTTTTTGGTTGTGAAGCTTCCCCAGGAAGTTACCCTCTCCTTTTATATACCCGAGACAACCCTTAGCCGAATTTTTTATTAATTTCCCATAATGGGTGCCTTCTCTCTGGAAACCTGTTATGCACTCCCTACAGTGAATCTGAAACAAAATATATTTTTCATTATTTTTTGTTTCGAATTCGGGGGCTAGGGTGCACATAAAAACATGAAAAATTTGCAAAGATTATTGAGAAAATAATCCCTCATGACTTTTGTAAACTAATTTTTGTGTGTTGATCACAATGCGGGTTCTGTGATCGTCTCGAGATTTGCATATTGATCACAATGCAGTTCTGTGATCGTCTCGTGTTGATCGCAATGCAATTCTGTGATCGCTGCGAATGGGTAATCGCAACACATACGATTGTCACTTGATCAAGGTATTATGTTCTGATCGCGGTCTCAGTTCTAATTGCAATACCAGATCTGGTTACGGTATAACACATTAATGCACTTCTGATCGAAAAAGCTGTCGCGAAGCCATACTTCGGATAGGGATTTACCTGTGTATGTTTGGTCGCAAAGGCATTTTTTGTGACCATGTTTTTGCACAAATATTGTGAAGAGCTTTTAACTCGGGATTACAAGTCTGACATAACCCTTTTGAGGAATCAAGGTGTGTAAGGAAAAGGAAATTCTTATTTTTGGCAATCTTTACATACAAAAGGGATATAGGCGACCAGGGCATCGACTTGATCGGATGGAAGTTTACAAAGTTCTCCTAAGGACATATTGCCGTCAGTATGATCTACACTGACCACCCCAAGAGAACTAGCAACTACTCTAAGCCTATCGACATCATCCCTGAGCAAAGAAGCACTACTACTCCGGATCGTATCAGAGAGTTCTCGCTGTTGCCGAGCATGGTCTCTCTCCAGGCGAAGTTGGTGTGCCTCTTTGCGAGAGTTATCAAAACATTCTGCCAGATGGAGGATGGCCGAGGACATCTCCTCAGAATGCTTCTCCAGCGCCTCTTTTTCTTCTTGGAGAGTTAGCTCGAAGGCTGCACCCTAGCCAAAAACTTGAACATTAGCAGGCTGGTCGCTGGGGGCTCTGGAAATTTTTGTCTCCTACATACACTCATGTTAGCTTTGAAGGCGGAACGGCTCATAGGGGGAATAGAGATAATTACCAATTCTTGCATTGGAGTCGAATGAGGAGATGTGGAACTTCCTCCAAAAAATAGGTCACCCGACGAAAGTCGAGGACCACCTGGTCGCGAAAGTGCAACCTTCTCGCGAGAAAGCTGATCATCCTGTGAGGTCTGATCAAGAGCAGCTGCATTGTCCGCTCGCGATAATGTAGGGGTCCCTCCGGGATTATCATGGATCCCCGAAAATGATGTTCCAACCTGTGGAGTAGCAAGCACAGGAAGAACTATAGGGATCAAAGGAAGAGAGAGCAATGATGTATCCCTAACCTTTGCACCTACAGCTGCAACACCATTGGAGGATCCTTCGTCAACTTTTGCTTTTTTTTTCGGGGGAATTTGTTCCTCGTTAACCTGAAAATGTTCCAAAGTACACTACTTTGAGAACGACCAAGACAAGAACTGGAACTAGATCTTTTTAAGGTACGTACCTTCTGGTCGAACTCAAGTTCCAGTGATTCTTCATCACTTTCAATCTCAGTGATGTTCTTGACGAGGATTGACACCCGGGTTACTTCTAATAAACGTTTGGTTCAAGACAGGTTCGAACCAGACATGTATCTGGCGATGCAAACTCAAGCTATTATGAGGGGCATCGCCATGAGGTCGCAAGCTTTACGCGATCAGGTCGCGGGTTTCATGCGATCAGGCCGACAGCTTTGCGCGGTCAGAAGTTCGTATGCTATACGCGAACTGGATATCTGGGATGTTGCGCGGTCAGCTCACATTCCGCGGTCAGAACATTCTCGACCAGGGTGCTTGGAGTTTATTCGGTTATCCTTATGACAGGATATTCCAAGCATCCCGAGGATTCTTCCAAGTTGAAGACCAACCGTCAGAGGTTAATATATACGGTTATTCGTGATTAACACGTGTTGATAACCTCCGTGGAAGTTAACAGCAGTTCTCCAAAAACTGCATCCAACCGTTTGATGCAGTTTTCCTCATATGGCACCCTTTTGACCAGTATAAAGGGGTGGCGTAGGAGTCCGAGGGAGGGGGATCATCTAATCCATTTGGAAGAAGAAGACTCCTGATATAGTTGAGACATAACAAGTATGAAAAACAGCCAAGTCTACGGCCCAAATTAGATAGTTTCTACAAGCATCCCTGGCTTTATTCTGTATATTCACATAGGAAAAATCCTTCGCCTGTGAAGGAGTTTTCCCGCTATTTCTGTAACCCTTTATCACATATAGTGAAATCCTAACAGGACGTAGGGCTTTTACTCCCACCATCGAGGGCCCGAAATTGTATAAAACCTCTCTGTGTTCCTGTTCTCCATTTTTCTACATACCTTCCCGGAGGGTCATCTTGAAAGGTCTCACTATTACAAATTTTGCATAAGTTCGGTTGAGGACTCCGAGTCCGAATCGTCGACAGCTGGCGCCCACCGTGGGGCCTTTCTCAAGGCGTCCTAATTGAAATCCGGAGGTTCGCTGAAACATGGCTGGAGCATATGATCCGAGAACGATTTCGATCTCGAGGATTATGCCCATATACCAATGCCTTCTCCAAGCGATCCTGTTCCGATGGAGGAGGTCGAAGGCCAGAATCTTCCACAGGTTGAATCGTCTCTCTAGGTCATGTCAATCGACCAGGGAGCAACTGGTGTAAGGTCAAAACCCACGGAGGTTCTTAATGTGCTAGGCGATGAATCCGGCCCGTCATACGACCCCGCTGAGGGAAAATATGATGATGACCCAGAAATTGGCCCAGGAAGGTTCGACCCTGATAACCTTCACCGTCTCTTTGATTTCGAGTCCGACTCGGAACAAACTGAGATGTTTTCCCTATCGGCAACCTCTCTTCCTAGGCAGTTTGCTGCGCTGTCAGAAGAAACTCCCGATCAACAGGCTGCCCGGGAAGAACAAGATCGCAAACAGAAGGAGGATCAAGATCTCGAGCAACAAAACAACGAATTGCGCAGAACTGCCCTAGAGGCTCTTCAAGATGCGCAGGCTCGTTACGATGCTGCTCCGAGTTCTTCTCGACGGTCGCGTGGTCGTAAACGTGACCAGACCCCTTCTTTGCCACCAGAGCGTTTCCCAGTGGACGAAGAATCAATAACACCTGGTGCACCTAGGAGAAGTACCCATGGTCGACTGCGATCCATCGCGGAAGTCATGCGTAACTTTCCTCCTATGGTCACGGATGCGCAGAAACCGGCCTTTTTTAGGATCTTGGCGGAGAGACTGGATGAGGTCGCGTCCGAGGCGACCCCAACGGCCCCCTCCCGCTCGGTAACGCATTCCCGTGAGCGAGATGGTCCTCATTCCGGTTCCGGCCGGCGGAGTTACCCGCCGCCCGTACCGTCCCGACAGGACAAATACCGACGAATGCAGGATTCTCGTAGCAGGGATCGAGTTCCTGTTCACTCTCGTTTGGGACCACGAGTAACCTCGCCATTGCGTGAGGTCGCTCGAGACCCAACAGAGAGTCACAGGGCGATTCACGATCCTTACGTTGGTTGTAAAGCCTTTTCGCCTGGCCAACGAGCAGTCGTTTGGTCCGATAAGTTTCGACCAGGGGCCATGGAGAGGTTTGATGGAACTCAGAACCCATCCGAGTTCCTTCAGATCTATATTACTGCCATCCAAGCGGCAGGAGGCGATGACAAAGTCATGGCCAACTACCTGCCTACAGTCCTCGCAGGACCGGCTAGAACCTGGCTGTTTAATCAGCCTGAGGGTTCCATCTACAATTGGGAAATGCTATGCGATGCCATCCTCAGCAATTTCCAAAATTGTTACCAAAAGCCGGGTAAGGAGGACGACCTGCATCGGCTGCGGCAAACTTCAGCCGAAACACTTCGGCAGTTTGTCAAGAGGTTTGTCGGGGTGAGGAATACCATCCCGAACATATCTGATGTCTCCGTAATCAGGGCATTTAAGCATGCCGTTCGATACCGGAGATTCACTGAGGACTTGCTTATCCACCCTCCTCGATCAGTGGCCGATCTGTTCGACATGGCTGATCGATATTCTGATGCAGCCGAAGCGGTCGAATGGAACCGAATGGTCGACAAGGGGGACCTACCACCCCAACTAGGCTTCAAGGACGCCAGGAAAGAAGATTCAAGCAAGAAGCCGGAATCTTCGCCGGGTGGGAAGTCAAAGAAGTCGAAGAGGAACCACTCTGGACAGTACCACGAGATCGCAGTCGCAGAGAAGCCACCTTCGACCAAAGGTAATAAGTCTTCATTTGAAAGTAAAACTGCCTCTGGTGGTCGGGATTCCGACCAGCTAGAAAGATCGACTAATCCGCGGGAGGGCAAGAAGTGTTGTCCACTCCACAACTCCACAGGCCACGATCTCAAAAACTGCAGGAGTTGGTTGAAACAATTGGACGATTTCTACCAAGGAGTTGGGCCAATGCCAACCTTACCGCCTAAAGGGCAGGCGTGCGGGATTAGAGACGTCGACGGAGACGAAGAAATGGCTTACCAGGTACCTCAAAATCATGTTAGTGTCATTTTTGGGGGTTCTTCCTCTTTCGTTTCCAAAAGGCAGTTTAAAGCCTTTTACCGAGAAGTTAACCAAACGGAGACATCCCTTGGTGAACCTCAATACCCCCATTGGTCGGATATGCCTTTGACGTTCGATCGCGCTGACTGTCCTGTGGGGCTCACCCGACCATTGAGGCTACCTCTGGTCATTTCCCCAATCATCAGTAACGCGAGAGTCGAAAGGGTCCTGATTGATGGGGGAAGTTCCCTTGATCTTCTATTGGTCAAGGCACTCGACGAGATGCAAATTCCTTGTTCGAAGATCAAGCCCATAATCCATCCGTTTTATGGGATAATCCCAGGCCCCTCCATGATGCCATTGGGACAAGTGGTCCTCCCGGTCACTCTAGGAGAACCAGACAACTTCCGGATAGAATTGGTTGCTTTCGATGTAATCGATTGTGACTCAGCTTATAATGCAATCTTTGGCAGGCCGACTTTTGCTAAGTTCATGATGGCAACGCACTATGCTTATCAGTGCGGGAAATTGCCTGGCCCCAAAGGTGTCATCTCGGTCCGAGGCAGTCGCAACGTGGCACTCACGTGCGACAGGCTATCTTTGGAGATGGTCGATCAACTTCCCCTCCGGGACGCTCAGGTCGCCACCGTCGCCGCTGATGCGATCAAAGCTGCCCCTCGACCGGATGAAAAACTCAAACAAGTTTCTTTATACCCAGATGATCCATCCAAGACAATTCGGGTTGGATCAGCCCTGGATGACAAATAGGAACTCGACCTCGTTGCTTTCCTCCGGGCTAACACAGACGTGTTTGCGTGGAAACCGTCCGATTTGCCCGGTGTCCCAAGGGAAGTAATTGAGCACAGGTTAGCAATTCAACCTGGACAACGACCAATAAAGCAAAAGCTCAGGCGTTTTGCTGCTGACCGACAGGAAGCCATCCGAGATGAGTTGGACAAACTCCTACAGGCCGGGTTTATCCGTGAAGTGGATCACCTGGAATGGCTCGCCAATCCGGTCATGGTCCGCAAGTCAAATAGCAAGTGGCGCATGTGCGTCGACTACACTAGCCTCAACGCTGCCTGTCCGAAGGATGACTTTCCCCTTCCCCGCATCGACCAGCTGGTCGACTCGACTGCGGGTTGCGAACTGATGAGTTTTCTAGACGCTTACTCAGGATATCATCAAATTAGCATGGCAGAAGACGATGAAGAGAAGACTGCCTTCATCACCCCGTTCGGCACATACTGCTACGTCAGAATGCCGTTCGGTCTCAAGAACGCAGGTTCCACGTACCAGCGCTTGATGCAAAAGACCTTTCTTTCCCAGATAGGGCATAACCTCGAAGCATATGTAGACGATTTGGTCGTAAAAAGTACCAAGAGATTGTCTCATTTGGACGATCTCGCTGAAATCTTCTATAATTTGAATCGCTTTGGAATAAAATTAAACCCGGAGAAATGTTCTTTCGGGGTTTCTTCAGGAAAACTCCTCAGTTTTCTTGTGTGTTCCAGGGGCATTGAAGTTAATCCTGAGAAAATCAGGGCTATTGAACAAATGAGATCGCCCTCAACCATGAAGGATGTTCAACGCCTGGTTGGTCGCATGGCAGCTTTAAGTCGTTTTATATCACGACTAGGCGAAAGGGGATTGCCTTTCTTCAAAGCCTTGCGGAAGCATCATAACTTTACATGGTCAGATGAGGCCGAAAAAGCATTTCAGGAGGTAAAGACATATCTATCCAGTCCGCCAGTATTGGTGTCTCCCGACAAAGGAGAACCATTGCTTCTTTACCTGGCGGCCACACCGCACGCGGTCAGCGCTGTTCTGATCGCAGATAGGGAAGGAATACATAAACCCGTCTACTATGTGAGCGAGGTACTTCATGGTCCTTAGGAGCACTACCCTGAGGTCCAGAAGATACTTTACGCGCTACTGATGGCTTCCCGTAAGCTACGACATTACTTTCAAGCACACAAGATCACAGTACCCTCCTCTTTTCCTTTGGGGGATATTGTCCGAAACCCAGAGAAATCTGGTCGAATCACCAAATGGGCGGTCGAACTCGGTGCCTTCGAGATCCATTTCACGCCCCGCACGGCGGTTAAGTCTCAGGTTTTGGCCTACTTTGTGGTCGAATGGACCAACCCTGAGCCACCCGTGCGGTTGGTAGAGGAATTGGAGTGCCCCGATTATTGGACAATTTACTTTGACGGCTCCCGTAGTTTTCAACACTCGGGGGCTGGAGTGGTCTTAGTTACGCCCCAAGGCGAATAGCTTAAGTATGTCATTCAACTACACTTTGTTGCGACTAACAATGCAGCAGAGTATGAAGGTCTTCTTGCAGGGCTCCAGGCAGCAAAATTCCTCGAAGTCCGTCGATTAGTGGTGAGGGGAGACTCACAACTAGTCGTAAACCAGGTAAACAAGGAGTACAGCACCTCCGATGAGACAATGGCTCATTACCTGGGGGAAGTGAGGACATTGGAAAAACACTTCAGTCATTTCGAAGTCCAATACATCCCGCGAAAGGAAATTATTCTCGCAGACCAATTATCCAAAATTGGGTCCTCACGCTCATCCGCTCCGACAGGAGTGTTCATTGAACACTTGGACCATCCTTCGATCATGACTTCGGTCGAGGATGATCCGGTAATAGCCTTCGTTACCAACCTCGGTCAGGAACAAGATTGGACTCATCCATTGAGGGTCTATCTTGAACATGGGACCCTACCCGAGGACGAAACCAAAAGTGATCGGTTAATTCGAAAAGCGCGTCTGTACAAACTCATAGATGGGATTCTGTACAGAAAGGGTACTCAAGGAGTATTCATGCGTTGTATATCTCAGGAGGAAGGAAAATCCCTCTTGAAAGAAATACATGACGGTGTATGCGGTGTGCACGCGTCATATCGGACACTGGTCGGAAAGGCTTTTCGACAAGGATTCTACTGGCCTTCGGCACTTGATGATGCCAAACATATGGTCAAGACGTGTCCCCAATGTCAGTTCCACGCAAGACAAGTTCATCAACCTGCCTATGCGTTGCAAACCATTCCTGTCGCATGGCCATTCGCGGTCTGGGGGATGGATATCGTCGGTCCTATGCCACAAGCGGTTAATGGGTACAAGTTTCTGTTCGTAGCCATTGACACATTTACAAAGTGGATTGAGGCCGAACCAGTACGAAATATTACCGCATCAGCCGCACAAAAGTTCTTCCATAAGAACATTGTGGCGCGATTTGGTGTTCCAAACCGTCTCATCACAGACAATGGTTATCAGTTCGCCAGCGGTCTTTTCCTGGACTACTGCGATCAGGTTGGGACCAAGGTGTGTTTTGCTTCTGTGGCACATCCACAAAGCAATGGTGCCGTAGAACGAGCCAATGGGCAAATACTGCAAGGCATTAAAAAGCGCGTCTTTGATCGCCTTAAGACCAGCTCGGGGGCTTGGGCAGATGAGCTCTATACCGTTCTATGGGCATTACGGACTACTTCTAGTCGAGCCACCGGTGAGACACCCTTCCATTTGGTCTATGGGGCCGAGGCTATATTTCCTATGGAAGTAAGTATTGGTTTTGTTCGGACAGATCAATTCGAACAGGTTAATCAGTCTGAACAACGGGCGCAAGATCTCATCCTCTTAGAAGAACGGCGTGATCGCACCCTGGTTAAATCCGCGGCGTACTTGCAGGCTTTACGCAGGTATCATAGTAAAAAGGTGCGACCACGTGATCTCAACGTGGGCTACTTGGTTTTATGAAAAATTCAAGACCAGTCTAATCGCAATAAATTCTCCCCAAAATGGGAAGGTCCTTATACTGTTGTCTCAGTGCCGCGAACAGGATCGGCGCGATTAGCTATGGAGGATGGCCGGATTTTGTCCAATACTTGGAACATCGATCAACTTCGCAAGTTTTACGTGTAAGTATTCCAATCCCTTTTTTTCTGTTCAATTAGCATCTTTTCATAAAATAAAATATGTCTTGCTTTCATACAATGAGTTTTTCTCTTTAAGCCCGTATCATATGCATTCGACCTGGGGCTGACCGCCGGCGGTCAGATCATTACAACGATCTAATCGGATTCACTGGTCGATCTCATGACCACTTCCAGATAAGTCACCACTAAATAAGCCGTTTCTCAGCGCATACGGGGCTATCTGGCAAGTCCTTGGTCATCTGAGTAGCTACCAGTTCGCAATAAGATTAGACGTTACATTGTTCCTGATCGTTGGTTCAAAAAGCACACCCCTGGTTGTTACGCTTATGTTTTCTCCTCTGCTTATAACACTAAGGCTTCAGTATTCATAAGCAGAGGCGGGGGCTAGGGGGGATGTGCTTCTAGTATGGAACTCATAATATAAAATTGCAAAAAATGTACTTTCTGTCAAAAATGGTTTTTTACATACATTGCATTATACACAATTGTTTGGATACAACAATAAGGATCATTCGATCCCCAGCTCAGTCAGGAGCCTGTCTACGAAGGGCTTGATCTCCTCCATGACGGCATCAAGCTGTTCTTCACTCTCGATTTCAACCGGTCCCACTAGTGGATTCAGATCTGCATCTGGGCCATAGTGGAGTCGAATCCGGCTTAGCATAGCAGAAGCGGCTGACCGAACTCTGGTTCTGATCACCTCTTCTCTTCGCTGTGTATCCTCAAGGAGATACTCGAGAAGTGACTCTGCTTGAGCTATAACTAGGCCAGCCCAGTCCTCTTAGCTGAGATCGTCTCGGGTGGTTTCGACCACGTCAGCCTTCAGAAGGTAAGCCACCGCCTTCAGCTTTTCGAAGACTGAATGGCTCAGTTTCCCAATTGCCTTTGTGGAGGCTTCGGTAGAATCCTGGAGGAGTTTATTATCCGCACTGAGTTGTTTTATTTGACCTGCTTGCGCTGCAACAAGGGAAAAGGTTACTCACATATTGCTAAGACAAGTCTTCCTAGCTCAGGAGGTGACTTACCAGCAAGTTGCGATTGTAGTCTGTTATTTTCAATCTCTTGGTTTCTCACCACTGAGACCGAATGGAGCTTCATTGTGGCCATTTCCTTGTCCTGCAATGCCACCTTCCTGCAATAAAAACAGAAGGAATGGTTGTAACCAATTTATACATTTATAAATTGAAGAATGATGATCCTTACTTGCGCAAGAAGTCTCGTTCTCTTTGTATGGTCATCATGCTCGCCGCCGTGGCACGTGACTGGGCCATCATCCGGGATAATTGCTGTAATGCAAAAAAGGGAGTGAAAAGTGTTCTATGTGTAATTCAGGACATCCAGAAAGGGATTCATCATACCTTCATGAATTTCTGCAAAGAGGCATCTTCCGGACTAATTGGAAGATTTGTCGAAGGCCTGGAAGTGCTTACAGCAGGGACAATAGGAGGAAGTGCCTGCTGAGTATTGCTTCCAGTCGCCGGCGACTGCGACTGGGTCCTCGTATTTGTTTCTCCCTCCGTGACTCGGACGACTTCCTGGGCCGAGGGGGTGGAGCGCTCCTCATTGGGGGCTCCTGCACCAGCAGTGACTTCAACCCTTCCCGAAGCGGTTGGAGGACTGGGTGCTATTTCTTTCCATCTGATGGAGGAAAAGAAAAATCAAATGGTAACGATTCGTGACCATCATTTCTGATACAACCAGGATGAAGGATCTTACCTTAATTGAAATCCCACTAGCTTTTGGGATCTCTGAGAAGGTTCTTCTTGAGCGTGGGGACGAGTATCGTCCGCCCTCATCTTACGCTTGGAAAACAAAGGCCCCCTTCCCTGTATGTCTTCTCCTATGAACATTTTTTCAAGGGAAAAATAAAGGCTGACAAAAAGGATCGTTACCTGGGCAGTTGATCCCATTGGCGACAACCCATCCAAGGATCTCGCTATCTCCTGTGATCCTGTAGCCGGTACCTCATGTGTAACCGCCGCAGGATCTTGAACAACCACCTCCGCTCCTGTCTGCGGAGGAGAAGTATCTTCCTCCCTAAGACTCGCGGTAGTCGCCGGGAGAAGCTCTTTTCCCTGTATAAACATTGACTTGTCAAAATATACAGAAGGAATTGAAGAAAGTATGATCGTAAGGAATCCTTACCGAGGTCATCCTTTCGACTAGGGAAGCGGAGACAATCAACCCTGAAGCCTCGGGGGCTTCAGGAACTGGGAGGTCATCCGCGATCCCAATATCTTCCGCGGTGGCAGGATCTGCCACGACCACCTCTTCGGTAGCAGTGCTCTCTGCGGGGCAACTTGGAGCATCGCCGGATGGGAGGTCCGCGATCTTCCTCCTCCGAACGACCAGAGGAACATCATCCTCTTCCTCCTCGCTCCCCTCTCCCTGTACAACGAAGAAGTGATTCCAATCTGCGCCTGGTAAATCAGAAGGGATGTGATATCTTACCACCGTCTTTCTTGCGGTAGGAGGAATGCTCCGTGAAGAACCCTCCTCGGGATTTGGCCTGGCCTTCTTGGGGGCAGGACTCTTTGTCCTGGGTCTTTGGGAGACCTTCTTCACGTTCTTTACCGTTGGCTTCCCATGAGAGCCTACGTTCTCACTCGGGAAAGTCGCCTCGGCGAACCTTCCTAGGAGCTGATTCACATTTCCGATGGAATTGTTTAGCGCTGGACATGCATAAGACCTGAAAAACGGAGGCCAGATAGAGAATGTACCTTTCGGCGCTCCTGTTTAAGGTTGTCGCCGCGCGTGAATCAGACTCTGTGGACGAGGCGATCCCTTAGGGCCCTCTACATCGGCATTGTAGGCCCTAAGGAGGGAGTTGGTCCGCCTCTCAATTTCAGATGAAGGCAGGACTGTTCCCAAATTCGAGTCAGAATTTGCACAATTCAAGAATGGCAAAGCTCAGCGCCAAAGAAATAAATACCTTTACTGTAGTCCAAGGTGTTGTCCGCCATGGACCTAATCTCCCATGCCGGATGAGCCCTCTCGCGCAGAGGACTCACCCGATTCTTCACAAAGTCTCAGATGACATCTCGAGCTGTCAACCCTTGATTGACCAAGTGAAGGATCATCTCGGCATGCTTCGAAAGCTCCGAGTTCATCGCCGGGGGAGCATCTAACTCGCTCGACTTCTCTGGTCGCGAGTTTTCAAACCACAGGCTGCTCTCGGATGGTGGAGAGCAGTAAAACCACCTTTGGTGCCACCCATGCACGGAGTCTCACAGGGGTGGGGAGGGATACTCCTTTTTGTCCCTCAGCCGGAAGTAGATGCATCCGGCGGCGTTGGTACTCCTCGACCACGCCGAGAAGTAGAATCGCCGGAAAAGATCCACGCTGGGATACACTCCGACGAATGCCTCACAGAGATGCTGGAACACCGCAAGGATCAGCATCGCATTGGGGTGGAGGTTAATCAATTCCCACCCATAGTGCTCAAGAACATCTTTGAGGAACCGACTCTCAGTTAATCGGAATCTGCAGCGCAAGAACTCCTCAAAAACCACCAACTCGCCCTCTTGGACGGTTGGGGTTTCTTGGTCCTTCTCTGCGGGCCGCCAGTTGATGAGCAACTGTGAGGAAGGATCTCCTCCTTCTCTAACACCACTAGGCTCTCCTCAGAGTGGTGAATGGATCGGCTCCAGGATGCCATTTTTGGTGGAGAATCAAAGGAAAAGTTGGCGATTTTGGGAAGACGAAGGCTGAAGAAAATGAGGGTTTTGTGCGGCGGGAACGATGAGGGTTTTTGGCTGTGTGGCTTTTTTGAGAAGACATCTGCTCTTTTTATAGACCCAAGGCAGCGCATTAATGTGAGTAAACGTTTCATTTCAAACGTTCCATTGAATGCTTTATTCATTTCCCATAATGGATACTGCCTTTGGCGGACCCGATAAAGTGTTCAGGCATCGGATCTGAAACAAAAAAGACTTCTTTGTTTCGGAAACTGAAAGAGCAAAAGGACTGAAAAATTTTCAGTACTTTTCAGAAGACGTTCTTCCTTTGTATGCTTTGAACATTTTTTATGGAAATGCTTTGCAACTCAATTTTTAACGTAATGGTATATGTTTAATTGGGTTATGGTTTGATCCAAACCATGTTTTAGACTAAACTTTGATTCTAATCGGAGTGACAGTCTGACCGAGTTCCAACTCTGGTCGCAATTCAGTTTTGACCGCGGCCCCGAAACTGATCGCGGTATCAGGGCAGGTCGCGATACTTTTGGAAGCGTGATTCTAATCGCAGAACTAAAGTTTCCTGTGTGTGAGTGGTCGCGAACATAAAGTTTAAGGCCATATTTTCGCACAGAAGATGTGAAGAATATTCATGAAAAATAAGAAACTTTTATTTCTTGCATTCTTTACATACAAAAGGGATACAGTCGATCAAAACGTCGACTTGCTCCGAAAGAAGTTTACAAAGTTCCCCAAGGGACATGTTGTTGTCAGTAGGATCTACACTGGCAACTCCCAGGGAACTAGCAACTACCCTAAGTCTATCTACATCATCCCTAACGACAGACGCACTATTGTCCCTAATCAAGTCAGAGAGTTCTCGCTGTTGCTGAGCGTAATCCCTCTCTCGACGGAAATGGTGCGCCTCTTCCCGGGATCGATCAAGAGATTCTGCTAGACGCAGAATCTTCGAGGCCATCTCCTCGGTCTTCTTCTCCAGGGCATTCTTCTCCTCCAGAAGAATCTGTCCGGAAGGAAGAGATGGAGCAGCAGAAGGCTGATCGCTGGAGCCTCCAACCTCCTGCATTTTGCAAAAGTTAGTAGTACTAACTATAATTATCAGCAAAAGGGGAGAAGAATTGTTACCTGTCCCAGTGCATAACCCGTTGATATACCCATCTTGGGAGGAGGATCATCAGATGGTGGAAGTGCAACCTTCCCATCAGAAGATTGCTTCGCCAACCCAATATGGCAATCATCTGATCGAGGGATAGTCACCGCTTGCCGACCAGAATGTTGATCACCCAAAAGGATGGGAGAATTGGAGGGAAAAGGAGAGAGTTGAGAAGAATTCTTCTCCAAGGTTAAAGGCCTAACTTGCCGAGAGGCATGAACGGGGAGAATCAAAGGAACTGAAGGAAGAAAGAAACTTGCTACATTCTTCACCTTTGTTCCACTGGAAGATCCTTCGTCAACCTTGGGTTTCTTCCTTAAAGAAGACGGGTCTTCAATCGTTTGAGGCCCTTGTTCGACAACTTCCTCTTCATCACTCTCAATCTCGATGATGTCGTGATCTGCCATCAGGAGGAGTATGTGAAAAGGAAGAAGGCAGGATGACAAGAAAAGGACTTAGGCGTGGGAGGAAATTGGGAAGTTTTACAAATCCAGGAGCTTGGTATTTATAGCCGCCTGGGTGATGGTTTGCATTCCAGACGCCTCGGGTTTTGTCAAAGCATTTACAATTATACCTCGAGATAAAAACAGTTCTACGACGCTATCATTGCCCGTCACATAATGTCAGAACCCGTCTTGGGAAACCAACCGTTTTTCACTTAGTGCGCCACTAAGTGGAAAAATTGAAGAGTCGGGTTAAAAATCCAATGCATGGTCTTAAAAATTCGAAATAAACACGTCTCTTCGTTTTCTTCGAATTTGGGGGCTAGCTGACGAGGATTGACACCCGGGTCACTTCTAATAAACTTTTGGTTCAAGACAGGTTCGAACCAGACATGTATCTGGCGATGCGAACTCAAGCTATTCTGAGGGGCATCGCCATGAGGTCGCACGCTTTACGCGATCAGGTCGCGGGTTTCGTGCGATCAGGCCGACAGCTTTGCGCGGTCAGAAGTTCGTATGCTATACGCGAACTGGATATCCGGGATGTTGCGCGGTCAGCTCACATTCCGCGGTCAGAACATTCTCGACGAGGGTGCTTGGAGTTTATTCGGTTATCCTTATGACAGGATATTCCAAGCATCCCGAGGATTCTTCCACGTTGAAGACCAACTGTCAGAGGTTAATATATACGGTTATTCATGATTAACACGTGTTGATAACCTCCGTGGAAGTTAACAGCAGTTCTACAAAAACTGCATCCAACCGTTTGATGCAGTTTTCCTCATATGGCACCCTTTCGACCAGTATAAAAGGGTGGCGTAGGAGTCCGAGGGAGGGGGATCATCCAATCCATTTGGAAGAAGAAGACTCCTGATATAGTTGAGACATAACAACTACGAAAAACAGCCAAGTCTACGGCCCAAATTAGATAGTTTCTACAAGCATCCCTGACTTTATTCTGTATATTCACATAGAAAAAATCCTTCGCCTGTGAAGGAGTTTTCCCGCTATTTCTGTAACCCTTTATCACATATAGTGAAATCCTAACAGGACGTAGGGCTTTTACTCCCACCATTGAGGGCCCGAACCTGTATAAAACCTCTCTGTGTTCCTGTTCTCCATTTTTCTACATACCTTCCCGGAGGGTCATCTTGAAAGGTCTCACCATTACAAATTTTGCATAAGTTCGGCTGAGGACTCCGAGTCCGAATCGTCGACAGTTCTTGGATTCCTGATCTACCATTTAGATGAAAACAGAAGAGAAGAGGAAATAGCTCTGGAAAAGACTTAGCCGAGAAAAAACTTGTGAAATTTTGAGACTAAGGGGCTTTGGTATTTATAGCACCCAAGGGTGACGGTTCGTATTTCCGAACACCTCGAGTTCTTAAAACATATTTACAGTTTTATCTCTGGTTAAAAAACAAGTCAGCGGCGCTATCATTATCTGTGAAGAACAACCCGGAACCTGTCTTGGGGAATAAACCGTTGCACGTAGTGCGCCACTAAGTGTAGAAGTTAAAGCGTCGGGTCACTTATCCGATGTAGGGTTAAAATTTGAAGTAAATATGTCTCTTCATTTTCTTCAATTTTGGGGACTAGTTGACGAGGATTGTTACCAGAGCTAGTTCGAAATAATGCACATTGGTTCAAGAACAGATTCGAACCAGACAAGTGTCTAAAGGTCCGCTGTTATGGTCTTAGACCACCTGAAAAGCGCGGACACAAGGATGATTTATGGTCGCAGGCTTTGCGTGATCATGAGATCGCAGATGTTACGCGGTCAGGAGGGTGCAGACAATGCACGGACAAAAGGTCGTTCACTACCCTCGACCAAAGCAATTCAGATTGCTTAGCTCTACAATCGGCATATCCTTAGAATCATGATGATTCTTCCACGTATGAAGACAACTGCCAGGAGGTTAACATGTGCAGTTATCCCTTAAATGCACGAGTTAAGCCTGCTTGGGAGTTAAGTACGGTTACCAAAACTGTACTTCTACAACCGTTCAAAACCGTTGTTCATTGGCACCCTTTCAACCGGTATGAAAGGGAGGGCAAATGTACAAGGTGAAGAAGATGACGAGAGGTCAAACATAAGCTTTCATGAGTTAGTTTAGTCAGTTTTAGACAACAGCACAGAAAAGGTCTTTGCCTGTGATGATCTTTTCTTCAACTTTGTAAACATTTTCCATACATAGTGAAATCACAACAGGATGTAGGGCTGTTACTCTCACCATCGAGGGTCCGAACCTGTATAAATCTCTTTGTGCCCCAACAGACATTGCTCATCATCCCTTGCCGGAGGGACACTTTGAAAGGACTCACAACTCACAAAAATCTACATAAGATCGACAAAGGACCCCGAGTCCGAATCGTCGACAGTAAGATATTCCGTACCCCCCGTTTTTCCAAGCACAAGTGGAAATTACTTCTTGGTTGTACAGGGTGAGGGGAGCGAAGTCGACGAAGACGACGTCCCTCTTATCCGCCGCAAAAGGACTCCTGCCAATCTTGGGGTGGCGAGTACTCCACTCCTGACGACAGGAGTGGGAACGACCGAACAGGGTCTCGTGACCACTACTGATCTCGTGGTCGCAGATGAAGACCTAGTGCCTGCAGTTCATGAAGCTCCAGGACTGATGGCTTCATCCTTACCAACGGAAGAAGCTACTCCTGTAAGGACCCTTACAGTATTGTTTTTCATCGTTCCTCAGGTGTATTCTTATAGACTTGCATACACACAGGGAGAAAAGGATAATGTCCTGTTCAGCAAAAGAAAGACCAGGACAGAAGACGACTGTCCTCTTTTTCTCGGGAGATCATCCTTGAAATCCCAAAAATGGAAAGGGTTTCAAGTAAGGTAAGAATCTCTCCTGTTGTCATATCGAAGCGATCGACTGAAGACATTCTAATCGGTGATTCACTTGTTTGCTTATGCTAGGCACAGAGATGCTGCGCCAAGTGCCCCAGTGACCTCTATGAGTCTTGATGCTCCTCCTGCCACGGAGGTCACGGGCGAGCAAAGTCCCCTCCCCACGGTCGAGGAAGTTACCAATGCCATTGTGGAGGGGATTGCCACCGAGGTCCAATCGCAGAGATTGGAATCTGAAAGCCCAGCTGTGGAGGAGGTTCAGCAGGAAAAATCATCTGCCTCTCTAGCTGGGGATAAGGCTAGTCTAGAGGCTCAGCCTTTGGTTGAATCTGAAAGCAGCTCGTTCAGCGAAAATATCGAGGTATGCAGAACACCTCTTGTTATTTTTAAGTTCGCACTTGCATAGGAATATCCAGGCTCTAAAACTGATCTCCTTCCATGTCATAGGACTTAACCTGTGTGGCGACCCAATCGATATCTGTTACGAAGCATATCGAGCCCGCCCAACGGGGAATGAGTCGCCTATAGCGGTAAGGAAAATGTTTCCTCATTTGCCTGAAATTTAGTCCCATTTCAACAATTGTCTCCTTTGTCATAGAGAAAATGCCTTTCTGATCAAGAGCCTCGCTGACGGGGAAAACCAGGAGATCAGGGCAGTCACCAAGATCTCTTTCCTGGAGAAAGAACTCCAACAGCTGCAATTGCAGCTCTCCTGTAAGTGCACTTCCGACCAGAAAGAATTAACTTGTTATGCGAACTGTTTGTGATGGTCTCTCACTATAGCGCAAAAGGACCAAATAAGCCAACTCTCTCAAGACAAGAAAGATCTCCAGGTGTCCGTCGAGTTGCAAAACTCGAAATTTGATTCTGTTTGCAAGGAAAATGAGGGCTTGAACGCGACGCTCTTGACCTGCAGCAGTGTCCAACAAAACATCTTCGAGAAGCTGAAGATGGTCGCCAGTTTGCTAAAAGCCGATGTGGTCGAAACCTAGAAGGATGACCTTAGCTTTAGCGACTGGGCCACACTGGTCGCGACCCAAGCAGAATCACTTCTCGAGTATCTGCTTGAAGATACAAGGCATCAAACAGAGGCGATGAGGACAAAAGTGCAATCTGCAGCCTCCGCCATTCTCTGTAGACTTCGTTTTCACGACGGCACTGACCTTGATTTAAATCCAGTGGTGGGAGAAGCGGAGATCGAGAGTGAAGATCAGCTTGCGGTTATAATGGAGGAAGTCATGCCCCTAGTTGAAAACCTCTTGAAAAAACATTGGCTTATTGTAAATTTTGTACCTATACAAATGTAACTATACAATGCATATGTATGCCTTAATTTTTGAATGAAGAGCACTTCTTTTTGTTTCATGTTGCGACCATATTCGCCTAGCCCCCTCCTGAGATTATGTATACTGAAGACTTAGTATTATAAGCACAAGAAAAATATGGGTGTAACGATGACCAGGAATACCTAAGGAACACTGTGACTTAGGTATTATCATCCGACCAGACCGATAATCATTTTCAATACAACACCCGACCTTAGTGCAAACCGGCAGCCACTCTAATGCCCAAGGACATACCAGCAAGCCCCGTGTGCGTTGAGAAACGGCTTATTGAGGGGTGTCTTGTCTGGAAGTGATCATGAGATCGGCCAGCGAATCCGATCGAGGTATTATAGTGATACAATTATCGGTGACCAGCCCCCGAGCCAAACTCGTTACACATGGGCAAAAGGAATGATTATAACATGAATCAACTAAAAGTACCGATTTTTGTTAAACCATGCTAATTGAAAAGGAAAAGGGTTTAGAAAGCTTACACGTAGAACTAACGTAGTTGGTCGATGTTCCAGGTATTGGATAAGATCCCACTGTCCTCCATTGCTAGCCAAGCTGATCCTGGTCGTGGCACCGAGACAACAGTGTAAGGGCCTTCCCATTGAGGGGAGAATTTATTGCGAGTAGATTGGTTTTGTATTTTCCATAAAACCAGATCACCCACGTGAAGGCTACGTGGCCGCACCCTTTTGTTGTGGTACTTGCGCAAAGCTTACAAATACACCGCGGATTTCACCAGAGCTCGATCATGTTTTTCTTCTAGGAGTATCAGATCTTGTGATCGTTGTCCATTCTGATCAACTTGTTCTAATTGATCTGTTCGGACAGAACGAATACTAACTTCCATGGGTAATACAGCCTCAGCACCGTATACCAGATGGAAAGGTGTCTCACCAGTGGCTCAACTAGAAGTAGTATGTAGTGCCCACAGAACAGAATAGAGCTCATCTACCCAAGCCCCCGAGCGTGTCTTAAGCCAATCAAAAATGCGCATTTTGATGCCATGCAATATTTGCCCGTTGGCACGTTCAACGGCACACCTTGGTTCCAATATTGTCGCAATAGCCCATAAAGAGACCGTAAGAGAATTGGGAACCATTATCAGTAATGAGACGATTTGGAACACCGAATCGAGTCACAATGTTCTTATGAAAGAATTTTTGTCAGCGGCAGCAGTGACATTGTGTACTGGCTCAGCCTCAATCCACTTTGTAAACGTGTGAATGGCTACGAACAAGAACTTGTATCCATTGACCGCTTGTGGCATAGGACCAATAATATCCATCCCCTAAACCGCGAAAGGCCACGAGGATAGTTTGTAAAGCATAAGTAGGCTGGTGGACCTGTCTCGCATGAAATTGACACTGAGGACATGTCTTGACCAGATTTTTGGCATCATCAAGTGCCGAAGGCCAGTAAAATCCCTATCGGGAAACCTTTCTGACCAGTGTACAGAATGACGCTTGTGCACCACATACACCGTCATGAATCTCTTTCAAGAGGGATTTACCTTCCTCTTGGGACACACAGTGCATGAATACTCCTTGAGTACCTTTTCTATACAAAACTCCTTCTATAAGTTTTGACGAGGATTGACACCTGAGTCAGTTCAAATAAATGCACTGTTGGTTTAGGACAGATTCGAGCCAGACATGTGCCCGGCGGTGCGAACTCAAGTCGTTTCTGGGAAGCATTAGCCCGAGGTCGCAGGCTTTGCGTGATCAGATCGCAGCTAGTGCGCGGTCAGATGTTCGTGTGCTGTGCGCAGACAGAAGGTCGAAGATGTTGCGCGGTCAGCCAACATCACGCGGTCAGAGCATCTTCGACCAGGGAACGTGGGAGTATTCTTTTCCTATAACAGGAATATCCCAAGTATCCCGGAGATTCTTCCCCATGGGGATCAACTGTCAGGAGGTTAATACGTGCAGTTATCCACAAATAACACGTGTTAAACCTGCGTGGGAGTTAAGAGCGGTTCTCCAAACCGCATCCAAGCAACTGTTTGGTGCAGTTACGACTTGGCGCCCTTGCGGACAGTATAAATGGGCGGCATGATGTATCAAACAAAGAGAGGGATCGATCAAGAGATCAAGACACGACTCAAACAGCCAAGGCTATGGCTTAGACCAGATAGTTTCCATAAGCCTTCTAGACTTCACTTTGTATATTTGTATAGGGAAAACCTTCGCCTGTGAAGGTCTTCTCCTGCCACTTTGTAACTCTTTACTACACATAGTGCAATCCCAATAGGACGTAGGGCTTTTACTCCCACCATAGAGGGCCCGAACCTGTATAAATTTCTCTGTGCTCCAGTTCTCCATAATTCTACATACCTTCCCGTAGGGTCACCCTGAAAGGTCTCACTATTATAAATTTTGCATAAGTTCGGCTGAGGACCCCGAGTCCGAATCGTCGACAGCTGGCGCCATCGTGGGGCCTTTCTCAAGGCGTCCTAATTTTCATCTGGAGGTTTGCTGAAGTATGGCTGGAGTATATGATTCCGAGAACGATTTCGATCTCGAGGATTATGCTCACATTCCAATGCCTTCTCCAAGTGATCCTGTTCCGATGGAGGAGGTTGGAGGCGAAAATCTCCCAGAGGTTGAATCATCTCTCCAGGTCATGGCCATCGACCAGGGAGCGACTCGCGTAAGGTCAGAACCCACCGAGGTTCTTAATACGCTAGAGGGTGAATCCAGTCCGTCATACGACCCCGC
Organism: Pharus latifolius; assembly: GCA_019359835.1. NCBI lineage: Eukaryota > Viridiplantae > Streptophyta > Magnoliopsida > Poales > Poaceae > Pharus > Pharus latifolius. The sequence goes on from CM033329.1 coordinate 28,265,463, forward strand.
TGAGGGGAAGGATGATATCGACCTGGAAATCAGCCCGGGGAGATTCGACCCTGATAACCTCCACCGTCTCTTTGATTTTGAGTCCGACTCGGAACAAACTGAGATGTTTTCCCCATCGGCGACCTCTCTCCCAAGACAGTTTGCTGCCTTATCAGAGGAAACTCCTGATCAACAGGCTACTAGGGAAGAACGGGATCGCAAACAGAAGGAGGATCAAGATCTCGAACAACAAAACAATAAACTACGCAGAACTGCCCTAGAGGCTCTTCAAGATGGGCAGGCTTGTTACGATGCTGCTTCGAGTTCTTCTCGACGATCACGTGGTCGCAGACGCGACCAGACCTCTTCTTTGCCTCCGGAGCGTTTCCCGGTGGACGAAGAAATGGTAACACCTGGTGCCCCTAGGAGAAGTACCCATGGTCGACAGCGATCTATCGCGAAAGTCATGCGTAACTTCCCTCCTACGGTCACGGATGCGCAGAAACCAGCCTTCACCAGGATCCTAGTGGAAAGACTGGATGAGGTCGCATCTGAGGTGACCCTAACGGCCTCTTCCCGGTCGGTAACACGTTCCCGTGAACGAGAGTGTTCTTACTCTGGTTCTGGTCGGCGAAGTTACCCGCCGCTTGTACCATCCCGCCAGGACAAGTACAGGCGGAGACAGGATTCTCGTGGTAGGGATCGAGTCCCTGTCCACTCTCCTTTGGGACCACGAATAACTCCACCGTTGTGTGAAGTCACCCGTGACACGGTCGAGAGTCACAGGGCAGTTCACGGTCCCTACGTCGGTTGTAAAGCTTTCACGCCCGGCCTTCGTGCGGTCGTTTGGCCTGATAAGTTTGACCAGGGGCCATTGAAAGGTTCGACGGAACTCAGAATCCATCCGAGTTCCTTCAAATCTATATCACTGCCATCCAAGCGGCCGGAGGCGATGACCGGGTCATGGCCAACTACCTGCCTACAGTCCTCGAAGGACCGGCTAGAACCTGGCTGTTTAATCAGCCCGAGGGTTCCATCTACAATTGGGAAATGCTGTGCGACGCCATCCTCAGCAATTTCCAAAACTGTTATCAAACGCCAGGTAAAGAGGACGATATTCATCGACTATGACAAACTTCGACTGAAACCCTTCTTCAGTTTGTCAAGAGATTTGTCGGGGTAAGGAATACCATCCCGAACATATCTGACGGCTCTGTTATCAGGGCATTTAAACATGCCGTTCGATACCTGAGATTCATCGAAGACTTGCTCATCCACCCTCCTCGATCAGTGGCCGATCTTTTCGACATGGCCGATTGATACTCCGACGCAGCCGAAGTGGTGAAATGGAACCAGATGGTCGATAAGGGTGACCTACCACCTCAACCAGGCTTCAAAGACGCCAGGAAAGAAGATTCAAGCAAGAAGCCGGAATCTTCGTCGGGTGGGAAGTCGAAAAAGTCAAAGAGGAACCGCTCTGGACAGTATCGCGAGGTCGCAGTCGCAGAGAAGCCGCCTTCGGCCAAAGGTAACAAGCCTTCATTTAAGAATAAAACTGCTCCTGTTGGTCGTAGTGCCGACTAGCCATAAAAGTCGACTAATCCGCAGGAAGGCAAGAAGTGGTGTCCACTCCACGACTCCACAGGCCACGACCTCAAGAACTGCAGGAGTTGGTTGAAGCAATTGGATGTCTTCTACCAGGGAGTTGGACCAATGCCGACCTTACCGGCTAAAGAACAGGCATGCGGACTTAGAGACACCGACGGAGACGAGGAGATGTGTTACCAGGTACCTCAAAATCACATTAATGTTATTTTCAGGGGTTCTTCCTCTTTTGTTTCCAAAAGGAAGTTTAAAGCCTTTTACCGAGAGGTTAACCAAATGGAGACATCCCTTGGTGAACCTCAGTGCCCCCGTTTGTCGGATACGCCTTTGACGTTTGATCGCACTGATTGTCCTGTGGGGCTTAATCGACCATTGAGGCTCCCTCTGGTCATTACCCCGATCATCAGTAACGCGAGAGTCGAAAGAGTCCTGATCGACGGAGGGAGCTCCCTTGACATTTTATTGGTCAAGGCACTCGATGAGATGCAAATTCCTCGTTCGAAGATTAAGCCCATAATCCATCCGTTTTATGGGATAATCCCAGGACCCTCCATGATGCCGTTGGGACAAGTGGTCCTCCCGGTCACACTGGGAGAACCGGATAACTTCCGAACGGAATTGGTTACTTTTGACGTAATTGATTGTGATTCGGCATATAATGCAATCTTTGGCAGGCCAACTCTCGCTAAGTTCATGATGGCAACGCACTATGCTTACCAGTGCTGCAAATTGCCTGGCCCCAAAGGTGTCATCTTGGTCTGAGGTAGTCACAACGTGGCACTCACGTGTGACAACTTCCCCTCCGGGACGCTCAGATCGCCACCGACGCGATCAAGGCTGCTCCTCGACCAGATGAGAAACTCAAACTGGTTCCATTGTACCCAGATGATCCATCCAACACAATTCGGGTCGGATCAGGCCTGGATGACAAATAGGAACTCGAGCTCATTACTTTCCTCCGGGCTAACGCAGATGTGTTTGAGTGGAAACCGTCCGACATGCCCGGTGTCCCAAGGGAAGTAATCGAGCACAGGTTAGCAATTCGACCTGGACAATGACCAATAAAGCAAAAGCTCAGGTGTTTTGTTGTTGACCGACAGGACGCCATCCGAGAAGAGTTGGACAAACTCCTAAAGGCTTGATTTATTCGTGAGGTCGATCACCCGGAATGGCTCGCCAATCCGGTCATGGTCCGCAAGTCAAATGGCAAGTGGCGCATGTGTGTCGACTACACTAGCCTTAACAGTGCTTGTCCGAGGGATGACTTTCCCCTTCCCCGCATCGACCAGCTGGTCAAGTCAACTACGGGTTGCGAACTGATGAGCTTCCCGGACGCTTACTCAGGATATCATCAAATTAGCATGGCAGAAGAAGATGAAGAGAAGACTGCCTTCATCACCCCGTTCGGCACCTACTGCTACGTCAGAATGTCGTTCGGTCTCAAGAACACAGGTTCCACGTACCAGCGCTTGATGCAAAAGACCTTTCTTTCCCAGATAGGGCGTAATCTCGAAGCATATGTAGACGACTTGGTTGTAAAAAGTACCAAGAGATTGTCTCATTTGGAGGATCTCGCTGAAACCTTCTATAATTTGAATCACTTTGGAATAAAGTTAAACTCGGAGAAATGTTCTTTCGGGGTTTCTTCAGGAAAACTTCTTGGTTTCCTTGTTTGTTCTGGGGAATTGAAGTTAATCCTGAGAAAATCGGAGCCATCGAACAAATGAGGTCGCCCTCGACCATGAAAGATGTTCAACGCCTGGCTGGTCGCATGGCGGCTTTAAGTCGTTTCATATCGCGACTAGGTGAAAGAAGATTACCTTTTTTCAAAGCCTTGCGGAAGCATCACAATTTTACATGGTCCAATGAGGCCGAGAAAGCGTTTCAGGAGGTAAAGACATATCTATCTAGTCCGCCAGTGTTGGTGTCTCCCGACAAAGGAGAACCATTGCTTCTTTATCTGGCGGCCACACCGCACGCGGTCAGCGCTGTTCTGATCGCGGATAGGGAAGGAATACACAGACCCGTCTACTATGTGAGCGAAGTGCTTCATGGTCCTAAGGAGCGTTACCCTGAGGTCCAGAAGATACTTTACGCACTACTGATGGCTTCCCGTAAGCTACGACATTACTTCCAAGCTCACAAGATCACAGTACCCTCCTCCTTTCCTTTGGGGGATATTGTCCGAAATCCAGAAAAATCTGGTCGAATCGCCAAATGGGCGGTCGAACTCGGTGCTTTTGATATTAATTTCACGCCCCACACGGCGGTTAAGTCTCAGGTTTTGGCTGACTTTGTGGTTGAATGGACCAACCCTGGGCAACCCGTGCAGGTGCCCGAGGAATTGGAATGCCCCGATCACTGGACAATGTACTTTGACGGCTCCCGTAGTTTTCAACACTCGGGGGCTGGAGTGGTCTTAGTTACGCCTCAGGGCGAACTGCTTAAGTATGTCATCCAATTACACTTCGTTGCGACTAACAATGCAGCGGAGTATGAAGGTCTTCTTGCAGGGCTCCGGGCAGCAAAATTCCTCGGAGTCCGTCGATTAGTGGTGAGCGGAGACTCACAGCTGGTCGTAAACCAGGTAAACAAGGAGTACAGCACCTCTGATGAGACAATGGCTCATTACCTGGGGGAAGTGAGGAGATTGGAAAAGCAATTCAGTCATTTCGAAGTTCAATACATCCCGCGAAAGGACAATATTCTCGCAGACCAATTATCCAAAATTGGGTCCTCACGAACATCCGCTCCGGCAGGAGTGTTCATGATGAGACCATGTACATCATGGTTATGACTAAGACGACATCAACATGGTGGTCATCAAGATGTCATCGTCTGCCACCTTGGCCAGGACGCGAAAGCTGGCAGCACGTACGTCGTCTGGATTTTGTGCTGTCGCCACCACAAGTTCGGCCTCCACCTTGGCCACCTCCCCAAACACAAGACGTGCTCAAGAAAGGCGCCTCTACACCTCTAAGGTCGCACAAGCCACGTCGCTCCAAGGCCAGCCCACAAGTGAGCTCAATTCATCCGCGAGTCCGGTTCGACCATCTGCGCGTAGTCCAACTTCAAACGGACGTACAGGACACATACAAAGTCCGTTTTCGATGTTCTTGGACTCTACGGACAAGAGAACGACGAGAGCTTTCCAACGGATCTAGTCGCATGTCCAAATTCCTTACGAATCAACAGGAATCATCAAAACAAGATTACGACCAGAATCTGACGTGCGCTGCGACGCTCCACTTTGGGCCCAAGGCCCATGTACCCCTAGGGTTTCCTCCTCCACCCCATGGCCGCCCCATACAGTATATATATGGCCGCCATGGCTACCGTTTAGACTTGGGTTTTGCTTAGATTAATCTGTCAAAGAACAGTTTCGCCGTGTATCGGTTTGTGGAACCCCAACTCGTGAGATTCAATTTATATTTGCAATATTTCAGATTGCTTCTTTCTCGTTCTTGCTTGTGTTCTCGATTCGCATGCAGGGATAAGCCTTCTTGGCGAGGTCAATCGTGTTTGTGCATGGTTGATAACCAACGGAGCCGTGGTGTAGCGATTGCTGGGTTCGGATCGGTTCTGATCGGAAGCCGGATCGTCAACGTCGAGTCTCCACCAATCGACTTACCTCTACCTGTCGGAAGATCGGGCCACCGTGCACATCAAGTAGTATCAGAGCCTCGGTTGCCCATCAGGTATACTTGTATCCCCTTTGTTCATTATTCATCTTTCACCTAGAGTCCAGAAAATTGCCCCACAAAAATATTTGAGTTCGCCGTCATATCCATCGTCCAAGCCACTTTGTGCCCTTCGCGATTTCGTTTTCAGTTTCGCGTTGTTGAATTTGTATCCATCGTCATCGTCTTGTTGCTGGTTTAGAGTAAGTTCTTGATCTAGTTTGAGTCTTGCATCTTGACGTCGAGTCTAACGCCATCACGTCATCGTCGCCGCCGCGTCCAAATCGGGTGTCAATCTGTCAAGTTCGGTATTTTGCTTTTATCTCCTTCGTCTGAACACTAAATTGGACAAATTCAGAGTCTAAATTGTAGCTCCGAAAATTCTCTACAACTTTGTCCATTGTGAGAAGTTCTAGAAACGCTGTTTTCAAGTCCAAAATCGAGTTGAAAGTGAATCTGTTTGATTTCGGATTTCCTACACAGACTGTAATTGCGTGGCCCATATCGCCTAGATCCGTTATCCAAAATTGGTGTTCCATATATGCAAATTGATCAACACGAAACGGTCTACAACTTTTCTGTTATACGTTTTAGCGTTTGAGGCCTCCAAAAATCCGAAAACAGCATAGGAAGTTTCTGCATAGTAGATCTGTTTTTTCAGCGAGAGAAAATGGAGTGTTTGTGTATATATCTTGTAATCTCTCATATGCGGCACTATTGATATTTAAAAAAAAAAAGGTGAAAAAGGCGAGTGCAAAAAAAAGAAGCCGCACAAAGATAAAAAAAATAAATAAATAAAAAGCAAGGAAAAAAAAATCAAAAGTGCTTGTATCCTTTGTATCGACAGTGTTACGTCATTCGTTTTGCTTGCTTGAGCTAGGTCTGAGAACGAGTTTAGGCCAGCAACTTTGACAAGTACTTTGGATATTTATTCAGCTTTGCTATTCTGATTTCGATGATTGCATATTCCTTGCTACTAAATATTGCATATCCAAGCTCCACAAATACATCCTTCTGATCAGCACAGGTTATTGACCCTTGCAATCGCTTCATCACGCCCTCACGGTGTCACGAACCAGCCACCGGTTGTACCGTCCCTCGCTGTGTTGGTAAGAACTGGGTAAGAACTTGGTAAGATTGCTTGAGAGCGTGAGATCTAACCTAGTAGTTGATAGGGATAATACTTTTGTGTTATCTTTTGTTTTCTACTGACAATGGCAGGTTCATGGATCATTGGGGAAAATGTACAACTATATCAACGCTGGAATCACGATCGAAAAGATAATGGAGGTGACAATGCCAATGGTAAAATAGCCTTACCTTCTTTTTATGGTGCATATGATGGTGAAATTTACTTTGATTGGGAGATGATAGTTGAACAAAAATTTAATTCCCATCAAGTTCCTCAAATCCATTGGATTAGGCAAGCCACTAGTGAATTTAAAGACTTTGCTATCATCTGGTGGAATGAACTTGCTACTCTCCGCTTACAACCTGACACATGGGCTAGGTTAAAAGAAGCTATGCGTCAACGTTTTGTTCCTCCTTCTTTTAAACGTAATATGCATAAGAAATTAGAATGCTTGAATCAAGGTAGAAAATCTGTAGAGGAGTACTATCAAGAGTTACAGATATGCATGTCTCGTTGTGATTTAGAAGAAACTGATGGAGAAAAAGAGATTAGATTCTTACGTGGACTTAATGAGAAAATATACAATATTGTTATTGATAAAGAATATGTTTCTCTGTTGCAAATATTTGCTCTTGCTTGTGCAGCTGAAAATAAAATAAAACGTAAGAAAGTTGTACGGAAAATTAATACATCTATTTGCAAGAATGGTGTGTATCCTTGCACGACTAACGTTCTGCAGGCAAGTGCACATGATCAAATTGAGAATGAGGAGAATGAAGAGATGCTTGTTGCAGCACCCCTGCTTCCATCACCTACAACTGAAGATGTACCTACATCAGCTGAGAAGGAAAACAAAGGTAATGAAAAAGGTACCACACTCATTCAAGATGAGAATGATATTGATGTGCTGAAACTTTCCACGAATCATGCTTTGTTAGAGCAACAAATTGTGGAACCAGTTGCTGATTTCCCTTTGTCACAAGAAGATTTGCTCGATGTTTCTTGGGATAAAGAAGAGTTGTGTGATAATGCTTCACTTATATTCATGCCACAACTAGTGAATGAACATGTTACTCTTACTTTGGAACATAATAACACTTGTGCTCAAAATAAACATGTTGTTCACGTTGCAAACGAAAATGATGAGCTAAAATTGTTGTCTTTAAATATTCTGGGTTATATTGAATTTGATGTTCTATGTGATCTAGACAATTTAGAGGAGAGACTTACTGATCCATATAATTTTCCTTGCTTATCAAGAAACATTTTTCATATATAGGCAAATATAATGATAATGGAAAGTACATGGTTAATCGAGTGTACATTTGCTCAAATATGAATTTTGCTTATAATGTACAACCATGTGATGAACTAGAGAGCTATACTATCACCAATCATTCCATGTCGAGTACATCCGGTTCAATTTTTAAGGCACATGAACTTTTTCAAGAAAGCGAGTATATAAATGTTAATGGTTCTGTGTCTAATGATTTGATTGTCAAAGATATGCATATTGCTGTGCTCTCTGTTGGTGCTAACATGTTGCAGAAAAACACAATGGAGTCGAGGACGACTCCACATCAAGAAAGGGAGAATGATGAGACCATGTACATCATGGTTATGACCAAGACGACATCAACATGGTGGCCATCAAGATGTCATCGTCCGCCACCTTGGCCTGTACGTCCGTTTGAAGTTGGACTACGCGCAGATGGTCGAACCGGACTCGCGGATGAATTGAGCTCACTTGTGGGCTGGCCTTGGAGCGACGTGGCTTGTGCGACCTTAGAGGTGTAGAGGCGCCTTTCTTGAGCACGTCTTGTGTTTGGGGAGGTGGCCAAGGTGGAGGCCGAACTTGTGGTGGCGACAGCACAAAATCCAGACGACGTACGTGCTGCCAGCTTTCGCGTCCTGGCCAAGGTGGCGGACGATGACATCTTGATGACCACCATGTTGATGTCGTCTTGGTCATAACCATGATGTACATGGTCTCATCAGTTCATTGAACACTTGGACTGTCCTTCGATCATGACTTCGGTCGAGGATGATCCGGTAACAGCCTGCGTTACCAACCTCGGTCAGGAACAGGATTGGACTCATCCATTGAGAGTCTATCTTGAACATGGGACCCTACCCGAGGATGAAACCGAAAGCGATCGATTAATTCGAAAAGCACGTATGTACAAGCTCATAGATGGGGTTTTGTATAGAAAGGGTACTCAAGGAGTATTCATGCGCTGCATATCTCAGGAGGAAGATAAATCCCTCTTGAAAGAAATACATGACGGTGTATGCGGTGCGCACGCGTCATATCAAACACTGGTCGGAAAAACTTTTCGACAAGGATTCTACTGGCCTTCGGCACTTGATGATGCGAAGCACATGGTCAAGATGTGTCCTCAGTGTCAATTTCACGCGAGACAGGTTCATCAACCTGCCTATGCGTTACAAACTATTCCCCTAGCATGGCCTTTTGCGGTCTGGGGGATGGATATTGTTGGTCCTATGCCACAATCGGTCAATGGGTACAGGTTTCTGTTCGTAGCCATTGACACATTCACAAAGTGGATTGAGGCCGAACCGGTACGAAATGTTACCGCATCAGCAGCACAAAGGTTTTTCCATAAGAACATTGTTGCTCGATTTGGTGTTCGAAACCGTCTCATCACCGACAATGGTTCTCAGTTCGCTAGTGGTCTTTTCCTGGACTACTGCGATCAAATTGGGACCAAGGTGTGCTTTGCTTCTGTGGCACATCCACAAAGCAATGGTGCTGTGGAACAGGCCAATGGGCAGATACTGCAAGGCATCAAAAAAGTGTTTTTGATGGCGTTAAGACTTGCTCGGGGGCTTGGGCAGATGAGCTCTATACCGTTCTATGGGCACTATGAACTACCTCTAGTCGAGACACCGGTGAGACGCCCTTCCATCTGGTCTATGGGGCCGAGGCTGTGTTGCCTATGGAAGTTAGTATTGGGTCCGTTCGGACAGAACAATTCAAACGAGTTGATCAGTCTGAACAGCGATGACGGGATCTCATCCTCTTAGAAGAAAGGCGTGATCGCGCGTTAATCAAGTCCGCGGCATACTTGCAAGCTTTGCGCAAGTACCATAACAAAAGGGTGCAACCACGTAGTCTTCACGTGGGCGACCTGGTTTTACGAAAAATTCAAGACCAGTCTAATCGCAACAAATTCTCCATGAAGTGGGAAGGCCCTTACACTGTTGTCTTAGTGCCGCGACCAGGATCCGCGCGGTTAGCCATGGAGGATGCCCGAATTCTGTCCAATACATGGAACATCGATCAACTACATAAGTTCTACGTGTAAGTACTCAATCCCTTTTCCTGTTCAATTAGCATTTTTTTATAAAACAAAAAAGTGTTTTGGTTTCATACGATGGACATTTCCCTTCATCCCCACTCGTGTGTTACGAATTTGACTCGGGGGCTGGTCGCCCGCAGTTAGATCACTGCAACGTTCTAATCGGATTCGCTGGCCGATCTCATGACCACTTCCATATAAGTCACTCCTAAGAAGCCGTTTCTCAACGCATACGGGGCTTTCTGGTAAGTCCTTGGTCATCTGAGTGGCTGCCGATTCGCAATAAGGTTAGGTGTTACATTGATCATAATCGCTGGCCTAATCGCACACCCCTGGTCATTACACTTATATTTCTCCTGTGTTTATAATACTAAGTCTTCAGTATCTATAATCACAAGCGAGGGCTAGGAGGATATGTTTATAATATGAAACAACAAAAAATATGAATATATTTACTTTCTTTCAAAAAATAATTTGTACATGCATTTGCATCCTATATGCTATTTCCGTACAGATATAGGGATTAGTCAATCCCAAGCTCAGTCAGGAGCTTATCTACAAGGGGAGTGACCTCCTCCAAAATCGCGTCTAATTGTTCCTCACTCTCGATCTCAACCGGTCCCACCAGTGGATTCAGATCCACATCTGGGCCATGGTGGAGACAAAACCGGCTGAGAATGGCAGAAGCTGCTGATCGAACCCTCGTTCTGATCTCCTCTTCACGTCGCCGTGTATCTTCAGGAAGATACTCGAGAAGTGACTCCGCTTGGGCTATCACTAGCGTAGACCAGTCGTTTTGGCTGAGGTTATCCTTCGTAGTTTCAACCACATCAGCCCTCAGGAAACGAGCCACCGTCTTTAGCTTTTCGAAGATGGACTGGCTCAGGTCTCTCTTCGCCTTCTCGGAAGTGTAAATGGAGCGCTAGAGGATCATCTTGTCCTGACTGAGTTGTTTATCTGGCCTGCTTGCGCTGCAGTAAGAAGAAGGGTTACTCACGTGTTATGAATTTAAGTCTTCCTAGCCGGGAATCGACTTACCAGAGAGTTGTGACCGCAGCCTGTTAAGCTCGATCTCTTGATTTGAAGCCACAGAGATCGAATGAAGCTTGACCGTGGCCACTTCCTTCTTCAGAAACGCCACCTCCCTGTGACAGAACAAAAGAACTGGTCATAACAAATTTGTATCTATACAAGTTGAAGAGTAATGATCCTTACCTGCGCAAGCTGTCTCGTTCTTTTTGTATGGCCTCAACGCTCGCTACCATAGCAAGCGACCTGGTTGTCATCCGGGATAGTTCCTGTGATACAAAGAGAAATTAAAGGTATCCTACGCACAATTCAGGTACCAAAAGAGAAGTTCACCATACCTTCGTGAACTCCCGGAATGAAACGTCCTCCGGGATGACAGGAGGTCTCATCGAAGGACCCGTTGTGGCCACGACGGAGGGAGCCGGTGGATGTGTCTGCTGGACATTATCCCCAGTCGTTGTTGCTTGCGACTGGGTCCCCTCGCCTGTTTCTCCCCTCACAGTCCGAACTACTTCCTGGACCAAGGTGGCGGAGCGCTCCTCACTGGAGGCTCCGGCACTAGCAGCCACTTCAACCCTCCCTGGAGTAGTTGAAGGGCTGGGTGCTACTTCTTTTCGCCTGCCAAGAAAAAATGAACCAACAATCACGATTGGTGATCATCACAGTTCATTTTAGTACCACCAAGATAGGGTTCCTACCTTATCTGAAATCCCATCAACTTTTGGGATTTCAGGGAAGGCTCTCCTTGAGAAAGGGGACAGTCGTCGTCTGTCCTGATCTTCCTCTTGGTGAACAAGGCCTTTTTCCCCTATTTGTGTTCTCCTGTAAGCACATTTCTAAGGGAAAGTAAAGACGAATGATAAGAGTTCATACCTGAGCAACCTGTCCGGTTGACAGGGTTGCGTCCGAAGGTCTGGATGGCTCCTGGACTTCTGGAGCCGGCACCGCGTCCGCAACTCCCACAGGGCCTTGTTCGGTCATCTCCTCTCCTGCCCGCCGGAGTGGAGGATGTTCCTCCCTGGGACTCACAGGAGTTGCAGGAGGAAGCTCTTCTCCCTGAATAAGCGTTAACTTAACGAACGAGTATACAAAGGGAATTGAAGAAAACAAGACCATGAAAGAATCTTACTATGGTCACCCCTTCGATCGGGGAGGCAGAGGCAACCGACCCTGAAGCCTCGGGGGCTTCGGGAGCAGGGATGTCGCCCAAGACCATGAGACTTTCGGTGGCCGTGGAGTCCGCTGCAGTCGCTTCTGCGAGAGCAGTTATTTCTGTGGGACAAGCTGGATGGAGAGCCCGCTATCTTCCTCCTCCGGCGGATTAGGGGGACATCATCTTCCTCCTTCTCCTCGCTCCTCTCCCCTTGTACGACAAAGAAGTGATTCCAGTCTGTACCTGGAAAGACAGGAGGAACGTGATATCTTACTGCAGTTTTCCTCGCGGTAGGAGGGACACTCCGTGAAGACCTCTCTCCAAGATTTTGCCTGGCTTTCTTGGGGGCGAGATTCCTCATCCTGGGCTTCGAGGAAATCTTCTTCATGTGCTTCATTGTCGGCTTTCCCAGGGAACCGACATTCTCGCTCGGGAACGTCGCCTCAGCGAACCTCCCTAAGAGCTATTTTCATCCCAGTGGAATCGTTAGTGCTAGACATACATAAGACCTGTGAACAGAAGCTAAGAGAAGGATGACATACTTTCGGCGCTCCTGTTTGAGGTCGTCGCCAGCGTAAACTAAGCTCTGGGGGTGAGGCGATCCTTTGGGGCCCTCTACCTCGGCATTATAAGCCCTGAGGAGGTAGTTAGTCCGCCTCTCAATCTCAGATGAGGGCAGGACTGTTCCAGAATGCAAGTTAACCAATGCATTTCAAAAATAACAGATTTCAGTACCAGAGACAGATACCTTCGTTGTAGTCCAAGGTGTTGTCTGCCATGGACTTGATCTCCCAAGCCGGATGAGCCCTTTCACGCAGGGGGCTCACCCGGTTCTTCACAAAGTCTCAAATGACATCGCGAGCTGTCAATCCCTGTTCAACTAAGTGAAGGATTACCTCGGCGTGTTTCATGAACTCCGAGTTCATCGCCGGGAGAGAATCCAACTCGCTCAGCTTCTCCGGCCGCGAGTTCTCGAACCACAACCCGCTTTCGGTTGGCGGGGTGCAGTAGAACCATTTCTGGTGCCACCCGTGCATCGAGTCTAGCAGGGGTGGGAAAGGATACTCTTTCTTCTCCCTTAGCCGGAAGTAGATGCATCCGCGGCGTTGGCGCTCTTCGACCACGCCGAGTAATAAAAGCGCCGGAAGAGATCCACGCTGGGATACACTTCGACGAACGCCTCGCACAGATGCTGAAACACCGCTGATCAGTACTGCATTTGGGTGGAGATTGATCAGCTCCAACCCATAATGCTCGAGGATGTCCTTCAGGAACCGACACTCGGGGAATCGGAACCCGCAGCGCAAATATTCCTCAAAAACCACCAACTCGCCCTCTCCGACGATTGGGGTTTCTTGGTCCTTCTCCGCGGGCCACCAGTTGATTAGCAGCCGCGGAGGAAGGATGTCCTCCTTCTCCAACGCCAACAAGCTCTCCTCAGAGTGGTGGATTGATCGGCTCCAAGACGCCATTTTTTGTGAGGAATTGGGGGAAAAAGTTGGCGACTTTGGGAATATGGAGGCTAAGAAGAACGAGGGTTTTGTGCGGCAGGAATGGAAAGGGTTTTGGTTATGTGGCTTCCCCAAGAAGCTACCTGCTCCTTTTATAGACCCAAGGAGGCGCACTTCTGTGAGTAACGTTCCACTCAAATGTTCCACTGAATATTTTATTCATTTCCCATAATGGATACTAACTCTGGCGGACCCGTTAAAGTGTTCTTAGCATCGGATCTGAATCAAAATGACTTCTTTGTTTCAGAGTTTGAAGGTACAAAAGCCTGAAAAGTTTTTTAGGGGTTTTCGGAGGACATTTTCCTTCATGTGCCTTGTGAATTTCCGTGAAAAAATCCTATGGCCCAATTTTTGGACGTACGGATACATTTCGATCGGGTTATGGTATGATCGGGACAATGTTTTCGACTAAGCTCCGATTCTAATCGAAGTGACGGTCTGACCGAGTTTTTTTTCTGATCGTCATGAGCTTCGGTTCTAACCGCGGCTTTAAGTCTGATCGTGGTATCAGTGCTGGTCACGGTACTTTTATGAAAGTGCGATTCTGGTCGCAGAACAGAAGTTTGCCTGTGTATGAGTGGTCGCAAAGACATTACTTATGGCCATGTTTTCGCACAGAAGATGTGTAACACCCTGGTTTTGGGGGTGAAAAGTTTTTGCATAAAATCCTGCATGCATGTATCTCTGTAGTTGTAGCCAGATCAGCTGAACCCTAATCTCTCCCAAACCCTAAAAATCTCCAAATCTATTCTCTAGATCCAGATCAAGATCTGACCATTCAGATTTAACCTACCAGTTATTCTGAAGATAAAAGTCTTCAGGAGCTAGATTGAATTCTAACCCTAACTCCCAGTATCTAAGTCTCTTTCTGTTTTCGAAAACAGGAAATTCAGATTTACCCTAAGTACCCCAGTTTCCAGATAATTGAGTTATCATGATCTAACCCTATCCAGACTCAAGTATCTTTTGGAATATGTTCCTAGATGTATTCTCAACTTACTTCAAAAAGTTGGAAACCAAATTGTTTCATCTAAGCACTTTTCGTAGTTTAGTCCAAATTTTACTGCGAATAAGTCCTTTCTCTGTTTACCTGGAAGCCTGAAAAGGCTAAAATCCACAAATCAACGCCAACCCCAGAATTTCTTCAGGGAACACCTCCCAAATACTATTTGATACAGATTTCCCTTCTGATCAGACTTCCAAATCTCACCCTAATTACTAGAATTCGAGATCGACAAAATCCAGATCTATTTTACCCTAATTTTACCGTATTTTTGAAAATAGGTGAAATCCCTCAAACCTTATCAAATTTTCTCCAGATTTGAGCTAAATGAGTATTAATAGAAATATTATACTCAGCCATGAAACCAAATCCCGAATTGAACCTCTCTAAGATCAAAATTACAAATTAGTCCAGATTTCAACTAAAACTCTCACACTTATGCCCCTGGATCGACCAGCCCCTCAGTTCACGACCAACCAGTGCAACCGACCAGAAGCTGTTTTCGACCTCGCGCTGCTGTGTTTGCTTCGACCACGACCTGGTCCCAGTGCACGATCACGGCCACAGCTCGCATGCGACCACGTGCGCCACTGCAGCTGCCATCGACTTCGACCTCGCCAGCTGCTACAGTAGCCCGTAGTCGTTGAAGCCAGCCCGTGGTGGCCATCCTCGCCAACTGAATTGTGCCACGTGTGTGCTCGGCGTTGGCTACTGTGGATCTTCCCCGGCGCAACTCACAGCCATTGTTTTCTCCCGTTTGCACGCCACCAGCAACGGTCGACGCAGGAGCTTTGCGCCACGTGGAGAACTCGCCGTGGCTAGCCGTCAGTTCACCTTCCCATCACCTGCAAAAGCTCTCACGGCCGCTGAACCGAGTCGTTTCGCCGCCTGTCTTCGCCGTGAAGTCCAATCCAGTCACATCTTGCCGGCTACAACTCCCCGAGCTTTTCCAACCGTTGAGAGCCTCCAGCCACGCCTATATAAACCCACTAGAGCTTAGCTTTACTCCTTACACTTCAAAACGCCAGAAAAACCAGCGACAACACTGTGTCTTCTTCTTCCCCGGCGAGCAGCAAAGGGAGCTTCGGTGCTAGCTTCAACCACTGCTTCCTTCTTCAATCCAACACCCCCAGTGAGTTTCCCTCATCCCCCTCATGCTTCTCGAGCTTGGAATTTAGTTTAAACACCTTCAGTCGCCGGCGATTTCCTTTTCTCTCCAGTAGCTCCGGCGAGCAATTAATCCTCAACCAGATCGATTCGACCTTCGAGCCAGTAATCAAATATGCTCAGTAGACCTTGCTTAACATCCCTAAGCAACCAAAATCGACAGATTTGCTTATATGTGAAAATCCCCAAATTGGAACCTTGCATGTACACTGAACTTACTGTTTAAGCTTTCCTGGTGCATCTCTAGCCAATCTAACTTCACCAGTATGTTTCTAATGCCCTAGAGATCATGTACAAGCAAGGAGTTGAGTTCATTTGCCCTAAATCGAAAACCCCCAATTTTCATGTCATCTTCTTCTGCTCCAGTCGCCGGCCGTCGATTCCGGCCAATCTAG
Source organism: Pharus latifolius (assembly GCA_019359835.1). Lineage (NCBI taxonomy): Eukaryota > Viridiplantae > Streptophyta > Magnoliopsida > Poales > Poaceae > Pharus > Pharus latifolius. Next base: position 28,281,440 of record CM033329.1, read on the forward strand.
CCCTAGCCACTTTGCCATCTAGATGTTTTGGACCGTTCTGAGCAACTTTGTCTTCTATCACGACTTGTAATTCGGCCTAGAACAGAAGTTATAGCTATGCCCTAGTTACTGCACTGTTTATGTTGCATGTACTCCACGACAGTCAACTTCCTTGCTGGTTTTAATCACTTTCCGGCCATCTCCTGCCCTAGATCCTGTTGAGACATTTGTTCCTGTTACAAATGTCTAACTACCAGACAAAGTGGTGCATCATTTGGAGCTCTAGATCAAAAGTTATGGCAAACCCTATTTTCTGGCCATGTCAACTCTATGTCAAACTATGCCAGCTAGTGGCATTAGCCCTGTTCACCCACCTCTGGTCATGCAAACCAAAAACTACCTTGTCAAACAGTTGCCTCACTACCTTGTGCATCATATACTTGAATCAAAAACCATTTTGGCCACTAGAAACTATTCAAACCATGTCAATTCCATTCTTCGGCATTGTCAGCCCTTGTCAGCCTATGTCAGCCAATGGCATTGGGCCAGTTTGACCCCTTCTGGGTATGCAAACTGAACATAACTTTCTCCCTTAGACTCCTCATGTTGTGATCTACAATTTATTCTACTGTCACAACTTGAGTTGAGCCCTCTATCATCCATCGACCCTATGTCGATGCCTTGAACCGAATGTCGACCTAAAGACGTTCGCTGTTTTTGGGCGAACCAGCCGCAGGCTTAGTATCATTCTGATATTTTGGAACATTTGGAACCTTGTAAACCCTTGACAACTAATCTTAACCCTGGTTTCCATAGTTTAACCCTAATCGTTTCTCAGAACTCTCAAATCTTGTATCGCCTAAGTGTTTCTCCTTGCATTATCGCATATAGTGGAATAGTAAGAGTAGGATTGATTGTAATGCCTGTTTGCTTGTTTGATCCTTGTTCAGAGCAAGAGTCCGAGTTCGAAGACTTCTTCGCAGACCCGACATCAACTGCTGTTTCTTACGACGCGGAAGGCAAGTCATATTCTTGAACATCTTGAACCTATATTTTATGAATTGCTAGAATATACCTTGATTATAAAATAATATTGCATGAGAAAGATTGAGCATAGTTGAATTATGAAATGGCAGCATCAGGCTCATGCCTGTGAAATGTGAATTGATCAAATAATGAGCCATGAACTAATATATTATGTATATTTACATTCATGAAAAAGAACCCCTAGCCGTGACCAATATTTTGGTATGGAATGGTGGTAGCACTGGAGGTGCTTGGCTGCACTGGATGTGCAGGCACTGAAGGTGCATGGGTTGTGGTATGATCTGGTCATTGGCATATAAGGACTAGAACCTTGTGTTGTGCGTCTAGTGGCATGATTAACGTGCCGACCGCAAGCCTGGTATGGGACAGGCCTGAACAAGTAGTATGTGGATCACACATGAAACCCCTATATGACAAACTCACGATAAAACACGGGGTGCGCTCCAACACATATCACAGGATGTGATCATGCACGCTGACCCTGAGGGGAAGACGCCAATTAGTGGGGGTTGTGAAACCCTGCCACAACTGTGGTTTGCGTGAAGAAAACCACAGGGTCTAGGGTGAACTGTGTGTGAAACATGGCAAAAGTTCTTGTTATCTCCACCTTGCCACTCATAGTATGAAGTGAGTCAGGGGTCCAATCCTTGTGATAGGAAGGGCATGAAAGTGGATATATCTTGCGGGTAAATTGGTACCCCTCTGCAGAGTTAAAAATGTATTCGAATACTTCGTGCTCCCGAGTTTTAGGAGTATGCCGCGGTGGATTGAATCCACGGGGTGTGACACAAGTATTGTTTTATAAATTAAAATTTGTTAGTTCAAGATTACCCAAATGACATGTGTTGTCATGATAAGGGGTGCTGCCGAGGGCTATCATGTGTTGACGTGTCGCGGTAGTACCATAATTTAGCGATCATGTGATATCTAAGAGGCATGTGGATTGTGCCCTAAGTATATGAAATGCTGTCATGAGCATGAGATTTGAAAAGCTTGAAGGAAAAGTATTTATGGAAAAACCCTCTCACCTCTTTTCCCTCAATAGCATAGGATCATGTCATCTCTACTATGCGTATCTCTACTCTTACCTATGACTTGCTGAGTACGTAAGTGCTCACCCTTGCAACTTATCAACAATAGATGGAGTGCTACAATACCAAGACGAAGGCTTGGAAGATTTCGTGGATCCAGAAGGAAGAGAGCCAGTTCTGCCAGAATCCTGAACTGTGCTGTTCTGCTGTCAACTTCTTACGACTGTGGGGGTTTCGCCTAGCTTCCGCCGAGTAGTTGTCTTTTTGTTTTAATTAGACCATTTGTGCCGTGAAGGCATTGTATTACTCTTTTCTTGTACCAGGCCTGCAGGGCATACTGTTTACAATGATATTTTGTAAGTTACTCTGCTGCAATGAACTCCTGTGCTTGACTTATCCTGGGAAGTCAGTGGTATGTATGTATGAGGCCAGCTACAGCGAGCTAGGTCTCCACGGGAGTAGTCGTGGTACCTTGTGCGGGGCGCGACAAGATGCAAAGAATATTTATATAAAGAAAAAGATTTTATTTCTTGCATTCTTTACATACAAAAGGGATACCGGCGACCAGAGCGTCGACCTGATCCGAAAGAAGTTTACAGAGTTCTCCTAGGTGATGGAAGTGCAACCTTCCCACCAGGTGATTGCTTCTCCAACACAAGTTGAGGATCTTCTTGTCGGGTAGTCACCGCTTGCCGACCAGAAAATCGATCACCCAAACAAAAACAGGGAGTGTTGGAGTGAAGAACAGAAGGAAGAAAGAATGTTGATATATCTACTACCTTTGCTCTGCTAGAGGATCCGTCGTCAACCTTGGGTTTTTTCCTTGAAGGACATGGATCTTCAGGCATATGAGGCACCTGCTTGAAAATTTCCTCTTCATCACTTTCAATCTCGATGATGTCATGATCTGCCATCGGGATGTGTATGAAGAGAAGAATGTAGGTAACTTTGGAAAAAACTTAACTGTGAGGAGAAATTGTGAAGCTTTGCAATTCGAAGGTTTCGGTATTTATAGCCTCCAAGGTGACGGTTCACTTTCCAAACGCCTCGGGTTTTTAAAGCATTTACAATTTCACCTCGAGTTAAAAAATATTTCAACGGCGCCATCATTACCTGTCATGTAGTGACCAGAGCCCGTCTCGGGGAACCAACCGTCCTACTTAGTGCGCCACTAAGTAGGGGATTTGAAGAGTCGGGTTAAAAATCTGATGCATGTCTTTAAATTCGAAATAAACACGTCCCTTCGTTTCCTTCGAATTTGGGGTTTAGCTGACGAGGATTGACACCCGAGTCAGTTCAAATAAATGCACTATTGGCGCAGGACAGATTCGAGCCAGATATGTGCCCAGCGGTGTGAACTCAAGTCGTTTCTGGGAAGAATTAGCCCGAGGTCGCAGGCTTTGCGCGATCAGATCGCAGCTAGTGCACGGTCAGAAGTTTGTGTGCTGTGCGCAGACAGAAGGTCGAAGATGTTGCGCGGTCAGCCAACATCACGCGGTCAGAGCATCTTCGACCAGGGAACGTGGGAGTATTCTTTTCCTATAATAGGAATATCCCAAGTATCCCGAAGATTCTTCCACATGGGGATCAACCGTCAGGAGGTTAATACATGCAGTTATCCACAAATAACACGTGTTAAACCTGCGTGGGAGTTAAGAGTGGTTCTCCAAACCGCATCCAAGCAACTGTTTGGTGCAGTTACGACTTGGCGCCCTTTCGGACAGTATAAAAGGGCGGCATGATGTATCAAACAAAGAGAGGGATCGATCAAGAGATCAAGATACGACTCAAACAGCCAAGGCTACGGCTTAGACTAGATAGTTTCCATAAGCCTTCTAGACTTCACTTTGTAAATTTGTATAGGGAAAACCTTCACCTGTGAAGGTCTTCTCCTGCCACTTTGTAACTCTTTACTACACATAGTGCAATCCCAACAGGACATAGGGCTTTTACTCCCACCATCGAGAGCCCGAACCTGTATAAATTTCTCTGTGCTCCAGTTCTCCATAATTCTACATACCTTCCCGGAGGGTCAACCTGAAATGTCTCACTATTATAAATTTTGCATAAGTTCGGCTGAGGACCCCGTGTCCGAATCGTCGACAAGTTTGTACAGGCGCGCTTTTTGAACTAACCGATCGCTCTCGGTTCCATCCTCGGGAAAGGTCCCGTGTTCAGGATAGACCCTCAATGGATGCGTCCAATCTAGTTCATGTCCAAGGTTGGTAACGCAGACTGTTACTGGATCATCTTCGGTAGTAGTCATGATCGAAGGACGTTCGAAGTGTTCGACGAACACTCCTACCGGGGCGGATGTACATGAGGACCCAATTTTGGATAATTGGTCTACGAGAATGTTGTCCTTTCACGAGATGTGTTGGACTTTTAAATGACTGAAGTGTTTTTCCAATCTCCTCACTTCCCCAGGTAATGAGCCATTATCTCATCGGAGGTGCTGTACTCCTTGTTTACCTTGTTTACGACCAGCTGTAAGTCTCCCCTCACCACTAATCGACGGACTCCGAGGAATTTTTCTGCCCGGAGCCTTGCAATAAGACCTTCATACTCCACTGTGTTGTTGGTCGCGACAAAGTGTAGTTGAATGACATACTTGAGTTGGTCACCATGAGGCGTGATTAAGACCACTCCAGCCCCCGAGTGTTGAAAACTGCGATAGCCATCAAAATACATCGTCCAGTGATCGGGGCAAGCCAAATCTTTAGACTCCTGCACGGGTGGGTCAGGATTAGTCCATTCGACCACGAAGTCGGCCAGGATCTGAGACTTGACCGTGGTGCGAGGCGTGAAATGGATGTCGAACGCTCCGAGTTCCACAGCCCATTTCGTGATCTGACCAGATTTCTCCGGATTCCAAAAAATGTCCCCCAAAGGAAAGGATGAGGGCACTGTAATTTTATGTGCTTGGAAGTAATGTCGTAGCTTACGGGAAGCCGTCAACAGTGCGTAAAGTATTTTCTGGACCTCAGGGTATCGCTCCTTAGGACCATGAAGTACTTTGCTTACGTAGTAGACAAGTTTGTGCACACCTTCTCTTTCTGCGATCAATACAGCGCTGACCGCGTAAGGTGTGGCCACCAAGTAAAGGAGTGATGGTTCCTCTTTATCAGGAGAAACCAAGACTGGCGGACTGGACAAATATGCTTTGACCTCCTGAAATGCTTTCTCGGCCTCATCGGACCAAGTAAAATTATTATGTTTGCGCAGAGCTTTGAAGAAAGGTAGTCCCTTTTCGCCCAATCGCGATATGAATCGACTTAATGCCGTCATGCGACCTGCTAGGCGCTGAACATTTTTTATGGTCGAGGGAGACCTCATTTGTTCGATAGACCTGATTTTTCTGGGATTAACCTCGATTCCTCTGGAACAAACGAGAAAACCAAGAAGTTTTCTAGATGAAACCCTGAAAGAACATATCTCCGGGTTTAATTTTATTCCAAATCGATTCAAATTACAGAAGGTTTCAGCAAGATCGTCTAAATGAGACGAACTTTTTAAGCTTTTTACAATCAAAGCATCTACATAAGCTTCAAGATTACGCCCCATCTGGGAAAGAAAGGTCTTTTGCATCAAGTGTTGGTACGTGGAACCAGTGTTCTTGAGACCAAATGGTAGTCTAACGTAGCAGTTGGTGCCGAATGGCGTGATGAAGGCAGTCCTCTCTTCATCTTCTTCTGCCATGCTAATTTGATGATATCTTGAGTAAGCATCCAAGAAACTCATCAATTCACAACCTGTAGTAGAATCGACCAGCTGGTCGATGCGGGGAAGGGGAAAATCATCCTTCGGACAGGCACTATTTAGGTTGGTGTAGTCGACGCAGGTGCGCCACTTGCCATTTCACTTACGGACCATGATCGGATTTGCAAGCCATTCCGGATGATCGACTTCACAAATAAATCCAGCCTTTTGGAGCTTATCTAACTCCACTCGGATGGCTTCTTGCCGATCAATAGCAAAACGCCTAAGCTTCTGCTTTATTGGTCGCTGTCCAAGTCGAACTGCTAACCTGTGCTCAATTACCTCCGTTGGGACACCGGGCATGTCGGATGGTTTCCACGCAAACACATCTGGATTAGCTCGGAGGAAAGTAATGAGCTCGAGTTCCTATTTGTCATCCAGACCTGATCCAATTCGAATTGTCCTGGATGGATCATCTGGGTACAACGGAACCAATTTTAATGTTTCATTTGGTCGAGGAGCAGCTTTGATCGTATCGGTAGACATTGTGGCAATCTGGGCTTCTCGGAGGGGAAGCTGATCTACCATCTCCAGGGATAACCGATCACACGTCAATGCTACATTGCGACTGCCTCGGACCAAAATAACGCCCTTGGGGCCAAGCAACTTGCCGCACTAGTAAGAGTAGTGCGTAGCCAGCATGAACTTAGCGAGAGTTTGCCTGCCAAAGATTGCGTTATAAGCCGAATCACAATCAATTACATTGAAGGTAACCAATTTTGTTCAGAAGTTATCTAGTTCGCCCAGCGTGACCGGTCGCACCACCTGTCCTAATGGCATCATAGAGGGACCAGGGATTATCCCATAAAACAGATGAATTATGGGTTTGATTTTCGAACGAGGAATTTGCATCTCGTCCAGTGCCTTGACCAGTAAAATGTCCAAGGAACTACCTCCATCAATCAGGACCCTTTTGACTCTCACATTACTGATAATTGGGGTAATGACCAAAGGTAGCCTCAATGGTCGAGTGAGCCCCACAGGGCAATCAGAGCGATCAAACGTCCAAGGAGTATCCAACCAACGGGGGTACTGAGGTTCACCAAGGGGAGTCTCCACTTGGTTCACCTCTCGGTAAAAAGCTTTAAATTGTCATTTAGAAACAAAAGAGGAGGAACCTCTGAAAATGACATTGACATAATTGCGAGGTACCTGGTAGGACATCTTTTCGTCCCCGCTGGCGTCTCTTAGCCCGCAAGTCTATTCTTTTGGTGGCAAGGTCGGCATTGGTCCAATCCCCTGGTAGAAGTCATCTAACTGCTTCAACCAACTCCGGCAATTCTTGAGGTCGTGGCCTACAGAGTTGTGGAGTGGACACCACTTCTTGCCTTCCTGCGGGTTAGTCGACTTCTCTGGTTGGTCGACACTGCGACCACCAGAAGCAGTTTTATTTTTACACAAAAATTTGTTACCTTTGGTTGACAGAGGTTTCTCTGCGACCGCGACCTCTCGGTATTGTCCAGTTCGACTCCTTTTTGATTTCTTTGATTTCCCGCATGATGAAGATTCTCCCTTGTCATGCTGTAGCACTTAATTGAGTTCTCTTGCACCTCATCGCCGGTGATCGTCGGAATCCCCTTTTTCTCTGTTTCAGCAATGCACTTTGATTTAGCTCGAATTAGCCCTCGAATCTGTAGAGTAATGTGGACATTAAGCCAAACCTAGCAAGCCTGTAAGCCAAGATCCATCATTTAAGCTCAAATCAAGTTTCTCCCCAATTTTGAACTTAGGCAGCCACTGGTTCATGTCGCCGGACTTCTCCAGTGATGCTCCGGTCAAATTGGCTGTACCTATAGCTTCTCCTTATCCCTCAGCTACTCCACAAGCTTGGAATCGAGCTCAGATACTTTAAATAAAAAACGCCCAATTTCTGTGTCTTCGTCTCCGGCACAGTTCACCGGAGTTTGCTCCCCGGCCGATCTAGCCAATTCCACCTTCTCTCTTAGCTAGGTCTCAGCCCCGTGAGCATTTCATTCAACTAGCCCGACCTCTAAATCTACCCAGATCGTGAGATGTGCTCTTGCCAAGTTATTGTCCAGAGCTGTGCTTGTGCCGTATTGCTGCCGTAGTTCATCGCCGCCGTTCGTTGTCGTCCGGCCGCCTCAACCCCTGAAACCTCTGCCAATGTGTCCCTGGCATCCACGCCTACCTCCTAGACATAGTTGGCGAAGTATTTGAAGCCCAGAAACAGATTTGCCCCTCTGCCCTAGTTTTTGACAATGTCAGTGTAGTGTCAATGCATGTCAGTCACTGGCATTAGCCTTGTTTGACCCTTTCTATTTGAGCAATTGAAATGCCACTTTGTCCACTAAGTTCCTGGAGCCATGTTCTACATTTTTCTTTACTGTCACATCTCCAGAAAACCCACCTAGAGCCAACTTAAGGCTATGCCTAGCCGTAAACCGAATGTCGACCCTTCGACGTTCAACCTCTTTGAACCTATCTCTTTGAGCAGCGCTCGAGTAACCTTGTCCAAAGCATCTCCCCTGCATGCATGTTATATTTTATTTATTATTTCCTATAAAAGCTAATTTCCGTATGTTTCTGTGGTGCGATGTGTTGAATTGCCTCGTTGTTGTGTGCGCAGATAGAGCGAGGAGCAGAAGAGTCAACAGAAGACTTCGAAGAATCGTCTGAGCAGCTAGACCCCTCACTGCAAGGCAAGTCTCAACCCCTTGATCATGTCTCGCCTATTATTTTGAAATGAAGTATGTTGCTTGTTTTCAATTATATGCATGCTTTATATTCAAATGAGAATTATATTCAAATAAAATGGTTAGATATGACCCAAATAATTGAGAAGCCCCTTTTTTGTGATTGAATATCCATGCACCCTTGTCACCCTAGAATATCATGCTTAGGCTACGCTTATGCTCAAGATTATATATTAAATGCTAAATGGTCACATGTGAGAAAAGTATGTTCAAGACCCCTTTTTGTGAAAGAAAATGTGATTGGAATCGATAGTGAGGATGGTCTGTTTGGTTCGTGCTGTGTGCGCATTGGGAATGTGAAAGACTCCTCACTAAAAAGTTAGAAGGAAAAGAACCTTGTGTGGTACTTCTATGCGGCATGAAAAACGTACCAACCACTTGCCCGGTATGGGACGGGCGCAACATAGTAGCTTTCTCAGTATTAGCTTTTTCCTGCAATGGTTGTCGGTCTGGTTTCTCGAGAGAAAACTGGTGGGCCACAGAGGGCCATGACTGATATGAGATCAGAAAAATAAAGAGAGGATAAGGTGTAAGAAGGAGACACCCTACGCCTGGATTAAGTCGTGCGCGACTGTAATCAACAGAGGCTATGTATCTTGCGAGACAATAGACCAATGCTAGGAAGAATTGGCTGTGTGGAGTACCCACAATGGTAATGAGGACTGGAATGTCTAATTACCGGCCAGGGAATTGTTAATGCTAGGATTGTAAACTGTTGTGTGATCTCGGCCTTGTTACATGCGTAAAAGTCGCATGGAGAGGTACCAACTTTAAAGCTGAGTGATCGGCGGATTAAGGTGATACACCTTTGCAAAGTTATAAAACGTATCGGATACTCTGAGCTCCCAGGTCATGGAGTCTGCGCGTAGTGGATTCTATCCACGTCGATGAAGCACAAGTAGCTTTTGGGAAAGTTTTTCACAAAATTGAGTAAAGTGGTGACTCATAGAAAACCGCCACACATAACATCTTATGAAAATCTAGCTTAGGATTTTAAAAGCCTCACTTTTGAAAACAAAAACATTTTCTTCAAAATTAAGAGTGAAAATCAATTCTATGAGCCAAAGAGCCATCCTTTGGAAATTTCCCCCTCATCTATATACCTACATTCTTATATGAGACTTTTTGAGCACTATTTGGACAATGTGCTCACCCTTGTTTTTGCAAACAAAATTTAGAGGAAGGATTCATTGATCCCGAGTCCTACGGTCTTGAACCCAACATGGAGGAAGAAGAAACTACTCCAAAAGATCCAGCTTACTAGAGGGTTACTTACCAAGTTGAGTCCGATGTGGAGGAAGCCCACCAACACCGCTGCAATAGAAGATGAAGAATGTTGAAGTCCTTTTGCTTCTTGTTGTTTTCTTATTCAGTGCCCACCCTTGTGTCGAAGAAAACTCCTTAATTTTCAATCAACACTAAACTGCGTCATTTTGGCGCTATGTTATTGTAATGTTGGTCCTTGTGATCAGCACTTGTTTTAATCGCCTGCATTTTTATATAATGTATCTTGTTGTTGTGAGCTTGCAATGTACCATTTCTGAGTGCAACCCACCTAGGCGGTTGCCACCGGATTCCTCAAATGAGGGTCCCACAGAAGCTGGTATCAGATCAAAGGCTCGACTGTAGGTCGTGACCCTTAGATAGACCTTGGCGTCCCTAGAAAATAAAAGATCGCTAGTTCTTCGACAAAGTTTGTTTGCGAAAACATATTTTGTTTAAGGAAAAGGGTTATTTTTCGATTATTTGAAACAGGTTTTAGACTTCATTTTAAACTCATAGGTGCCTTTCGTTTTGTCTTCCAGATGACTTTTGGCAGGAGATACGTTCATGGTGACGAGCTTGGATCGTGGGCGCTACTCCTGTGGATGATGCTGTAGTTCCTTGGAGCGCGGGATAGTCAGAGGCCAGTGTATTGCGTTTGGCAAGATGAGGTCAATGGACGACCCATCAGTTGTCGAGCTTCGCTGATCGTCTATGAGATTCCCAAGCATGGGAGAGGCTCAGTGAGACGTCAGGCCCGCAGAGAAGAAGAAGATGCCATCTTAGATGCTGCCAGTCGTGCCGTAGGTACCATCCGGCAGTTATATAGTGACTAGACTTTTAGATTCCCCCTATCGCTTTGTGCCTTATCAGGTTCCCAGATCAGAGTACCGAGTCGTTCTTCCATCCAGTGACCGAGAGGATGCTATCTTGACAAAGACCCGAGACGTCGTTCATGCTTCGGAGATTGGATATTCTCGCCTACTTCATGAGTACGAGCGTGTTCACGACGACCGCCACTATCTTGAGGGCATGCTTATGAGGGCCCGTGCAAGTCTCCAAGAGAAGGAGAAGAAAATTCAAGAGTTAGCCGAATCAAGTGGAGAGAAGGACCCTGATGCTTCAGAGTCAGCTGTCAAGAAGAGTTGCCCAAAACTAAGGATTAGCGCTCGCAAGAGAGTGGGAAACTTAAAGGAGTACCTCAGTCGTTTCACGGCTTTGTCACGCGGCATTGTTATCAATGGTCATACGCTCGAGCTTCCCAGCACTGCAGAAGAGAAGAAGACCCCCGACGGAAAAGGGAAGGAGATTGTCAATGTTGACAGCGACAGGGATGATGATGAAGATCTGGATCTAGAGCCGATGGATGCAAATGACGATCAGGAGGAGGATCCCGAGGAGGTAGAGCCTTGTGGTTCTTCCGATGTCGACGAGTGACCCCAGACTTCCTTTGGTTCGGCCTTTTGTGCCTGACTCAGCAGACATTAGATCCTTCTTTTGTTGAAGCAGTTGTGCTTGGTTGTGGTTGATGTATGCCTGTGTGCTTGTTAACTCTGTAAGCCGATGAGGCAAAAAGCTTTGTATCTTTTGAAAAGCTAATTTATGAGAAAAGGCATTTTGCATATCCTTATCCTTACCTCTTGAGTTGATGCCAGCATTCTGCTTGCATCCCTGTGTGTGATTCTTTTCGAATCAACGTCTCTGTCCTTAACCTCCTGTTTGAGTAGGATGGTTAATACGCGTGGAAGACCCCAAGAAGGAGAACTCGAAGGAAACCCCAGCAATGCAAGGGCCACACCAGGAACAAGAGACTGTGCTAACCCAGACTGACCAGGATCATCATCAACAATGCCACAAGGAGGCAACATTAGCGACGTGCTATTATGGATGGCGCGAAATAGACAAGAGTCAGCAACCGTGCAGAATCAGATCTTAGGACAGTTGATGCAACACTTAACATCTGGACAAGTTGAAGGATCAGCAACTGGTGCGAAATTGACTGACTTTAAGTAAACACGTCCCCCGACCTTTTCAAGTACCGAGGACCATCTCGTGGCCGACGATTGGCTAAGGGATGTAGAAAGAAAGTTGAACACCGTTAGGTGCAGCGACGAGGAGAAACTTCTGTACGGATCACATCAACTAGCTGGACCTGCTGCCTCCTGGTGGGAAAATTACCAGACTGTGCACTCCAACAAGGATTTAATCACATGGAATAAGTTTAAGGAAGAATTCCGCAAGTACCACGCTCCGAAAGGCGTTGTTCAAGCAAAGCGCCGAGAGTTCGTGAATCTAAGACAAGGAAATAGGACCGTCAAGCAGTACCTACACGAATTCATTCAACTGGCAAGGTACGCCCCTGAATACATCACAACGGAGGAGAGAAAGATCGATAGATTTTGCGAAGGTCTACAAAACTCCTTACAATACCAGCTGTCATCCCATGAGTTTATGGATTTCCATGTCCTAATAAATCGATTACTCAAGATGGAGGAAAAAGGGGGAGTGATCAAAGAAGACCGAAAGAGGAAGGCTTTGCCCAACTCTTATCAAGGAAATGCTAGTCGAGGAAGACCGATGCCTGCTTATCGGCCAGTCTTCAGACCACCACAGAGACCCCAGAGACCTGCTCCTGCTGCAATACCGCAGTGTACCGGATGTAAAGGAAACCATTTCTTCAAGGATTGCCCCATGAAGAATGAAGAATGCTTTCATTGTGGAAGAAAGGGACATCGCAAGAACACTTGTCCACTGCAACACTTGCCATTCAACGTTGCCCGAGCTCAGGCCGCAAGACCCCCTATTCCAACTGAAGGCTTTGCCAGAAGTGCTCCACCCCCTAGAGGAGGAAGAATTCAGAATGGCCGAGGAGGAGGAATGCCTGCTGCAGGTCGTGGCATACTCAACTACTCGTCCGCCATTGAAGCAGGAGAAGCATCTGATGTTGTGATCGGTAGGATCTTCATCCATTCTGAACTTTCAGTTGCATTATTTGACCCTAGTGCTACTCATTCTTTTGTGTCAAGATCTTTTGTGCTCAAAAATGAGTTACCAGTATCTGCATTAGAGTCCCCTATTTTAATCCAATCCCCTGGGGCTCGAATGCCTGTCAACTCTATCTGTAGAAATATCGCCTTTAGTATTGGCAACATATGATTCCTAGTGAACTTGCTAGTTTTGGACCTTCAAGGATTAGATGTTATCCTTGGAATGGACTAGTTAGCAAAGCATAAAGGTCAGATGGATTGTGAGAAGAAAGCAATAACCCTGACGAACGCTGAAGGAAAGCAAGTTACATTCTATGCGGAAAGGTCAATAGTGAACGACCAAAAATGCAGTTTGAACAGTTTGGAAGGAATTGAGTTTGAAGGAGTTCCAATAGTGAATGAATACCCAGAAGTTTTCCCCGAAGAGCTTCCTGGAATGCCACCAGATCGGGACATTGAGTTCTCAATTGAATTAAAGCCTGGATCTGCTCCGCATGCAAGAAAGCTTGCACGTATGACGAGTGGAGAGCAAGAAGAGTTGAGGAAGCAAGTGGAAGAATTGGAGAGAAAAGGGTTTGTCAGGACAAATTCCTCACCTTGGGGAGCCCCTGTACTCTTCGCTAAGAAGAAAGACGGCAGTCTACAACTTTGTGTCGACTACCAAAAACTGAACGACATGATGATCAAGAACAAGTACCCTCTACCAAGGATCGATGATCTCTTTGATCAACTCAGAGGAGCTAAGATATTTTCAAGGATTGACCTGAGGTCCGGATACCACCAATTGAAGATTCGAGAACAAGACATCCCGAAGACTGCATTCTTAACAAGATATGGATTGCATGAGTTTACCATGGTGCCGTTTGGTTTAACGAATGCACCAGCAGTGTTCATGAATTTGATGAACAAAGTCCTTATGGAATTTCTAGACAAGTTTGTCATTGTGTTCGTCGATGACATTCTCATCTTTTCAGAGTCAGAGGAAAAGCACGCACAACATCTCAAAATGGTGCTGGAAAAGTTGGTAAAACATCAGTTGTATGCCAAATTTGATAAGTGTGCCTTTTGGTTGAAAGAAATCTCATTTCTAGGTCACATCTTCTCTGGCAAAGGAATATCTATGGATCCGTCAAAGACTCAAGCTATCATGGAATGGAAACAACCAGAAACAGTAACCGAAGTGAGAAGTTTCCTAGGATTAGCCGGTTATTACCGGAGATTTCTCAAAGGATTTTCTGATGAGGACATCACCCCTAACGATGCGTCCATTCTTCCAACAACCATTGTGCAAGGACCAATAACAAGGGCACGTACACGTCAACTAAATCACCAGGTGAGCTCGTCTCTTAGTACATGAGAGAATATTGACAAGAGCGAGTTACTACCTAATAATATTGTGCTTGTGCTCAGCAATCATGGTGTTGATCAGCGAGGGTGTCACTTTGCGCCAAGACGGGTCGGGAATCAAGTCTATCACGAGCTGGAGTCCAGGTCAGCCACGGCGGAGCAGCCTGTCTTCAAACGGGCGTAGCAGATGCATACAAACTCCATTTGGGGCGTTCAAGTAATTACGGAGAAGCCCTTGACGAGACCTTTCCAACGGATCTGGTCCCACGTCCAAAATCCTTCTGAGTCAATCACAATCGTCGAAACAAGTGGAGACCAGATTCTATTGGGCCGTGCGGTGCTGCGTCACCTGTCTATTTGGCCTCGGCCTGTGTATCCCGCGTGAGGGGGTGTGCCCCAAACCCTAGACGCCACCCATCTCGCATATTAAAACCTCGTAGCCGTCATTGTTAGACTTGGGTTTTGCTTAGAATTTTCTGCTGTCGCAGTTCGCCGTCTTTCGGTTTGTGGAACCCCAACACTTCGTGATCTTAATACATACTTGCAATTCGGGATTGCTTCTTCTGTGTTCTTGCACGTGTTCTTCGATTCGCTTGCAGGAACAGGCCTTCGTGGCTAGGTCAACCGCGCCTCGGTACGGTTGATAACGAACGGAGCAGTGGTGTAGCGATTGCAGGCCTAGATCGGTTCTGGTCGAAAGTCGGATCGTCAACGTCGAGTCTCCACCAATTGAGCCTTTTACAATTTTCGTTTTCAGTTTTGCATTGTTGAATTTGTGTCCGTGGTCATCGTCGTATTGCTGGTCAATTCGTCTTCTTGGTCTAGGTCAAGTATCAAATCCCAATTCTAAACCGAAAACAATTTCGAGTCGCAATCGGTTCGGATTTCTCTTTTGCGTTGCTGCTTTTGTAAATACAATATCTTTGTCTTCTGAACACTAATTTGGGCGATTAAATAGTCTAAATTGTATCTCTGGAAGAGATCTACAACTTTGTTCATTGCACCAAATTCCAGAAACGCCATATTTGTGGCGAAAATCGCGTTGGAAGTTAATCTGTTCCATCTCGGAGTAATCTGTACAGCCTGTATTTCGGGGGCCATATCTCCTAGCTCCAAACCCCAAATTGGGTGTTCCATATATTCAAATTGATGATAAAGAAAAGAGCTAAAACTTCCTAGTATTGTGATATGATTTGTGCAGAGCATCTTTGCCAAACTTCCTAGTATTGTGATCTCTAAGAGCCCCAAATTATTATTGGAAGTTTCTGCAGAGCATCTTTGCTAAACTGCCGAGAGTATTGTGATATGATTTGTGCGTAATTCTTAAATTTTGAGTTGTAATCCATCCTTTGCAGCACTCTTGTAAAAAAAAAAAAAAGAAAAAGGCAAGTGCATAAAAAAAGAGCCGCACGAAAAGAAAGATTAGGCAAAAAAAAAAAAAGGAGATCAGAAGTGCTTGCATCCGTTCATGTCCATCGCTTGTGCCGATCACTTTGCTTACTTGAACTAGTTTTAGGAACGCGTTTAGGCCAGCAACTGTGACACGTACTTTGGACACTTATTCAACTTAGCATTCTGATTTCAATTATTGCTAACCTTTGCTACCATAACAGCCTTCCAAGCTCCACATACTTTCTATCAGAACAGGATTCAACCTTGCAATCGTTACACTTAAGCTCGTCACAATATCACGAACCAGCGACCGGTTGTACCTTCTGCAGCATTGGTAAGAACCTTGCAAAAGCGTGGTAAGACGCTTAACAGGGTGTGAATCCACTTGTCTGAACCTGGTAGTTTGTAGGGATAATACTTCTTGTGTTTCTTCTACTTTCTACTAATCGTGGCAGGATCTGATAAAGAGGACAACGAGTGTGTCCTTCATGCTGAGCCGAAAACCATGATGGAAGCGATAACCAAAGGTATTGAAAGATTGGAATGACGTGTTGCCCAGCTTGATGACAGGGTTCAGGTGATCGAGAACTGCCCACCTGCTGTCCAACAACAGTAAAATGATGTAGCCCAGGAGCACGATGATGATGTAGAGGGAAATGTGGCACCTCGCAATGAACCCGCTATGCGACGTGCGGCACATGACTTAGAGCGCTTCAACCGAAATCGTCAAGGTATGAGAGGTAACAATGGTAATAATAACTATCGCAATGATGATCCATTTGCTAAAGTTAAGTTTACCATACCTTCTTTTTTTGGTACATATGATCCTGAGGTGTATTTAGATTGGTAAATGGAGATTGAACAAAAATTTAACTCCCATCTTGTTCCTGAAATTCATAGAGTTAGACAAGCCACTAGTGAGTTCAAGGATTTTGCTATAATTTGGTGGAATGAACTAGTAAAGTCTAACGTACATCATGGTACTTGGCATGATCCGAAGAGACAAATGCGCGCTAGATTTGTGCCTTCTTCCTTTAAATGTTATTTGCGTAAAAAATTGCAACGCTTAGATCAAGGTAACAAATCGGTAGAGGAGTACTACTAAGAGCTTCAAATAGGAATGTTGCGTTGTGAGGTAGAGGAAAACGAGGAGGATAAAATGGCTCGTTTCTATGGGGGGTTAAGGCATGATATACAAAATATTATTGATTACAAGGACTATCATGATGTCAATAGATTGTTCCAGCTTGCTGTTTTGGCAGAAAAAGAATTGCAGGGATGACAACAGCAGACACAGAGCAACTTTGGTAGTACCTTCACCCCAAGACAGGCGTCAACCAAATCAGAGCCTCCTCCTGCTGTTCGGTCTACTGCCCCCTCGACCAGTAGGGCGCGTTCAGTAGCACCGTTACCACCGCCACGTACACCCGAGGTAAGCAAAACTTCTAATGTGCAGGCACCAGCGAAGTCGTCTTCATCTGTTGCCTCCACGGGACGTACAACAGGTATCATATGCCACCGTTGCAAGGGGATGGGCCATGTCATGAAGGACTGCCCAAGTCAACGAGCTTACATTGCGACAGACGATGGTGGGTACGTTAGTGCTTCTGATGTTGAAGATGAATATGCTCTTGCAGCTAACCTTGCAGGTAATGTTGATGACGAATCCAAACATGATGATGATGG
Source organism: Pharus latifolius (assembly GCA_019359835.1). Lineage (NCBI taxonomy): Eukaryota > Viridiplantae > Streptophyta > Magnoliopsida > Poales > Poaceae > Pharus > Pharus latifolius. The sequence continues at coordinate 28,298,645 of CM033329.1, forward strand.
GGAAGCTTTGGGTACGGTAGCCACACAAGAATACCAGACCATCATTGTCTAGCGGGTCCTTAGTACTCAAATGAAGCAAGCCGAGCGAGCCCAACGCCACAACTTGTTTCAAATGTTCCTCGTTGTCAATGACTGGCGCGTCCGAACAATCATTGATGGTGGGAGCTGCAACAACTTGGTGAGTTCTGATCTGGTCAAGAAGCTTGGCTTGACCACACAACCACATCCCCAACCATATCATGTTCAATGGTTCAACAACAGCGGTAAGGTTAAGGTAATGCAATCCACAAGAGTACCATTTTTCATTGGTTCATACCATGATGTTGCTGATTTTGATGTAGTGTCTATGCAAGCATGTTCACTTTTATTAGGCCGACCTTGGGAATATGACACTAATGCAACTCATCATGGTAGAAATAATTGGTACACTTTCATGCACAATGGAAAGAAAATAACCTTGCTTCCCATGACTCCATCTGAAATTGTGCATTTTGATAGGGAAAGACTTGAAAATGAGAAGAAAGAGAACACCACCGACTCTGAAAATCAGCAAGTAGTTAAAACTGTTTTTCCGCATAAGAAAGATAAGAATGTACCTGCTTCTAAGACTGAGGGAATTAAATTGAAGGGTGGTGTTTTCCTTGCTACAAAATATGATCTTGCCGAACCGTCATGCTTTGCTTTGATATGTGAAGAGACCATGTTTTCATTTGATGATATGCCTGTCTCTTTTCCACCTGCTGTTACTAAACTTTTGTAGGAGTATGACGATGTGTTCCCCGCTGAGGTGCCCCCGGGACTTCCACCTATTCAAGATCGCGACACAAAATTTTTAGGTCATTTCTGGAGGACATTATGGAATAAATTGGGGACAAAGTTACTGTTTTCTACTACTTGTCATCCCCAAATTGATGGCCAAACGGAGGTGGTAAATCGCAACTTGTCCACAATGTTGCGAGCTGTTTTGAGAAGAACTTAAAGATGTGGGAGGAGTGCCTTCCTCAAGTGGAGTTTGCCTACAACCATGTGCTACACTTGACTACCAAGGTAAGTCCTTTCCAGGTAGTGTATGGTTTCAACCCTCGTGCTCCTATTGACCTATTGCCTCTTCCATCATTTGAAAAGGTCAATCTTGATGCTAAGAAACCTGCTGAGTTTATTTTAAAACTACATGAAACCACAAAAGAAAATATTGAGCGAATGAATGAAAAATATCGCATTGCTGGTAGTCATGGTAGAAAGGAATTGATATTTACTCCTGGAGATCTTGTATGGCTACACTTACGTAAAGAGCATTTTCCTGAGTTAAGAAAGTCGAAATTAATGCCTCGTGCGGATGGTCCATTTAAGGTGTTAGAGCGAATAAACAATAATGCCTACAAACTTGAGTTGCCTACAGATTTTGGGGTTAGTCCCACTTTTAACATTTCAGATTTGCGGCCATATTTGGGAGAAGAAGATGAGCTTGAGTTGAGGACGACTCCAATTCAAGAGGGGGAGGATGATGAGGACATCACCCCTAACGATGCGTCTATTCTTCCAACACCCGTTGTGCAAGAACCAATAACAAGGGCACGTGCACGTCAACTAAATCACTAGGTGAGCTCGTTTCTTAGTACACGAGAGAATATTGACAAGAGCGAATTACTACCTAATAATATTGTGTTTATACTCAGGAATCATGGTGTTGATCAGTGAGGGTGTCACTTTGCACCAAGACGGGTCAGGAATCAAGTCTACCGCGAGCTGGCGTCCGGGTCGGCCACGGCGGAGCAGCCTGTCTTCAAACGGGCGTAGCAGATGCATACGAACTCTGTTTGGGGCGTTCAAGTAATTATGGAGAAGCCCTTGATGAGACCTTTCCAACGGATCTGGTCCCACGTCCAAAATCCTTCTGAGTCAATCATAATCGTCGAAACAAGGGGAGACCAGATTCTATTGGGCTGTGCGGTGCTGTGTCACCTGTCTATTGGGCCTCGGCCCGTGTATCCCGCGTGGGGGGGTGCGCCCCAAACCCTAGACGCCACCCATCTCGCATATTAAAACCTCGTGGCCGTCATTGTTAGACTTGGGTTTTGCTTAGAATTTTCTGCTGTCGCAGTTAGCCGTCTTTCGGTTTGTGGAACCCCAACACTTCGTGATCTTAATACATACTTGCAATTCAAGATTGCTTCTTCTGTGTTCTTACACGTGTTCTTCGATTTGCTTGCAGGAACAGGCCTTTGTGGCTAGGTCAACTGCGCCTCGGTACGGTTGGTAACGAACGGAGCAGTGGTGTAGCGATTGCAGGCCTAGATCGGTTCTGGTCGAAAGTCGAATCGTCAACGTCGAGTCTCCACCAATCGAACTATCCCTTACCTGTCGGAAGATCAGGACCCCGTTCCTCATCATTTTCCATGATTACTAAGCCGCTCACTAGACTATTAAAGAAGGATGTTCCATTCAACTGGACTGAGGGATGTGAAAAGAGCTTTGAAGAGCTGAAGAAGATATTAACAACCGCACCTGTTCTTACGTTGCCAGATAACAAAAAGGACTTTGAGGTTTATTGTGATGCATCAAAGCAAGGGGTAGGTTGTGTCCTTATGCAAGAAGGGAGAGTTGTAGCTTATGCATCAAGACAGTTGCGACCACATGAGGAGAACTATCCAACGCATGATTTGGAATTGGCTGCTGTCGTTCATGCGCTAAAAATTTGGCGACACTATCTGCTAGGGAATATATGTGAAATCCACACGGACCACAAGAGTCTGAAGTATATCTTCACCCAGCAAGACTTGAACATGAGACAGCGAAGGTGGTTAGAATTGATTAAGGATTATGACCTTGGAATACACTACCACCCCGATAAAGCAAACGTGGTAGCAGATGCTTTGAGCAGAAAATCCTACTGCAATCAAGCAAAGACCTTGGAAGTACCACCACAATTACTTAAAGATTTTGAAAAGTTGAGTTTAGAGTTTGTTGAACAAGGGACCATCGCCGCATTAAAAGTAGATTGCGAGTTGAAGGATCAAATTTGAAAGGCTTAAGACGCAGATCAGAATATTCAGAAGTTGAAAGAGGACATGAAGTATGAAGATACAGTTAACCTCCGTGAGGACGATCAAGGAATTTTGTGGTATCACAATCGAATTTGTGTACCAGATAACAAAGAAATCAAGAACATGATACTGCAAGAAGCCCATTGTACCCCTTATTCTATCCACCCAGGCAGTACAAAGATGTACCAAGATCTGAAGGATCGATTTTGGTGGAAAGGAATGAAGAAAGAAGTTGCTGAGTTTGTAGCTTCTTGTGACACCTGTCAAAGAGTGAAAGCGGAACATCAAAAACCTGCAGGACCACTGCAACCCCTGCCAACCCCTGAGTGGAAATGGGACGAAATTGGAATGGATTTCGTAATAGGTTTACCAAGAACCCAACAAGGATATGATTCTATATGGGTTATAGTCGATAGATTGACGAAAGTAGCTCACTTTCTACCTGTAAAGACTCAGTACACGACAAGTAAGCTAGCAGAGCTATATCTTACCAGGATTGTCACTCTGCATGGAGTACCAAAAACAATTGTCTTAGATAGAGGAGCACAATCGTATCAAAGTTTTGGAAAGAGTTATAGAAATCCTTGGGAACAAGATTGAAGTTTAGTACCGCTTACCACCCGTAGACTGGAGGCCAAACAGAGAGAGTGAACCAGACTCTAGAAGACATGTTGAGAGCATATGCTTTAGACTATGGAAATTCTTGGGAACAATTTCTGCCGTACGCAGAGTTTACTTACAACAATAGTTATAAAGCGAGTCTGCAAATGGCTGCTTATGAAGCACTCTATGGAAGGAAGTGCCGCACACCACTATATTGGACCGAAGTGGGTAAGAAACAATTTTTGGGACCACGACTAGTGGAAGATGCCACTGCTCATGCGAAGATCATACAAGAAAGGTTGATGACAACCCAATCCCGGCAAAAGAGGTACGCCGACAGCAGAAGGAGGGAACTATCTTTTGAGATAGGCGACTATGTGTACCTCAAAGTAACACCCTACAAAGGAGTTCGATGATTTCAGATGAAGGGAAAGTTAAGCCCAAGATATGTTGGACCATATGAGATTTTGGAAAGACGAGGAGAAGTAGCATACAAATTGGAGCTACCACCAGAACTAGCAGGAGTCCATGATATTTTTCACGTATCTCAATTAAGGAAATGTATGAGGAAACCAACAGAGCAAGTGTCTCCTACAGAAGCTGTGGTTCAACCAGATTTCACATATCAGGAATACCCAATCAAAGTGTTAGAGGTCAGTGAAAGGAAATTGAAGTCAAGAACCATCAGATTCTGCAAAGTTCAATGGAATAACCACATAGAGGAGGAATCAACTTGGGAAAGAGAGGAAGAGTTGCGTCAAAATTTTCCCTACCTGTTCTCAGACTGATCAGAATCTCGAGGATGAGATTATTCTTAAGGAGGGTAGGTTGCAACATCCCATTTTTGCTACCTTTTTAGCTTGCCAGTCAGCATATCTTCATTGGATTCTCGGATGTCTCAACCCCATTTTTGATCTCTTATCTCAGAATCATGATCTTAGGTATGCCACTACCTTACCTTAAAAGGTTGGCAGCTAAACTCCACCATTCAGACCATTTTCGCATTTTAGTCCAAAAGTATTTCAGATTAATCTTTTCAGATTTTCTTAGAAGCCTAAAAAGGCTAAAAGCCACAAATCAGCTCCAAACCTTGATCTAATTTAGCAAATGTCTTCCCTTTATCTTTCTGAGCATTTTTCCCTTCTGGAAGAATTCCAAAATCTTAACCGAAACCTTGGTTGCAGCCTCGCCAAAGTTTTCAGACCCTAATTACCCTGTTTACCCTAATTACTCTTTTTTTGATTTTTGTCAAAACCACCAAATCTTATCGGATCTTACCATTTTTCTTGCTAGATGAGTCCAAGTGATTTAGTAACACTCATCTGCAAAATCAGATCTCAAGTCAGCCCTCCAGATCCCCAAGTTTGCAAACAGGTCCAAGATCCTGAACTAAATCCTTGCAGATCAGTCGAAATCTTCGCAGATCAGTCCCTGGCCCCTTTTTCGACCTCGACCAGGGCTGAGCCCGTTGCGACCACGACCAGACACCATTTGGACTGCGACCAGTGCCATTCGCCGTGATTCACCTCTGCGATGTTCACCGCCGGCCAACATCTGTCTCCACCTATGGTCGTGTTCGACGTGTCCGCACGTGGTGTTCACGTTGCGCCCAAACCTTCCACCGTGGTGACGACCGATGACTGCCAACAACTGTAGCTTCTAGGCCCCTAAAAGAGTGTTTTGGTAATTAATGACAATTACAAATATTGAACTAACGATACCTGTTAAGTTGTGTCAAAAGCAAAATCAAAAGACAGGATAATGAAAGGCAAAGGAAGAGATACATGATGACGAAAGGACATTGAGCAAAGAGGCAAAGGTAAGGAATAGGGCCTTTTTCATTTTACCGATCTAAGGTGATTAGAGAAGAATTTTGATCGGATTATAGGATAGTTGCTGTACTATTAAGATGAGCATGTGGTGTATCACTAAATAGTTCATCTATGTACCACAAGTCATAAAAACAACTTGCATTGCATACTAGAAGGTCATATCTTTTGAAAATGCTCTTATCCATTCAAAACAGCCAAGTTCAATCTCTGTCGATCTGACCGATTGTTGTTTCGGACTGACCGACAGTTATGATGAAGTGTGTTTATTTTCCAAAAGGTTGATCTGTCCGTAGTTAAACCTTAAGTCAGACTCCTGGAGCTTCATGATCTTATTTTTATGGGACTTAGTGTGTTAAGTCGGTCTGATCGATTGTTGGTCCGGTCTGATCGCTAAAACGGTCTGACCGAGTTTTTGTACTGCGGTCTGACCGTGTAGCTGGTCTGTCCGAAGTTTTCGGCCTGACCGTAAATCGTGTCCAGAAACAATGTCGTCTCTGGAAGGTTTCACGGTCTGACCGCCATTAGCTCCGGTCTGACCGTGAGAATGCCCGACAAGGGCAGGTGAGCATTTATTGCGCCTGTTTAATATCGTTGCAATTGCGACGGTCTGACCGGGCTTATACCTGCGGTCTGACCGCCAAGTGATCTTTTTCTGCCAACAGCTTGTAACGGCTATATTTATTGTGGGGGGTATATATACTCCCATGCATGGTCCTGTTTAGTACTCTTGGCTAATTTGTGAACATTGCCATCATTCTTAAGAGCTAAAACAAGTTTCATACACTCTAGTGTTCAATTTCTTGAGTTTGAGAGAGTGTGCATTTGAGATCTTCTAGTGCATTGCATTTAGATCACTAAATCAACTTTGTGGCACTAGAAGAGCATTAAGTGGTCATCACTGGCTTGTTACTCTTGGAGCTTGCCGGCTCCTAGACGGCTAGGAGGAAGGTTTTGGAGAGCTCTTCAAGGAAGATTGTGAAGAAGCCTCAAAACATCTTGTGAAGGGGTCGAGCATGCCTTGCCGGAGTGGTAAAGTGCATCAATAGTGGAGTCGAGGTTTGGATAACTCATCACACTAATCCGGCTCGAGATCTAAGTCACTTCTTGAGAGGAAGTCGACTAGATAGAGGAGCGGTTAGAGATTTGAGTTTGCCTCAACGTGGATCAGGGGTGATCGGCAAATCACCGAGACCACGGGATATATCCTTGTGTTAAATTACTTGTTGTTCATCTTGTTTTAGCTATTTGCTCTCATTTATTGTTAATTGCTTGATTAGTTATTAAATTGTCAAAATCTCCTATTCACCCCCCTCTAGTCGATATCCTAGATCCCTTTTAGCAACGGCGTTCGTTTCGTGCACGCGCGCGTGCCTCCTGTTGTCAGAACCTTTTTGCCACTTCGCAGCCATGCCAAAACCAGCCACCCCGTCGCTCTGCTCTAGCCAGATATGGCGCAATCTTCTCTTCTAGTAGAGTCACTGCCGCATCCCAATGCCGTGCACGCCGTCTTGATCCTGCTCCGGCGGCAGTCACGCGTATCCTGTTTCGATTTGCTTCAACTCTCGAGAGCCCCAGCCACTACCTATATGAGCTCCCCCTCGCCCAGAGTTTCTTCACACCACTCCAACAGCAACCAAAGTGCCTGTTCGTCTCGTGTTTCTTCTTCGTCTCGGGCGAGCCCAGTTCGGGGAGCATGGTGACAGCGCTCTCCACTGCATCTTCTTCCAAACTGACCACACCCGTGAGTAGTCCTCATCTCCCTTGTCATGCTGTAGCACTTAATTGAGTTCTTTTGCACCTCATCGCCGGTGATCGTCGGAATCCCCTTTTTCTCTGTTTCAGCAATGCACTTTGATTTAGCTCGAATTAGCCCTCGAATCTGTAGAGTAATGTGGACATTAAGCCAAACCTAGCAAGCCTGTAAGCCAAGATCCATCATTTAAGCTCAAATGAAGTTTCTCCCCAATTTTGAACTCAGGCAGCCATTGGTTCATGTCGCCGGACTTCTCCAGTGATGCTTCGGTGAAATTGGCTGTACCTATAGCTTCTCCTTATCCGTCAGCTACTCCACAAGCTTGGAATCGAGCTCAGATACTTTAAATAAAAAATGCCCAACTTCTGTGTCTTCGTCTCCGGCACAGTTCACTGGAGTTTGCTCCCCGGTCAATCTAGCCAATGCCACCTTGTCTCTGAGCTAGGTCTCAGCCCCCTGAGCATTTCATTCAACTAGTCCGACCTCTAAATCTGCCCAGATTGTGAGATATGCTCTTGCCAAGTTCTTGTCCAGAGCTGTGCCTGTGCCGTGTCACCGCCGTAGTTCATCACTGCCGTTCGTCGTCGTCCGGCCGCCTCAACCCCTGAAACTACCGCCAATGTGACCCTGGAATCCACGCCTACCTCCTAGACATAGTTGGCGAAGTATTTGAAGCCCAGAACCAGATTTGCCCCTCTACCCTAGTTTTTGACAATGTTAGTGCAGTGTCAGTGCATGTCAGTCACTGGCATTAGCCTTGTTTGACCCTTTCTATTTGACCAATTGAAATGCCACTTTGTCCACTAAGTTCCTGGAGCCATGTTCTACATTTTTCTTTACTGTCACATCTTCAGAAAACCCACCTAGAGCCAACCTAAGGCTATGCCTAGCCGTAAACCGAATGTCGACCCTTCGACGTTCAACCTCTTTGAACCTATCTCTTCGAGCAGCGCTCGAGTAACCTTGTCCAAAGCATCTCCCCTGCATGAATGCTATATTTTATTTATTATTTCCTATAAAAGCTATTTTCCGTATGTTTCTGTGGTGCGATGTGTTGAATTGCCTCGTTGTTGTGTGCGCAAATAGAGCGAGGAGCAGAAGAGTCAACAAAAGACTTCGAAGAATCGTCTGAGCAGCTAGACCCCTCACTACAAGGCAAGTCTCAACCCCTTGATCATGTCTCGCCTATTATTTTGAAATGAAGTATGTTGGTTGTTTTCAAGTATATGCTTGCCTTATATTCAAATGAGAATTATATTCAAATAAAGTGGTTAGATATGACCCAAATAATTGAGAAGCCCCTTTTTTGTGATTGAATATCCATGCACCCTTGTCACCCTAGAATATCATGCTTAGGCTACGCTTATGCTCAAGATTATATATTAAATGCTAAATGGTCACATGTGAGAAAAGTATGTTCAAAACCCCTTTTTGTGAAAGAAAATGTGATTGGAATCGATAGTGAGGATGGTTTGTTTGGTTGGTGTTGTGTGCACATTGGGAATGTGAAAGACTCCTCACTAAAGATTCATAAGGATAAGAACCTTGTGTTGTACTTCTATGCGGCATGAAAAACGTACCAACCACTTGCCCGGTATGGGACGGGCGCGATATAGTAGCTTTCTCAGTATTAGTTTTTCCCTGCAATGGTTGTCGGTCCGATTTCTCGAGCGGAAACTGGTGGGCCACAGAGGGCCATGAGTGATGTGAGATTAGAAAAATATAGAGAGGATAATGTGTAAGAAGGAAGGCGCCCTACGCCTGGATTAATTTGTGCGCGACTGTAATCAAGAGAGGCTATGTGTCTTGCGAGACAATAGACCAAGGCTAGGAAGAATTGGCTGTGGGGAGTACCCACAACGGTAATGAGGACTGGAATGTCTAATTACCGGGCAGGGAATTGTTAATGCCAGGATTGTAAACTGTTGTGTGATCTCGGCCTTGTCACATGCGTAAAAGTCGCATGGAGAGGTATCGACTTTAAAGTTGAGTGATCGGTGGATTAAGGTGGTACACGTTTGTAAAGTTATAAAAAGTATCGGATACTCTAAGCTCCCAGGTCATGGAGTCTGCGCGCGGTGGATTCTATCCACGTCGATGCAGCACAAGTAGCTTTTGGGAAAGTTTTCACAAAATTGAGTAAAGTGGTGACTCATGGAAGACCGTCACACATAACATCTTCTGAAAATCTAGCCTAGGATTTTAAAAGCCTCACTTTTGATAACAAAAACCTTTTCTTCAAAATTAAGAGTGAAAATCTATTCTATGAGCCAAAGAGCCATCCTTTGGAAATTTCCCCCTCATCTATATACCTGCATTCTTATGTGAGACTTGTTGAGCACTATGTGGAAAATGTGCTCACCCTTGCTTTTGCAAACAAAATTTAGAGGAAGTATTCATTGATCCCTAGTCCTACGGTCTTGAACGCAACATGGAGGAAGAAGAAACTGCTCCAGAAGATCCAGCTTACTAGAGGGTCACTTACCAAGTTGAGTCCGATGTGGAGGAAGCCCACGCAACACCGCTGCAATAGAAGATGAAGAAAGTTGAAGTCCTTTTTTTCTTGTTGTTGTCTTATTCAGTGCTGACCTTTGTGTCGAAGAAAACTCCTTAATTTTGTATCAACACTAAACTGCATCATTTTGGCGCTATGTTATTGTAATGTTGGTCCTTGTGATCATCACTTGTTTTAGTTACTTGCATTTTTATATAATGCATATATCTTGTTGTTGTGAGCTTGCAATGTACCATTTCTGAGTGCAACCCACCTGGGCGGTTGCCACCGGATTCCTCAAATGAGGGTCCCACATGGCCCCAGGCGAGAGTGGACAGGAATTCGTTCCCGATCACGAAAATTTCCCGCTCGCCTGGCTTTGTCATGCCGAGACGGCACTAGTGGTGGCCGATTTCGTCTACCAAAACTAGGGTTAGAATATTCTCTTTCATGGGAACATATCGCCGACCGGGAAGAGGCCGTAGGGGTCGGCTCAGATGCGACCTCGTCTAACCTCTCTGCCAAGATTCTGGTGAAAGCTGGTTTTTGCGCATCTGTGAGAGTAGGAGGAAAATTACACAGGACCTCTGCGATGGATCAAAGCCGGCCATGTGTGCTCCTCCTGGGTGCACCAGGTGTCATCGTCTCCTCATCCGCCGGTAAATGCCCCGGGGGTAAAGAAGGTGTCTGGTCGCGTTTGAGACCATGCGGATAATGGGAGGAACTAGGAGCGGCGTTGTAACGAGCTTGCGCATTTTGTAGAGCCTCTAGTGCTGTTTTGCGAGCTCATTATCTAGCTGCTCATGATCTTGATCCTCCTTTTGTCTGCGCTATTGTTCTTCTTTCTGCTTGTGCTCCTGTTCTTCCCTAGCGGTTCGCTGATTGGAGGTTTCTTCCGATAAGGCAGCGAATTGCCTAGGGAACGAGGTCGCCGATGGAGAGAACATCTCTGTTTGTTCCGAGTCGGACTCGAAATCAAAAAGACGGTGGAGGTTATTAGGATCGAACCTCCCTGGACTAAATTCCTGGTCAACATCGCCTTTGCCCTCGGCAGGGGCGTGCGATGGACCGGATTCAACCCCTAACACAGTAGAAACAACATTGGGTGCCGGTTCTGCATCTGTTGTCTCCTGGTCGATAGACATGACCTGAGTAGTCGAATCAACCTCTGGGACGTCTTTGCCTCCGATTTTCTCTATTGGAACAGGATCACTAGGTGAAGGCATCTATATATGGGCATAATCCCCAAGATCGAAGTCATTCTCGGAATCATATGCCCCAGACATGGCTCCGAACCTCCAGATAGAAAAAGAACGCCTTGAGAAAGGCCCCACGGTGGGCGCTAGCTATCGACGATTCGGACTGGGGTCCTTAGTCGATCTTATGCAGATTTAGTGAGTTGTGAGACCTTCTAGAGTGTTCCTCCAGAAAGGGATGATGAGCAATGTCTGTTGGGGCACAAAGAAATTTATACAGGTTTGGGCCCTCGATGGTGGGAGTAACAGCCCTACATCCTGTTGTGATTTCACTATGTATGGAAAAATGCTTACAAAGTTGAAGAAAAGATCATCACAGGCGAAGATCTTTTCTGTGTTGTTGTCTAAAACCAACTAGACTAACTTATGAAAGCTTGTGCTTGATCTCTCTTCTTCTTCTTTGCCTTGTACATTTGCCTTGTCCAACGATTAGTGGTGAGGGGAGACTAACAGCTAGTCGTAAACTAGGTAAATAAGGAATACAACTGTTCTAATAGACAATGGCTCTATACCTAGACAAAGTCGGGGAATTGGAAAAACACTTCAGAAATTTTGAAGTCCAATTCATGCTGTGAAGAGACAATATCCTCGCAGACCAATTGTCAAAAATTTGTTCCTCATGTGCATCCGCTTCTATAGAAGTATTCGTTGAGCACTTAAAACAGCACTCAATTGCGACCATCGCAGTGGTAGCAGAGGCGATGACTAACGTTGCAGCCCTCAAGCAGGAAGCAGACTGGATTCTGTTGGATCTAGGTCGATCTAAGTATCTGAGTTTTGATGATTAATGACGATTTGGATAAATCCTTAATGATTAATATTGATCTAGATAATGACAACTTGTATAAATCCTAGTTTAGCACAAGTACATTGAATTGTTAATGTTAAACCCTAGAAGTCGATGAATCCCGGTTATAGTTTAACAATTGATGCATATGTTGAGGGGGAGCTCTGTGGTTGCATCAATCTTGTGCTAAGTGTAAATTGGAATGTCATGTGAGAAATCCTGAAGTTTGATAACTCCTTCATTTGTGGTATCGAGATCGATGCATGTGTGGAGAGGGAGCTCGGTGGTTTCATCATGCTTATCTTTATCATGACATGAGCAGTATAGATCGTGTGCGCATGTCTTTATCATATACCGATCTATATGATTGTATTTCATCTCATACTCATTTCCTATTTGTTGAATATGGTTCTGTTATTTCACCAGAAAGAGAAATTGTTGAGTTAACTCCTGTGTGGAGTGATTTCTCTGGTGGTGATTACTGACGAACTGTATATGAGACTAACGTTTGTGCATTGAGTGTATCTGTTCTAGTCTCAGAATGGTTGCGAGATGAAAGCAAGCAAGGGCATGAAGAGGATGATGCCAACATGAGTCATCTCAAGCGAGGTCAAGCTTAGCGAGGTCGAGCTTAGCGAGGACAAGCGTAGAGTAGTCGAGCTTCATGAGGTCGAACATCACCAAAGGTAAAATCCAAGATTAAGGATTGTTTTCTTAGGATTTTACCGGTCTCGGTGTTTGGAGACAGACAGGGTTGATAGGATTCTTTTTACTAGTTTGACCCTCGCGCTCCTCCGCCACGCTATCTACGAGCGCGAGATGGCGCGTGCGCTAAAGATCCTTCCGCCTTGGGGACCTTGTCCTCAAGCGCGTTACAGACCCCCAAGCCCAGGGTAAGCTCTCCCCCAAGTGGGAGGGCCCCTACAGGATCTCCGCGGTCCTGGGCTCAGGGGCCTACAAGCTCTCCAACCTTCAAGAGTAGGAGCTGAATCACACGTGGAACTTGCGTTTACTTCGCAAGTTCTATGTTTAGCCTTACGGGCCTGTCCCCTCCCCCGGAGCGATCACGCCGGAGGGGGAGGAGGCACACTGTACTTACTTTTCCCTCCCCCTTCGCGGCTTCGCAGGGGGAGGCACTGTACTTCATTTTGTTAGCAATACATAGGTCTGGCTCTTCAACTGTCTCATTGCAGGTTCTCCTCATTACCGCCCCTAGCGGCGAAGCCCTCCCCGCGAGGATGCCCTCCCCGCGAGGACGCCCTCCCCGCGAGGATGCCCTCCCCGCGAGGAAGCCCTCCCACCGAGGATGCCCTCCCCGTGAGGAAGTGGGCCCAGACCCAGTAAGTCCCTCCTGTAGGGCGGCTTACGATCAGCCCTCGTGGACTAAGGGTGTAAGCGGCAACCCGGTCCCCAGTGGCCATGGTAACGAGTCACTTTGGGAGACTAGTCCGCTGCCCAAACACTCATGACCCGTCATCGGGTACTTCCTCCTCCGGGAGTAGACGCTCTCCCCAGTGGGACGTCTAATGGCCTTCTTGGATATCTTTTCCCCGAAGACTTTATTCCCCGAAGACTTTATTCCCGGCTCCCCGTTCTCACGGCGACCGGATGATTGTCTCACGGAAGGATTTCCTCCGGAATCTTCCTCAGGATTTCTGGCCTTATTCCCGGCTCCCCGTTCTCACGGCGACCGGACGATTGTCTCCCGGAGAAGTTATGGATTTCTCGGACATTTCTTCCCCGGAGGCCTTATGCCCGGCTCCCCGTTCTCACGGCGACCGGACAATCATCTCCCAGGAAGCTCGCCTCCGAAAATCTCATCGGGTTTTCTTGGATGTTTCTTCCACACGAGGCCTTATTCCCGGCTCCCCGTTCTCACGGCGGCCGGATGATTGTCTCTCGGAAGGTCTTTCCCTTGGAAACCTCGTTTTAAAATTTTCTAACTTAGAAAAATTCCTATGCTACAAGTCACCTTCAGCCCGAGGGCCTTGTTACCCCCACAGCGCGCGGAGCTACCCTCCGGCCCGCTGTGGGCAGGGGGGATAAGGAACCCCCGGGTGTCGACCGCACCACCCACGAGCAAACTTAGCTCATTCTTGTGAAAAGGAGTCGTCCAGACCATCCAAGAAGAAAAAATAAAAAGACGACAAAGAAGGAAGCAACAACACGGCTTTATTGATCATCAAACCCGGAGGACATCTTCCCCCTCCGGTCGGCATCAGAAACGATACAACCCGCGCTCTAAGCTGGGGGATCCTCTACATCCTAAGGCTCCTACGCCTAATACTCCCGGAGGCTCTCCGTTAGCTCCCGGGCCAAGTCCCAGTACAATGCGCGCAAGCGGCGACGAGCGTCCCGGAGCACATCTTCGGGACAGAACTCGTACCCCGCAGGTGGAAGTATCCGAAGAGGAGGTATCATCCGGAACCCCGGACGCGGGGGGGACAAATCGGCGTGATGATTGTCAAAATTGTCCAGGTGCCACTCCGGATGCCACCTTAACCGGACGGGCTCCCGGACGGCGTCCCCGCTGCGCTTCCCGGAGACGAGGCTTAACAAGATTAAAGCCGCTTGGGCGTCCCCCGGGGAGCCTCTCTCGGACCTTCGCCCAGGAGTAACCTCTCGGGAACCCTGGTAACATTGCATTCAATTCAAGACTTGGAAAAATTTCTAACTCTATTGCATTCAAAATATCTTTTTACAAGTGTCCGGGGCTTCTCCTAAGAAGTTACCGGGATCAAAAGTCCTAAGAAAACAAAAGGGTCCTATCTAAAGACCCGGGGGGAGGCTCATACTCTTTCATTGGCGTCCTCCCCCCGGGGGGTTTCCTCCGAGGCCGGGGCCGGGGCGTCCACCGCCGGAGGTGCCGGTGCTGGGAATCTCACCGGGATGATCCGGTCATAAAAACCCCCGGCGAGCTGCTCCACCTCCCGGCGTGAGGGCTCGAAGAACTCAGGGAAGCTCCGCGGGATGTGGCCCCCGATCGCCCGGGCGCCCACTCCCCGGTGCTCGACGAGCCCGGCCGTGGCTGCGACGACGGGGATCGCCCGGCCTCGTGCCCAGGCATCCGCTACCTCCGGGATCACGGAGACTTGTGCGTTAAGAAAATGCACGGCCTCCGCAAGCGTGGCCGGGGGCACCTCCGAGCCACCCCCGGAGCCTAGGCTTACGCCAAGGCTCTCAAGGGCCGAGCGGATGGAGCGGCCCGCGTCCACCACCACCCAGACGCTCGACCCCTCGAGCTCCCAGAAGGCCTCCTCCTTCGCCTTCGCCTCCTCCCGGAGGCGGCCGTTGACGGTCTCTGAGACATGGACCTGGGCTCGAACCCGGGCCAGCTCCCGGAGAGCTTCGTCCCGTTGGCCCAGGTAGGCGGCGGCCTTGTCCTCCGTGTCCTGGAGCAGCCGGCCGACGCGCTGCTCGACGCCCCAGGTAATCGCCGCCCCCTACAAATTCCAGAGTTAGAAAAATTTTAGATGCAAGGAGCCAAAAGAAAGCGACAACCGCTTCGGGTGAATACCTGGGCTTGGAGGGACTGGAGCTCTGCGAAGCGCTCCTGGAGCGTCCCCCCCGCGACGAAGGCCTGGACCTTTGGCGTCTGCAGGCCTTCCGCGTAACGCTCGACCTCCCCTGCGGAAAGCAGGGGGGTCTCCCGCCCCGGCCGGTAACGGGCTCCCGGACCTGGGTGCCCGGCATTACCTTGGTCGGGGTGGCGGTCGTCGTTGTCTTCGTCGCCGAAGTGCCCCCTGAGGAAGTGGCTGAGGACGCTTCGGAGGGGGTCCCTCACCGGGGAGGGATCATCAGCCCTTTCTCCTTCCCGGGCGGGAGGGCCCCCGGGGCCCCCACTTCCGGCGGGACCTCTTAGACCGAGGGGCTCCCTCCCTCGTCCACGGGCCACTCCACCCGTGGAGGCGAGGCCTCCGCGAACCTCACCTCCAGTTTCTCCGGCTCCAAGAGTGCCGGAGGCGCCGGGAGGGCCGCTACCGAAGGCGGCGACGGGGCGTAGTCCGCCGAATCGGACACCGCCCCGCCCACGGCAGGCTCCTTCCCCCGGGCCGCAATGGGGCTCTTTGGGGGAGGGGGTGTCACTTCCTTCCAGGCTGGCGCCCGTTCGCGCCCGGTCCCAGGGGTATCGTCCCGAGGCTTCGCCGGAGTCACCACCGGCATCGTCGAGGGGCCCGGGGCTTTCTGGACTCTAGCCTTCTTAGGCTCAGATCCCCCGGCCACGTCCTTTCCCCGTTTGTGTGACCCGGGGGTGGGGAGGGGCTTCCTCTTCGGCAGCTTCAGCCCGTAGGCCTTAGCTACCAAGTTCCGGGGAGGGCCCTCCCCCACGAGGCGCACGATGCGCTCGTGCTCGTCGGCGATGTACCTCCCCAGGAGGGTCTCCGCCTTCTCCCACGCCGCCGGGTACGGCCGGACTACAAAAGGTAAACAGTTAGTCAAATTTCCAAAAATTTGTAAATGCAATGACGCAGGTAACGGACTTACGTCGTGTCACCGGCTTGACCGGGGGCCGTTGCTCCGGGCCCATGCCGATCCCCCTTCTCCCGCGTGAGAAGGGGGAGATCCTTAGGAGCATCACCTCCTCGGCGGCGTCCCTCATAGAGCGGGTCTTCCGGGAGATGATCACCTTGGCGAGGAGCTCGAGCTCCTCGTCCGTCCACACCGGAGGCTTCGGCGCGGACGACCTGCTGTAAGAGGGGGGCCCCGGGGCGTACGCCACTTCCTCGTCCCAGACCCGGAGGTAGAACCACCTCTGGATCCAGTCGCCCCAGTGGTCTCGGGAGGCCACCGCCGGGTAATCGGCCACTCGGCACGGCAGCGTCTGCACCATCACCGAGCCGAAGGGGGACTTGGGTGCCCCCTTCACCAGGTGGGAGCTCCTCGCCGCCGGTTCGTAGAAGTACCGGAAGGCCTCCGGCGTCGGTCCCGGGAGCCGCCATTTCCCCGGGGACGTGGCCTCCGGTGCCTCCCCGGACGTCGCCCTTTGGCTCCCCGGGCGCCGCCCTTTGGCCCCCGGGACCTGGCCCGTTGCCTCCCCGGGCGCCGCCCTTTGGCTCCCGGGACCTGTCCTCCGGGGCCGGTCCCGGGCGCCGCCTTTTGGCCCCCGGGACCTGGCCTCCTGCGCCGGTCCCGGGCGCTGCCATATGCCCGGGGGCGTGGCCTCCGGTGCCTCCCCGGGCGCCGCCTTTGGCCCAGGGACAAGGCCTTCGGTGCATGCCCCGGGCCTCATCGCCCTTCTAAAGGTAAAGTCTCTGGTTGTTGATCACGTGCAGGTCACGCGAGGAGAGCCTCGGGAATCAGCGACCACCTGTCAAGCATCCAAGACGTTTGACCGGGAGAAGGACGTCGCTACCCCTCAATTCGACGGTGGCTTCCGAGGTAGATAGGTCTTTTTGCTTCTTTTTGGGGCTATCAATAGCCCTTGTACCCCTCAGTTGTAAGTAAGTCATTCATTTATTGGAGTAGCCAAAACTCACAGGTGTGCTCCGGAAGCCTCTCCCCCGGAGAGAGCCTCCCCAGCCGACTCCGGTTGGGAGCACGCCGACAGGACTAGGGGCCCCACCGGGACCCGAACCTGTATAAATCCTCGTGTCAATTCTTGTGTTTGTCCGGCGGGGGAGGACTGGTCACCCGGTCAGCCCGCGCCGCGTAATCTTCGCTAGGATCGTTCACAAAACTTGCCGGGGTATTCGCAATACCACGACACAAACAAAAGGAAGATCAAGATCGTGAGCAACAAGACAACGAACTTCGCAGAACAGCCCTAGAGAGAATTCAAAATGCGCAAGCTCATTGCCATGCTTCTCTGAGTTCTTTCCGACGATCACGTGATCGCAGACGTGACCAGACACCGTCTTTACCCCCGGAGCATTTCCCAGCGGACAAAGAAACGGTAACACCTGGTGCCCGTAGGAGAAGTACGCATGGCCGACTTTGATCTATCGCGGAGGTCCTGCGTAATTTTCCTCCTACGGTCATGGATGCGCAGAAACCGGCTTTCGCCAGAATCCTGGGGGAGAGGTTGGACGAGGTCGCATCTGAGGCAACCCCGACGGCCTCTTCCCGGTCAGTGACACGTTCCCATGACCGAGAGTACTCTAACTATGGTTCTGGTAGACGGAATCGTCCACCACCAGTCCCGTCTCGGCATGACAAAGCCAGATGGGCGGAGAATTCTCGGGATAGGGAACGAATTCGTTTCCACTCTCGCTTGGGACCACGAGTGACCTCTCCTTTGCGTGAGGTCGCCTGTGATCAGGTCGAGAGTTGCAGGTCCATTCACGGTCCTTATGTTGGTTGTAAAGCTTTCTCGCCCGGCCTTCGTGCAGTCATTTGGCCAGACAAGTTTAAACCAGGGGCCATAGAGAGGTTTGATGGAACTCAATATCCATCCAAGTTCTCCAAATCTACATCACTGCCATTCAGGCAGCAGACGGCGATGACCGGGTCATGGCCAACTATTTACCTACAGTCCTCGAAGGACCGGAAAGAACCTGGTTGTTCAATCAACTTGAGGGTTCAATCTATAACTAGGAAATGTTGTGCGATGCAATCCTCAACAATTTCCAAAATTGTTATCAGAAGCTGGGTAAAGACGACGACCTTCATCGACTACGGCAAACTTCGACTGAAACTCTTCGTCAGTTTGTCAAGGGATTTGTCGGGGTGAGAAATACCATCCCGAACATATCTGATAACTCCGTTATCAGGGCGTTTAAACACGCCGTTCGATATCGGAGATTCACTGAAGATTTGCTCATCCATCCTCCTCGATCAGTAGCCGATCTCTTTGATATGGCCGATCGATATTCCGACGCGGCTGAGGCTGTTGAATGGAATCAGATAGTTGATAAAGGTAACCTACCGCCTCAACCAGGTCTCAAGGACACGAAAAGGGAGGATTCAAGCAAGAGGCCAGAATCTTCATCAGGCAGGAAGTCGAAGAAATCAAAAAGGAGTCGATCTGGACAGTACCAAGAGGTCGCGGTCGCAGAGAAGCCCCCATCGACCAAAGGTAACAAACATTCGTTTAAAAATAAAACTGCTTCTGGTGGTCGCAGTGCTGACCAGCCAGAGAAGTTGACTAACCCGCAGGAAGGCAAGAAGTGGTGTCCGCTCCACAACTCCGCAGGCCACGACCTCAAGAATTTCAGAAGTTGGTTGAAGCAGTTCGATGACTTCTACCAAGGGATCGGACCTATGCCGACCTTACCAACTAAGGAACAAGCTTGCGGGCTAAGAGATGCCGACGGGGATGAAGAGATGTCTTACCAGGTACCTCGTAATCATGTTAATGTTATTTTCGGAGGTTCCTCCTCTTTTGTTTCTAAGAGGCAATTTAGAGCCTTTTATCGAGAGGTTAACCAAACAGAGACTCCCCTTGGTGAACCTCAGTACCCCCGTTGGTCGGATACACCTTTGACGTTTGATCGCTATGATTGTCCTGCAGGGCTTACTCCACCATTGAGGCTGCCTCTGGTCATTACCCCAATTATCAGCAATGCTAGAGTCAAAAGGGTCCTGATCGACGGAGGTAGTTCCTTGGACATCTTATTGGTCAAGGCGCTCGACGAAATGCAAATTCCTCGTTCGAAAATCAAGCACATAATCCATCCATTTTATGGGATAATTCCTGGTCCCTCTATGATGCCATTGGGACAGGTGGTGCTCCTGGTCACGCTGGGAGAACCAAATAACTTTCGAACAAAATTCGTTACTTTTGATGTAATTGATTGTGATTCAGTTTACAACGCAATCTTTGGCAGGCCAACTCCTGCTAAATTCATGATGGCTACGCACTATGCTTACCAGTGCGGCAAGTTGCCTGGCCCCAAGGGTGTTATTTCAGTCCGAGGTAGTCGCAACGTGGCATTGACTTGTGATCGGCTATCCCTGGAGATGGTGGACCAGCTTCCCCTCCGAGACGCCCAGATCGCGACAGTGTCCACTGATATGATCAAAGCTACTCCTCGACCAGACGAAACACTCAAACTGGTTCCATTGTACCCAGATGACCCGTCCAAGACAATTCGGGTTGGATCAGGCCTGGATGACAAATAGGAACTCGAGCTCATTGCTTTCCTCTGGGCTAACGCAGATGTGTTTGCGTGGAAACCATCCGACATGCCTAGTGTCCCAAGGGAAGTAATTGAGCACAGGTTAGCAATTCGACATGGACAGCGACCAATAAAGCAGAAGCTCAGGCGTTTTGCTATGGATTGGCAGGAAGCCATCCGAGAGGAGTTGGATAAACTCCAAAAGGCCAGATTTATTCGCGAAGTTGACCATCCAGAATGGCTTCCAAATCCGATCATGGTCCGCAAGTCAAATGGCAAGTGGCGCATGTGCGTCGACTACACCAGCCTAAATAGTGCCTGTCCGAAGGATGACTTTCCCCTTCCCCGCATCGACCAGCTAGTCGATTACTGCAGGTTGCAAACTGATGAGTTTCCTGAACACTTACTTGGGATATCATCAAATTAGCATGGCAGAAGAAGATGAAGAGCAGACTGCCTTCATCACACCGTTCGGCACATACTACAACGTAAGAATGCCGTTCGGTCTCAAGAACGCAGGTTCCACGTACCAGCGCTTGATGGAAAAGACTTTTCTTTCCCAGATGGGGCGCAATCTTGAAGCTTACGTAGACAACCTGGTTGTAAAAAGTTCAAAAAGATCGTCTCATTTAGACGATCTTGGTGAAACCTTCTGTAATTTGAATCGATATGGAATAAAATTAAACCCGGAGAAATGTTCTTTCGGGGTTTCATCTGGAAAACTTCTTGGTTTTCTTGTTTGTTCCAAAGGAATCGAAGTCAATCCTGAAAAAATCAGGGCTATTGAACAGATGAGGTCTCCTTCGACCATCAAGGATGTTCAGCGCCTAGCAGGTTGCATGGCGGCATTGAGTCGGTTTATAACGCGATTGGCGAAAGGGGACTACCTTTCTTCAAATTCCTACGCAAACATCGCAATTTTACATGGTCTGATGAGGCCGAAAAGGCATTTCAGGAGGTAAAAGCGTATCTATCCAGTCCGCTGATTTTGGTTTCTCCCAACAAAGAACCATTACTTCTCTACTTGGCGGCCACACCTCACGCGGTCAGCGCTGTTCTGATCACAGATAGAGAGGGTGTGTACAAACCCGTCTACTATGTAAGCGAAGTACTTCATGGTCCTAAGGAGCGATACCCTGAGGTCCAGAAGATAATTTACGCACTACTGATGGCTTCCCGTAAGCTACGACATTACTTCCAAGCACATAAGATCACAGGGCCCTCATATTTTCCATTGGGAGACATTGTCCGCAATCCGGAGAAATCTGGTCGGATCGCCAAATGGGCCGTCAAACTCGGAGCGGTCAAGTCTCAGGTCCTAGCCGACTTCGTGGTCGAATGGACTAATCTTGAGCCACCCATGCAGGCACCCAAAGATTTGGAATGCCTTGATCACTGGACAATGTATTTTTATGGCTCTCATAGTTTTCAACACTCGGGGGCTGGAGTGGTCTTAGTCACGCCTCAGGGCGAACAGCTGAAGTTTGTCATTCAACTACACTTTGTTGCGACCAACAACGCAGCAGAGTATGAAGGTCTTCTTGCAGGGCTCCGGGCAGCTAAATCCCTCGGAGTCCGTCAATTAGTGGTGAGGGGAGACTCACAGCTGGTCGTAAACCAGGTAAACAAGGAGTACAGCACCTCTGATGAGACAATGGCTCATTACTTGGGGGAAGTGAGGAGATTGGCAAAACATTTCAGTCATTTTGAAGTCCAATACATCCCGCGAAAGGACAACATTCTCGCAGACCAATTATCCAAAATTGGGTCCTCACGCACATAAGCTCCGGCAGGAGTGTTCGTCGAATACTTGGAACATCCCTCGATCATGACTATGGTCGAGGATGATCCGGTAACAGTCTGCGTTACCAACCTCGGACAGGAACGAGATTGGACCCATCCATTGAGGGTCTATTTCGAACATGGTACCTTGCCCGAGGATGAAACCGAAAGCGATCGGTTAGTTCAAAAGGAGCGTCTATACAAGCACATAGAAGGAGTTTTGTATAGAAAATGCACTCAAGGAGTATTTATACACTGTGTGTCCCAAGACGAAGGTAAATCCCTCTTAAGAGAGATTCATGACGGTGTATGCGGTGCACACGCGTCATATCGTACACTGGTCGGCAAGGCTTTCCGACAAGGATTTTACTGGCCTTCGGCACTTGATGATGCCAAGAATATGGTCAAGACATGTCCTCCATGTCAATTCCATGCAAGACAGGTTCATCAACCTGCCTATGCCCTACAAACCATTCCTCTTTCATGGCCTTTCGCGATCTTGGGCATGGACATTGTCGGTCCTATGCCACAAGCGGTCAATTGATACAAATTCTTGCTCGTAACCATTGACACGTTTACAAAGTGGATTGAAGTCGAACCAGTAGGCAACATTACCGCTGCTGCTGCACAAAAGTTCTTTCATAAGAACATTGTGACTCGATTCTGTATTCCAAATCGTCTCATTACTGATGACGGTTCCCAGTTTGCTAGTGGTCTTTTTCTGGATTACTGCGATCAGGTCGGAACCAAGGTGTGCTTTGCCTCTGTAGCTCATCCGCAGAGCAATGGTGCCGTTGAACTTGCCAACGGGCAAATATTGCAGGGCATCAAAAAACATGTTTTTATCACTTTAAGACAAGCTCAGGGGCTTGGGTAGACGAGCTCTACACCGCTCTATGGGCACTACGTACTACTTCTAGTCGAGCCACCGGTGAGACTCCTTTCCATCTGGTGTATGGGGCTGAGGCTATGTTACCCATGGAAATTAGTATTGGTTCTGTCCGAACAGATCAATTCGAACAAGTTGATCAGAACGGGCAACGGTCACAAGATCTCATCCTCCTAGAAGAAAAACGTGATCGAGCTCTGATCAAGTCTGCGGTATACTTGCAAGCCTTGTGCAAGTACCATAACAAAAGGGTGCGGCCACGTAGTCTCTGTTGGATCAAGGATGCCGACTAGAGGGGGGTGAATAGGAGGCTTTTAGAAACTTCAAGTAAAAACAAGTTTTTATACCAAGAAGAACCAAATGCAATTTAATATATTAAAGAGAGAAGATAGAGAACAAACACAGCTGTTTTTACCGAGGTATCGGAGACTCGCCCAGTCTCCACTAGTCCTCGTTGAAGCACTCAAGTCACTTGAGTTTTGCCTCAATACTCACGAAGAGTATTATCAACTATTGGTTGTTCCTTGTCCACTCCGGAAAGGCGAGCACCGATGCCTTGTACAAGCTTGCCGAGCCTCTCCAACAATCTCCGTTCTGGAGAGGTCAACGGCCACGCCTCCGAACCGTCTAGGTGAGGGCGCTCACCAAGAGTAACATGCAGCGAGGTCTTCTCTAGACCCCCGAACACGCACCGAGAAACTAGGAGTATGCAAATGCAAAAGAACTGAAACTCTTGGTGGATTGAAAACACTCAACTTGTTCAAAAGATCAAGATTTTAAGTATAAAAATAAAGCTCGAGAGTGTATAAGAGAATGCTACTGCTTGTTGTATAAAACTTATGCCCAAAGCCCCTATTTATAGCCTCAAGAATCAAATGAACCATTGGAGCTAGGGCTGAAAATCAGCAACTCAAACTGACAGTCAGTTTAGTGCACAACGGCCGACAAAATTTACGGATAAAAAATTGCTAGCCATTTGTGGTCGTTTAAGGAAACTTGAAACCCACAACTGACAGTTAGTTCGACCACAAACTCGACCAAAATCAAATAGAAACTCAGTTAAAAGCACTGTGGTCGAAACCCCAACTGACAGTCAGTATGGACAAACTGACAGTCAGTTTAGTACAAAAAATTTGAGCACAAAATACACCCTCTCTGGACAATTGTCAGTTAACACGAACTGACATTCAAACTGACAGTCAGCCTGAACAAAAATAATGATAACCTTAAATCCAGAAATCCAAAAGAGGTGTTTAATAGCTCGTTTGAAAGATAATTTCAAGGGCTACATTTTTGTCAACAGAAGAAAAAATCAGATCGGCCTAGATCTTTCTAGAAATTTGAAAAACTCTTCTGTTGTCAAAACTGAACTGAAAAACCAGATTTTTCAAATTAAGTTCAAACCAAATCCAACCAAAAATGATGCAATGCAATGACCTAAGTTTCTCGGTTTATGTTGGAGATAAAGAGAGGACTTTCGCCACTCCTTTTTATAGTACGGTTAAAACTAAAAACAATTTTCCTAACCGATCATCTCCAAACGCCGAGGTCAGAAAAAATAAAATACAGATTACCTTAGGTCCTTTGCTTTTCCAGCTTGCGTCTAATCTTCATATTCACGACTTGTGCTTTTACTTCTTTTGCGCTGCGTTTGTTTTGTTCATCTCGAAAATCTTCCCAACGGAGCCCTGTATTAATCAATCTCAAAAAGCACAGTTAGTCCTAAACACTCTGTTTTCATTAATCATCAAAATTAGGGTTAGGCATGAAGGCCTAGATGCAACAATCTCCCCCTTTTTGATGATTGATGACAACAAGTGTTTAACAATAAAATAAATGAAATAACTCCCACTGAGTATATGCATCTCATCATATCAGAGCATAAACCATCACATATACATCAGAGCATCTCATACATACAAGCACTCACAGATATGCATAAGTCATGTAAATGTGTATCAAAGCATACAAATCTCAAAACCAAGACATCATATATATATCAGAGCATTCAACATCACAAAGTCAGATCATCATATCCAAAGATACACAGATATATCATAAACCAAATAAACCCATATCCAATCATCCATGACATCCATAATGAAGACTAAAGACACATAATGAAGACTAAAGACACATAATGAAAACTAATAGACACATAATGAAAACTAATAGACATATGAACAATCTCCAAAATACTATAATATCCAAAATACTTCTCCCCCTTTGGCATCAAGCACAAAAAGGGAGGCAAGGAAAATCAGACAGTTATTTTAGATCAACTAGCATTTGATATATCAATAATGTTCAGTTCACCTCTTAAAAAGCAAAATCTTGATTCATCTAAGGGTTTGGTGAAGATATCCACTAGTTGCATATCAGTTCTAACATAATTCACATCAATATCTCCTTTTGCCACATGATCTCTAATAAAGTGGTGCCGTATTTCAATATGCTTAGTTCTAGAGTGTTCAACAGGATTATTTGCAATTTTAATGGCACTTTCATTATCACACAATAGTGGCACTTTATCAAAGATAATCCCATAATCCAAAAATGTCTGCTTCATCCACAATAATTGAGCACAACAACTACCTGCAGACACATATTCAGCTTCAGCTGTGGAGAGAGCTACTGAATTTTGTTTCCTAGATGACCATGATACTAAGGATCTCCCCAACAGCTGACAGCTACCAGATGTGCTTTTACAATCAATCTTGCACCCAGCATAATCAGAATCCGAATATCCAATTAATTCAAAATTTGCATCTTTTGGATACCAAAGACCTAAACTGGGATAACATTTTAGATACCTAAGGATTCTTTTAAGAGAAGTTAAATGACATTCCTTAGAATTAGACTGAAATCTAGCACATAAGCACACACTAAACATGATATTAGGCCTAGATGCAGTAAGATATAAAAGACTACCAATCATAGACCTATAAAGTTTAGAATCGACTGATTTGCCGCTTTTGTCCATGTCTAGATGTCCATTTGTCGCCATGGGAGTTTTGATTGTTTTAGCGTCTTCCATCCCAAAGCGCTTGAGCAGGTCCTTCACGTACTTTGTTTGACTCACGAACGTACCGTTCTTGAGTTGCTTGATTTGAAGTCCAAGGAAGAAGCTCAGCTCACCGATCATGGACATCTCGAACTCCCTAGACATCATCTCTCCAAACTCATGGCAGAAATGTTCATTAGTAGATCCAAATATAATATCATCAACATATATCTGACAAATGAACAAATCCTTTTCAATTTTCTTTGTAAAGAGAGTTGTATCAACCTTCCCAATTTTAAAACCTTTTGATAAAAGAAAGTCTCTAAGTCGTTCATACCAAGCTCGAGGAGCTTGTTTGAGACCATAGAGAGCTTTTGACAATTTAAATACATGGTTTGGAAATTTAGAATCTTCAAAACCGGGAGGTTGTTCAACAAACACAAGTTCAGGAATTTCACCATTTAAGAACGCACTTTTTACATCCATTTGAAAAAGTTTGATATTAAAACATGATGCATAAGCACGAAGAATGCGAATAGCTTCAAGTCTTGCAGAGCAACAAGACGAGCTTTGCTTCTAATTACAACCCCATTTTCATCTTGCTTATTTCTAAAGACCCATTTTGTTCCAATTACATTATGATTCTTGGGTCTTTCTACTAAAGTCCAAACTTCATTTCTAGAAAAGTTATTTAGTTCCTCATGCATGGCATTTACCCAATTAGGATCATTTAAAGCTTCATTAACATGTTTGGGTTCTAAAGAAGATACAAAAGAGTGATGTTCACAAAATTCATCAATACGAGAGCGAGTTTGAACACCCTTACTGACGTCACCCAGTATTCGGTCTAGAGGGTGATCCTTGGTGATCGTTTGATGCTGTCTTGGTGCTTCATCTTGTGCTGCTTCACATTGATCTTGTTCTGGAGGATCAACTTGAGATGATGATATACTTTGATCAACATTCCCAACGTTGACATCATCTTCTTGAACTTCTTCTCTTGGCTTGATGTCTCCAATGGTTATGTTCTTCATGGCTTCTTGAAGATCTTCACCTGAAACTTCACAAGAAACTTGCTCCTTTTGCGAGCCATTAATTTCATTAAATTCGACATCACAGGATTCTTCAATACAACCAGTATTTTTGTTAAAAATGAGATAAGCTTTACTAGTGGTGGAGTATCCGACTAGAAAGCCTTTATCTACTCTTCTTTCAAACTTACCACTAAAACTCCTTTTCTTAAGAATATAGCATTTGCATCCAAAAACTGTGAAATAAGAAATATTTGGCTTGCGCCCAATAAGAAGTTCATAAGGAGTCAAATTAAGAAGATGATGCAAATAAAGCCGATTTATAGAATAGCAAGCGGTATGCACGGCTTCAGCCCAGAAGCGAGTAGGAGTATCATACTCAGTAGCATAGTCCTTGCCATTTTTATAAGTGTTCGATTTTTCCTTTCGACGACTCCATTTTGCTGTGGAGTGTAAGATGTGGAAAATTCGTGTTTGATTCCAAGAGAGTCACAGAAATCAAACAAAGTTGAATTAACGAACACTCCACCATGATCACTACGGATTTTCTTGATGGATAGTTCGAATTCAGTAGAAACACGTTTTACAAAACTTTTGAAAACATCGGGGGTTTCAGATTTTTGCGAAATAAAGAAAACCCAAGTTAGCGTGTAAAATCGTCAACAATCACAAAACCATAGTTGCTACCCCCGATACTTTGGAACTCGGAAGGTCCAAATAAATCCATATGAAGGAGTTCCAAAGGTTTACAAGTAGAAAGAATGCGCTTAGTTGGATGTGAAGTAGCTACTTGCTTGCCAGCTTGACAAGCGCTACAAGGTTTGTCCTTTTCAAAATTCACATCCTTTAAGCCAACAACCAAATCACGTTTTAAAAGTTTTCTCAATTGATGCATTCCAACATGTGCAAGTCGTCTATGCCATAGCCAACCTTTTGAGGTTCGAGAGACAAGACATGTTGAAAGAGATGCATCTTTTGAGTGAAAGTCAACCAAATAAAGATTTCCAAAACGAAAGCCTTTAAAGATCAAGGTTTTATATTTTAAACTTTCAACCAAAACTTCTTTTGGATAAAATGTGCAACTAAAACCAAAATCGCAAATTTGTGCAACGGAAAGCAAATTGAAATTCAAACATTCAACCAATAAAACATTCGAAATAGAGAGATCATTAGAAATTGCGATTTTACCCAAGCCTCCCACATTTCCTTGACGATTGTTGCCAAAGGTAATCTTTTGGTTCTCGCTTGAGTTGTCTTTAAGTGAGGTGAACAACTTCTTGTTACCGGTCATGTGTTCGGAGCATCCGCTATCTAGCACCCAGTGCCTCCCACCGGTCTTGTAGTTCACCTGCATACAAAGAATTAAGTTCTTTTAGGTACCCAAACCTTTTTGGGTCCTTCAATGTTAGCAATCAAAGCTTTGGGCACCCAAATAGATTTCTTCTTTTTATTTAACATGGGTGCACCAATGAACTTTGCTATAGCATACCCTTTCTTCGACCTTTGAAGATGTAGCAAGCATCAAAATAGTTTTGTCGGGGGAAATCTCCGCGGGACTAAGTCCAGGTAAATTGCGTCACGATTGCCCGGGGACTTGGCCTCCGGGGCCTCCCCGGGCGCCGCCTTTTGGCCCGCGGGACCTGGCCTCCGGCGCCGTCCCAGGCGCCGCCATCTGGCCCCCGGGACCTGGCCTCCGGCGCCGTCCCGACGCCGCCATTAGCCCGGGGACTTGGCCTCCGGAACCTCCCCGGGCGCCGCCTTTTGGCCCCCGGGACCTGGCCTCCGGCGCCCGGGGACTTGTCCTCGGGGGCCTCCCCGGGCGCAGCATTTTGGCGCCCGGGACGTGGCCTCCGGCGCCGGCCCGGGCGCCGCCATTTGGCCGCCGGGACCAGGCCTCCGGCGCCGTCCCGGGCGCCGCCATTGGCCCGGCGACGTGGCCTCCGGCCCCTCCCCGGGCGCCGCCTTTTGGCCCCGGGGACCTGGCCTCCGGGGCCGTCCCGGGCGCCGCCATTTGCTCGGGGACTAAGCCCAGGTAAGTTGCGTCACGATTGCCCGGGGACTTGGCCTCCGGGGCCTCCACGGGCCGCCTTTTGGCCCCGGAGACCTGGCCTCCGGGGCCGTCCCGGGCGCCGCCATTTGCCCGGGGACGTGGCCTCCGGCCCCTCCCCGGGGCGCCGCCTTTTGACCCCCGGCACATGGCCTCCGGCGCCGTCCCGGGCCTCATCGCCCTCCTAAAGGTAAAGTCTCGAATTGTTTGTCACGTGCAGGTCACGCGAGGAGCGCCTCGGGAACTAGCGACCACCTGTCAAGCATCCAAGGCATTTGACCGGAAAAAGGACGGTCCTACCCTTCAATCCGACGGTGGCTTCCGGGGTAGTTTAGGTTTTTTGCTTCTTTTTGGGGCTATAAATAGCCCTTGTACCCCTCTGTTGTAAAGGATCGGATCACTTTTATTGGAATAGCTAAACTCACAGACGTGCTCCGGAAGCCTCTCCCCCCGGAGAGAGCCTCCCCAGCTGACTCCGGTCGGGAGCGCATCGATAGGACTAGGGCCCCCACCGGGACCCGAACCTGTATAAATCCTTGTGTCATTTCTTGTGCTTGTCCGGCGGGGGAGGACCGGTCATCCGGTCAATCCGCGCCGCATAATCTTCGCTAGGATCATTCTGAAAACCTGCCGGGGTATTCGCAATACCACGACAGTTGGCGCCGACCGTGGGGACTCGTGACAAGACGCCATGGCTCCCCCAAGAACAAGGGCTCGCACCCTTCCCGGTGACCCGGGTCTCGGAGACCCGGCGCCATCCGCCCGGGACACTGCTGTCCCGGCGGTCCATTCCGGAGGCGACCTGGCCCAGGTACCGCCTCCCTCCTTTCCTCTTAACTTAGGTGCTTCCACCTCCTGGTCGTTCCCGGTGACCGCGGGGACCTCGGCCGGGACCAGTTTCCCGCCGACGGCTCCCCTGGCTCCCCGGGACGCCCTGCTCGAAGCTCTCGTGGAAGGCCAGCTCCGCGCTCAGCGCTCTATGGACGAACTCCTTAGCGTGCTGGCGTGGCCTTCGGCCCCCACATTTGCGTCGCACCCGTACTCGGGGACTATGCCCCCGTTTATGGGTTACCCGGCGGCCCCTCCGATCTCCGGGGGTTTGTCCGCCCCGTATGATTCTGCCGGGTGGTTCCCTCCCCCTGCGGGATATACGTCCGGACCCTTCCCAGCACCCGGGTCCGTCCCGGCGCCGGGAGGTTACTTCATGCCTGGGCCCTTCGTGGCACCAGGGGGTACCCCGTCCCTGGCCTATTCCTGGGGCCGGGAGCCCACTTCATGCCGGAGGTTTTCCCTGCGCCGGGGGCCAGTCCCGCCCCCCGCGTCACGTTTACCGCACCGGGCGCGGTTGACAGAGCAGGTCCCGTGCCGCAGCGGACTTCCCCCCGCATGGGCTCCCCGGTTCTGGACGTCACCGCGGGGGCTCCCCCCTCGCCAGTTCCGGGTGTTACAGGGGCTTCCCCCTTCCCGGTTCCGGTCGTGGCCACTGGGGCACCCTCCACTTCGGTCCCAAGCATCGCCGTGGGCGCCCCCTCCCCGGTTCCGGATAAGACAGGGGCTTCCCCCTTTCCGGTCCTGGGGGTCGTCACAGGGGGCTCCCCCCAACCGGCTCCGGAAGCCTCCGGGCCAGCAGCTACAGTGCATGAGCTCCCTCCCTCGGCCGGACAGGTCCGTTTAGCCCGAGGGGAGGTCGAGCGAGTGCAGTCACCAGAGCGCGGGGAAGAACTTCCCCCCGGCTGCGGGCGCGGGGAGCCTCGCTCTCGCACCGGCCGGGGGAAGAGACCCGCTGAAGAGCCAACCTCTCCGACGGAGAGCCCGGACGACCGGGAACTCAGTCCCGGTCCGGAGGAAAAGCGTCGCCACCGCCATTCTGGCGAACCTCTCGGACCGCTTCCAGACTCAGACAACGAAGGTCCCGTGAAGGAAGACAGCGACCGGGACTCTCCCCTGGAGGTGCAGGGGGCTAATCAGCCCCTGTGCCAAAGACTTCGCAGCATTCGGTGGCCGCGGCCCTACCGCCCCCCGCACATCGAGCACTATAACGGTGAGGCAGACCCTTACGAGTTTGTGCAGGTCTACTCCACAGCCATCTCCGTGGCCGGGGGGGACGAGACGGTACAGTGCAACGTCTTCCCCCTCTACCTCTCCGGCATCGCCCGCTCCTGGTTCTACAACCGGAAGGCCGGCTCCATCAAGTCTTTCTCGCAGCTCAAGCGGGAGTTCTATGCCAACTTCCAGGGGAACTACGTGCGTCCCCTGGACTCCCCGCAGCTGTACACTGTCCGGCAGAGGACTGGGGAAACCATCAGAAGCTTCTTTAAGCGCTTTGCTCAGGTGAAGAGCAAAGTGGCCCACGTCCCCGACTCTACGGTCATCGGAGCCTGCAAAAGCGGCATCCTCCCGGGGGAGCTCCACCGAAGGCTCTCCCGGAGCTGCCCCTCTTTCGCCGACGAGCTCTTCAACGTACTCGAAAAGTACGCTCGGGCGGAGGAAGACGACATCTGGAAGAAGACCCAGGGGGCTCCCGTCCCCGTCGACCGGGGGGCCAGGGATCCCCCCAAACGCCCCAGGCAGGGGGGGCGTAGCGAGCCACGGCCTCGGGACACCTTTGTCCTCGAGGGCGGAGGCGGCTCGCGCGACCCCCCGAGGGCCAGCCGCCCCTTTCCCAGGACGAAAGGTCACGGGGGAGGACAATCTTCACGCGGCCGGGAAGGCCCCGCGGGGAGGAGCCGGGAAGGACCGTGGTGCAGCTTCCACGGGTCCAGTACCCACGCTACCCGAGATTGCCATCAGCTGCTGCAACACTTTGCGGAGTTCCTCGACCAGCGCGGGCAGGGGGGGGACCCAGGCCTCCTTGCCCCCTCGGCTAGCTGTTCTGGCCCTTCCCGCTCCCGCGGGGGGCAGCAGACGCAAGAGGGGGAGCCTTCAGAAGCTCTGCCCTTCCAAACCTCTCAGCACCGCATCAACATCATCGTGGGAGGGTCTGCCTCCGGGCGGGACTCCAAGCGCCAGCGTAAGGAGTACGCGCGCGAGGTCAAGGTTGTGGGGGTGCTACACACGTCCCCGCCACCTAAGTGGTCGGACGTCCCCCTCACCTTCACAGCGGAAGACGCGCGAGGGGTTCGCTTCCCCCACGACGACGCGCTCATTGTCTCCGCGACTATCTACAACTGCCACCTGGCTCGCATCCTCGTGGACGGCGGGAGCTCTGCCGACGTCCTATTTCTGAAGGCCTTCAAAGAGATGCAGGTGCATGAGAAGCTCCTGCACCCTGCTGCCGGGCCCCTGCAAGGTTTTGTCCCGGGGAAGGCGATCCACCCCGTGGGCAAGGTAGATCTTCCAATGACCTTCGGCACCCCGGAGAACTATCGGACCGAGCTGGTCTGCTTCGACGTAGTAGACCTCCCCTCCTCCTACAACGCGATAATGGGGAGGACCACAATCAACCGGCTGGGGGCTGCCACTCATCAAAACTATCTCTGCATGAAGATCCCCGGGCCGCATGGTGTGATCAACGTCCGGGGAGACCAAGACATGGCGCGTGCTCTATACGAGCGTGCTACGGCCACAATCGGAAGCGTCAACCTCATAAAGACGCCCAGGGGGGAGGCTTCTCCCCCGAAATTAGACGCCGCTGCGACACCGCCCGGGAGGCCCCTCCTCAAGACGCGTCCATAAGGGGGCCTCCAGAAGGTCCTGCTGTCCCCAGGCAACGAAGACAAAACCGTTCGGGTTGGGGCGGAGCTCCCTGAGGAGCACGCAGCACAACTTGCGGCTTTTGTGCGTGAAAACTCCGATGTTTTTGCGTGGAAGCCTTCGGACATGCGGGGCGTCGCCCGGGAGGTCATTGAGCACAAGCTCGCAGTGGCCCCCGGTCACCCCCCGGTCAAACAGAAGCTGCGGAAACTCTCCCTCGAGCGCCAGGAGGCAATCAAGGCGGAGATCACCCGGCTCCGAGAGGCGGGGTTCATTCGGGAGGTCCTGCACCCCGAGTGGCTTGCGAACCCCGTCCTCGTCAAGAAATCAACCGGCAGGTGGCGGATGTGCATGGACTTCACCGACCTTAACCGCGCCTGCCCCAAAGACAACTTCCCGCTCCCGCGGATCGATCAGCTTGTCGATTCCACTGCGGGGTGCGAGCTCATGAGCTTTCTAGACGCCTACTCGGGCTACCATCAAGTCTGAATGGCAGAAGGGGACGAGGAAAAGACGAGTTTTATTACTCCCCTCAGAACCTTCTGCTACGTCCATATGCCCTTTGGGCTCAAGAACGCGGGGGCAACCTTCCAGCGCCTCATGACGTTGGTTTTCAAAGAGCAAGTCGGCCGCAACATTGAAGTCTACGTAGACGATGCGGTCGTCAAGAGTCCCCGCGCAGCCTCCCACATCGACGACCTGGCTGAAACCTTCCGCAACCTCCGCGCGTTCGGGGTGCGCGGGGGGAAACTCCTAGGTTTCCTCGTGTCCCAGCGGGGCATTGAGGCAAACCCCGGGAAGATCCGGGCTTTCCTAGATATGCCCCCGCCGCGCTCCGTCAAGGATGTCCAGCGGCTCTCCGGCCGCCTAGCCGCGCTAAGCCGCTTCGTCTCCCGGTCGGGGGAGCGGGGCCTCCAGTTCTTCAAGATCCTCCGAGGGCTCGAGGGGTTCCACTGGACCCCCGAGGCCCAGGAGGCGTTCGACGACCTCAAGAAGTACCTCACGAGCCCTCCAATGCTCATGAGTCCGTCTCCGGAAGAGCCCTTGCTCCTCTACCTCGCCGTGACCCCCGTCGCCATCAGCGAGGTCTTGGTGAAGGAGCAAGGGGGGCAGCAGCGTCCCGTGTACTACGTGAGTGAGGCCCTCCAAGGGGCCAAAAATCGGTACACGGAGATGGAGAAAATCTACTACGCCCTCCTCATGGCGTCCCGGAAGCTTTGACATAACTTCCTGGGGCACCCCATCACCGTCCCATCGTCCCCCCCCCTCGGGGAGGTACTGCGGAACAAGGAAGCAACCGGCCGGATCGGGAAGTGGGGGGCCGAGCTCGCCCCCTTCTCCCTATCCCTTACCGGCCGCTCCGCCATCAAGTCACAGGTCCTCGTCGACTTCGTCGCAGAGTGGACTCCCGCCTCTGGGTCCGGGGACGAAGATCTCCCTGTGCCGCCCCAACGCAGTGATCATTGGACCCTCATGTTCGATGGGTCGCTGTGTCTCGCCGAGGCTGGTGCGGGAGTAGTCCTCCGGAGCCCCGAGGGGAAGGAACTCGAGTACGCCGTGCGGCTCGAGTTCCCCGCAACCAACAACATCGCCGAATACGAGGCTTTGCTCCTCGGGATGCGTCTCGCGCGCTCCCTGGGGATCCGGCGCCTCCTAGTCAAGGGAGATTCTCAGCTCGTAGTTTGCCAGATGGACAAGTCTTACCTGTGCCATGACGCAAACTTAAGTCTTTATTTGCAGGAAGTGCGAAAGATGGAGAGGCATTTCGACGGCCTCGAGGCCCGGCATATCCCGCGGAGGGACAATGAACGGGCCGATGCCCTGGCCCGGGCGGCAAGCGCCCGGGAATGGCTCCCCAAGGGGGCTTTCCTGGAAACCATCACGAATCCCTCGGTGGCCTCCCCGGACACGGGCGACGAGCCTCATGTCCCGGAGGTCGCCGAGATCATCCGGATTCTGTCTTGGATGGACCCCCTCATCTCCTTCATCAAGGGGGAGGGGGACCCTCCTAGTGAGACCGAGGCTAAACACCTCCGGGCTAAAGCCCGGGCATATCTCCTGCTGGAGGGGAGGCTCTACAAGCGGGGGGCTTCCGCCCTCCTACGCTGTCTCCCCCGGCCGGAGGGACTTCAACTTCTCGAACACATCCACGCGGGGAGCTGTGGTTCTCACCTAGCCCCGCGTGCCATCGCGGCCAAGGCCCTCCGGCAGGGCTTCTACTGTCCCACGGTCATGCGCGACGCGCGAGACCTTGTCTCCGCGTGCGAGGCATGCCAGAAGATGGCCAAGGGCTCGAACCTCCCCCCTATAGCGCTGCAGACAATCCCCATCACTTGGCCCTTCGTGCGCTGGGGGATGGACCTCTTAGGGCCCTTCCCCCCAGCGCCCGGCGGATACAAGTATGCGGTAGTCGCAGTCGACTATTTTACAAAGTGGGTTGAGGCGGAGCCTTTGGCCAGCATCACGTCCCGGGCCGTTCAGCGGTTTTTCTGGAAAAACGTCGTATGTCGTTTTGGTGTCCCCCGGGAAATCACCGTGGACAACGGGACCCAATTCGACTCGGCTTATTTTCGGGAATTCTGCGAAGGCCTGGGGCACGTCATCCACTTCGCCTCAGTGGCCCATCCCCGGAGCAATGGGGCTGTCGAGAGGGTCAACGGCGTGATCCTACAGGGGTTGCGCCGGAGGCTCGAGCAAATCGCTTCTAAGCGGGGCGCATGGGCAGAGGAGCTCCCTAGCATCCTCTGCTCCATGCACACGACCCCGTCCCGGGCGACGGGGCATACTCCCTTCTCCCTGGTCTACAGGGCGGAGGCAGTCCTCCCCCCGGAGATCGGCTTTCGGTCACTGCGGGTCGAGCTCCTGGAGGGAGCCTCGCCCGCAGCGTACCAGGCCAACGAGGCCAACCAGCGCCTGGAGATCGACCTCGTGGAGGAGGAACGCGACCGAGCGCTCCTCCGCCACGCCATCTACGAGCAAGAGATGGCGCGCGCATACAACCAGCGCGTGCGCGAGAGAGCTTTCCGCCTTGGGGACCTTGTCCTCAAACGGGTCACAGACCCCCAAGCCCAGGGGAAGCTCTCCCCCAAGTGGGAGGGCCCCTACAGGATCTCCGCGGTCCTGGGCTCGGGGGCCTACAAGCTCTCCAACCTTCAAGAGCAGGAGCTGAAACACACGTGGAACTTGCGTTTACTTCGCAAGTTCTATGTTTAGCCTTACGGGCCTGTCCCCTCCCCTGGAGCGTTCACGCCGGAGGGGGAGGAGGGACACTGTATTTTCCTCCCCTTTCGTGACTTCGCAGGGGGAGGCCCTGTACTTCATTTTATTAGCAATACATAGGTCTTGCCTTTCAAACTGTCTCATTGCAGGTCTTTCTCATTACCGCCCCTAGCGGCGATGCCCTCCCCGCGAGGAAGCCATCCCCGCGAGGATGCCCTCCCCGTGAGGATGCCCTCTCCGCGAGGAAGTGGGCCAGGCCCAGCAAGTCCATCCTGTAGGGCGGCTTACGATCAGCCCTCGTGGACTGAGGGAGTAAGCGGCAACCCGGTCACAGTGGCCGCGGTAACGAGTCACTTTGGGAGACTAGTCCCCTGCCCAAACACTCAAGACCCGTCTTCGGGCACTTCCTCCTCCGGGAGTAGACGCTCTCCCCAGTGGGACGTCTAATGCCCTTCTTGGATCTATCTTCCTCCTCCAGGAGTCGACGCTATTCCCGGCTCCCCGTTTTCACGGCGACCGGATGATCGGCCCCTTGCGACCTGATTGGATCTATCTTCCTCCTCCGGGAGTCGACGTTATTCCCGGCTCCCCGTTTTCACGGCGACCGGACGATTGGTCCCCGGGGACCTTATTCCCGGCTCCCCGTTCTCACGGCGACCGGATGAATGCCTCCCGGAGACCCTATTCCCGGCTCCCCGTCTTCACGGTGACAGGACGATTGTCTCACGGAGAAGTCACGGATCTCTCGGACATTTTCTTCCCGGAGACCCTATTCCCGGCTCCCCGTTCTCACGGCGACCGGGCGATTGTCTCCTAGGAGGCTCGACTCCGGAAATCTCATCGGGTTTTTTCTTGGATGTTCCTTCCACAAGGGGCCTTATTCCCGGCTCCCCGTTCTCACAGCGACCGGACGCTTGTCTCCCGAAAGGTCTTTTCCCAAGAAAGCTCGTTTTAAAATTTCCTAACTTAGAAAAATTCCTATGCTACAGGTGACTTCCATCCCGGGGGCCTTGTTACCGCCACAGCGCGCGGAGCTATCCTCCGGCCCGCTGTGGGTGGGGCGGATAAGGAACCCCCGGGTGTCGACCGTACCGCCCACGAGCAAACTTAGCTCATCCTTGTTAAGATGAGTCGTCCGGACCATCCAAGAAGAAGAAAATAGACAATGAAAGAAGCAACAACATAGCTTTATTGATTGTCAAACCCGGAGGACATCTTCCCCCGCCGGTGGGCTTCGGAAATGATACAACCCGGGTTCTAACCCGGGGGATTCTCTACGCCCTAAGGCTCCTACGCCTAATACTCTCGGAGGCTCTCCGCTAGCTCCCGGGTCAAGTCCCGGTACAATGCCTGTACGCGGCGCCGAGCGTCCCGGAGCACATCTTCGGGCCAGAACTCGTATCCCGCCGGTGGAAGTATCCGGAGGGGTGGTATCATCCGGAACCCCGGTCGCGGAGGGGACAATTCGGCGCGATGATTGTCAGAGTTGTCCAAGTGCCACTCCGGATGCCACCTCAACCGGATCGGCTCCTGAACGCTGCCCCCGCCGCGATTCCCGGAGACAAGGCTTAGCAAGATTAAAGCCGCTTGGGCGTCCCCCGGGGAGCCCCTCCCGGACCTCCGCCCGGGAGCAACCTCCCGGGAACCCTGGTAACAACATTCAATTCAAAGACTTAGAAAAAAATTCTAACTTCATTGCATTCAAAATGTTTTTGTACAAGTGTCCGGGGCCTCTTCTAAGAAGCTACCGGAATCAAAAGTCCTAACAAAACAAAAGGGCCCTAACTAAGACCTGGGGGGAGGCTCATACATGTTCGTTGGCGTCCTCCCCCCGGGGGGCTTCTTCCAAGACCGGGGCTGGCACGTCCCCCGCCGGAGGCGCCGGAGCCGGGAATCTCGCCCGGATGATCCGGTCGTAGAATCCTCCGGCAAGCTGCTCGATCTCCCGGCACGACAGCTCGAAGGAGTCTGGGAAGCTTCGGGGGATACGGCCCCCGATCGCCCAGGCGCCGACCCCCCGGAACTCGATGAGCCCCGCAGCAGCCGCGACAACAGGGATCGCCCGGCCCCGCGCCCGAACGTCGGCAGCCTCCGGGATGGCGGAGACCTGTGCGCTGAGAAAACGCACAGCCTCCGCGAGGGTCGCCGGCGGCACCTCCTTGCTCCCGGAGCCTAGGCTTACGCCGAGGCTCTCGAGGGCCAAACAGATGGAGCGGCCCGCGTCCGCCACCGCCCGGACGCTCGAGCCCTCGAGCTCCCGGAGTGCCTCCTCCCTCGCCTTGGCCTCCTCCCGGAGGCGGCCGTTGACGGCCTCGGAAATATGAACCTGGGCCCGGACCCGGGTCAATTCTGCAAGGGCTTCATCACGTTCCCGGAGGGCCTCCTCGCGCTGCCCTACGGAGGCCGCGGCCCGGCCCTCCGCTTCCTTCAGCAGCCGGGAGACCCGCTGCTCAAGGCCCCAGGTAACAGCTGCCACCTATCATGTGGCAAAAGGGGACATAGATGTGAATTATGTAAGAACTGACTTGCAGCTAGCAGACATATTCACCAAACCTTTAGATGAGACCAGTTATTGCTTTCTTAGAAGTGAATTGAATATTATTGATATATCAAATGCAAGTTAAATGTCTTCTTTGCTGTCCTCCCGTCTTTTTGTGTTTGATGTCAAAGGGGGAGAGATTAGGGAGAGATTATGGAGAGATTGGGCAGAGATTCTTGTATGACATTATTGATAGTTTATATGCGCATTATTTATTGATTGTGGACTCTCAAATGACTCATATGTGTATTTATATATGCATGCATTCAGGGGGAGTTCTTGTATATCTAATGTCCATGCATACACTTAGGGGGAGTCATTAATTTTTATTCGTTTTCAACACTTGTTGTCATCAATCATCAAAAAGGGGGAGATTGTTGCATCTAGGCCTTTTTTGGCTTGATTTTGATTATTTATGACATTAAGTGTCTTGGACTAACCATGTCGTTGAGCTATTTGTATGCAGTGTTATTTTTTGTAAGGTTTGCAAGTGATTTGGGAGGATCTGCAAAGGTCGCAGTGTCGCCCGAGGTTGCAGTCCAAGGATGCAAGCGCAAGGTCGTAGTGTCGTCCAAGGTCGCAAGCGCAAGGTCTCCAAGAAGGAAGCAGCAAAGACCTAAGGTAAGTACTTGTTTATTGTACCGGTCTCAGAGTTTGGAGTTTGACCGGATTTTATAGAAATTATTTTTAGTTTTTAACCGTACTATTAAGAGGGATTGCAAAATCTCTTTTTTTTCTGGCAAAAACTGAGAAACTCTTAGGTCATATGTTGCATTCGCATTTATTTAAATTCTTGATGAAAATCTAAGAAAACAATATATAGATTTCAAAGTGGAACTGAAACTGGTCTTTTAAACACTGTTTATTCTACCAGAGGTCACTCGAGCACTATTCATTTGACCATACACTGTGCATTCGACCAGACATTCCAACAGCTATTTACTAGTCGTTAGAGGTCGTAGCTGGCTGTTAGCTGTACTGATTTCTTTCCTTTTCGACCACAACGGCTAGCTGAGAGGTTAGACTATAAATATAGGTGTTTTGAGCAATATTATTATCCATCTCAAACCATATTCTCATATACACCTTCAAGCATCATTTCTCTTATTCCATGAATCTAGGAACTTTTGCTTGCATTGTATTTTTTTGTTTTAATTGAAATTCATTGAGCAGATTTTCTCTACTGTTCTTGAGCAGTTTTTAAAACAATTTTTGAGTAGTTTCTGTTCACATTTTCGAGCAGTTTTTAAATAGTTTTTGAGCATATTTCTCTACTATTTTGATCAGTTTTATAAACACTTTTCGAGCAGATTTTTGATCAGTTTTATAAACAATTTTGGGATTGAATTTGGATCAGTTTTACAAACACTTTTGAGCAAATCTTTGAGCAGTGTTTGAGCAGATTTTTGAGAAGCTTCTGTTCACATTTTTTATCAGTTTTATCAACACTTTTGGGCAGATTTTGATCAGTGTTTATAAACATTTTTGAGCAATTTTTCTAAAGAACCAAGAGATATAATTTTTGATATAAACTTGAGTGCAAGTGCTAAAATCTTGATATTTTGATTAAGTATCATTCATTGTGATTGAGAGAGATCTTCTGAAAGCATTCATTTGCATCCTTAGAAGTTTCTTGGTATTTGTTGGGGGTCAAGAGAAGATCTTGCAACTTGTTACTCTTGGTGAGCACCTTCACCTAGACAGTTTGAAGGCATGGCCGTTGACCTCTCCATTAACAGAGGTTGTCGGAGAGGCTCGGCATATTTTGTGCAATGCATCGGTGCTCGCCTATCTGGAGTGGAGAAGGAGCAAACTTAGTGAAAAATATCCTTCGTGGATATTGAAGCAAGACTTATTCATTTGAGTGCTTCAACGAGGAGTAGGGGAGACCGGGCGAGTCTCCGAGACCTCGGGATAAATTGCCGTGATTGATTTTCTTACTCTTTCTTAGTGCACAATATTATTAAATTGTTTATTTTATTTGCTCTTAATCTTTTCCTTACAAAAATTGTTTTTAGTCAAAAAATTTTAAAGCCTCCTATTCACCCCCCTTCTAGTCGGCATCCTCGATCCTACACACATATCTTTACGACCATTGAGGTCGTAGGTGACAATACTCATAATGGGTTATGTCCAAAAGATCTTGGACTATCCCCTAATCTCTCTCCTAGGTCTTTTCGACTATAGAGAGGCGTATAGATGATTTAAGTCTCGTTCTATAGCTCTTTTGACCATAGAACGGCATGGATGACTAACTCGAGTAATAATCTCCTTCAGTTACTTTCACTACTACAAAAATGCTGAGTACTAATGGTTCCAAAATCATAACGGTTCTCCAACCACTAGTGATCATCACAATAGAAAAAGTCTATCACTACTCTAACGGTTCGAAACCGTCAGTAGAACAATTTATTCTAACAGTCACTAATTAAGAACCATTAGAATATTATAACATATTGTAACCGTTTGTTTTAGTGAACAGTTAAAATAACTTACTATATTCTAACAGTTATTAATTAATAACCGTTAGACTATGTTATATTATTCTATCGATTTTTTTAGTGAACAGTTAGAATATGACAATTTATTCTAATGGTTCATTAATAAGAATTGTTAGAATATAATTATATTCTTCTATCAGTTCTTTTTAGTGAACAATTAGAATATGGTAATTTATTCTAACGGTTTATTAATAAGAACCATTAGAATATAGTATGCTATCCTAACTGTTGTGATGAATGAACAGTTCGAATAATTGTTTTCTTCTAACTTTTTGTGTTGTAGAACCGTCAGAAGAAGCTTAAATACACACTAACAGATACAAAAAGAGTTACATTCACAAATACACCAATACAGAGATACACAAATACACAAGTACACTAATACGTACGTACACATACATAGATTGAATTTGAAGCTTATTTTATTCACACATTCAATAAAGGTATGACAGATGAGAAATGTTACATAGATCAATGTACACATATATGCACCAATCACACATTCAATATATATTACAAAAGAAGTCATGACTGATTGTTGATAGCTATTTCGTCGATCACATATTGAGCCCAAATTTGTCACAACTCTTTTATCTAAGACTGCTCGTATTTGTCTTTGGACATGGTGCTCTGAATGCATGTATGAAGAGTCAATAATTAATTTTCTAGTTTCAAATGTCACATCCAATGTTCTAACTTCGAGTTAGGAAAAATGCTTACCTTAGGGAATTGGGCAAAATCTATCCTGATCAGGTCATACATAAACCTCATCACATAAAACCCACATTCCCACGATTTTGGCTGTTGATAGCACTGAGATAATTGCATATGCGAAGACATATTAGCAATTTTGTCAAACTCAAAAGAACTAATTAAGCATAAACTAAAAGACTCATGAGTAGTTCGATCCTTATTAATTACCTCATATTCTTTCCAAAAGTTCTTGTGCCCTTCGATGTGTCATGCCTCCCTCCAGTAGACACATAACTTTTCAAAACCCTACATTTAATTTAGCATTTCTAGTTAATATGTTATCATTAGCTAGTGAGATCAAAATTTAAATCAAACATGTTACTTACACGTCCATATGCCACGTGATCAGGTAATTCTGCTGTTGGGGGAACTCCCAGGGGCTCCACGAAGTCCTGAAAAACCCCCCGATGAGATCCGGAGGGTCACCAGACACCCGGTGCGACCCGGAGCATCACCGGGCCCCCGGTGAGATCTGGAACCGGAGCATCACCGGGCCCCCGGTGAGACCTGGAGAGTCACCGGGCCCCCGGTGAGACCCGGAGCTTCACCGGGCCCCCGGTGGCGTTCAGAGCCTTGGAAGGGCGGCTGTTGACCCGAGAAGCCTTTGGGAAGCCAGCAAGGACACGCGTCGGGCATTCGAGCCGTCCTCCTAGCCAAATGACTTCAGCACCCTTCGATCCAACAGTCATAGCAAGGGCTTTTTGGTCTTTTGTATTTCTTAGGGGCTATATATACCCCTCCTGTACCTCTTTTCAGGGGATTCAAACTCATTTGAATTAACACAATATCAGGCTCTCTTGGAGACCTCTCCCCGAGAGCATACCTCCCCAGCGGACTCGCGTCCGGAGAGAGCCAACAGGACTAGGGCCCCTACTGGGACCCGAACCTGTATAAACCACTGTGTCAATTTCTGTGTTGCCCGGCGGGGGAAGACCGGTAGCTCGGTCAGCTCGCACCGCTGTACTCGTGCTGCGCACATCCGAAGGAACCTGCCGGGGTATCCGTAATACCACGACAGTTGGCGCCGACCGTGGGGACTTCGCGACAAATCGCCATGGCTCCCCCAAGAACCAGAGCTCAAGCCCTCTCATCTCCCGATGGCACTGGTCCTAGCAACCCAGCTCCGCCTCCGCGAAATGATGCCTCCATGACCCTGCCGCCCGGGGGCGCCCGAGGGGAGGAACTGCCTCCTCCACCTGCGGCCTCCAGCAGGAGGGTCCCCATTTCTAACCCGGTGACCGCCACCGAGCTTGCGGGGCCTAGTGCGCCCCAACTCTCCGTCCCGGTCTCCAGAGATCCTCCGCTAGGGGCTTTGATCCAGGGCCAGCTTTGCACCCAGCACACCCTAGAGGAGCTACTGCGCGTCCTAGCGCGACCCCCGGCTCCCGTCTACCCTCCCCCATATCCGTTTATGGGGGCACCGCCCCAATTCTTTATGGGGCACCCCACCTTTCCCAAGCCGGAGATGTTCCCCGCTCCCGGAGGTGCGCCCGCGCCTGGGGCATATCCGGTCCCGGGAATGCTTCCCGCGCCGGGGGGTCAACTCGTCCCTGAGTCCTCCCCTGCTTCAGGGAGTCACCCGGCCCCGGGCCCGGAACCCCCGCGAGCGGCTACCGACGTGCCGGGGCCTCCCTTGCACCGGTGACAACCTCCACACCTAGGCCCGAGAGCCTTCGAGGGCCAATGCTCGGAGCCGGTGCGGCGCCTGCTCTTGCGAGCACCCCGGAGACTCATACCGCGACTGCTTCCCCCGCAGCCCCGAGCGCGGACCCGGCGCCTGGCCCGGTCCGCGCACCGGCGGCGTCCACTGGGACGATGGCGAACGCGCATCAGCTCCCTCCCCCTCTAGGGCCGCCCTTGCGGGCACCCCCGGCGGATCAGACCCGCTTCACTAGGGAAGAGGTTGAGCGAATGCGTACCGCCAAGTCCGGGGAAACCACCTCCCGCCATCGGTCAGGACTCCCCCGAACCCGCGGGCGAGTGGGGGCGCGCTCCCAACTCGCCCGGGGGAAGAGACCGTTTAAGGAGGCTGCTACCATCCCCGCGGAATACCTCGATGCTCAAGAGGTCAGCTCAACCAACCCTGAGGAAAAGAGGTGATACCGTCGCACCGGTGGACCGCTGGCACCCCTCCCAGACTCCGACAATGAGCATGCATCCCCAGCGAGAGAAGACAGCGACAATGAATCCCCCAAGGAAGTTGAGGGGGCCAATAAGCCACTGTGCAGTCGCCTCCGGTGCATCCGCTGGCCGCGGCCTTACCACCCGCCGCACATCAAGCATTACAACGGTGAGGCCGATCCTTACGAGTTCATGCAGGTATACTCCACGGCCATCTCGGCCGCTGGGGGGGATGAGACAATGCAATGCAATGTCTTCCCCCTCTACCTCACGGGTATCGCCCGCTCATGGTTCTACAACCTGAGAGCTGGGTCCATCAAGTCCTTCGCGCAGCTGAAGTGCGAATTTTGTGCGAACTTCCAGGGGAACTATGTACGCCCCTTAGACTCGTCCCAGCTCTACACCGTCCGGCAAAGGACGGGGGAGACTATCCGCAGCTTCTTTAAGCGCTTCGCTCAGGTGAAGAGCAAAGTGGCACATGTCCCCGACTCCACAGTCATCGAAGCGTGCAAGAGCGGGATACTCCCCGGGGAGCTCCACCAGAGGCTTTCTCGGAGCTGCCCCACATCCGCCGATGAGCTCTTCACCGTACTCGAGAAGTACGCTCGCGCGGAGGAGGACGATCTTTGGAAGTAGAACCAGGGGGCTCCTGCCCCCGCCGGTCGGGAGGCTAGAGATCCCCCCAACAAGCGTCCCCGAAGAAACGATCGCTGCGAGGCAAGGCCTTGAGACGCTTTCGTCCTCGAGGGCGGAGGCGGCTCTCTCGACGGCGACAAAGGCAGTCGTGCTCCCCCTAAGTCAAAAGGCTATGGGGGGGGACAGTCCTCCCGTGGGCGCGAGGGCCACTCCAAGGAAGGCAAAGAGGGCACCGCCAACGTGTGGTGTGCCTTCCACAAGTCAAGTACCCACGCTACTCGAGAATGCCATCAGCTCCTGCAGCACTTCGCGGGTTTTCTCGACCAGCGCGGCCAGGGGGGAGGGGACC
Source organism: Pharus latifolius (assembly GCA_019359835.1). Classification (NCBI taxonomy): domain Eukaryota; kingdom Viridiplantae; phylum Streptophyta; class Magnoliopsida; order Poales; family Poaceae; genus Pharus; species Pharus latifolius. The sequence continues at coordinate 28,343,035 of CM033329.1, forward strand.
CTGCCTCCTTGCCTCCCTCGACGGCCTCGCCAGCACTTCCTGCTCCCGCGGGCGAGCAGCAAAGACAGACGCAAGAATGGGGCTCAGCCCAGGAGCTCCCCTTCCAAACCTCCCAAAGGCGTATAAACGTGATTACGGGGGGATCCGCCTCGAGACGGGACTCCAAGCGTCAGCGCAAGGAGTATGCGCGAGAGGTGAAGGTTGTGGGGGTGCTGCATACGTCTCCGCCACCGAAATGGTCAGACGTCCCCCTCACCTTCACAGCGGAAGACTCGCGCGGGGTGCACTTCCCGCACGACGACGAGCTCATCGTCTCAGCTACAGTCTACAACTGCCAATTAGCGTGCATCCTCGTCGATGGCGGAAGCTCCGCCGATATCTTATACCTGAAGGCATTCAGGGAGATGCAAGTCGACGAGAAGTTGCTGCAGCCCGCACTCGGGCCGCTGCAAGGCTTCGTTCCCGGGAAGACCATCCACTCGGTGGGGAAGGTCGACCTCCCGGTGACCTTCGGCACCCCAGAAAACTACGGGACGGAGATGGTCCGGTTTGATGTTGTGGACCTCCCCTCTTCATACAATGCCATTATGGGGAGGACCACGATCAGCCATCTAGGGGCGGCAATTCACCAGAACTACCTCTGCGGGAAGATCCCTGGGCCTCATGGTGCGATCACCGTTCGAGGCAACCAGAACGTGGCCCGCGCTCTTTACGAGCACGCCACCGCTGCCATTGGAAACGTCAACATTATCAAGACTCCGGGGTGAGAGAACCCCCCCCGAGCCTAATGCCCTGGCCGCTTCTTCCGGAAGGCCACTCCCGAGGCCACACCCCGAGGGGGACCTCCGGAAAGTTCAACTGTCCTCAGGAGATGAAGAGAGGACCGTCAGGATCGGAGCAGACCTCCTCGAGGAACACGCAGAGCGACTCGCGGCCTTCCTCCGTGAAAACTCAGACGTTTTCGCGTGGGAACCCTCGGACATGCAAGGCGTCGCCCAAGATGTCATCGAGCATAAGCTCGCAGTGAACCCCGACCGCCCCCCGGTCAAACAAAAGTTGAGGAAGCTCTCCCTCGAACGCCAAGACGCCATCAAGGTCGAGATCACCAAGCTTCTAGAGGCGGGGTTTGTGCGGGAAGTCCTGCATCCCGAGTGGTTGGCAAACCCCGTCCTCGTTAAGAAGTCAAGTGGCAAGTGGAGGATGTGCGTGGACTTCACCGACCTTAACCGCGCTTTCCCGAAGGATAACTACCCACTCCCGCGAATTGACCAACTGGTCGATTCGACCGCGGGGTGTGAATTGATGAGTTTCCTCAACGCATATTCGGGGTACAATCAGGTTCGAATGGCAATGGAGGACGAGGAAAAGACGAGTTTTATAACTCACCTCGGCACCTTCTGCTATCTCCACATGCCCTTCGGGTTGAAGAACGCCGGGGCAAGTTTTCAGCGCCTCATGTCGCTGGTCCTGAAGAACCAAATCGGCCGCAACGTCGAAGTCTACGTTGACGACGCAGTCGTCAAAAGCCTTCGTGCGGCCGCCCACATCGACGACCTGGCGGAGACCTTCTGCAGCCTCCGCAAGTACGGGTTGAAACTCAACCCGGAAAATGCGCCTTTGGCGTATGCGGTGGGAGGCTGCTTGGCTTTCTTGTGTCCCAGCGGGGCATTGAGGCAAACCCTGAAAAAATTCGGGCCCTGCTGGACATGCCTCCTCCGCGCTCCGTGAAAGATGTACAGAGACTTACCGGCCGCTTAGCCGCGTTGGGTCGCTTCGTCTCGCGGTCAGGGGAACGCGGACTCCAGTTCTTCAAAGTCCTCCGGGACCTCGAGGGGTTCAAGTGGACTCCCGAGGCCCAGACAGCGTTCGACGCGCTAAAGAAGTACCCCGCGAGTCCTCCGATGCTCGTGAGCCCATATCCGGAAGAACCCTTACTCCTCTACCTCGCTGCGACCCCGGTCGCTGTGAGCGCGGTGCTCGTGAGAGAGCAAGATGGACAACAACGCCCCATGTACTATATCAGTGAGGCCCTTCAAGGGGCTAAGACGCGGTACACGGAGGTGGAGAAGTTGTGCTATGCCCTCCTCATGGCGTCACGGAAGCTCCGCCACTATTTCCTCGGACACCCAATTACGGTCCCATCATCTCTCCCACTAGGGGAAGTGGTGAGAAACAAGGAGGCCACCGGCTGAATTGGGAAGTGGGGAGCCGAGCTTGCTCCTTTCTCCCTCACCTTCACAGGCCGCTCTGCCATTAAGTCGCAAGTCCTCGCTGACTTCGTGGCAGAGTGGACCCCAACCACCGAGGCAAACGGAGAGACTCCCCTCGCCCCCCCCCCAGTGCCAGGACCACTGGACACTCATGTTTGATGGCTCCTTATGCCTCGCCGGGGCCGGTGCGGGGGTGGTTCTCCGGAGTCCCGAGGGGAAGATGCTGGAGTACGCTGCCAGGCTCGAGTTCCCGACTACGAACAATGTTGTCGAGTATGAGGCCTTGCTCCTGGGATTGTGCCTCGCGCGCTCCTTGGGAATCCGCCGCCTCCTGGTGAAAGGAGATTCTCAGCTTGTGGTCAACCAAATGGACAAGTCCTACTTGTGCCATGACGCGAACCTGAGTCTTTACTTGGGGGCGGTGCGGAAGATGGAAAGACACTTCGAGCGCTTGGTGATGAGGTCATCCCAGCACGTGTTGCACCTTCGCATGTAGACCAAAGATCTGATCAATAATACAATGGACCGATCACTCGACGTCGTGCAAAGAATCTACAACAAGAGGTGACTTCACTCCTTGCTGAAATTGACATTACAAATGATGAGAATTTTATACTACCTAAAAGTTCTACACTTTTGCTTCTTAGGTTCACATACGAGGAGATAGAAGATGGTCTAGCTAAGAAGGCCTATGTGGAGGACATGGAGGATAAGGAAGATTGCATGGAGGCAAACATGGGTGCTGCCCAAAGTTGAGACGTGTCATGTGACAAGTACTGTAACTTTCACAAGTCGTACGATGAAATATTTTGACGTTTCTGGATGCATAATTCACATGGATGGAAAGCTTATGGAGTCTACTTTCCAACGCAACAAACGGCTCGTCTTTTGGACTTCCCAATTAGGAGTAATCACCATTTTAGTGCTGGCTGCACAGAAGTCAAACAGCCGCGCGCGAATTACTTCGTGGTGACCTTTCAGCTAGCTTATCTTCAGATTCTTAAAGAGTTTTTTCTCACCTAACTAGAAGGGTTGTTCTCTAGTATTAATATCCACTATGTATGGTGTTAAGGGGAATTATTTTTGGAGAAGCAAATACCAATCCCTTTTGTTCAGCTGTGTGCTAACAATTTCCGAGAGTGATCTCTACCCCTTTGCTCTTGTGATTTCCTCGCGAAATTACAGAAGCGGTCGCATCATCGACTCCCAATCGGTGCTCCTGCTCCTTTTGATTGCAGGTTGTGTTGGTTGGTTTCATAAGAGTGTGGTTGGACGAATCCTCGATTCAGGTTGCCATATTGCGACGGTGGTTGGCTTCGAGTTTTATTTGTCAGGTTGCACTAGTTATCTTGGCTGTTTTCAGTAAGTTATCGTGTTCATGATCCCACGCCGTGAAGATCAAGACCAAAGGACGCATCACTTGGAGGCCCGACATATCCCCCGAAGGGATAACGACTGGGCCGATGCCTTAGCCCAGGCAGCCAGCACCCGAGAATCTCTCCCCAAGGGTGCTTTTCTGGAAATCATCACGAAGCCCTCGACAACCCTTCCGGACGTGAACCCTGGGGTTTGCGTCCCAGAGATATCCGAGATCACTCGGACCGCATCATGGATGGATCCCCTCATCTCCTGCATAAGGGACGAGGGGGAACTTCCGGTGATGCCGAGGTGAAGCGCCTCCGCGCCAAGGCCCAGGCATACGTCCTGCTAGAGGGAAAGCTTTACAAGCAGGGAGCCTCTGCCCTTCTCCGCTGCCTCGCGCGGACGGAGGGACTCCAGCTCCTCGAGGACATACACTCGGGGAGCTGCGGATCCCACTTGGCTCCGCGGGCGGTCGCGGCAAAGGTCCTTCGCCGAGGGTTTTATTGGCCCACGCTGGTCTGCGACGCACTGGATCTGATCTCCGCGTGTGAGGCCTGCCAAACGATGGCGAAGGGCACCAGGCTACCCTCCGCGACGCTGCAAACCATCCCTGTTACTTGGCCCTTCGCGCGCTGGGGGATGGATCTCCTTGGTCCCTTCCCCCCAGAACCTGGGGGCTACAAGTACGCGGTGGTCACTGTGGATTATTTCTCCAAGTGGGTGGAGGCTGAGCCCTTGGCCAGCATCACTTCCCACGCAGTGCAGCATTTTTTCTGGAAAAATGTCGTATGTCGCTTCGGGGTCCCCCAAGAAATCACCGTCGACAACGGGACCCAGTTCTACTCGGAATATTTCTGGGAGTTCTGTGAAGGCTTAGGGACCACCCTCCAGTTTGCCTCCGTGGCTCATCCCCAGAGCAACGGAGCCGTCGAAAGGGCCTTCAGCCTCGGGGACTTGGTCCTCAAGTGCGTGAGTGACCCCCAAGCCCAGGGCAAATTATCCCCCAAGTGGGAGGGCCCGTACAGGATGTCTGAGGTCCTGGGCTCGGGAGCCTACAAGCTCTCCACACTTGAAGACCAGGAGCTGATGCACACTTGGAACATAAACTTGCTCCACAAGTTCTATGTTTAGCCTCCGGGCTCGCCACCTCCCCACCGCGGTTCCGCAGGGGGAGGCTTTTGTACTCACTGTTCCCTCCCCCGCCGCGCTTTCGCGGGGGGAGGCGTTGCATCTCGTCCTTTATTAATACAAGTGGATTTTTTGTTCAAACTCTGGGATTTTGTGTCCCTCTCCCGCTGTGACTGCGCAGGGGGGTGTTATGTTTTCATTAACTCGAATGGCTTTTTTCTACTTCAACGTTGGAATTTCTCACATGAGTTTCTTCTTCCTCCTAAAAGGCGACGTCTCCTCTATAAAAATGCCCTCCCCGCGAGGATGCCATCTCCGTGAGGACGTAGGCTATCACGGCCAAAAGTCCTGACAACGGGAGCCCAGCTCCCATAGGTGTGAGACCCCCATTTGAGGATCACCTTGGTAACCGCCCAGGTAGGTTACACACAGCAGGATGACACATGAGCTCCAAACCACACAAGCATAGTAATATAATTAAACAAGTATCAGGCCAACATGGCCAATATTACATAGCCAAAGCACCGAAAATGGCGCTAAGTAGAGTTGCTAAGAAAATAACAAGTTTATCAGAACCAGAGTCGGTATCTAAGTACCGAACACACAGCATAAAGCACAAAGCAACGATAAAAAGCTTGATTTCCATCCGCAGCGGGGTTGAAGTGGCTCCTCCCACATCTGACTTGACTTGGTGCGCAATCCTTCTAGAACGTGGGCTCGTCCGGGGCACTTCCATCTTCTGCCGGGAACTCATAACTGAAGGAATCGGGATCCTCGAATCCCTCTTCTACAGTTGGACGTAAATGCAAGGGTGAGCACTTGGTGCTCAGCAACACTCATTCCGGGGATTATAGTAATTGTACTTATATGAGGGTGAAACATATGATTCAAGGGCTTTAGTTTCATATGGATAGAGATATATAGATTTCCAAGTTATTTGTTTAACGAAACAGTACTTTGTCATGAAAGCAGTACTTTAAACATTAACAGGTTTTCAATAAAAACATTAGATGTAGTGGTCTCCCATGAGTCACTACTTTGTTCACCGCATTATGAAAACATTCCAAAACATTACTTGTGCTATAACCCATGGATAACATCCACTATGAAAAGACTCATGAACCTGGGAGTACAGAGTATCTGATACTTTTTTTTTTTACACTTTGCAAAGGTGTACCTCTTTTTAAATCCACTGGTTCACTCGGCTTTCAAGTCGGATCAGCTTCATGTGACTTATACACATGTGACAAGGCCGAGATCACACAACGCTTTACAGTTCAGTATTAACAGTATCCCTGCCCGGTAAATAGACAATTAAGTCTCAAGTACCGTTGTGGGTCTTCCCCACTGCCTTACTTCCTAGCCTCTCTGGTCTATGTTCCCTCAGGACACATAGCCTTGGTCTATGTCCACGCGAGACATACGACCATTTAAGATTACAGCCGCTCACGGCTTAATCAGGTCTAGGGCGCCTTCCTTCATTTACGCCTTTTTCTCTCATCATTTTTCTGACTCACATCACTCATGGCCGAACCTTGGCCTTCCAGTTTCCACGCGAGAAACCAGATCGTCAAACCATGCAGGGAACTGCTAATACCAAAAAGCTACTGAGTTGTGCCTGTCCCATACCAGGCAAGTGGTTGGTACGTTTACAATTCGTATAGAGACACAGCACAAGGTTCTCATCCTTATGAACCAATAGTGAGGAACATTCACATACCCTGGTGCGCACCGCACCCTCTCCATACAATCCAATCCTCACTACTGATCCCTTTTATCATTTTTCTTGTCAAAACGGTTTTCATTATAACTTCTCATGCATTTGACCATTTCAAGTTTAATGTGGATATTCAATATATGAGTCCTAGGGTGACAAGAGCATATATACACGAAGGTTCAATAACAAAAAGGGTTTCATGATCCATTAGGTAATATCTACTCATGTCATTCAAACATAACTTGTATTTCAATTAAGCATGCATAGTAAGAAACAGTGAATATACTTCATATGAAAATATTGGGTGAGACATGATCAAAGGAATGAGGCTTGCCTTGCAATGTTGGGTCTAAAAACTCAGACGGCTCTTCAAAGACTTCTTCCGTTCCTTCCGCTTCTGACTCTGCGGCAAACAATTAACACACAAACACATACCACATAAGCATACTGAAAATAGTTTCTATAGAAAGTATTAAGTAAATAAGTCATGCATGCAGGGGAAAAAGTTAGGGCAAGGTCACAAGGGCTCTGGTCGAAGAAACGGCTAAAAAGGATTGAACGTCGAGGGGTCGACATTCAGTTCATGGCTTTGACATAACTGGAAACTAGTCTTAGGATGGTTTTCTGGAGAAGTGACAGTAGAGAAAGTTGTAGATCTCAACTCCAGGAATCTAAAGGATAAGGTGGCATTTCAATTGCTCAACCAGAAGGGGTCAAACAAGGCTAATGCCAGTGGCTGACATGCACTGACATAGTGCTGGACATGGCCAGAAACTAGGGCATGGCTTAACTTTTGATCCAGGGCTCCAAATGATGCACCACTTTGTCTGGGAGGTAGGCATTACTAACAGGAACAATATACTCAACAGGCACAAGGGCTGAAAGTGGCCGGAGGGTGGCCAAATCCGGTGATGAACCACGGTGGCCTGGACATGAGCTGAGTTACTGGACAGTAATCTTGGCATAGGCATAACTCACAATCTAGGCAGATCCAGGTGTCGAGCTAGTGGACAATATTGTTCAGGGAAGTGAGGCGAAGCTAAGGGACAAGGTGGTGTCAGCTGGATCGGCCGGGAACAAATTCCGGCGACCGGCGCTGGAGAAGACGACACTGGAGCTTGGGTATTTTTGATACAGGGCGAAAGAGCTCAATTCCAAGCTTGGGGATGATCTCTAGGGCACAACAAAGCTACTGGGGAGGTTAATTTCATTGGATATCGGCCGGAGAAGCTTGGCGCCGAAGTCCGGCGAACGGCCGAGGTTCAAATTTGGGATTTCTTCGATTTGAGCTTAATTGGGGATTCTGGTTCTACAGGCTTGCTCTACTAGGCTTACTGATCAACTTCTTCTACAGGATTGAGGGTTAATTTGGGCTGAATCGAGTGGCATTGGGGGAACAGGGCAAATCGGGAATCCGGCGATCACCGGCGATGGGGATCGATCTAGTGCAATTGGTTGCTATGACACAGAGAGGGGAACGAGGGGGACTCACTGGTGAACCTGGATTAAAGAGAGGGGCTGTGGAAAGGGCTGGCACCGTGAGCTCTCTCACTGGCTCGCCGGAGAAGAAAGCGAAAACGGCGAGAAGCTGGAATTTTGGCTAAGTCCTGAGCTTGTGCTTCTTCACAGCGTCGAGGGGGGTTTAAATAGGCACGGGGACGGAGCTTGCGAGGGAAACGCGACAGCGGTTGCTTGCGCCGGGGAGAAAATTGTCGGGCGCAGGCGCAACGACGGCGACGGCGACGTGATCGCGCTTCAGGCGGTGCTGCAGCTTTGCCAGTTGCCTTGGGACTTCACCAGTGATGGCGCAGACGCGGAGGCAACAGCAATGCTCCGGCAATGACACGTAACGCCATGCAACTGCCACGGCAACGGGAGCGCGCGCGAAAACGAGGCTCGGGAGCGCGGCCGTTTAACCGCTGGGCAAGGCGATGCCACGGCACTGGCACGTGCGCGGGAGGTGGTTTGGTTGCTCACAACACAGGTGACAAGAACAGTGGCCGGCGGCGAGCAAACGCGGCGAGAACGCGGCACGGCAATGGTGGCTCGGGCACTGGTCGTGGCGACGACCAGGCGCTGGTCGAAAGGACTCGGAAATAACATTTGGGCTGTTCTGCAATTTCTGAAACTTATTCCAGGGGCTGTTCTGTGAGGATAATTTGAATAGGACTTGGGCCTGTTTGCAAATTTTGGAGATCTGAGGGTCCGATCTAAAATCTGATTTCGCAGCTAAGTTGCAAAAGATTAGTAGAACTTATCTGGCCAAAGTTTGGTAAGATCGGGCAAGATCTGAAGGGTTTCGACAAAATTGGGGAAAACAGTTTAGGGTAAATAGGGTAATTAGGGTTTTAAAATAGCAAGGCTTGAAACTCAGCTTTAGGGTGAGATTTTGGAGATGGTCCCGAAGGGAAAAATGTTCTGAACAGCATTTAGAAGGGAATGGCTGAAGCAGATTAGGTTTTGGGGTCCGGATGTGGATTTTGGCTATTTTAGGGTTTAGCAAAATCAGGGGTGTTACAATAGGGTGGCTTACCGTAACCCCTCGTGGACTGAGGGGGTAAGCGGCAACCCAGTTCTCACGAACTATGGTACCGAGTCACTTCAAGAGACTAGTGCCCCCTCGAACACTCTACACCCGCTACTGGGTCGCGGAACCCTCCTAAGGGAATATCCTTTGCCCCCCGGGGCAGACAGGGAAATTAGCTTTCGAAATTCGTTATCTCAAAAGACAGACCGGGAATCCTTCCGATAAGTTCCCCGCCTCCAGGCAACCCAGCAAACCTGTCCGGTTTCTCGGTCGGGCACCCCCACTAGTCCCCGGGACTCCCGACGGGGGGCTACATAAGTTAAGCACCCACTGTAGTCCGGGCCTCTTCATTCCTTACCCACAGCGCGCGGAGCCGAGCTGCACCCCGCTGTGGGGGGGGGACCCCGGGCCCGGACAGAAAAACAATGACCTAATGCAGAAGATTTTGAAATTTCGGAAACAAAGACATGGCAAATAAACAAGTCTACAACCTTATTAATACAACATTGCACTAGGGGACAACCCCCCCTAGTGGGATGAAAGTGCCCCCGAGATAAGACCCGGGCGCGCGAGTACAGCCCGGGGAGTTAGGCTCCCGCGGGAAACTACTTCGAAGGACGACCCCCGAGAAGCAACTACACCTAATAATCCCGGAGGCCTTCCGAGATCTCCTGGGAAAGATCCTTGTACAAGCCCCTCACGCGCCGAAGAGCTCTCCGAAGGAGATCCTCCGGCCAACACTCGTAGTCGACTGGGGGGAGTATCCTGAGCGGGGGGACCTTATAAGACCCCGGCCTCAGTGGAGATAACTCGGCACGACAATCGTCGAAGTTCCCCAGGTGCCACTCCGGGAGCCATCGCAGCCGAGCTGGCTCCCGGGAGGCACCTCCCTTCGCGGAGTTAGCACGAATGGACCCAGAGGCTAGCCCACCAGATGCTCCCCCGGCGGCCAGACTTAGTAAAATCGAGGCCGCCTGGGCGCTACCTGGGCTAGACCTCCCGGGCGACCCTTGAGCACTCTCCGAAAGACGCCCCTCAGGGCAGGAAAACCCCGGAAGGGTGATATCTAAAGACACCTGCTGACAAGTTTAACACACTTAGCAAAAGTACTACTTTATTCCAATTAAAAGATATTTACAAGTTCCCGGGGCCCTTTCTAAAGAAGCTACCCAGAGCAAAAAGGCCTAAAAAGAAAAGCCTAATCTAACCGGGGGGGAAGAGCTCATACTTGCCCGTCCTTGTTCCCCCGGGGGGACATCCGCGCTGGCTGTCACATCCCGAACCGAGCGCTGGCCGCCCGTCTCCATGGCACCGGTAATCCGGTCGAAGAGGGCCTCAGCGGACCGCTCCAGCTCTGCCCGCCGACGGTCTAAGAAGGCAGGGAAGCTCCGAGGGACAAGCTCTCCGATGACCCGGGCGCCCTCACCGCGGTACTCAACAAGGGCTGCCGCCAGTGCGATCACCGGGACGGCGAGGCCCCGCGCCCGAGCCTCCGCAGCAGCCGGGATCAGGGAAACCTGCGCACCATGAAAGTGCGCGGCCTCCCCGACCGATGCCGGCGCCGGGTCGGGGCCTGCTCCCCGCCAGAGCTCGATCCCGAGCTCCTCTAAGGTAGAGCGGATCGCCCTACCTCCCGAGACCACGACCTGGACGCCCGAAGTCGCGGCCTCCTGCTCCGCCTGTAGCTCCCCCCGGAGCCGAGAGGCCGTGTCCTCGACGGCCGCGAGCCGGGCCTGCGCTGCGGCGAGCTCCCCAAGCGCCCGCTCCTTCTCGGAGCGCTCCCAGGCCACATCCCTAAGCGCCTTCTCCTTCCCGGTGCCCTCAAAGGCCACAATGTCCTCGGCAGCCCGAGAGACGCGTGGCATGTCGGGCCCTGAAGCCCCGAGCCAATGCAACCGTTTGCAAGGAAGTAATAATCAGAATACAAAAGTCGGATGAGCGCAAGATTCAAACAACTTACCCGAAGCCCGGAAGCGATCACCGCGTCAACATCGCCCTCGTCGCCCCCTGGGTCGCTCCCTCGGGAGGCCTGCCCACTGAGCAGAGCACCCTCCTCTGGAGTTCCACCGTCGAAGGAGCCGGAAGCCTGGTCCATCGGTGGCGCCGGAACCCCTTGGCGGACAAACAGACCCTTACCCCTCCCGGGTACAGGGAGCACCGCCGTCGCAGGCCGGACCGCCAAGGAGCCTGTCTCTGGGGCCAGGATCGAGGCCATCGGCAGACCGCCCGGCATCCGAAACTGGACAGAGACCTCGCTGGACGAGGGCTGCGGCAGGACCCCCGCGGGGATAGGAGGCGGCGAGGGACTCGGAGTGTACATCTCCGAGTCTGAGCCCTGGCCCTCGCCAGTCGGAACGCCGCCCGCGGGATCTGGCCCGCCAAGAGTGTCTGGGGCTACACCCGACGCCCCAGCAAGTGTCGGCGCGGAGTCCTTCGCGGGAGAGGCCGGAGACGAAGACCGGGGCCTCGCGGACTCCTCCGGGCCCGGGATCCCGCAGGGCTGCCCGACGGACGAGACCGCTTCGAGGGTCTGCCGACGACTTCCTTCCCCCGCTTGCGTGAAGCAGGGCTGGGAAGAGGCACCCGGGCTGGGAGCCTCAACCCGAACGCCTCCGCGACGACGTTCCGGGGAGGACCCTCCCCGATGACGCGCACCACCCGCTCGTGCTCATCCTCGTAATATCGCCCGAGGAGGGTCCCCGCGACCTCCTTGGCTCGACCATAAGACCTAACTGCAAAAAAAAAAAGGGGAAGCAAGGGTTAGGAAAAATCTCCCAGCAGGGAGAAGGGGTCTGAGTACTTACGGTCTGCCACCGCCATCCGAGGTGGCCTGTGCGCCGCCGACATTGCCATCCCTCGGCGGGTGTGGAACGGCGCCACTCGGAGGTGGGCCATCTCCTCCGCGAGATCCCGCATGGACCGTCGGAATCGGGCCTCCGCCATCGCAGTGAGGAGGTCCATCTCCGCCACGGTCCACTCTGGAGCCACCAGGCCACCGGACCGCGAATACGTCGAGGGCTCTCGCGAGTACGTCACCCCCGGGTCTCCTGCCCGGAGGTAGAACCAGTGCCGGAGCCAGTCTCCCCAGTGGTCCCTGGAGGCTAACACCAGGTACTCGTCGGCGCGGCCCGGCGTCAACTGGATCATGATGGAGCCGAAAGCTGACCTAGGGCCGCCCCTCCTCACCACCAGGCCCCTCGCCGATCGCTCCTCGAAGTACCGCAAGAGGCGCAGTGTGGGCTCCGTCACGGCAGCCGTCTCTCACAACCAGCTGAACAGGCCCATCCGAACTAGGGTGCTCGGGGTAAGATGGTTGAGGGAGAGGCCGTACACCTGTAGGAAATCTCGCAGCAGCGGGTGGACCAGAAGTCGGAGGCCCGCCTCCACGAAGGCCTCGAAGGCCACCACCTCCCCGTCCCGGTGGCTCGGCACCTGCTCCGCCGGTCCGGGAATCCTGATGTCTCGTGCTCGGAAATAACCGCGCTCTAGGAAGGCCTCAAGGGCCCCCGACGAGAACTCAGTCGCCCTGAGGAAATCAGAGGTCACCTCCTCTGGGGGCAGCTCCGAGACCTTGGCGCGGCTCTTCGGCGCCATCAGGACCAGACTCGATGAAGGTCACCGGAAATTACCGGGCGCAACCGGGACGTCACAGGGGCTTACCGGGCGTGGCTCACCGGAAGCTACCGGGAAGTCACCGGACGCTACCGGATCCTACCGAAAAACGTTACCGGAAATCACCGGGACAGATCACCGGAAGCTACCGGAACGGATCACCGGAAGATACCAGGACAAATCACCAGAAGAAGTCACTGAGAGGAGATCTGTGGTCTAGGGGCTGGTGGACGTACTCAAACTAAAGGGTCCCCACCTATTTATAGGCGGTGGAGGGGGACCCGAATGCATGCCACGTGTCCACAAGCCAATCAAGGCCGCAAAGCTGAACCGTCACGCGCAAGACGAGGAGACGCAAAGGCGGACGCTTCAGAACGGCGCGTCGGTTCACAGACAGGCGCGTCCCGCGAAAAAATGGCTAGGGAACCGAAACGCCGCTATGGCACAAGACACTTCGTGGGAGACAAGGCGTCATCATCGGGAGTTTCGCATACCCATCGGCTTAGTGCCCCTGAGGGCCTGGGGGGCTGCTGTTGGGGGAACTCCCAGGGGCTCTATGAAGTCCTAAAAACCCCCCGGTGAGCCCCGAAGAGTCACCGGGCCCCCGGTGAGACCTGGAGGGTCACCGGACACCCAGTGAGACCCGAAGGGTCACCGGGCACCAGGTGAGAGCCGGAGCGTCACCGGGCACCCGGTGAGACCCGGAGCATCACCGGGCCCCAGGTGAGATCCGAAGCATCACCAGGCCCCCGGTGAGTCCCGAAGGGTCTCTGGGCCCCCGGTGGTGTTCGGAGCCTTGGAAGGGCGGCTGCTGACCCGAGAAGCCTTTGGGAAGCCGGCAAGGACACGTGTCGGGCATCCGAGCCGTCCTCCTAGCCAAATGGCTTCAGCACCCTTCGATCCAATGGTCATAGCAAGGGCTTTTTGGTCTTTTGTATTTCTTAGGGGCTATATATACCCCTCCTGTACCTCTTTTCAGGGGATTCGAACTCATTTGAATTAACACAATATCAGGCTCTCTTGGAGACCTCTCCCCGAGAGCATACCTCCCCAGCGGACTCGCGTCTGGAGAGAGCCAACAGGACTAGGGCCCCCACTGGGACCGAACCTGTATAAACCATTGTGTCAATTTCTGTGTTGCCCGGCGGGGGAAGACCGGTAGCTCGGTCAGCTCGCGCAGCTGTACTCATGCTGCGCACGTCCGAAGGAACCTGCCGGGGTATCCGTAATACCATGACATCTACATTACCCTGTCGTGCATGGAATCAAGGTAGTACGCCTCATTCCTCCTGGGAAAATCATAAGGAGGATCTAGTGGCTCCTACATTGTACATAAAAGAGAACTATTTAATGTATATGTTAGGCGTAACATACAAGAATAATTAAATTAGTAGGAAATGCACTAACCTTTGGTGGTACGACACAAGAATGAACTCCTGTCCTGTTGCACCAGCAGTGCCCTTGATATGTACTATTCCGTTTGTGCTAGATCCTACTCTAGCATCATGAGGCTTATTTTCTCTAGGTCGAGGAAACTGACCCTATCACACGCCCTAATCAACTACAATCTGTATCTGCACCTGCATGCAAAGGATGACATTAGTATTGCATAGAAAGTGATTAGATATTTAAATGAACTACAACAATATATAGACTCAGCAAACACACAAGACTCCAATTCATATGATGGACATATCATGTTCCTACCAGTTAAAGAGGTCGAACAAATCCTCGTGTGCCATGGATATACTCCCGGTCTCACAGTGGAAATGTTCAGGCCTGAAGGGAACTACGAAGTTCAAGTTGCGCTGGGATCGGGAAGGTACCACTCGTGGAGACTTCTAGTTTTGTGATCCATATTACATAGAAGGGACTCCAACACGAGTGGGAACCAGTTGTTGAACGTATCCGGCTATATCTTTTTCCCTTTTCCTTTTCTCTTGCCTTTGGCCGAGGAGAGAGTGTATACCTTTGAAGGTCAAGGTGGGGTACTGACCGCTTTATTTGATGGAGAAGGAGATTTTCGAGGAGGCATGGATCCTTTGGTTGGGGTCGAGGACATCAAAGGAGGCATGAGTGTCGGAGGAGCTCAGTCAAGCCCTGTGTTGGGGGTGAGGCCCTCAAGATGAATGCTGGCATCCATCATCCACTTCAATTTATGAACACATATGTTAGATTTTGCAAGTTGAGTATATTAAGTAAGTTCTAAGCTACAATAGACAGGATTTCCCTCTTGTATCATAACACCCTTCTTGGGCCACTATATGTAGGAGCGCAAGGCCTCAGCAATTGTCTAGATTTCCTCCATTGGGATGAGCAATGTAAAAGCGGTGTAGCCTGGGAGGGCCATGTCCACCTGTACCTTTGCAAACCCCTTCTTCAGAGGTACGTAGTGGATCCAGACATCCTCCCCAGAAGGATATATGAACCCGTGTGCAACCACTACAGGGTCCTCGCTTATTTAAATCACTAGGCTATAGCTCTTCAACTTCTGCAAATTTGCAACAATTAAAACAGGTTAGCTAAACATTCTAACGGAACGGGAGTGGCATCAACTTAAGTGCACAGTTCAAGTGATGAGGACATCCCAAGGACATATACACCATCACAAATAGCACCTACGCATGGTGATGCTACACATACACTTGGTGATTCTGGCTCAGAGAATTCAAGGGAAGCATACCATGGTCCAATTACATGCAGTCGTGCTAAACAAATCGAAAACTAGGTGAAAGCTAACTTGAGTTAAATTTCTGATTTTAACGACTTAGCAGTGCTGCTGGTATGTTCTTCTTTTGTGTTACATGGAACCAATGCATAAGAGTTTTAGCAAAGAGAAGAGGAGCTGTTGTACACTTGTTTGCGTGCGGTTAAACCAGCCCAAGATGGATTCAATCAAAAGAATTTTGCTCGGCATCAGTCTACCGACCAAGCGATAGTCCAACTTTGACCAAGTACCATTCTCAGCAAAGATAGCCAATTTGATCATGTTAGTACTTGTTGGAAAGGTATTCAAAAGTTCTTTCCAACACATCTAGAATCATTAAATTCCAATGTCGTATGCAACCAGGAGACCAAAAATAGTAACGACTGTACAAGAGGAAAAAGTCCAGTCCGAATCTGAGAAAAATGATTCCGGAATTCTTTTATCTCTTATAGTATGTTAGGATTTGAATTAGATTAGGATTTGATTTTTAGTTTAAACCGTCTATCTTTTCTAAACACCATCCTCTATAAAAAAGAGGCATGGTCATGGTTTTAGGCATATCATGAATATTGGAGATTATTTTGGTTAGACACCATATGATTTTTATAAGAACCAAGAGCGAGTTCTTGCTGCCATGTTCTTGTGATTCCCCGTGAATTGCACCTAATCTATGCTGCTGCGCCTTTGAGCATCGTTTGTGTGGATTAGTTTTTTGATTTGTGGACTAGCGATTGCTCCAATAGCAGGCTACGGTTGGCTTCCTCGTCGTCGGGTCACAATTCCAGCAAGTTATCCAATAATCCTACGCCGTGAAGATCGGAAATCCCATGTACTGATTTCTCACAAAGTTGGTGCATATCATCTAGTATTAGAGCTCAAGGTTGATACGGTAGGATTATTTACCCTTATTTTTTCAGAAAAAAAAGAAAGAAAGAGAGTAGTTTTGTTACAGCTACATTGAAAGTTTCGGACCTTTCTCCATCCTTCAGTTCTTCACTGTCAGACTCGAGGACGATTCCTTTTCAAGAGGAGGATGATGAGGACATTAGAGCTCAAGGTTGATACGACTAGAGGACGAGTCCTTTTCGAGAAGAGGAGCTGTTCTACACTTGTTTGCGTGCGGTTAAACCAGTCCAAGATGGATTTGACCAAAAGAATTTTGCTCGGCATGCAGTCTACCGACCAAGAAACAGTCCAACTTTTACCAAGCACTATTCTCAATACAGATATTTAATTTGATCATGTGAGTACTTGAGGTATTCAAAAGAGCTTTCCAACGCATCCAGAATCATTAAATTCTGATGTCGTATGCAACCAAGAGACCAAAAAGAGTAACAACTATACGAGAGAAAAAAGTCCAGTCCAAATTCGAGAAAAATGATTCCGAAATTCTTTTATCTCTTATAGTATGTTAGGATTTGATTTCTAGTTTAAACCTTCTATCTTTTGTAAACACCATACAAATCATGAATATTGGAGATTATTTTGGTTAGACACCATATGATTTTTATAAGAACCAAGAAAGAGTTCTTGCTGCCATGTTCTTGTGATTCCCCATGAATTGCACCTAATCTGTGCTACTGCGCCTTCGAGGGTCGTTTGTGTGGGCTAGTTTTTTAGTTTCTGGACTAGCGATTGTTCGGATAGCAGGCTACGGTTGGCTTCCTCGTCGTCAGGTCACAATTCCACCAATTTATCCAAGAATCCTACGGCGTGAAGATCGGAAATTCCATGTACTGATTTCTCACGAAGTTGGTGCATATCATCAAGGCTTGCAATATCTCAAGCAGATCCACTGGATCCACATGGACCTTTGAAGAGCAACTACTTGACTGACCAAGCGGGGTTGTGTCAACCTCGACAGTTGGATCTATACCCTTCGACTACACAATTCTATTGAGTCGTTCGTTTTTCTAGTTCATTTGAGCGAACCTGTCCTCAAACTGTGCAGTCACATCTACCCGTATCTTTTCGGCCAGCTCCCATTGCTTACCCTACGAAGAGTGGGCCTTCTTCCTCCATGCCCCACACTCTTCGAATCTGTCCTTCCACGGCACGACAACTCCCACGGTCCGCGTCCGCCCAAGATGCTCCTTATTTCCTAGAGCCCGCGTGAGGATGTCGTTCTCTCTCTAGGGAGTAAACAATCCCTAGCTCCCCTCTGTCTCGCAAGAGATCTGTTACATTCAAAACCACATTGTGAGAAATATATATACACTTGGGTGTACACAATTGAGAAAGTTAGCCAACTTATGATTCGCTGCACGACTTCGACGTCCTTAAGGTTTGGAAACTCCACAGATCCCGTGGACGACATGGACTGTAACACCCCCAATTTTTGCAATTCTTTTAATATGTCAGTCGATGCAGTTTTATTGAATCCTTCAAATATCTCGACCACACCTCGGATAAATCCTGAAAAAATCCTCCAAAATCTCTTATTAAAGTTCTCTAAACTTCTCTAGATTAAATTCCACCTAAAAATCCCACTCTTTTCCAGCCCAATAATCGACCTGTTACATTGCTCCTATTCAAGTTGTCTTAAACCAGCAATTTTGTTCGAATTAGTCAAGACTTGGTCGATGGTCAAGCTTTACGATCAAGACTAGCTCGCTGGTCTAAAGAAAGTCACTAGTCGAATCAGAGAGAAAACAAATGGATCCCATTGTTCTAGTTCAAGTGCTCGTGTGAAATCCTCGTCTCTTTCTAGCTTCAAGAGTTTGATCTAGTTGTTCCAGTGTTCAGTCAAATAGGCAGTACACCAATCCACAAATCAACCATGTTTTGGTGTTTTCATCCAAATGAAGCCCAATCAGGAAGCCCCAAAATAGCAAACACCACTTCTAACCAATGCATGTTGGCTGTGAGATAGAGAACTGACCAGCACAGTGAAAGAATGTTGAACTCTCTCCTGTCACAGCACCGTGCAAGCCCCCCAACAAACAACGAGTTGAATCCCCTCAAGAGCAAGCAAAATCTCTACATCTGACATTGCTTGATCCTTTTTGTCTCACTCCCTTGTCTAGCATCTACTAGCAGCCTATAAGAGCCCCTCACACAGCCTTTCTTCTTCTTTGTTCTTTCCTGTTCATCCTTCATTTCTTGCCTAAGTCCTGAGAAGATATGATACTTGATAGATCTTGCTTGTGTATTCATTTTTCTTAATCAACCTTAAGAGAAATCGTTCATATATCCATCCTTCATCTATTCTTGTACAGAAATCTCACCAAAAACCTCCAAGGATCACTGTTTTTCCAAGTCTTCTTCTTCGACTATGGTGAGTATCACTCTGTTTTCAGTTCTCGAGCAGCTTCCCTTTAAACTTCAAATTCATGCACGTTACCACACCATTTTCCTTGATTGTTGTTGCTGCGTGTTCGAAACTCTCTTAGCTTTGTTTGGGCATCTTTAATTAGTATTTTGATCTGTAGAACTCCAGCAATCGATGAAATAGTTCAGCCCAGCCGCTTAATAGTTTTTGCAAATCGCACCCCTTAGACGGCCTCAAAACTGTTCGAACCTCTTGAAAGAATTGTAGTCAGCTCATTTCCTACAACTTTTCTATTGTTGACTTTCTGAGATAAGCACTGTATTAGCCCGATTTTTGTGTTTTCTGAATCTTAGTCATTTTGTTCAAGAGTCTGACGAACAGGAGTTAAGCCAATCCTCGATTAATCCCATATTTATGCTCGATCTCACCAAACTCAAGCCTTGCGGGATCAGTTCAGAGCAACCCATGCCCAAATTTAGCCAAGCCAGACACTTGTAGCCAAGCCCAGAGTGTTTTCTCCCTCCCAGGAACATCTTCAACTAGAATACCTTGCATGCATGTATATTTATACTTCACATATAAATTTCTATGATAAGTAATTTATGTATGCTTATGTGTTTTATTTTTATTTCTGTGCGAGAGTAGAACTAGGAGTGGAAGGAGCACAAGAAGTGTTCGAAGACTCCTTAGTGCAATTAGACCCTGCTTTGCAAGGCAAGTCTCTTGCTCATTGATTATGTCTCTCCCAGATTTTTAAGTAAATTAGGTTATTTATTGTTTTATGTAGATGCATGCTTTATTTTTCAAATGTTATGTTGGATGAATATGAGTAGATATGACCTAAACCTCTTTGAAGGCCCTTCATGTTCATATATCCTATGCACTCATTTGTCACCCTAGGATGTGCTTACGTTATGCTTATACTTGAATATATGTGCTAAATGCTAAATAATCATTTATATGAAAAGTGTTTTTAAAACCTTGTTTGTAAAAGTGTAAGTTAGAATCGATAGTGAGGATGGTTTGTGTGGTTGGCGCTGTGTGTGCAACGGGAATGTGGTTTGCTCCTCACTAACGGTTCATAAGGACGAGACCCTTGTGTTGTTCTTCCAAGCGGCATCAAAAACGTACTAACCATTTGCCCGGTATGGGACAGGCGTGGCAAAGTAGTTCTCTAGGTATTAGATTTTCCCTGCAATGGTTGTTGGTTCGGTTTCTCGAGGAAAACTGGTGGGCCACAAAAGGCTGTGAGTTGTGAGAGTAAGTGAGTGAATCAGGAGTTCGGAAGGAAGGAGCCCTAGACCTGGATACCGAGTCGTGCACTACTGGATCCACGGGCTATGAGTCTCGTGGGACCATAGACCAAGGCTAGGTAGATTTGGCTGTGGGATGCGCTCCACAACAGTTATATAGACTGAGTCGTCTATTTACTGGGCAGGGAACTGTTATTTCTAGGATTACAAACTGTCAAAAGTTACAAAAACTATCAAATACTCTGAGCACCCAGGTTTTGGAGTCTGCGCGTGGTGGATTCTATCCACGTCGATGTAGCACAAGTATGATTTGGAAGATTTTCATAATATTAGATAAAAATGGTGACTCATGGAAGACCGTCACGTATAACATTTTCTAAAACTTAGTTTAGGATTTTAAAGTCTCGCTTTTGAAATCCAAACCTTTCTTCAGAACTTTAGAATGAAAATATATTCTATTCTTACCTATAAACCAAAGAGCCTATTTCTTGGAATTCCCCATCATTTATATACCTGCATTCATTACTTGAGACTTGTTGAGTAGTGTGAGGACAACGTGCTCACCCTTGCTTTTGCACATAAAATTTAGAGGAAGGACTTGTTGATTCCGACTCCTATGGCTTCGAACCCGTTGATGAAGAAGGAACCGTCATCGACGATTCAGTTTACTAGACGGTCATTCGCCTAGTGGAGCCCGATGTGGTGGGAGCCCAAGCTGTGCCGCTGCTATTGAAGATGATGAAGACATTGGAGACTGTCATAGTTGTTTTGCTTATCTCTCTGTGTGTTCTGTTCTTTTGTGCCTACCTTCGTGTCGATGAAACTTCTTAATTTGTATCAACTCTAAATTGCTCCATTCTTGACGCTATGGTATTTTAATATTGGTCCTTGTGACCTTGTACTCGTTTTAATTACCTGTGTTGTGTTGTGAGCTTATGATGTATCATTCTATGTGTAACTTAACCTGTGTAGTTGCCGTCGGATTCCTCATTTGAGGGTCCCCACACGGACCCTCTCCCCCGCCACCATTGATTGCATCGAGGATCGTGTATCTCGAAGATCGGCAAGTCAGGGGAGTCGACGAGAGCATTTTCCTCGTCTTCCTTCATCCACTGCTCCTCCTTCCCCGCATACCCACAAGATTCGAGCCAGTGCGGGTGGTCGTTTCTCTTTTGGATTTCCTTATTCTTTTCACTAAGGGCCTTCAAAGCAAAAACATACGATCGACCATAGAGTGTAACCAAGCAAAGGAAGCACATATACCTTGAACTCAGGAGTCCCCTTCTACTGGGTGAATTCTTTCCATACCTCCTCCGTTATGAATGGGTACTTCTCGTAAGGAGAGCTTTTCCATGTATTGTTCCTGTCCTTTAAGCAAGCTGTCTTAGATCCATCATCAGGGATGTTTACTTAGCCTGTTTTCAAACAGTGCATATAAGCAGGAGTTAGTTGAACTTTAGGATAAGCCAAGGAAATGTGATTACAAAAGACTTTAGGGATTTTGATTAATTTTACCGTCACTTCCACACACAACCTATCCCTCTCGTTCACCTTCACATGCTTCTAGCTCTCGACGGTGATCTTCACCTTTTCTTTCGCCAACAAGCCAACGTAGGCAGTGTAATGTCTAGCGTTTTTCTTATCGGTCTCCCAAACTGGTTGAACTCATAGGTAAGATCGGTGTGTTTGGCCAAATGGCACAACATTATCGCGCCTCGTGCCTTCCTCTTGTGTTGGGACAAAGAAGCATCAGCTACATTGCCCCTCGTCGAACCACTACTATCAGATGAGGAAAATGCCTTGTCCTCTAGGTGGTACTCTCGATCCTGGTCCACCGACATGGGTTTGTCTAAAATTCCATGAACAAACCATCGAAAAGGCTGAGTACATATTTCATCTCAAAAATATAATATAGATACAAATTTTTGAGAGAGTATTTCAAAATTCCAAATATCAATCTAGGGAGAGCATGTGAGAGTATCCCCAAGTTGACATCGTGCTATACAGTTAAAATATGGAAATAATTTTAAAATATCATGCCACCAGAATGAGCCTTTAAGAGTAGAGTCATGAGTTAAGTGCCATTGATAGTAGTAGGTCCAGATGAAATTCACCCAAGGTAAATCTAATTGATTAAAAAACTTGAACAGATATTTCAAAAAGAGGACAATATTTTGTACATGTTTTTGACCAAGTGACCAAACACTGCCCACCTTTACACAAGTTTTGGCCACGCCAAGGAAAAGCTCGACAAATTTGATCAATTCTGTTTACTACGGCTTCCGGTATTTTAAGAGTTGACATATAAAACATTGGCAAAATAGATAAAACAAAATTAACCAAAAGCCTAGAATTTACTCTCCCGGCAATACTATTCAAGAGAATATGACATGTTCCAAAGCCTAGAATTTGCTTAATCCAATTTAACCATCTATTTCCAAAGTCTCTAACTTTTATGACCGCTAAGATAGCTTGATGTTCCACCTTATCAAAAGCCTTTTCAAAATCCAATCTGAGTATAACTATTTTGATTCTACTGTGCTTACAAGCATGAATATATTCAAAAGACCAATCTAGGAAATCTTGAATAGTCCTTGATTTAATGAAGCCATATTGATTTCTATGTACTAGGTTAGGCATCACCGTTTGAAGTCTGTTAGCCAGTAGTTTCGTAATAATTTTTATGACCTCTAACATTTCTTCCATCACACTTGCACCATCTCATCTCACAGAACCACGAGCAAATTAAAGATCACTGAGATTATATTTCTACCCTAGTTTAAATTCTAAACAAGTGCATCCAAATCCTAGTTTAAATATTGAAAAGAGTAAATTAAGGATAGGGCAGGAATACTTTACAGTGCAATTTAGTGGCCGGCGGCGGTAGAGAATCAAGCGGTGGTCGGCGATGGCGCAATGCAGTGCCCGGCGGTTGTAGAGAACTGTAGTCCTAGCGCCGATGGTGGTCCAGCAGCGAGGAAGTGGTCGCCGGCGAGGTAGGGCTTTTTGTAGGATCGAAGATGCTGACTAGAGGGGGATGAATAGGACGTTTTAAAAATTCTTCTCAACTAAACAAGTTTTGCATGATATTTAGGAAAATCAAGTTTTTGCAAAGGGTTTGAGTCTATCTAATATCAAATTGCAATTAATCAATATGGAATAGACAATACAACATGCAACAAGAGTAATTGAAACAATTGTGTCAAGGTAAATACGAACCATATAAGAGAGAAGTAATTGACACAACGATTTTTACCGAACTCTCGGAGACTCGCCCGGTCTCCCCTACTTCTCATTGAAACGCTTACACGTGCTTCTATATCCATGAAGGATATCTCCACTCGGGTTGCTCCTTCTCCACTCCGGAGAGCAAGCACCAATACTCACAAGCTCTTCGCGGCCTCTCCGACAAACTTCAATGGAGAGATCGTGACTCTCCTCCACGAACAGTCTAGGCGATGGCGATTGCCAAGAGTAACAAATTGAACCTGTTCACTTGAATTAATCAAGTGCTAGAAGCTCAAAAGATGCAAATGAATGTCCAACACTTTAGCATTAGCTTGCAAATGGTGGATGAAGTGCACTAAGCACTCTTAGCCTCTCACAAATGCTTCTATTCTAATTCTCTCAAGAATTTTGGCTCAAATCTAGCCTCTAGATGCAAGAGATTGAATGCAATGAACTTGGCTAGCTTATACACAGTATTCCGAGCTCTTGAGTGGCCTCAAATGAAGGCAAGGTTGAAGTATATATAGTGATGAAGACACGGATGCCGGATCTTTTGGTGAGAAGGATAACTTCGATTTGATGGAGAGTGACCTTGGTGATCCGGCTACCAACCAAACAAGACTGGACGCCCTGGCAATCGCTAAACCACACTCACGAGTCGTTATCAACAGTGCCAAGACGCGGCTGACCTGATCACGAGGATCGATTCCTGCAAGCAACCAAAGAACAAGCAAGAACAAGATAAAAGCAATCTGAAATTGCAATAATGGATGAAGCACACGATAAATTTGAGGTTGTGTAACTTGTAGTTATTAGTTTAGCTGACATAAGAATACAAGGATGAAGTTTCACACATGGGGAAAACTAATCTAAACAAAACCTGAGGAAGAACGGGAAGGGTGACGGCCATATGTAACAGGGGTGGCGGCCAAGGAGGTGGACGTGAAACCCTAGGGGTACATGGGCCTTGGGCCCAAATTAGAGGTGGTACAGCATCCGCCAGAATCTGTCCGCGAATTTTTTCATTGATTGCAGGTGATTCAGATGGAATTTGGTAGTGGTGCCAACTCCATTGGAAAGGTGTCGTCGTGGGCTTCTCCGTAAAGTGCTCATTCACCCCAAATGGACTCTGTACATGGCCTGGGCATCCGTTTGAAATTGGACTGCTGCTAGATGGCCGAGCTAGACTTGTGGACGAGTTGGGCTTGATCTTGTGCTGGGCTTGATGCGTCGTGAGTTACTCCACCTTTGATGTAGCTCGCTGATTCTCTGGTGTGGGCCTAGTGAATGGCTCAGCACATGGATTCGTGCCAACTCGCCATTCTCCTTGATCTTCTCATGGCGGCGAGGAAGTAGTGGAAGTAGTGGAAGGAGTGGATGGAGCCTTGTTCATATCCGAGCTAGTGATGTCCTCGTCATTCTCCCCTTCTTGAATATGAGTCGTCCTCGACTCAAGCATAATCTCCTGCAAAAGGTTAGTACCAACACGAGGCAAAGCAACATACATATACTTCCCTTCTTGAAAGTTATCATGTAGGTTCAAAGGAAAACTAGAGGAACTTGACGTGAAATGATTAGTGCTATGGCAATCCTCTAGTTGATCACATTGTTGCTTGTTATCACTTTCCTGCAAAAGATTAGTCACAAGTAGGGACACGGCAAGAGGCCATTTTTCCAAAGAAAACTCTTTACCCTTGCAATTATAGACATTAATTTCAGATATATGTCTTTCATGTTCAATTTGATTTTCAGCCTCACAAGTAAGATTAAATAAATGAGACAAAGAATTATATTCCTTAGCAACAAGAATGTCCTGAATTTCCTTATCAAGCCCACCTATGAATCTAATCTCTTTAGCTTTCTCGGTTTCCTTTAAACCACAACGCAACAAGCATGTTTCTAATTCTTGGTAGTATCCTGTTACAGTGTTATTACCCTATTTTACATGTTATAGTTTCTTGAACAAAAATTCAACATAGAGTTTACTGACAAATCTATCTCTCATAAGCCTTTTCATGTCTTTCCAAGTGTGAGGTAACTTATTACATGCACACAAATCCTTCCACCACATTGATGCAAAAATAGTTAAAGCACTAGCGGCACTCCTAATCTTTCGTTTATCGCAGATTTTATATCGAGCAAAAATTTTGTCTACCGCTATTTCCCAATCAATATATGCATCAGAACAAAATCCGTTATAAGAAAGATGGGTTGAAATGATTTTACCCGTACTCGTGAGGAACGATGCAGCAATGGTGGTGTGGCTCTCTTGCAGTCTCTCCCTGTGGCAGAACATATCAATTTGTGTTTCAATCTCCTTCTTAAATTCATCACCTGCCATGATTAGTAGAAAACAAGAAACACATAAGAGTATAATTCCCTATCAACTACTAGGTAGCGGAGAAGGAACAAAAGTCACTCTTGCTCAACTTCTTACCTAGCTCTTACAAGTTCTTACTGAAGCGAACAGGCGGTGCAACCGGTGGATGGTTCGTGATAACTTAAACTCGAGTGTGAGCAAAGCGATGGTAAGGTGCCGTACCTGTATGGTTAGTAGTTGGTGGAGCTTGAATAGGCTATTATCTGTGTAGCAACAATTCAAAATCAATAATGCAAGATTGAAAATGTCGTAGTATTGCGAATACCACGGCAGGTTTTGGAGAAGATCCTAGCTAACGAACAACGACGCGAGCTGCGGTCAGCTCTAGTCGGGCAAGCACAGAGAGTGACACGAAGATTTATACATATTCAGGTCTCAGTAGAGACCCTAGTCCTGTCGACGTGCTCCCGACTTGAGTCAGTTGGGGGAGTTCTCTCACGGGGAGAGTGCTCCAAAGCACGCCTATTGGTTTTTTGTGTATTGATGCAAATGAATTGTCCTTGGTTACAAAAGAGGGGTACAAGGGCATATATAGGCCCAAAAGAAGAAAAAAGACCTAACTACCCCGGTCACAGCCGTTGGATCGGAGGGTACCGACGTCATTCCACCGGCTGAGGGGCTTGGATGCTTGACAAGTGTCCTTGAGACACTCCTCACGTGACCCCCACGTGACCCTACGCAGGAGGTACTTGCGGAACCAAGCAATACGACCTCGTAGGGCTGCTTTTGCTAAAACTCGAGCAAGTTTCTGGGGCGAGGCCATCGGGAGCCCTTGTCCCCGGGCCAAAGGTGGCGCCCGGGGCAGGACCACCGTGGGGCCTTTGCCACCGGGCAGATGGGGGCGCCCGGGACCAGGCCACTGGGGGCCTTTGCCACCAGGCAGATGGTGGTGCCCGGGTCCTGGCCACCGGGGGCCTTTCCACCGGACAGATGGCGGCACCAGGGGCTTTTGCCGCAGGGCATATGGGAGCGCCCGGGACCGGGCCACTCGGGGCCTTTGCCACCGGGTAGATGGCGGCGCCCAGGACTGCGCCACCCGGGGCCATGGTCACCGAGCAAATGACGGCGCCCGAGGCGGGGCCACCGGGGGCCCTTGTCCTTGGGCTAAAGGCGGCGCTCGGGACAAGACCACCGGGGGCCTTTGCCACCAGGCACATGGCGGCGCCCGAGACGTGGTCACCGGGACCGATTGGGCGGAGATTTCCCCCAACAGCAGCCCCCCATGTCCTTCAGGGACACGTCCTAAATCCTCAGAGGAAATGGTCTTCGTTACCGGGAACATCTCCCCCGGAGGGAACCTCCGGCACCTTTTGCGATGCTTCGATTCTCACACCACGCACTTATGGTGGAGCCGTCGATCATCATGACGCCGCAGGCCTCGATGGGCGCGCGCCGTCGGCCAAAATGGCCTCGTGCGGTTCGAACCACCGGTGCGTCGTTTCCCGTGTGCGCCACTTCGATTTGCACGCGTCGTTTGAAATGGACGGTTCGGATTTATCCTGAGCGCCCATGTGGCGCCCATCGGGGCCACGTGTGGACTCTGTAAATAGGGCCTCGAGGGGCCCGGAGGGGGCACATTCGAAACTCAAAGTTTCAAACTTCCCACCGGCGCTCTAACCTCTCCCGGCCGCCCTCTCCCGGTAACCTAGCCCCCGGAACATAGCTCCCCAGTAGCTTAACCCACCGGAAACCTAAATGGCTCCAAAGGGCCGCGCCAAAGCCCCCGATGTGCCACCGGAGGAGGTCACCGCGGACTTTTTGTGGGCTTTCGACTTCACCTCGAGGGACTTGGAGTCCCTCATGGATCGGGGGGTCATCGCGGACGGGGACGTTCGGATCCCCCTAAAGAAGGAGACTACGCCTCGCCCCCATCCCGGAGAGGTGGTCGTCTTCGAGGCTTTCCCCGAGACCAAACTCTGGCTCTCGGTGCACCCATTGCTCCGGGAGTTCCTCCGGGAGTACGGGGTGGTGCTCAACCACTTGACTCCCAACGCCCTCGTCCAGATGGGCCTCTTCATCTGGCAATGCGAGACGGCCACCGAACAGGAGCCGACGTTCAGGCTGCTCCGGTACTTCTACGAGCCCGCGGCGAGGAGCTCGTTCATGGTGAAGGGGGGCCGAAGTCCGCGTTCGGCTCCATCATAATACAACACCTATCGGCCCGGGTGGACGAGTATTCGGTGGCAGCCTCCTGGGACCATTGGGGGGATTGGCTCCGGAGATGGTTCTATCTTCGGGTCTGGGACTCCAGGGTCACCTACTCCCCGGAGCCTCCCTCCTACTGCCGCTCGTCCGCCCCCAAGCCCCCGATGTGGACCCCCGAGGAGTTGACGCTCCTCAGAAAGATGGTGGGCGCCCAAGGCGTTAGGTCCATGAGGGACGCCGTGGAGGAGTTGGCGCTCCGCCAGCTCTCCCCCTTCTCGCACGGGAGGAGGGGATCGGGATGTGCCCTGCGCAGCGGCCCCCACAGAAGCCGGTGACCCGACGTAAGTGTCCGGTGACCCACTCCTTAGTTTTTGGGATTTTTGCTAACACATTTCTATTTGTAGTCCGGCCGTACTCGGCCGTCCGGGAGAAGGCGGACAACCTCCTCAGGAGGTACTATGCCGACGAGCACGAGCGCATCGTGCGCGTCATCGGGGAGGGTCCTCCCCGTAACTTGGTCGCCAAAGCCTTCGGGCTGAGGCTACCGGCGAGGACGCCTCTCCCGACCCCCGTCTCCCACAAGCGGGCGAAGGAGACCGCCGGGGGCCCCGAGCCGAAGCACCCCAAGGCGCAGAAGGCCCCTAGCCCACGACGACACTGGGCTCTATGCCCGCGAAGGCCCAGGGCACAGCCCCCGGGTCGGGGCGTGCGTAGGCACCCCCGAGGCATGGGGCCACGCCGCCCCTCCCGAAGGAGGAGTCCCTCGAGGGGCCGGCGGGGACGAGGGAGTTCATGCACCTCCTCAAGGCCTCTAACGTGGCTAGGGGGAGGGGGTGGCCGGTGACGGGGGGGCGTCCGATTCGGCGAACTACGACCCCTTGCCGTCCTTGGTGGTTACGCCTCCAGTGGCTCCGGAGCCAGCGGAACCGGGGTGCTCGGAGGTACGCTTCGCGGAGACTTCTCCTCCGCGCGTCGAGTTGCCAGTGGACGAGGGGGCAAGTCCCTCGGCCAGCGCGGTCCCCGCGGCTACGGGGACCCCGCGACACGGAAAGGGGAAGGGACTCCTTATCCCTCCCCGGGGCGACACTCCCTCAGAGAGTTCGTCCTCCACCTCCTCGGAGATCGAGTCCCCGGCGAAGAGGGCCGCGGCCGGGGCCACGCCGGTCCACATCACCCCGCGGCCTTGATACCGGGGCCCGCCGGTGGAGACGAGTCCGGGGGTACGGGGAGAGAGACCCCCCTGCTGTCTCCGGGCAAGGCTCACCGGTCGGCCGCGAGCCTCCAGGTTCTGAAGGTCCAGGAGTACGTCTCGCAAGGGACGCTCAGCGACCGGTGTGGCGAGCTGTTGTCGCTGCACATCCATGTAAGTTTGTTTCTGAGGCGTCCGACCACTTTTTCCTCGAAAATTTTTCTAACTCTTGGTTTCGAATAACCTTCGTGTTTGTAGGGGGTAGCCCTCGCCCGGGGCATAGAGGAGCACTTCGAAAGGGCGTTGAAGGAGGCGGAGGGGAAGGCCGCCGCCGTCTGCGGCGAGCGGGACGAGGCTCTCCAGGAGTTGGCCCGGGTTCGAGCCCAACTCCAAGCCTCGGAGAGCGCCAACGACCGCCTCCAAAGGGAGGAGAACGCGAAGGAGGGAACCCTTCGGGAGCTCGAGGGCTCCAGCGCCAGGGCGGTGGCGGAGGCAAGCCGCTCCGTCCGTTCGGCCCTCAAGGGGCTCAGGCTACGCCTCGGCCCGAGAGGTGGTTCCGACGCAGCGCCCGCCACATTTGCGGAGGCTTTGCGTTTTCTCAACGCACAAGTCTCCGTGATCCCGGAGGCCGCCGACGCCCGGGCCCAAGGCCGAGCTATCCCGGTGGTGGACACCACTGCAGGCCTCGTGGAGCTCCGGGGGACTGGCGCCGAGCGATCGGAGGCCGGATCCCACAAGGCTTTCCCGACTTCTTCGGACCGCAACCGCGGGAGGTGGAGGAGCTTGCAGGGGGTTTCTACGACCGGATCGTGCGGGCGCGATTTCCGGCTTCGGCACCCCCGAGGGTGGACATCCTGGCTCTGGAGGCGAGGGAAGCCTCCCGGGGGGAGGACACAATAACCAAGTATGAGCCTCCCCCCGGTCTTTAGATAGGTCTTTTCTTTTGATTAGGATTTTTGCTCCCGATAGCTTCTTAGAGGAAGCCCCGGAGACTTGTACAAAGTTCTCTTCAATGAACAAAGGATTTTTTGCTAAGTCTTGATTCTCTTTGAGCAGGTGTCCCGGGAGCTAACTCCCGGGAGAGGGCTCCCGATGGTTGAGCGCTTTTGCTCGGGGAGCTCCCCGGGAGCCCGGGGGTTCACTCCCGGAAAGGGGGAACCCAAGTAGCCCTGGTTTTGCTAAGCCTTGCCTCCGGAGGGTGCCTCCCAGGAGCCGATCCAGTTGCGGTGGCTTCCGGAGTGGCACCTTGACAACTTCGACAACCACCGCGCCGAGTTGTCTCCTCCGAGACTGGGATCCCGGAGGGTTCCGCTGCTTCGGATACTCCCACCGGCGGGCTACAAGTATTGGCCTGAGGGCTTGCTTCGAGAGGCCCAGTGGTGCATAAGAAGCTTGTACCGAGACCTCGCCCGAGAGCTGTCGGAGGGCCTCCGGGATTATTAGGTGTAGGCGCCCCCCTGTGGGGGGACAGACATGACTTTTTCCTTGGGCTTTCTTCTCTCCAAAATTTTCTGACGATAGGCACCTGTCCAGGCACAGTCCCCACCCCACACAGCGGGATGCAGCCTTGCTTCGCGCATTGTGGGTAAGGAGCGGAGGGTCCAGGACATTAAAAATTACCAGGGTCACGGGACCCCTGGTCGAACTTCCCAGTCAAAAATATTCTGGTAGGAAATCCCCCGGTCACCATCAGAACGGAGAGCCGGGTAAAGGGTCTCCGGGAGGAAAAATTCCGAAAATCCCTGGTAAGAAATCCCCCGGTCACCATGAGAACGGAGAGCCGGGTAAAGGGTCTCCGGGAGGAAGAATTCCGAATATTCCCAGTAAGAAATCCTCCAGTCACCGTGAGAATGGGGAGCCTGTAAGGGGACTCCCGGCCGAAAAATTCCGAAGGATTCCAACAATCAAGATTTCCAAAGCCCTTGGAGGGGAACCTCGCTCCCAGGTAGGACGAGCTTGATAACCCATGGAGGGGGAAGCTCCCGGAGGAGGATGGGCCCGATGGCGGGCTTGAGTATTTGAGGGGGGACTAGTCTCTCAAAGTGACTCGCTACTGCAGTTCATGAGAACTGGGTTGCCGCTTATCCCCTTAGTCCACGAGGGGTTACCGTAAGCCGCCCTACAGGAGCGGGGCTCCCGTCGTAGGGACTTTTAGACTGCGATAGCCTACGTCCCCACGGGGAGGGCATCCTTGTGAGGAGGGCATCCTCGTAGAGGGCATCGCCTTAGAGAAGGTAATCTAGGAATATGTAAAAACTCATGTTGGGCGAAAAACCATTTGCATTGACAGAAATTGGAATACAACGCCTCCCCCCACGGAACCGTCGCGGGGGATGGAATAGTGAGTACAATACCCCCCCCGCGTGACCGCGGTGGGGGAGGGAGTGGTCACCACTGCGCCGTGCTTCCCCCTGCAAAATCGCGACGGGGGAGGGGAAGCCCAGAGGATAATTGTAGAACTTGCGAAGCAAGCCTATGTTCGAAGTATGCTTCAGCTCCTGGTCTTCGAGGTTGGAGAGGTTGTAAGCCCCGAGCCCTGGGCCTAGGGGTCAGTCACGTGCTTGAGGACAAGGTCCCCAAGGCGGAAAGCTCTCGCGCGGACGCGCTGATTGTACGCACGCGCCATTTCTCGCTCATAGATGGTGTGGCGAAGTAGCGCTCGGTCGCGTTCTTCCTCGACAAGGTCGACTTCTAGTCGCTGGTTGGCTTCATTGGTTTGGTATGCTGCTACCGTGGCTCCGTCTAGGAGCTCGACCCGCAACAACCGAAAACCAATCTCCGAGGGGAGAACTGCTTCAGGCCCGTACACGAGCGAAAAGGGTGTGCGCCCCGTTGCCCGGCTAGGGGTCGTGCGCATTGAACAGAGGATGCTTGGAAGCTCCCCTGCCCATGCGCCCCGCCTGGAGGCGGCCTGCTCAAGTCGCCGGTGTAACCCTTGTAGGATCACGCCGTTGACCCCTTTCGACGGCTCTATTGCTCTAAGGGTGAGCTACGGAGGCGAAGTGGAGGTTAACTCCCAAGCCCTCACAGAATTCCCAAAAGTGCGCAGAGTCGAATTGGGTCCCGTTATCGACAGTGATTTCCCGAGGGACCCTGAATCGACACTCGACGTTTTTCCACAAAAACCGCTGCACTGCTCGGGAGGTGATGCTAGCCAAGGGCTCAACTTTTACCCACTTGGAAAAGTAGTCCACTGCGACCACCACATACTTGTAGCCCCCGGGCGCTGGGGGAAAGGAACCTAAGAGATCCATTCCCCAGCGCACGAAGGGCCAAGTGATGGGGATGGTTTGCAGTGCTGTGGAGGGCAAGTTGAAGCCCTTTGCCATTTTTTGGCAAGCCTCGCACGCGGAGACGAGGTCTCGCGCGTCGCGAACCACGGTGGGCCAATAAAAGCCTTGTCGAATAACTTTTGCCACGACGGCGTGCGGAGCCAGGTGAGACCCACAACTCCCCGAGTGGATGTCCTCGAGGAGTTGGAGTCCTTCTGCCCGTGGGAGGCAGTGGAGCAAGGCTGAAACCCCCCGCTTGTAGAGTTTCCTCTCTAGCAGGAGTACGCCTGCACCTTGGCGCAGAGGCGTTTCGCCTTGGTCTCGTTGGGAGGGTCCCCTTCCCCCCTTATGAAGGAGACGAGGGGATCCATCCAGGACGCTGCTCGGGTGATTTTAGAGACCTCTAGGGTGCAGGACTCGTGGTCCTCGTCCGGAGGGACCACCAAGGGCTTCGCGGTAATTTCCAGGAAAGCACCACTGGGGAGAGGTTCCCGGGCGCTGGCCGCCCGGGCCAAGGCATCGGGCCCGGTCATTATCCCTCCGGGGGATATGCCGGGCTTCCAGACCCTTGAAGATTTCTCCATCTTGCACACCTCTCCCAAATATAGGCTCAGGTTCGCATCGTGGTACGAGTAAGGCTTGTCCATTTGACAAACCATGAGCTGGGAGTCTCCTTTGACAACAAGGCAACGGATCCCCAAGGAGCGCTGGAGGCGCAGCCCAAGGAGCAGGGCCTCATATTCGGCGACATTGTTGTAGCGGGGAACTCCAACCTCGCCTCGTACTCCAGCGTCCTTCCCTCAGGGCTCCAGGGGACTACCCCCGCGCCGGCCCCAGCGAGACATAAGGAGCCATCGAACATGAGGGTCCAATGGTCGTCACACTGGGGCGGCTCGGGAGGTTCTCCCCCTCCATCCCGGAGGTGGGGTTCTATTCCGCCACAAAGTCAATGAGGACTTGTGACTTGATGGCGAAGCGGCCCGTGAGCAAGAGGGAGAAAGGAGAGAGCTCGGCTCCCCACTTTCCGATCCGGCCGGTGGCTTATTTATTTTGCAGTACCTCCCCCAAGGGGAGAGACAACGGGACCGTGATCGGGTGCCCCAGGAAGTAGTGACAGAGCTTTCAGGATACCATGAGAAGGGCATAGCAAATCTTTTCTATCTCCGTGTACTGAGTCTTAGCCCCCTGAAGGGCCTCACTCACATAGTACATGGGGTGCTGCTGCCCATCCCACTCCTTCACCAGCACCGCGCTTGCAGCGACCGGGGTCGCCGCGAGGTAGAGGAGCAGAGGTTCCCCTGCAGATGGGCTCACGAGCATTCGGGGGCTCATGAGATACTTCTTCAAGTCGTCGAAAGCTGCTTGGGCCTCAGGTGTCCAACGGAACCCATCGAGGCCTCGAACGATCTTGAAGAATTGGAGGCCGCGCTCCCCCGACCGAGAGACGAAGCGGCTTAGTGCGGCCATGCGGCCGGTAAGCCATTGTACGTCTTTGATGGAGCGCGGCGGAGGCATGTCTAGCAGGGCCCAAATCTTTTCAGGGTTGGCCTCTATGCCCTGCTGGGACACGAGGAAGCCCAGCAGCTTTCCCCCACACACGCCGAAGGCGCACTTCTCTGGGTTGAGTTTCAACCCATACTCGCAGAGGTTGCAGAAGGTCTCCGCCAGGTCGTTGACGTGGGCGGCCGCACAGGGGCTTTTGACGACCGCATCATCAACGTAGACTTCATGTCGCGCCCCGAGACTGGGACAACGACTACTCCTGTAGAGACCTAGCTCGCTGCAGCTAGTCTCAACCACAACCCTTTGACTTCCCAGGATGAGTCAAACACAGGAGTATATTACATTGCAACAGAGTACTTACAAAATATTAAGCAGTGTGGCCTGCTGGCCTTAATATTACATAAAGAGGATTACAATGCCTGCAAGGCATTCAGGGTTTAACAAAATATTTAACTACATAGTAGAAGATAGGTGACCCTCCCACAAAAGAAGTTGACGGCAGAACAACACACTTCAGGGTCCTGGCAGAACTGATTCTCCTCCTTCTGGATCCACGTAGTACTCCGTGCCATCATCTTGATCAAGGTAGGCTCCATCTATTGAGTTGAATGTTGCAAGGGTGAGCACTTACGTACTCAGCAAGTCATAGGTAAGAGTAGATACATATAGTAGTGATGATATGAACCTAGACTAGTCAAGAATTATGGATATTTGTAAAATAATCTTTTTCTTTCATACCTCATCTCATGGCAGCACTTTTTATAATATAACATCATCATTCATGTTCACTAGATTATAGCACTACTGCGACACGTCGACACACGACAGCCCACGGTAGCACTCCTTATCATGACAACACATGTCATTTGGGTAATCTTGATTTAAACATATTTTATTTAGAAAATAGTACTTGTGTCACACCCCGTGGATTTAATCCACCGCAGCAGACTCCTATAAAACCCGGGAGCTCGGAGTATTCGAATACATTTTTAACTCTGCAGAGAGGTACCAATTTACCCGCAAGATATTCCACTTTCAAACCTTTCCTATCATAACAAAATGATTGGACCCCTGACTCACTTCATACTGTGAGCGGCAAGGTGGAAATAACAAGAACTTTTGTTATGTTTTACTCACAATTCACCCCCGACCCTGTGGCTCTCAGCGAGGCACAGTTGTGGCAGGTTGTATCCAAACCTCCACCCCATTGCTTATTCCCATTACTGGGTCAGCGTGCTTGATCACCTTCAGTGATATGTGTGGGAGCCGCGCTCCGTGTTTATCGTGCATCACAACACATCTCATGCAGGGGTTTCATGTACGATCCACATAATTACTTGTTCAGGCCTGTCCCATACCAGGCTTGCGGTTAGCACGTTGTTCATGCCACTAGACGCACAACACAAGGTTCTAGTCCTTATATGCCAGTGACCAGACCATCCACAACCCTGCACCTTCAGTGCCTGCATTCCTTTGCAGTCTAGCACCTCCAGTGCTACAGCCATCCATACCATTTTTCTGGTCACGGCTAGGGGTTTTATTTCATGAATATAAGTATATAAATACATATAATAGTTCATGGCTCAAAACTTGTTTATTTCACATTTCACCGATAACCAGTCTAGTACTGCCAATTCATAAATCAACCATTCTCAATCTTTCACATGCAATATTGCCTATATTCAAGGTTATGTTTAGCAACATTTAAAATATAGGTTCAAGATGACCAAGGATATGACTTGCCTTCCGCGTCGTAAAATACAGCAGTTGACGACGGGTCCGCAGTGAAGTCCTCGAACTCGGGCTCTTGATCTGCTCTCCAATCAAACAAACAACCAATAATCATAATCTTTTCAATACATTATTATACTATATGCAATGATGCAAAGATGAAGTCTTGATGATTGTGAAATGATTGGGTTAAGAGGCTGATTAGGGTTAAGTTAAGGAAACCAATGTTAAGATTAGCTGTCAAAGGTTTACAAGGTTCCAAATGTCTCAAAATATCAGAATGATATCAAGATTGCGACTGGTTCGCTCAAAAACAGCGAACGTCTTTAGATCGACATTCGGTTCAAAGCATCGACATAGGGTCGATGAATGTTAGAGGGGTCATCTCAATTTGTGGTAGTAGAATAAAATGTAGATCACAACTCTACAATTTCAGTGGACAAAGTGATTTTCAAATTACACAACCAGAAGTGGGTAAACAAGGTCAATGCCACTGGCTGACAAGCTCTGGCATAGAGCTGACAATGTCAAAAACTAGGGCTTAGCATAACTTTTGATCTGGAGCTCCAAATGATGCACCACTTTGTCTGGGAGGTAGGCATTGATAACAGGAACAATTAAGTCAACAGGATCTAGGGCAAGAAATGGCTGGAAAGCAAGAAATTTGATGATGAACAGAGATGAACTGGCTGCACTGGAGCAGTTCTGGACACAAACTTGGCATGGCTATAACTTCCAATCTAGGCCGATCTAGGTGTTGAGCTAGAAGACAAAAATACTCAGGAGGCTAAGGCACATCTAAATGACAAAGTTTCGAGGGCTGAAATGGCCGGGAACACTTTTCCGGTGAACTGTGCCGGAGAAGAACACTGCTATTTGGGGGTTTTTGCTACAGGCCGAGAGAACTAAATTCCTTGCTTGGAGAGCATCTAGGAGATATAGGGAAGCTTCTGGTAACATCAAATTGACCGGAGGATCACCGGAGAAGCCTGGCGACGATCGCCGGTTTTCTGGTAGAGCTTGAATTTGGGAAAAGCTTCGAATGATGTTTAATTAGGGATTCTAAGCTTACAGGCTTGCTTGAAATAACCCACTGATCAATTTGCTTCACAGGTTCGAGGGCTAATTCGAATTGAATCGGGCTGCATTGCCGGAACAGGGCAATCTGGAATTTTCAGCCAATTCCGGCGATCACCGGCGACTGGATGCAATATAGCTCAATTAAATGGTACAGCACGATGAGGGAGATGAGATATACCTTCTGGTGCTGTTAAGTCGGTGAGGAGTGCAGCAGGGCGTGCTGGCACCGTGAGGCCTCAATCTGGACTCGCCGGAGAAGAAGACCAGGGCAGGAGAATTTTGAGACTTAGCTGATTTCCAGTGAAACAAGAAGTTGCTGGGGGACAGTGGTGTATAAATAGGCCAGGCGAAGCAAGCAAGAAGGAGACAACGAAGTAATTGGCAGCCGGTGACTTGACTGGTTGCGTGCTGGAGCAACAGCGGCGAAGACACAGCGAAGAACGGTGATGCGACGGCGACAAGCTTGCAGTTGATCACAGTGTCGCCTCATCGGGACCTGGCAAAGTTGTAGCAAGCGGTGGCGACAACACTGGCGCGGCAAAGCGACGTGGCGAGGAGTTGCTGACAAAAAGCCGCTGATCGCGCGCGGGAGCAGCACTGGTCGTCGACGTAGCAGCGGCCTTGCCACGGCACTAGCTGGAGTGGGGACACGTGCGCACCGGCATGCATGGTCACGAGCGCGGGCGAAGCCTCACCGGCGATGAGCAACCACGGCGCACAAGCACGGCAGTTCCTGGTCGTGCGCACAGTAGCTAGCCTGGTCGAAATTTGGACTGAACTGCAGTTTCAATTCTTTGAGTTTTGGACTGAATTGTAAATCTGGAATTCTGGAAGGTTTAAACTGAAATTGATTGCACTAATCTGGTAAAGTATATTCAATAAGGTATTTGACAAGGATAATTGATAAAATTCGACACATTTGAATAGTTTTTGATACAATTGAAAATAGGGTAATTTAGGGTAAATTGGGATTTGAGTTTTGTCGATTTTGAATTCTGGTATTTAGGTTTTAATTTTGACATCTGTACAGAAGAGAAACTTGTGGCAATAGCAATTAGGAAAGATCTGCTGAAGAAATTCTGAATTTAGAGTTAATCTGGAGATTTTAGTCTTTTTAGGTTTTCAGATATCAGATAAGGACTAATTTGCGATAAGTCTTGGACTGATTTGTGAAAAGAGTCTAGATAATGAAATCTGGTTGTCAACTTTTTAAATTAAGGTATTGACATACCCATGATCATATTCCAGAAATAATCTGGTCTGAACTTGGTCAAGATTCGGATTAAATCTGTATTTCTGAAACTTAGGGTATTTAAGTAATAGAAGGTATTTCTGTTTTCGAAAACAGAAGGAGCTGATAAATCTGAGAGTTAGGGATAGAATTGGATCTAGGTTCTGAAGACTTTTAAGTTCAAAGTAACTGATAGATCATATCTGAACAATCTGATCTTCATTTGAGGTCACAGGATAGATTTTGGAGATTTCAGGGCTTGAGATAGAAACTGATCTGGCTATTACTACAGATACATGCATGCATGCTATTTATGAAAAAAAGAAATTTTCACCCCTAACTCAGGGCGTTACAGATCTACCCTCCTTAAAGAAATCTCGCCCCGAGATTTACCTAAGACAGGAAAAGATAAGGATAGGTTTGCTTAAGATCTTCTTCCTTCTCCCAAGTAGCCTCTTGCTCTGAATGATTCTTCCATTGAACTTTACACAATTTGATTTTCTTCCTTCGGAGCTGACGTTCATCAGTGGCTAGGATTCTGATTGGGTGCTCAAGATAAGTGAGATTCTTCTGTAATGGCACATCTTGTACATCTATCTGGTCAGTTGGTTCCTTCAAACATTTCCGGAGCTGAGAGACATGAAACACATCATGCACTCCTGCTAATCCCTCAGGTAATTCCAATTTATATGATACTTCTCCCTTTCTCTTGATTATCTTAAATGGTCCAATGTATCTTGGAGATAACTTTCCTTTCACTTGGAATCTTTGTAATCTCTTGAATGGTGTGACCTTGAGATACACAAAATCTCCTGGTTCAAATGATAATTCTCTTCGTCGTTTATCTGCATAACTCTTTTGTCGTGATTGTGCTGTTTTCAACCTTTCTCTGATGAGTCTGACATGAGCTTCTGCTTCTTCTACTATCTCTGGTCCTATAACTTTTCGTTCTCCTGGCTCATTCCAATGCAATGGAGTTCTGCACTTACGTCCATATAAAGCTTCAAATGGTGCCATCTGTATACTAGCTTGATAACTGTTATTATATGTAAATTCTGCAAATGGTAAACATTTGTCCCATGATGTTCCATAATCTAGTATACAAGCTCTTAGAAGATCCTCTAGGATTTGGTTAACTCTTTCTGTCTGTCCTCCCGTCTGTGGATGATATGCAGTACTGAAGTCCAACTGGGTTCCTAGAGTTTCATGCAGTCTATTCCAAAATTTGGAGGTAAACTGGGTTCCACGATCTGAAACTATCTTCTTAGGAATACCATGCAATGCCACTATTCTTTGCATGTATAACTCTGCTAATTTACTGCCATCATAAATCTTTTTAACTGGTATGAAATGAGCTACTTTAGTAAGTCTGTCCACAATAACCCATATGGAATCATATCCTCCTTGAGTTTTAGGTAATCCTGTAATAAAATCCATACCAATTTCTTCCCATTTCCATAATGGTATTGGTAGAGGTTGTAGCTTTCCTGCTATTTTCTGGTGTTCTGCTTTAACTCGTTGGCATGTATCACAGTTTGCAATGTACTCTGCAATCTCCCTCTTCATATTATCCCACCAGAATCTGGTCTTCAAATCTTGATACATCTTTGTGTTACCAGGGTGTATTGAGTATGGAGTTTTATGTGCTTCATGGAGAATTATTTCCTCAAGATCTGCGTTTTGAAGTACACAGATTCTTTCTCGATACCATACAATCCCTTGGTTATCTTCAATAAAGCCTTGAGCCTTTCCTAACTTGATTCGACTCTTGATCTTACAAATTTCTTCATCTTCCTTCTGGGCATTTCCTATCTGTTCTTCAAGTTGAGATTTTATTGTTAAAGTGGCTACCGTTCCCTGCGGTACTATTTCCACTTGATGATTCTGCAACTCTTGTTGTAGGTAAGGATTCTTCAACATAACCATTCCTTGTAGGTTGTAAACTTTTCTGCTTAGGGCATCAGCTACTACATTAGCTTTCCCTGGATGGTACTGAATACTAAGATCATAATCTTTGATCAATTCGAGCCATCGTCGTTGACGCATGTTGAGCTCTGTCTGAGTGAAGATATACTTGAGGCTTTTATGATCTGTAAAGATCTCACACTTACGCCCAATGAGATAATGCCGCCATATCTTTAAAGCATGCACTACTGCTGCTAACTCCAAATCATGGGTCGGATAATTTTCCTCATGTGGTCTCCATTGGCGTGAAGCATAAGCCACTACTTGACCTTGTTGCATTAACACACAGTCTATTCCTTGCTTTGAAGCATCACAGTAAACTACAAAATCTTCTTTGCTGTTTGGTAGGGTGAGGACTGGTGTTGTTGTCAATTTCTGCTTCAGTTTCTGAAAACTTTCTTCACACTTGATGGTCCATTCAAATGCAACATCCTTCTTTAGCAGGTTTGTAAGAGGTTTGGCAATTTGGGAAAATCCTTCGATGAATCTCCTATAATACCCTGCTAATCCCAAGAAACTTCTAATCTCTGAAACTGAGGTAGGTTGCTTCCACTCCTTGATTGCAGAGATTTTAGCTGAATCCACTGAAATTCCTTCCGCTGTCAATACATGTCCAAGAAATGAAATTCTTGACATCCAAAATTCACATTTATCAAACTTGGCATAAAATTGCCTCTCTCGTAGCCTTTCCAAGACTAGGTGTAAATGTTGCTCATGTTCTTCCGTATTCTTGGAATATATCAGAATGTCATCTATGAATACTATGACAAACTTGTCAAGAAAATCCATAAATGTACTGTTCATGACATTCATGAATGCTGCCGGAGCATTGGTCAAGCCAAAAGGTACTACTGTAAACTCATATAAACCATATCTGGTAGTGAAAGCAGTCTTCGGTATATCTTCCTTCTTGATCTTCAGCTGATGATATCCAGATTTCAAGTCTATCTTGGAAAATACTTTGGCTCCTCGAAGCTGATCGAACAAGTCATCAATTCTTGGTAATGGATACTTGTTTTTAATAGTGACTTCATTCAAAGCTCGGTAGTCTACACACATTCGTAGAGTTCCGTCTTTCTTCCTCACAAACAGAACTGGGGCTCCCCATGGCGAAGCACTGGGTTTGATAAATCCCTTGTTTTCCAAGTCTTCGAGTTGATTCTTGAGCTCCTCCAAATCTGTAACTGGCATCCTATAGGGACGTTTTGCTATAGGTGCTGCTCCTGGTTTAAGTTCAATACTGAATTCTATTTCTCTGTCAGGTGGCATTCCCGGAAGTTCTTCTGGAAACACATCAGAATATTGTTGCACTACAGGCACTTGTTCCAGGCATAATTTTTGCAATGCTTGAACAGATCTTAGCGGTCTCTTGACTGCTGATCTTTCTGCATGGAATAGAACTCTCTCCCCTTGGCTACTGACAAGACTAAGGGTTTTCTCTTCACAATCTACTAGACCTTTATGTTGGGACAACCAATCCATTCCCAAAATAATGTCTAGACCTTGCAGTTCTAGAACTAGTAGATTTGCCTCAAATTCTACCCCTTCTATAATGAAAGTTACATTTGGGCAGATCGAGTAGACAGATAATTTAGCCCCTGGAGTTTGTATAACCATAGAGTACTCTAGTGGTACTTGGTCTATATGCATTTCAACTTCAGATGCAAATGCTTTTGACATGAATGAATTTGTAGCACCAGGATCAAACAATATTAAGGCAGATGCAGATTTAATCAGAAATCTACCTAGAAGAATGTCGGTGGCGTTGCCCGCTTCTTGAATTGAAGTATAATTTAATCTTCCTCCTTGGGTTGCAGTTGGTGCTCTACCTCTTCCTCTTCCTCGATTAGCCATATTTCCTCCTCTTCCTGCTGAATTTCCTCTAAAATTCTGCGATGGTGATGCTCTGGTTACTACTGGCTGTGTTCCTGCCTGAGATCTGGCAATGGACATTGGAAGCTGTATCCAAGGACAGAATTCTTTACGGTGCCCACGCTGTCCACAATGATAACACTCAACACGAGGATGAGGGCAATCCTTCTGAGAATGATTTCCTCGGCAATTGGGGCACAATGTCGTTGCTGGTCTGGTATTCTGATAAGATGGTCGGAAATTGGGAGTGATAGGAACTCTTCCTCTGATTGGATTTGGCTGTGGTCTTGTTTGCTGGAACATCCTCCTCTTTCGGCTTTCTTCTCCCATATTCTTCTTTTCTTCCACCTTTAAAGCTCTGTTCACTAGGGTTTGAAATTCCGTAAGTTCATGAGAAGCAATTTGATACTGTAAATAGTGTTGAAGTCCTTCTGTGAAGCGCTCTATCTTCTTCTCTTCAGTATCCACATCTCCAGGTGCGTATCGAGCCAAATGAGTAAATTGGTGTAGATACTCAGTAACTAACTTACTTCCTTGAGTTAAATTCCGAAATTCCCGACGCTTAGCTGCCATAACACCAGTAGGTATATGAAATTTCCGAAATTGATCCTTAAATTCCCTCCAAGAGATATTATCTTTATCAGGGTGAGCTTCCTGGTAATTCATCCACCAGGCAGCTGCAGCTCCTGATAACTGATGAGATCCAAACAAAACTTTCTCTCGTTCGCTGCATCGGACCGTGTCCAGTTTCCTCTCGATATCCCGTAACCAATCATCGGCAACCATAGGATCGGTCGCACTAGAGAATGTTGGTGGACGGGTCTTTTGGAAATCTGTTAATCTTGCTCCTACAGCAGAAGTAGTTCCTTCTGTTGTTCCAGTAGGCAGTTTCTGAACTATCTGGGCTAACAACTGGGTATGAGCTATCTGAGCTTCTTGTCGACTTTTCTCCATTGACAACAAAATTTCCTGAAGACTGGGTTGTTCATTCTGAGGTGGATTGGAACTCTGAGATCCTTGCTGAAACAAAGGGTCTCTTGTCATAGTTTCTTCTTCCTGCGGAGTCTGATCTATATCTTCTCTTCCACTTCGAGATCTCCTTCTGGTGTCAACCATGGTGGCTCTGAAAAAGTTTAGACGGATCTAACTAACTAAGGCCAACTAAGACAGCAATGCAGAAATTAATGCAACTACTTTTTTTTGCATAAAATACTTAGGCTACTAGCCATAATACACAAATTAACCATTGCAAAAGCAACAGCGAATCACAAAGCTATCAAGAGCATCCACTAGCTCTGTCTACACCAACCTCTAAGACACTCTGAAACAACAGAACGCACTCTCACAATCTTACCGAATTTTAGAAATCCAAATAAAATTTTGAAATGAAGGTTTTTCAAGAGCTACAAAGCTCATTATTTTTATCAAAATAAAATTTCCACAAATAGTTTCTAAATAAATTACGTCTTCCTGGCACGGCCAATTTCCTAAAGGTGTCGTCCTGCAGTCAAGTTCTCATGTTGCTCTGATACCAACTTTTCTTGTCGCGCCCCGAGACTGGGACAACGACTACTCCTGTAGAGACCTAGCTCGCTGCAGCTAGTCTCAACCACAACCCTTCGACTTCCCAGGATGAGTCAAACACAGGAGTATATTACATTGCAACAGAGTACTTACAAAATATTAAGCAGTGTGGCCTGCTGGCCTTAATATTACATAAAGAGGATTACAATGCCTGCAAGGCATTCAGGGTTTAACAAAATATTTAACTACACAGCAGAAGATAGGTGACCCTCCCACAAAAGAAGTTGACGGCAGAACAACACACTTCAGGGTCCTGGCGGAACTGATTCTCCTCCTTCTGGATCCACGTAGTACTCCGTGCCATCATCTTGATCAAGGTAGGCTCCATCTATTGAGTTGAATGTTGCAAGGGTGAGCACTTACGTACTCAGCAAGTCATAGGTAAGAGTAGATACATATAGTAGTGATGATATGAACCTAGACTAGTCAAGAATTATGGATATTTGTAAAATAATCTTTTTCTTTCATACCTCATCTCATGGCAGCACTTTTTATAATATAACATCATCATTCATGTTCACTAGATTATAGCACTACTGCGACACGTCGACACACGACAGCCCACGGTAGCACTCCTTATCATGACAACACATGTCATTTGGGTAATCTTGATTTAAACATATTTTATTTAGAAAATAGTACTTGTGTCACACCCCGTGGATTTAATCCACCGCAGCAGACTCCTATAAAACCCGGGAGCTCGGAGTATTCGAATACATTTTTAACTCTGCAGAGAGGTACCAATTTACCCGCAAGATATTCCACTTTCAAACCTTTCCTATCATAACAAAATGATTGGACCCCTGACTCACTTCATACTGTGAGCGGCAAGGTGGAAATAACAAGAACTTTTGTTA
Organism: Pharus latifolius; assembly: GCA_019359835.1. Classification (NCBI taxonomy): domain Eukaryota; kingdom Viridiplantae; phylum Streptophyta; class Magnoliopsida; order Poales; family Poaceae; genus Pharus; species Pharus latifolius. The sequence continues at coordinate 28,386,859 of CM033329.1, forward strand.
TGTTTTACTCACAATTCACCCCCGACCCTGTGGCTCTCAGCGAGGCACAGTTGTGGCAGGTTGTATCCAAACCTCCACCCCATTGCTTATTCCCATTACTGGGTCAGCGTGCTTGATCACCTTCAGTGATATGTGTGGGAGCCGCGCTCCGTGTTTATCGTGCATCACTACACATCTCATGCAGGGGTTTCATGTGCGATCCACATAATTACTTGTTCAGGCCTGTCCCATACCAGGCTTGCGGTTAGCACGTTGTTCATGCCACTAGACGCACAACACAAGGTTCTAGTCCTTATATGCCAGTGACCAGACCATCCACAACCCTGCACCTTCAGTGCCTGCATTCCTTTGCAGTCTAGCACCTCCAGTGCTACAGCCATCCATACCATTTTTCTGGTCACGGCTAGGGGTTTTATTTCGTGAATATAAGTATATAAATACATATAATAGTTCATGGCTCAAAACTTGTTTATTTCACATTTCACCGATAACCAGTCTAGTACTGCCAATTCATAAATCAACCATTCTCAATCTTTCACATGCAATATTGCCTATATTCAAGGTTATGTTTAGCAACATTTAAAATATAGGTTCAAGATGACCAAGGATATGACTTGCCTTCCGCGTCGTAAAATACAGCAGTTGACGACGGGTCCGCAGTGAAGTCCTCGAACTCGGGCTCTTGATCTGCTCTCCAATCAAACAAACAACCAATAATCATAATCTTTTCCATACATTATTATACTATATGCAATAATGCAAGATGAAGTCTTGATGATTCTGAAATGATTGGGTTAAGAGGCTGATTAGGGTTAAGTTAAGGAAACCAATGTTAAGATTAGCTGTCAAAGGTTTACAAGGTTCCAAATGTCTCAAAATATCAGAATGATATCAAGATTGCGACTGGTTCGCTCAAAAACAGCGAACGTCTTTAGATCGACATTCGGTTCAAAGCATCGACATAGGGTCGATGAATGTTAGAGGGGTCATCTCAATTTGTGGTAGTAGAATAAAATGTAGATCACAACTCTACAATTTCAGTGGACAAAGTGATTTTCAAATTACACAACCAGAAGTGGGTAAACAAGGTCAATGCCACTGGCTGACAAGCTCTGGCATAGAGCTGACAATGTCAAAAACTAGGGCTTAGCATAACTTTTGATCTGGAGCTCCAAATGATGCACCACTTTGTCTGGGAGGTAGGCATTGATAACAGGAACAATTAAGTCAACAGGATCTAGGGCAAGAAATGGCTGGAAAGCAAGAAATTTGATGATGAACAGAGATGAACTGGCTGCACTGGAGCAGTTCTGGACACAAACTTGGCATGGCTATAACTTCCAATCTAGGCCGATCTAGGTGTTGAGCTAGAAGACAAAAATACTCAGGAGGCTAAGGCACATCTAAATGACAAAGTTTCGAGGGCTGAAATGGCCGGGAACACTTTTCCGGTGAACTGTGCCGGAGAAGAACACTGCTATTTGGGGGTTTTTGCTACAGGCCGAGAGAACTAAATTCCTTGCTTGGAGAGCATCTAGGAGGTATAGGGAAGCTTCTGGTAACATCAAATTGACCGGAGGATCACCGGAGAAGCCTGGCGACGATCGCCGGTTTTCTGGTAGAGCTTGAATTTGGGAAAAGCTTCGAATGATGTTTAATTAGGGATTCTAAGCTTACAGGCTTGCTTGAAATAACCCACTGATCAATTTGCTTCACAGGTTCGAGGGCTAATTCGAATTGAATCGGGCTGCATTGCCGGAACAGGGCAATCTGGAATTTTCAGCCAATTCCGGCGATCACCGGCGACTGGATGCAATATAGCTCAATTAAATGGTACAGCACGATGAGGGAGATGAGATATACCTTCTGGTGCTGTTAAGTCGGTGAGGAGTGCAGCAGGGCGTGCTGGCACCGTGAGGCCTCAATCTGGACTCGCCGGAGAAGAAGACCAGGGCAGGAGAATTTTGAGACTTAGCTGATTTCCAGTGAAACAAGAAGTTGCTGGGGGACAGTGGTGTATAAATAGGCCAGGCGAAGCAAGCAAGAAGGAGACAACGAAGTAATTGGCAGCCGGTGACTTGACTGGTTGCGTGCTGGAGCAACAGCGGCGAAGACACAGCGAAGAACGGTGATGCGACGGCGACAAGCTTGCAGTTGATCACAGTGTCGCCTCATCGGGACCTGGCAAAGTTGTAGCAAGCGGTGGCGACAACACTGGCGCGGCAAAGCGACGTGGCGAGGAGTTGCTGACAAAAAGCCGCTGATCGCGCGCGGGAGCAGCACTGGTCGTCGACGTAGCAGCGGCCTTGCCACGGCACTAGCTGGAGTGGGGACACGTGCGCACCGGCATGCATGGTCACGAGCGCGGGCGAAGCCTCACCGGCGATGAGCAACCACGGCGCACAAGCACGGCAGTTCCTGGTCGTGCGCACAGTAGCTAGCCTGGTCGAAATTTGGACTGAACTGCAGTTTCAATTCTTTGAGTTTTGGACTGAATTGTAAATCTGGAATTCTGGAAGGTTTAAACTGAAATTGATTGCACTAATCTGGTAAAGTATATTCAATAAGGTATTTGACAAGGATAATTGATAAAATTCGACACATTTGAATAGTTTTTGATACAATTGAAAATAGGGTAATTTAGGGTAAATTGGGATTTGAGTTTTGTCGATTTTGAATTCTGGTATTTAGGTTTTAATTTTGACATCTGTACAGAAGAGAAACTTGTGGCAATAGCAATTAGGAAAGATCTGCTGAAGAAATTCTGAATTTAGAGTTAATCTGGAGATTTTAGTCTTTTTAGGTTTTCAGATATCAGATAAGGACTAATTTGCGATAAGTCTTGGACTGATTTGTGAAAAGAGTCTAGATAATGAAATCTGGTTGTCAACTTTTTAAATTAAGGTATTGACATACCCATGATCATATTCCAGAAATAATCTGGTCTGAACTTGGTCAAGATTCGGATTAAATCTGTATTTCTGAAACTTAGGGTATTTAAGTAATAGAAGGTATTTCTGTTTTCGAAAACAGAAGGAGCTGATAAATCTGAGAGTTAGGGATAGAATTGGATCTAGGTTCTGAAGACTTTTAAGTTCAAAGTAACTGATAGATCATATCTGAACAATCTGATCTTCATTTGAGGTCACAGGATAGATTTTGGAGATTTCAGGGCTTGAGATAGAAACTGATCTGGCTATTACTACAGATACATGCATGCATGCTATTTATGAAAAAAAGAAATTTTCACCCCTAACTCAGGGCGTTACACGTTCCATGGGCACTTGTGCTCCACAAAGTCATACAGCCCTATATCCTTGAAGATCTGCACCAAGGGAGCCATGATGGGCTGATTTACAACATAGGCCCATTCGATCCATTTGTGTTCGAAGATGTTTTTGTGGACCAAATGACCGTAGAAGGCATCCTGCTGCGTCATCGTGTGGAAATGAGGAGTCATGGCGTCATTTGCATGATTGTAGGCATAGATGGTCCTCGCCTTCGTGTAGTCGCCTGACGTCCAATTTTTCTTTGGGCCTTGATAAGCGTGGACGTTTATTTCATCGTCCTCACTCTCTATGTCCATGCCCACATAAGAAGATCCACCACGATGAGACGACTGCTCTGTCTCTGAATCACCGGCCGAGGGCACCCAATCGTCATCGTGACTGTCGCTGCTACTCGAGGGTAGAACCCTTTTCGGCCGCTTAGCCAATTTCTTCTTGTTGGTCCGAATGGAGGTAGTGCCTTGAGTACCTCGACCACTATACAATTTGGAAGATATGCAGTAGGTAAGATACATGAAACAGGAAAGCATGACGAGAATAGAGATGACAACTGAACTGCACATCCTGGCTCTGCTGTTGCAGTCGGTCAGACCGAAATAGGGGCGGTCAGACCGGCGCAACCATAGAGTTAGGGTTTGGCATGATTTCTGGAATTTTGGAGAAATTAAGATGCAATGTGGACAAATATAAGATAGATGTCGTGGTATTGCGAATACCCCGGCAGGTTTTGAGAGTGATCCTAGCGAAGATGATGCGGCGCGGGTTGACCGGATGACCGGTCCTCCCCCGCCGGACAAGCACAAAGAATGACACACGGGTTATACAGGTTCGGGTCCCGGTGGGGGACCTAGTCCTGTCGACGCGCTCCTGGCCGGAGTCGGCTGGGGAGGCTCTCTCCGGGGGAGAGGCTTCTGGAGCACGCCTGTGAGTTTAGCTATTCCAATAAATGAATCGATCCTTTACAACAGAGGGGTACAAGGGCTATTTATAGCCCCAAAAAGCAGCAAAAAACCTAAACTACCCCGGAAGCCACCGTCGGATTGAAGGGCAGCACCGTCCTTCTCCCGGTCAAACGCCTTGAATGCTTGACAGGTGGTCGCTAGTTCACAAGGTGCTCCTCGCTTGACCTGCACATGAAAAACAGTTCAATACTTTACCTTTAGGAGGGCGATGAGGCCCGGGAGGACACCGGAGGCCACGTCCCGGGAGCCAAAAGGCGGCGCCCGGGGAGGCCCCAGAGGCCACGTCCCCGGGCAACTGGCGGCGCCCGGGAGGGCACCGGAGGCCATGTCCCGGGAGCCAAAAGGCGGCGCCCGGAGAGGCCCCGGAGGCCACGTCCCCAAGCAAATGGCGGCGCCCGGGAGGGCACCGGAGGCCACGTCCCGGGAGTCAAAAGGCGGCGCCCGGGGAGGCCCCGGAGGCCACGTCCCCGGGCAAATGGCAGCGCCCGGGAGGGCACCGGAGGCCACGTCCCGGGAGCGAAAAGGCAGCGCCCGGGGAGGCCTCGGAGGCCACGTCCCTGAGCAACTGGCGGCGCCCGGGAGGGAACCGGAGGCCGCGTCCCGGGAGCCAAAAGGCGGCGCCCGGGGAGGCCCCGGAGGCCACGTCCCCGGGCAAATGGCGGCGCCCGGGAGGGCAGCGGAGGCCCCGTCTCGGGAGCCAAAAGGCGGCGCCCGGGGAGGCCCCGGAGTCCACGTCACCGGGCAAATGACGGCGCCCCGGAGGGCACCGGAGGCCACGTCCCGGGAGCCAAAAGGCGGCGCCCGGGGAGGCCCCGAAGGCCACGTCCCCGGGCAAATGGCGGAGCCTAGGAGGGCACCGGAGGCCATGTCCCTGGAGTCAAAAGGCGGCTCCCGGGGAGGCCCCGAAGGCCACGTCCCCGGGCAAATGGCGGCGCCCGGGAGGGTACCGGAGGCCACGTCCCGGGAGCCAAAACGCGGCGCCCGGGGAGGCCCCGGAGGCCACGTCCCCGGGCAACTGGCGGCGCCCGGGAGGGCACCGGAGGCCGCGTCCCGGGAGCCAAAAGGCGGCGCCCGGGGAGGCCCTCGAGGCCACGTCCCCGGGCAAATGGCGGCGCCCGGGAGGGCAGCGGAGGCCCCGTCCCGGGAGCCAAAAGGCGGCGCCCGGGGAGGCCCCGGAGGCCACGTCGCCGGGCAAATGGCGGCGCCCGGGGAGGCCCCGGAAGTCAGGTCCCCGGGTAATCGTGACACATCTTACCTAGACTTAGTCTCGCGGAGATTTCCCCCAACAGCAGCCCCCCATGCCCGCCGGGGATGATGTTCGAGCCCCCGGTGGGTATGGTTCAGGTCACCGGGAAGATCTCCGGCCAAGCTACCGGAGCCACGACGCTTCGGTTTCCGTGCCCCACACTTAAAGCCGCGCCATTTCACCATAATTGCGCGCGCGGTTCGAATCGGTGCCTCGATTCACGTGCCCGCCCCTTCGTTTCCCGCGCACGGTTTGAACTCCTACGGTCCAGATTGATCCGCGGGTGCCACGTGGCGTGCATCTAGACCACGGCCCGCCCCTATAAATAGGGCCTTGGAGGGCCCGGAAGCTCATTCCAAATTCTCTGGCGCCAACTATTTTTGCTCTTCCGGTAGTCCTCTCCTGGTGGCCCTCTCCCGGTAGCTTTCCCCGGTAGCATTTTCCGGTAGCAGGCGTCCGGGAGTTTCTGGTGGTAGCCTCCTGCAAAGTTAGCCAAAAAGAAAACTAACCTCATGGCACCCAAGGGTCGGGCGAAGACCACGGAGGTGCCCCCGGAGGGAATCCCCTCGGATTTCCTCTGGGCGTTCGAGTTCACGACCGAGGACGCCGAGTCCTTGGCCGAAAGGGGCATCGTTGCGGCCGGGGACATCCGAGTCCCGGTGAAGAAGGACGGAGCCCCCAGCCCCAGGCCTGGAGAGATCGTGGCCTTCGAGGCCTTCATCGAGGCGGGGCTCCGGCTCCCGGTGCATCCCATGCTCCGGGAGTTTCTCAAGGAGTATGGGGTGGCTCTCAACCACCTCACCCCGAACGCGCTAGTCCGGATGGGCCTCTTCATCTGGCTCTTCGAGACAGCGACCGGGCGGTAGCCCGACCTTCGCGCCTTCCGGTATTTCTACGAACCGGCGGCGCAGACCTCCCACCTGGTGAAGGGGGGCCCCAAGTCCCCCTTTGGCTCGGTGATGGTCCAAATGTTGCCGGCCCGGGTAATCGACTACCCGGCGGCGGCCTCCCGGGACCACTGGGGGGATTGGGTCCGGAGGTGGTTCTACCTCCGGGTCTGAGACGACGCGGTGGTGTACGCCCCGGAGGCCCCCACCTACAGCCGGTCGTCCGCACCAAAGCCGCCGGTGTGGACGGATGAGGAGTACGATCTCCTCGGCAAGGTGATCCTCTCCAAAATGACCCGCTCGATGCGGGACGCGGCTGAGGAGATGGCTCTCCTCCGGATCTCCCCCTTCACCGGTGGGAAGAGGGGGATCGGCATGGGCCCCGAGCAGCGGCCCCCGATGAAGTCGATGACACGACGTAAGCTTCGGGAACCCGCTGCATTGCTCTTACAAAATTTTAATGAAATTGACTAACTCGTTACCTCTTGCAGTCCGGCCGTACCCCGCGGCGCGGGAGAAGGCGGAGAACCTCTTGGGGAGGTACTTCGCCGATGAGTACGAGCGCGTTGTGCGCGCCGTGTGCGAGGGCCCCCCCAAGAACCTGGTAGCGGCGGCCTTCGGGCTAAAGCTGCCGGAGAGGAAGCCTCTCCCCACCCCCGGGTCGCACAAACGAGGGAAGGAGGCGACCGGGGGCTCAGAGGCCCGGGTTCAAAAGACCCCTGGCCCATCGACGACGCCGGCGGCAACACCGGCGAAGCCCCGGGACGAGACCCCCGGGGGCGAGCGTGCCCGGGCACCGTCCCGGAAGGAGGCAACGCCTCTGCCCCCGAAGGGCCCCGTCGAGGGGCGGGGGAAGGAGGCGACCGCGGGCGGGGTGGCGTCCGACTCGGCGAACTACGCCCCGTCGCCGCTCGCGGTGGAGCTCCTCCCGCCCCTTCCGGCTTCTCTGGAGCCGGAGAGGCTGGAGGTGAGATTCGCGGGGGCCTCGCCCCCGCGGGTCTGGCCGGTGGATGAGGGGGGGAGCCCCTCGGTTTACGAGGTTCCTCCGGAGGAGGGGGCCCCGAGGACCTTCCCGCCCGGGGCAGGGAAGGGCTTGATGGTTCCCCCCCGGGTGGAGGCTCCCGCCGAGAGCTCCTCGGCCACGTCTTCGGGGGGCACAACCTCGTCGTCGAAGACGCCGGCCGCACTACCGGACCTCGAGGTCCGGGGATCCCCCGTCAGCCGCGCCAGCGGCTCCGGGCAGGAGACCCCCCTGCTCCCCGCGGGGGAGGTCGCCCGCTACTCGGAGGGCCTGCATACCCGGAAGGTGCAGGCCTTTGTCGCAGGAGGGACGCTCCATGAGCGTTTCGAGGGGCTTCAGTCCCTCGGGGCCCAGGTAACCCGTCGATAACACCTTCGCTCATCCCCTGCACTTCTTTGAAATTTTTCTAACTTATGTATTTTGTAGGTGGCAGCTGTTACCTGGGGCCTTGAGCAACGGGTTGCCCGGCTGCTCAAGGAGACGGAGGGCCGGGCCGCAGCCTTCGTAAGGCAGCGCGAGGAGGCCCTCCGGGAACGCGACAAGGCGCTCGCGGAATTGACCCGGGTCCGGGCCCAGGTTCACATTTCCAAGGCCATCAACGCCCGCCTCCGGGAGGAGGCCAAGGCGAGGGAGGAGGCGCTTCGTGAGCTCGAGAGCTCAAGCGTCCGGGCGGTGGCGGACGCGGGCCGCTCCGTCTGGATGGCCCTCGAGGGCCTTGGCGTAAGCCTCGGCTCCGGGAGCAGAGAGGTGCCACCGGCGACCCTCGCGGAGGCTGTGCGTTTCCTTAACGCACAGGTCTCCGCCATCACGGAGGATGCCGATGTTCGGGCGCGGGGTCGAGCGATCCCCGTCGTCGCGGCTGCTGCGGGGCTTGTCGAGTTCCGGGGGGTCGGCGCCCGGGCGATAGGGGGCCGCATCCCTCGAAGCTTCCCGGACTCCTTCGAGCCTTCGCGCCGGGAGGTCGAGCAGCTCGCCGGAGGGTTCTACAACCGGATCATCCGGGCGTGGTTCCTGGCTCCGGCGCCTCAGGCGGGAGACGCCCCGGCCCCGGCCTCGGAGGAAACCCCCCGGGGGGAGGACGCCAATGAACACGTATGAGCCTCCCCCCGGGTCTTAGCTAGGGCCCTTTTTTGTTTAGGATTTTTTGACTCCGGTAGCTTCTTAGAAGAAGCCCCGGGCACTTGTACATAAAATTTTTTAATGCAATGAAGTTAGAATTTTTTCCAAGTCTTTGAATTGAACTTACTGTTACCAGGGTTCCCGGGAGGTTGCTCCCGGGCGAAGGTCTGGGAGGGGCTCCCCGGGGGACGCCCAAGCGGCTTTAATTTTGCTAAGCCTTATCTCCGGGAATCGCGGCGAGGATAGTGTCCGGGAGCCGATCCGGTTGAGGTGGCGTGCGGAGTGGCACTTGGACAATTTTGATAATCACCGTGCCGAATTGTCCCCTCCGCGACCGGGACTCCGGATGATCCCTCCCCTCCGGATACTTCCACCGGCGGGATACGAGTTCTGGCCTGAAGATGTGCTTCGGGACGCTCGGCGCCGCGTACGGGCGTTGTACCGGGACCTGACCCGGGAGCTAGCGGAGAGCCTCCGGGAGTATTAGGCGTAGTAGCCTTACGGCTTAGAGAATCCCCCGGGTTAGAGTCCGGGTTGTATCGTTTCCGAAGCCCACCGGAGGGGGAAGATGTCCTCCGGGTTTGCTGATCAATAAAGAGCATTGTTTCCTTTTATTGCGCCTCTTTATTTTCTTCTTCTTGGATGGTCTGGACGACTCATCTTAACAAGGATGAGCTAAGTTTCTTCGTGGGTGGTGCGGTCGACACCCGGGGGTTCCTTATCCCCCCCGCCCACAGCGGGCCGGAGAATAGCTCCGCGCGCTGTGGGGGTAATAAGGCCCCCGGGAAGGAAGACACCTGTAGCATAGGAAATTTTCTAAGTTAGAAAATTTTAAAGCGAGGTTTTCAAGGAGAAGACCTTCCGGGAGATAATCATCCGGTCGCCGTGAGAACGGGGAGCCGGGAATAAGGCCTTAAGCGGAAGGAATGTCCAAGAGAACCCGATGGGATTTCCAGAGGCCAGCTTCCTGGGAGACACTCGTCTGGTCGCCGTAAGAACGGGGAGCCGGGAATAGGGTCTTAAGCGGAAGGAAATGCCCGAGAAATCCGACTTCTCCGAGAGACAATCGTCCGGTCGCCGTGAAAACGGGGAGCCGGGAATAGGGTCTCCGGGAGGCATTCATCCGGTCGCCGTGAAAATGGGGAGCCGGGAATAACGTCGACTCTCGGAGGAGGAAGATGGATCCAAATAAGCCGCAAGGGGCTGATCTTCCGGTCGCCGTGAAAACGGGGAGCCGGGAATAACGTCGACTCCCGAAGGAGGAAGATAGATCCAATCAAGCCGCAAGGGGCTGATCTTCCGGTCGCCGTGAGAACGGGGAGCCGGGAATAACGTCGACTCCTGGAGGAGGAAGATAGATCCAATGAAGCCGCAAGGGGCTGATCTTCCGGTCGCCGTGAGAACGGGGAGCCGGGAATAACGTCGACTCCCGGAGGAGGAAGGTAGATCCAATCAAGCTGCAAGGGGCTGATCTTTCGGTCGCCGTGAGAACGGGGAGCCGGGAATAACGTCGACTCCCGGAGGAGGAAATGCCCGAAGACAGGACTTGAGTGTTTGGGCAGGGGACTAGTCTCCCAAAGTGACTCATTACCACGACCACTGTGACCGGATTGCCGCTTACACCCTCAGTCCACGAGGGCTGATCGTAAGCCGCCCTACGGGAGTGCAGGCTCCGTTGTAGGGACTTGTTGGTGCTGGCCCACTTCCTCGCGGGGAGGGCATCCTCACGGGGAGGGCATCCTCGCGGGGAGGGCATCCTCGCGGAGAGGGCATCCTCACGGGGAGGGCATCCTCGCGGAGAGGGCTTCCTCGCGGGGAGGGCATCGCCGCTAGGGGCGGTAATGAGAAAAACTTGCAATTAGACAGTTTGCAAAGCAAGACCTATGTATTGCTAATGAAATGAAGTACAGGGCCTCCCCCTGCGAAGCCGCGAAAGGGGAGGAAAATACAGCGTCCCTCCTCCCCCTCCGGCGTGAACGCCCCGGGGGAGGGGACATGCCCGTAAGGCTAAACATAGAACTTGCGAAGTAAACGCAAGTTCCACGTGTGCTTCAACTCCCGCTCTTAAAGGTTGGAGAGCTTGTAAGCTCCCGAGCCCAGGACTGCAGAGATCTTGCAGGGGCCCTCCCACTTGGGGGAGAGCCTACCCTGGGCTTGGGGGGCCTAATGCGCTTGAGGACAGGGTCCCTAAGGTGAAAGGCCCTCAAGCAGCGACGACCGGGACCGGAAAGGGGGAAGCCCCTATGGCGAAGACCGGAATCGAAGTGGAGGGGGCCCCAGTGGCCTCGACCGGAACCGGGAAGGGAGCAGGCCCTGTAACACCCGGGACCGGTGAGGGGGGAAGTCCACTGCGGCACGGGGGCTGCTCTGTCGACCGCCCCCGGTGCGGTACACGCGACGCGGGGGGCGGGACTGGCTCCCGGCGTAGGGTAAACCCCCGGCATGAAGTGGGCTCCCGACCCCGGGAATAGGCCAGGAACAGGGTACCCCCTTGGTGCCATCGAAGTGCCTCTGCATCTTTTGCATCTGCAAATAAAAGACTAGAATTTGCGTTACGGCACAGGTAAGGCCCGTGCTTTTGGTGAAATATGGGCTGAGAATCTCCCTTCAGTTGGAGGCGTCGGATCCCCAGGGAACGTACGTGGTGCGACCTGAGGAGCAAAGCCTCGTACTTGGCGGCACTGCTGGCCCCGGGGACAGCAGGACCTTCCGGAGGCCCCCTTCCGGACGCGGTTTGAGGGGGGGCCTCCCAGGGGGTATTGCCGCGACGTCTGGTTCCAGGGGGGAGGCCTCCCCCCTGGGCGCCTCAATAATGTTGACGCTTCCGATCGTGGCGGCTGCGCGCTCATACAGAGCACGGGCCATGTCTTGGTCTCCCCGGACATTGATCACGCCATGCGGCCCGGGGATCTTCATGCAGAGGTAGTTTTGATGGGTGGCAGCCCCCAGCCGGTTGATCGTGGTCCTCCCCATAATCGCGTTGTAGGAGGAGGGGAGGTCCACTATGTCGAAGCGGACCAGCTCGGTCCGGTAGTTCTCCCTGGCGCCGAAGGTCACAGGAAGATCTACTTTGCCCACGGGGTGGATCGCCTTCCCCGGGACAAAACCTTGTAGGGGCCCGGCTGCGGGCTGCAGGAGCTTCTCATCCACCTGCATCTCTTTGAAAGCCTTCAGGAATAGGACGTCGGCGGAGCACCCACTGTCCACAAGGATGCGTGCCAGGTGACAGTTGTAGATTGTCGCGGTGACAATGAGCGCGTCGTCGTGGGGGAAGCGAACCCCCCGCGCGTCTTCTGCCGTGAAGGTGAGGGGGACGTCCGACCACTTTGGTGGCGGGGACGTGTGTAGCACCCCCACAACCTTAACTTCACGCGCGTACTCCTTACGCTGGCGCTTGGAGTCCCGCCCGGAGGCAGACCCTCCCACGATGACGTTGATGCGGCGCTGAGAGGTCTGGAAGGGGAGAGCTTCTGAAGGCTCCCCCTCCTGTGCCTGCTCACCCCCCGCGGGAGCGGGAAGGGCTGGAACAGCTTGTCGAGGGAGCAAGGAGGCCGGAGTCTCCCCCCCCTGCCCGCGCTGGTTGAGGAATGCCGCGAAGTGCTGCAGTAGTTGGTCGCAGTCTCGGGTAGCGTGGGTACTGGACCCGTGGAAGCTGCACCACGGTCCTTCCCGCCTTCTCCCCGCGGGGCCTTCCCGGCCGTGCGAAGACTGTCCTCCCCCATGGCCTTTTGGCTTGGGGAAGGGGCGGTTGCCCCTCGGGGGGTCGCGCGAGCCGCCTCCGCCCTCGAGGACAAAAGTGTCCCGAGGCCGTGGCTCGTTATGCCCCCCCTGTCTGGGGCGTTTGGGGGGATCCCTGGCCCCCCGGTCGACGGGGGCGGGAGCCCCCTGGGTCTTCTTCCAGATATCGTCTTCCTCCACCCGAGCGTACTTTTCGAGCACGTTGAAGAGCTCGTCGGCGGAAGAGGGGCAGCTTCGGGAGAGCCTTCGGTGGAGCTCCCCCGGGAGGATGCCGCTTTTGCAGGCTTCGATGACAGTACAGTCGGGGACGTGGGCCACTTTGCTCTTCACCTGGGCAAAGCGCTTGAAGAAGCTTCTGATGGTCTCCCCAGTCCTCTGCCGGACAGTATACAGCTGCGAGGAGTCCAGGGGACGCACGTAGTTCCCCTGGAAGTTGGCACAGAACTCCCGCTTGAGCTGCGAGAAAGACTTGATGGAGCCGGCCTTCAGGTTGTAAAAACAGGAGCGGGCAATGCCGGAGAGGTAGAGGGGGAAGACGTTGCACTGTACTGTCTCATCCCCCCCGGCCGCGGAGATGGCAGTGGAGTAGACCTGCACGAACTCGTAAGGGTCTGCCTCACCGTTATAGTGTTCGATGTGTGGCGGGCGATAGGGCCGCGGCCACTGGATACAGCGAAGCCTTCGGCACAGAGGCTGGTTAGCCCCCTGCACTTCCCGAGGAGAGCCCCGGTCGCTGTCTTCTTTCACGGGACCTTCGTTGTCTGAGTCTGGAAGCGGTCCGAGAGGTCTGCCAGAATGGCGGTGGCGACGCTTTTCCTCCGGACCGGGACTGAGTTCCCGGACGTCTGGGCTCTCCGCCGGAGAGGTTGGCTCTTCAGCGGGTCTCTTCCCCCGGCCCGTGCGAGAGCGAGGCTCCCCGCGCCCGCGGCCGGGGGGAAGTACTTCCCCGCGCTCTGGTGAACGCATTCGCTCGACCTCCCCCGGGGCGAAACGGACCTGTCCCGCCGAGGGAGGGAGCTCGTGCGCTGTAGCTTCCGGAGCCGGTTGGGGCGAGCCCCCTGCGACGACCCCCGGGACCGGAAAGGGGGAAGCCCCTGTATCGTCCGGAACCGGGGAGGGGGCGCCCGCGGCGACGCCTGGAATGGAAGTGGAGGGGGCCCCAGTGGCCACGACCGGAACCGGGAAGGGGGCAGGCCCTGTAACACCCGGAACCGGCGAGGGGGGAGCCCCGGTGGCGGCGTCCGGACCCGGGGAGCCCATGCGAGGGGGAGTCCGCTGCGGCACGGGGGCTGCTCTGTCGACCGCCCCCGGTGCGGTAAACGCAACGCTGGGGGTGGGACTGGCTCCCGGCGCAGGGTAAACTCCCGGCAAGAAGTGGGCTCCCGGCCCCGGGATCAGGCCGGGGACGGGGTACCCCCCTGGTGCCACGAAGGGCCCTGGCATGAAATAACCTCCCGGCACCGGGACGGGCCCGGGTGCCGGGAAGGGTCCGGGCGTGTATCCCGCAGGGGGAGGGAACCCCCCGGCAGGATCATACGGGGCGGACAACCCCCCCGAAGCCGGAGGGGCCGCCGGGTAACCCATAAACTAAGGAGCTCGTCCATAGAGCGCTGGGCGCGGAGCAGGCCTTCGACGAGAACTTCGAGCAGGGCGTCCCGGGGAGCCGGGGGAGCCGTCGGGGGGACGCTTGTCCCGGCCGAGGTCCCCGTCGTCACTGGGAACGACCTGGAGGTGGAAGCACCTAAGTTAAGGGGAAAGGAGGGAGGCGGTACCTGGGCCAGGTCGCCTCCGGAAGGGACCGCCGGGACAGCAGTGTCCCGGGCGGACGGCGCCGGGTCTCGGAGACCCGGGTCACCGGGAAGGGTGCGAGCCCTTGTTCTTGGGGGAGCCATGGCGTCTTGTCACGAGTCCCCACGGACGGCGCCAACTGTCGTGGTATTGCGAATACCCCGGCATGTTTTGAGAGTGATCCTAGCGAAGATTACGCGGCGCGGGTTGACCGGATGACCGGTCCTCCCCCGCCGGACAAGCACAAAGAATGACACACGGGTTTATACAGGTTCGGGTCCCGGTGGGGGCCCTAGTCCTGTCGACGCGCTCCCGACCGGAGTCGGCTGGGGAGGCTCTCTCCGAGGGAGAGGCTTCCGGAGCACGCCTGTGAGTTTAGCTATTCCAATAAATGAATCGATCCTTTACAACAGAGGGGTACAAGGGCTATTTATAGCCCCAAAAAGCAGCAAAAAACCTAAACTACCCCGGAAGCCACCGTCGGATTGAAGGGTAGGACCGTCCTTCTCCCGATCAAACTCCTTGGATGCTTGACAGGTGGTCGCTAGTTCCCGAGGTGCTCCTCGCGTGACCTGCACGTGATAAACAGTTCAATACTTTACCTTTAGGAGGGCGATGAGGCCCGGGAGGGCACCGGAGGCCACGTCCCGGGAGCCAAAAGGCGGCGCCCGGGGAGGCCCCGGAGGCCACGTCCCCGGGCAACTGGCGGCGCCCGGGAGGGCAACGGAGGCCACGTCCCGGGAGCCAAAAGGCGGCGCCCGGGGAGGCCCCGGAGGCCACATCCCCGGGCAAATGGCGGCGCCCAGGAGGGCAGCGGAGGCCCCATCCCGGGAGCCAAAAGGCGGCGCCCTGGGAGGCCCCGGAGGCCACGTCCCCGGGCAAATGGCGGCGCCCGGGAGGGCACCGGAGGCCACGTCCCGGGAGTCAAAAGGCGGCGCCCGGGGAGGCCCTGGAGGCCACGTCCCCGGGCAAATGGCGGCGCCCGGGAGGGCACCAGAGGCCACGTCCCGGGAGCCAAAAGGCGGCGCCCGGGGAGGCCCCGGAGGCGACGTCCCCGGGCAACTAGCGGTGCCCGGGAGGGCACCGGAGGCCGCGTCCCGGGAGCCAAAAGGCGGCGCCCGGGGAGGCCCGGGAGGCCACGTCCCCGGGCAAATGGCGGCGCCCGAGAGGGCACCGGAGGCCACGTCCCGAGAGCCAAAAGGCGGCGCCCGGGGAGGCCCCGGAGGCCACATCCCCGGGCAAATGGCGGCGCCCGGGAGGGCACCGGAGGCCCCGTCCCGGGAGTGAAAAGGCGGCGCCCGGGGAGGCCCCGGAGGCCACGTCGCCGGGAAAATGGCGGCGCCCGGGAGGGCACCGGAGGCCACGTCCCGGGAGTCAAAAGGCGGCGCCCGGGGAGGCCCCGGAGGCCACGTCCCCGGGCAAATGGCGGCGCCCGGGAGGGCACCGGAGGCCACGTCCCGGGAGCCAAAAGGCGGCGCCAGGGGAGGCCCCGGAGGCCACGTCCCCGGGCAACTGGCGGCGCCCGGGAGGGCACCGGAGGCCGCGTCCCGGGAGCCAAAAGGCGGCGCCCGGGGAGGCCCCGGAGGCCACGTCCCTGGGCAAATGGCGGCGCCCGGGAGGGCAGCGGAGGTCCCGTCCCGGGAGCCAAAAGGCGGCGCCCGGGGAGGCCCCGGAGGCCATGTCCCCGGGCAAATGGCGGCGCCCGGGGAGGCCCCAGAAGTCAGGTCCCCGGGTAATCGTGACACATCTTACCTGGACTTAGTCTCGCGGAGATTTCCCCCAACAATAGAGACTACTCATTGCATCAGGGATGAGTCAATTTCGGGATATTGACAGAATTTAAGCAAGATTCACCACATTTTACCCTAAACCTCAGGATGAACAGAAGAGAACAGGAAAAACGACGAAGAATCTGAGCAATGTACCTAGAAGACATGATTTGGTGATGATCTTGAACCACGGTTTGTCCGAGCTTGACGAGGGTTTGACCGGAGAGAAAGAATCCAAGGATTTGAGGCGCACGTGAAAGAGACAGGTGGGGAAGAAAGTGAAAAAGACAAGAGATTCGGGTTTAAAAGGTCTCTGGTCATGAATATTCGGTCAGACCGTAGAAAGGGTACCGGTCAGACCGCTGGAAACAGGAATATAAGATGCTCTCTGGAGATGCATTCGGTCAGACCGCATATGGCTTGGTCAGACCGCTGGAAGGTCTGAAATTCTTGGAAGATTTTGATTGAATTGAAGCTCAAGAGATTTGGATAGAGAGAAATATAACTATAAGATGATTATAAGTAAGATATGGGCAATATCACCAAAGGGGAAGTATTTATCTTACAATTTAACAAATTTTTGGTTCATTTTACTCAATTGCCGATAAAGGAGCCTAAAAAGCTCTAAAAGAGGAAGTTCAAGCAACCAAGTGATACTCTAAGCACATTTCATATGAGTTCAACATTTCAAGCAACATTTGAGATATCAATGGCGTTAAGCTCATTTCGAAGTTTGCAAAAACGACTTTCATCTAAGGGCTTAGTGAATATATCCGCTAATTGATCTTCGGTTCTCACATTTTCCACCACCACATCACCTTTGCTAACATGATCTCTAAGGAAGTGGTGTAGAATATCTATATGCTTGGTCCGAGAGTGTTAAACCGGATTTGTGGCTATTTTCACCGCACTCTCATTATCACACAAAAGAGGCACTTTTTCAAATTTTATTCCATAATCCAACAATGTTTGCCTCATCCAAAGCAATTGTGCACAACAACTACCCGCGGAAACATATTCCGCTTCGGCAGTTGATAAGGCTACAGAGTTTTGTTTCTTAGAGGACCAAGATACTAAAGATCTTCCTAATAGTTGACAACTGCCTGAGGTGCTTTTTCTATCCACTTTACAACCCGCATAATCGGAATCAGAATATCCAATTAATTCGAATTTTGCACCTTTAGGATACCACAACCCTATGCTCGATGAATATTTTAGATACCTCAAAATGCGCTTAACGGCCATTAAATGACTTTCCTTAGGAGAGGCTTGAAATCTTGCACACATACACACACTAAACATAATATCGGGCCTAGAAGCAGTAAGATACAATAGACTACCAATCATAGATCTATAAAGCTTTGAGTATACCGGTTTACCTCCTTCGTCAGAGACAAGGTGACCGTTTGTAGCCATTGGTGTCTTGATTGGCTTGGCTTCTTCAAGTCCGAACTTCTTGAGTAGGTCCTTCACATACTTGCTTTGACTGATGAAGGTTCCTTCCTTGAGTTGTTTGACTTGTAGTCTGAGAAAGAAACTTAGTTCACCTATCAAAGACATCTCAAATTCTCTGGACATCATATTACCAAATTCCTCGCAAAAATCTTGGTTAGTAGATCCAAATATGATGTCATCAACATAAATTTGACATACAAAGAAATCATTTCCAATTTTCTTAGCAAACAATGTAGTATCAACTTTCCCAATTTTAAAGCCTTTTGAAATTAAAAAGTCTCTAAGTCTTTCATACCAAGCACGAGGTGCTTGTTTAAGACCATAAAGAGCCTTGGAGAGTTTATACACATGATTTGGCTTTGTAGGATCTTCAAATCCGGGTGGTTGTTTAACAAAAACTAACTCATTAATCTTTCCATTTAAAAATGCACTTTTGACATCCATTTGATATAGTCTAATATTATGAGATGAAGCAAAAGCAAGCAAGATTCTAACAGCCTCAAGTCTAGCTATGGGAGCAAAGGTTTCACCGAAGTCCAAACCTTCAACTTGAGTGTATCCTTGAGCCACCAATCTTTCCTTATTTCTCACTACCACTCCGTTTGCATCTTGTTTATTCTTGAAAATCCATTTGGTTCCAATGACATTATTCTCATCCGGATTTGGTTCTTCTACTAATTCCCAAACATTGTTGCGGGTGAAGTTGTTTAATTCTTCAAGCATAGCATTCACCCAATCCGGATCTTTTAAAGCTTCATCTACAAGTGTGGGCTCAAAAGAGGAAACAAAGGAGTAATTTTCACAAAATGAAGCAAGATGAGAACGAGTTTGAACACCCTTACACAAGTCACCAACAATTTGATCGACGGGGTGATCTTTGGAAATTGAGTGATGAATTCTCGGATGGTCAACCGGGATTTGTGAAGTAGAGGTAGAAGGTACTTCCGGTTGTTGTTGAGAGGAGTCTTCTACATTGGCCACTTCAACTATTTGATCTTCGTGTTGAGGAGTTGATGAAGAGGGGATAGCATGAGTGGATGGATCTTCATCTTGATCACTATCTTCTTTCGGCTTGATATCCCCAATGGTCATGTTCTTCATTGCCACTCTCAACCCTTCATTACCTACATCATCCAAATTGTCTTGCTCCTCTTGAGAGCCGTTAGTCTCATCAAATTCAACATCATGAGTCTCCTCAACCAAACCGGAGTTTTGGTTGTAGACACGATATGCTTTGCTATTTGATGAGTATCCTAACAAAAATCCTACATCACATTTACTTTGAAATTTAGATAAGCGTGTACCTTTCCGCAAGATATAGCACTTACACCCAAACACTCGGAAGTAGGAAATGTTTGGCTTCCTTCCAATGAGAAGCTCATAAGGAGTTTTCTTTAGAAGTCGATGACAATAAAGACGATTTGATGCATGGCACGCGGTGTTGATTGCTTCGGCCCAAAAAGTGTCTGCAACATTGTACTCTGAAAGCATAGACCTTGCCATATCTATCAATGTCCGGTTTTTTCGTTCGACTACTCCATTTTGCTCCGGTGTATACTTGGCCGAAAACTCATGTTTGATGCCTTTATCATCACACAAATTTTCAACCTTGGTATTCTTGAATTCGGAGCCATTGTCACTTCTCACTTTCTTGATCTTGAAGCTAAATTCATTTTCGGCCCTTTGAGCAAAGCTTTTGAAGGTGTTAAACACAATTGACTTATCATGTAAGAAGAATATCCATGTATATCTAGAAAAATCATCTACAATGACAAGACAATAACTATTGCCACCAATGCTCACAAAAGTAGTTGGACCAAATAAATCCATATGCAATAGTTCAAGTGGACTCGAAGTTGACATTGTGCTTTTAGTTGGGTGTGAGTTTGCAACTTGTTTTCCGGCTTGGCAAGCACTACACAATTTATCTTTTTCAAACTTTACATCTTTTAATCCAACAACTAAATCATGTTTAACTAGTCTATTTAGTTGTTTCATTCCAACATGCCCAAGCCTTCTATGCCATAGCCAACCTTTAGAAGATTTTGTAAACAAGCATGTACCAAGATTAGTATCATTTGAATTGAAATCATCTAAGTAGAGGTTGCCATGTCTAAAACCTTTGAAAATCAACTTATTGTCAACAATGCTAGTGATAATCACTTCTTTTGGATAAAAAGCACATATGAATCCAAGATCACAAAGTTGAGCTACGGATAAGAGGTTGAAGTTTAGAGATTCAACAAGCAATACATTAGATATGGAGAGGTCGTTTGAGATGGCAATTTTACCTAAACCTTTTACCTTTCCTTTACTATTGTCTCCAAACGTGATCTTGTCATATTCCGCACCTTTGTTATTTAGTGAGGAGAACATATTGTGATTACCGGTCATGTGTTGAGTGCATCCACTATCGAGCACCCAATGTTGTCCTCCCGCCTTGTAATTGACCTACAAAACAAAGTTAGGTCCTTTTAGGTACCCAAACCTTTTTGGGTCCTTGGAGGTTAGTTACCAAGGATTTTGGGACCCAAATGGCTTTCTTTTTGGCACCAATGATCGGGGTTCCAACAAATTTGGCTTTAATGTCGCCATTTTTCATTTTCTTCAATACATAGCAAGAATTGAATATAAGAGATGAAATGCTTTTGTTAGCATGGCAATTCTTTTCAATGTGACCTAAATTTTTACATTTGTTACAATATCCCTTTTCTTTTACAAAAATGGTTTTGGATGGAACAAAAGCATGTTTACCCTTTTTGGGAATGAAACCTAGTCCTTCTTTTCTTAAGGAAAATCTTTGACTATCTAGAAGATGTCTTAATTTTGATTCTCCTACATAGCATTTAG
Source organism: Pharus latifolius (assembly GCA_019359835.1). Classification (NCBI taxonomy): domain Eukaryota; kingdom Viridiplantae; phylum Streptophyta; class Magnoliopsida; order Poales; family Poaceae; genus Pharus; species Pharus latifolius. Next base: position 28,406,981 of record CM033329.1, read on the forward strand.
CTAGCTCATTGGTTAGTTTTTCAATTTTATCCTTAAGTTCATTGTTTTCAAGACTAAGCACATTATCATCAATTTTAGGTTTTGATGGGAATTCAATTAAGTCTTCACAAGAAGCAGATATGCTAGAAGTAGACATTATGGGCAAATCATTCAAAATATTGCAAGTGATGCCTATGTCATTACTCGATTTGTTGGCTTTATGAGTAATTAGAGAGTCATGAGCTTCCTTGAGCATCTCATGAGATGTGTTTAGCTCCTCATAGGAATTTTGAAGAGCTTTGTATCTCTTCTTCAATTCTTTGAATTTTTCTTTTTCCTTACTCATATAGTCATCAAAATCAGTGATCATCTCAACTAGGTCATCATAAGTATATTCATCTTCATCACAAGGTACCTTTGATTCTCCTTTAGCCATGAGGCAATGAGGAGTGGAGAATAGAGATGGAGCTTCCTTGATAGCTACCCCGGCGAGTCCTTTGGGTGATGCTTCATCTTCATCATCGGAATCGGAACTTGAAGCATCCGAATCCCATTCAATGAAGCAAGCTTGTCTATCTTTCTCCTTCTTTTTCGTACTTCTTCTTTTTCATTGATTTTTCTTCTTCCTTATTTTTGCATTGTGTGGAGATGTGACCCTTTTCACCGCATTCGAAGCATCTTCCCTCTTCAAATGGGTTCCTCTTGGATGATTGTCCTTTCTTGAAGGACTTTCCTTGATATCTCTTCTTCATGAACCGCTTGAACCTTCTCACAAAGAGAGCCATTTCCTCATCGGTGTCTTTCTCATCACTTTCCTCTTCAATGTCTTCCCTTTTGGAGACTTGAGCTTTGAGTGCAATGTTCTTCTTCTTGGAGTCGGAAGCCTCATCTTTCACTTCTTCTTGAGATTTCTTGAATATATCATGAGTGAGAATCTCGCTCAAGACTTCCAACGGAGTTACACTCTTCAAGTTCGAACGCACAAGTAAGGTTACAATTGTATCATATTTAGAAGGTAAAGCTCTAAGAAACTTATGACAAAACTCCACGTTTGTGGCATCCATACCAAGCCCTTTTAACTCATTTACGATGTTATTTAATCAGTTAAACATCTCCGATACATCTTCATTGGGCAACATGGCAAACTTTTCAAATTGGCCCTTATGGATAAATAGTTTAGCATCCTTGACCATCGAGGTTCCTTCATGAATATCCATAAGATTTCTCCAAATATCATGGGCCGTTTCAAGTTTACAAATTCTATTAAATTCACCTAGATTTAGAGCACTATAAAGAACATTCATGGCTTGAGCATTTGCTAAGGCATTATCTCTATCTAAGTTGGTCATGTCATCATCATCAAGAATTGCAAACCCCTCATCCACCACTTTCCAAATCTTTCCACCCATGGCTTTAAGATAGACCATCATTCTAGTTTTCCAATAAGTATAGTTAGATCCATCAAAGAGTGGTGGTTTACCAATATTGATCCGACCCTCACTAGCCATCTTTATCCTACTCCGGGATGGTTAAATCCTACAAAATGGAGTCCTTGCTCTGATACCAATTGAAAGGGATCTAGGATATCGACTAGAGGGGGGTGAATAGGTGATTTTAGCAATTTAGCAAATAATCAAACAATTTATAGATAATGAGAGCAAATAAATAACACAATATGAATAAAGCACAATTTCAACACAAGGATATATCCCGTGGTCTCGGTGATTTGCCGATCACCCCTAATCCACGTTGAGGCAAACTCAAATCTCTAACCACTCCTCTATCTAGTCAACCTTCTCTCGAGAAGTGACCTAGATCTTGAGCCGGATTAGTGTGATGAGTTATCCAAACCTCGATTTCACTAAGGATGCACTTTACCGCTCCGGCAAGGCGTGCTCAAACCTTTCACAAGACGTTTTGAGGCTTCTTCACAATCTTCCTTGAAGAGCTCTTCAAAACCTTTCTCCTAGCCGTCTAGGAGCCGGCAAACTCCAAGAGTAACAAGCCGGTGATGATCACTTAGCCTTCTTTTAGTGCCACAAGATTGATTTAATGATCTAAATGCAATGCACTAGAAGATCTCAAATGCACACTCTCACAAATTCGAGAATTTGAACCCTAGAGTGTATGAAACAAGCTTAGGCTCTCAAGGATGATGACAATGCTCAAGATTATGCCAAAAGTTATGAACAGGGCCGGGCAAGGGAGTATATATACCCCCCACAATTAATATAGCCGTTACAGGCCGTTGGGAGAAAAAGATCACCTGGCGGTCAAACCGCAGGCACAAGCTCGGTCAGACCGCCGCAATTGCAACGGTATTAAACAGGCGCAATAAATACCCAACTGCCCTTGTCAGGCACACATACGGTCAGACCGGAGTATATATCGGTCAGACCGTGAAACTGTCCAGAGACGACATAGTTTCTGGACACCTTATACGGTCAAGCCGATATATACGGTCAGACCGGCCAAACGGTCAGACCGTAGTTCAAAAACACGGTCAGACCGATTTCGCGGTCAGACCGGTCTAACAAACGGTCAGACCGTACTAACAAACGGTCAGACCGTAATAGCTCAAAACACCAGAAGGGGTAAATCAAGAAGTTCCAGGAGACAGACCTTGGTCTCAACTACGGACAGACCGGCCTTTAAAAAGAATGCACTATGCTTAGACTACACGTCGGTCAGTCCGAGATTTTAATCGGTCAGTCCGTGAATTCGGTCAGACCGGTCTAACAGACGGTCAGACCGACTGAGACAGTGCTGAGTAGAAATGAGCTGATACAAGCATTTTCAAAGGATGTGACCTTCTAGTATGCAATGCATGTTGATTTTATGATTTGTGGCACAAAGATGAAGTATATTGTGATACACCACATGCTCCTCTTAATAGTACGGCAACTATCCTAAAATCCGGTCAAAATTCTTCTCTAATCACCTTAGACCGGTAAAAAGGAAAAGACCCTATTCCGTACCTTTGCCTTTTTGATCAATGCGTCCTTTCTTCGCCTTTCATTAACCTGTCTTTTAAGTATCTTCTTGACACAACTAGACAGGTAACGTTAGTATAGCATTTGTAGTTGTCATTAATTATTAAAACATCCTATAGGGGCCTAGAAGCTACACCCCCGTTGTGGGGGGGGGGGATTGCGCCAGACCAGGGCGAGCGTATTGGAGAAATTGACAAAAACAACAAAGGGAAAATCTTTTATTAGTTGGACATTCAACCGGGAGACAACCCTCCCCGGTGGGCTAAGGCGTCCTTGAGACGATAATGCCCGAGCACAAATAGGGTAAAACCTGGAGAGTTAAGCCCCCACGGAAAACTACTTCGGAGGACAGCCCCCCCCCCCCCCCCCGGTTAGCAACTACACCTAATACTCTCGGAGGCCTTCCGACACCTTTCGGGAGATGTCCTTGTACAAGCTCCTTACTCGCCGGAAGGCCCACCGAAGGAGATCCTCTGACCAATACTCGTAGTCGACTGGGGGGCTTATCTGAAGTGGCGGGGCCCTCCGGGACCCCGGCTTTGGAAGAGATAGCTCGGCGCGACAATTATCGAAATATTCGAAATGCCACCCCGGGTGCCATCGTAGCCGGATTTGCTCCTGGAGGGTACCTCCCGTTGCAAAGACACCGGAAACAAGCCCGGGGGCTTGGCCATCAGTTGTTCCCCTGGCAGCAAGGCTCAACAAGGTAGAGGCCGCTTGGGAACTACCCGGGCTACACCAACCGGGTCTTGGAAACTCCTCGGGATCAAGTTCTAGGGACACCTGCTTGCAATTGGACAAGGCTTAGCAAAAAAAGTCGTTTCCATTCCATCAATCAAGAATTTACATTTTTCTGGGGCTTCTTCTAAAGAAGCTACTAGAAACAAAAAGCCCTAGCAAAAGAAAAATCTATCTAACAGGGGGGGAAGCTCATACTTGCCCCTGTTTGCTCCCCCTCCCGGGGGGACCTCCGCAGTCGACGTTGCCTCTCGCCCCAGGCGCGCGCTCGCCGGCTCCATCGCCCTGGAGACCCAGTCGAAGAGGGTCCCGGCTAACTCTTCGAGCCCCCTTCGTCAGGCCTCGAAGTAGCCAGGGAAGCTCTGGGGCAGGTGCTCCCCAATGACCTGGGTGCCTACCGCACGATGCTCCACGAGGGAAGTTGCCAATGCTATTGCGGGGATAGCAAGTCCCCGGGCTCAGACGTCCGCTGGCACCGGGATGATGGAGACCTGCGTATCGTGAGAATACATGGCCTCCTTGATTGAAGATGGGGCCGGGTCAGATATGTCGCCCGACCCGACTTCAATCCCAATCTCCTTCAGGACTGAGCGAATCATCAACCCCCCCCCCCCCCGACCACGATGGCCTGGACACTTGAGGCCTCTGCCTCACGGGCGATGCCTCGCTCCATCTGCAGCTCTTTCCAGAGTCGGGAGGCCATGTCCTCGATGGTCGTGAGCCAAGCCCGGGCCGCAGCCAGCTCCTCGAGCACCTTCTCCTTTTCGGAGTACTCGAAGACAACCGCCAACCTGGTGGTGGTCAACTCCCCGAGCGTTTTCTCCTTTTCTAAGCGCTCGAAGACAACCGCATCCTTGGTGGTCGTCAAGTCCCCAAGTGCCTTTTCCTTCAAGGAATGCTCGGAGTCCACTGCCTCTTCAGCGGCCCGAGGCGTGCGGAGAATCGGGCCTGGAATCCTCGGGCCAGTGCAATCGTCTGGAAAAGGAAAATGTAAGAAAAAGGAAGCAAAGCACGAGGAACCTTCGCGAGTGACGCTCACCACGAGTCCAGAGGTGATCACCTCCACATAGCCTTCCATGTCGTCCCCCGGGAGGCACCACCAGGGGTTCTCTCCGCCAGCCACGACGCTGTCCTCCAGGGTCCCACCGTTGGAAGAGCCGGACATCAGATCCATCGGTGCGGCCGTGACCCTGGGACGGATGAAGAGGCCGTTGCCCTTCCCGGGAGGAGGGGCAGCCCACGCCATCTCCCAGTAATCCACCGGGGGGCCCATCTTTGGGCCCAAGAACGAGGCCATTAGAAGAACCCCTGGCGTCTTGAACCGAACAGAGACCACGCCCAGCGCCGGCTGTGGGCGGACCTCCGGGAGAGCAGGTGCGGGAGAAGGGATCGGGGTGTACATCTCTGAGTCAGAGCCTTGACCCTCCCCAGCAATCACACCCTTGAGGTGGCATGGCTTACTCGGGCCAGCGGGCCGGGTCACTGGCTCTGTTGCACCTCTGGAGGGCCTGGAGGGAGCTGCCTCCGGGGACATACCCGCATCACGAGGAGTGACCGGTGGCCTCGCCGGGGAGATAACTAGTGCCTTCACCGGTGTGAGAACAGAGACCCCGCGGTCAAAGCTGGGGCTTGTGCCCAGGCCTCGACAGAGCTTTTCTGCCCCTAGACCTTCACAGGACTTTTTTGGGCTCGGGCGCACTTCGAAGGCTACCCGGCAGCCTCTTTCCCTCTCTTGTGCGAGCCGGGGGTGGGGAGAGTCACCCGGGTGGGAAGCCTCAACCCGAACATCTCCGCCACAATGTTACGGGGAGGGCCCTCCTCGATGACGCACACGACCAGCACATGCTCGTCCCCGTAGTATCTCCCGAGGAGATTGACTGCTGTCTCCCGGGATCGGTCGTTGGACCAGACTGCAAAAAGCGGAGATTAGGAAAGGCTTTCCCCCGGAAGATCAGGTTTAGGGACTTACGATCAGCCATCGTCATCCGGGGTAGGCAATGGGCCGCGGTCACCCCGCTCCCCCGGCGGGTGCTAGAGGGCACTACCCGGAGGAGCGCCATCTCTTCCGCGAGATCCCGCATTGATATCTAGAACCGGGCCTCCGACATCTGGTTGAGGAGGTGCATCTCCCTATCGGTCCACTCGGGGGTTATCGGGCCGGTCGACTGGCAGTAGGACGAAGGCTCTGGGGAGTATGTCATCTCTGGGTCGCCCACCCGAAGGTAGAACCACCTTCGGAGCCAATCCCCCCAATGGTCCCTGGAGGCTTGAACTGGGTATTCGTCGGGGTGGCCAGACAACAACTGGATCATAACCGAGCCAAAGGCCGACTTGGGCTCGTCTTTCACGACCAGTGGGCCCCACGCCGAAGGCTCATAGAAGTAGCGGAGGAGTCGGAGGGTGGGCTCCTCCTCGGTGGTTGTCTCGCACAGCCACACGAACAGCCCCATCCGGACGAGGGTGTTCGGGTAAGTTGGTTGAGCAAGAGCTGATACTCCCAGAGGAAGTCTCGGAACAGAGGGTGCACCGGGAGTCGAAAACCTACTTCAACGAATGCTTCAAAGGCAACGACCTCCCCCTCCCGGGAGCTGGGTGCTAGCTCCCCTGGCCTAGGGATCCGGATGTCCCCATCTGCGAAAGCTCTCCGGTCCAGGAGAACCTCGAGCTCCCAGGAAGAGAACATGGTAGGCACGAGAAAGTCCAAAGTAACCACCTCCAGGGGCAAGTCAGAAGCTTTACCACGACCTTTAGGCGCCATCGTCGAGCGGATGAAGTGTCTTGAGAGAAAGAAAGGATGAGGTGGCTAACCGGGAAGTCAAGTCTCCGGAGGAGCGCTAAGAACTACTGGGCGAGGGAGGGATCGAGCTAAGGGTTGCGAATGAAGCATCCCGGGCTCTCCCCCCATTTGTTAGCGACGGGAAGACCCTCGGATGAGCGCCACTTGTCCTCGAAGAGATATGGGACATGAATTCAAAATATGCATGGGGACCGAGGAGTCGCCTGGGAAGTGAGACATTGTACGGTGCACACATGTGCGAACCCAGGGTTCCCACGGGGAATTGGCCCGGGAGGCAAAACGTCACCCGGCAACTTCTACTCATACCCCCTGGAGCCGCTTTGTGTCCCCGGTGGTCTAGGGGGCTACTGTTGGGGAAAGTCCCAGCGGGGCGTCTCCCGTGGAAAGTGCCGGACGTCCCCCGTGGAAAGTCCCGGAGGCCTCCCGTGGGAAGTCCTGGATGTCTCCCATGGAAAGCCATGGACGCCTCCCGTGGAAAGCCCAGAGGACTCCCAAGAATAGCTATGGAGGCTCCTCAGGGAAGACCCCATAGGGCTCCTATGGAAAGTCTTGAACATCTCCTGTGGAAAGTCTAGAGCACCTCCCGACGAAAGCCACGGACGCCTCCTATGGAAAGTTTTGGAGGACTCCCGAGAGAAGTCCCAGACGCCTCCTGTGGGAAGTCCCAGAGGGCTCCCGGGAAAACTCCCGGACGCCTCCCATGGAAAGCCACGGATGCCTCCTGGGGAAAGCCACAGAAGCCTCCCGTGGAATGTCTTGGAGGGCTCCCGGGAAAATTCCGGAGGGCTCCCGCGGAAAGCCACGGACGCCTCCCGTGGAAAGCCACGGATGCCTCCTGTGGAAAGCCATGGACGCCTCCTGTGGAAAGTCCCAGAGGGCTCCCGTGGAAAGTCCCGAACATCTCCCCGGGAAAACCACAGACGGGTGGCATCGAGGGTGCCTTGGGAACTAGCAAGGACACATGTCAAGCTTCCAAGTCCTTCGCTGGGTGAAAAGAGAACGGCGCCCCTCAATCCAGCAGTCGTATCTAGGGCATTTTGGTCATTTTTCTTCTTTTGGGGCCTATATATACCCCCTTGTATTTCATTTGTAACCAAGACTCTATTCATTTGACACACTCAAAGCAACAGGCACCCCTTGGAGACCGCTCTCCCCGAGAGAGAACCTCTCCAACGGAGTTATGTCCGGGGTTCAATTTAGATTTAGCTTTGTGACATGTCACACATCGCTGAACAAACCTTTCGACGTCACGTCTCATCTTAGGCCAATAAAAGTGATTGTTCAACATCATGAAAGTCTTTTCTCTCCCAAAATGTCCCATCAATCCACCTGCATGAGATTCTTGCAACAATAACAAACGCACGGACGATGCTGGAACACAAAGTTTGTTAGCACGAAATAAGAACCCCTCATGCACATAGAACTTGTCCCATCCTTTGCCATCATAGCATTTAGAATATGGTGCTGAAAAGTCATGATCAGAAATGTACAATTCTTTCAAACTCTCTAAACCAGGTACTGTCACTTCTAACTTAGTCAACAAAATGCTTTTTCGAGATAAAGCATCAGCAACCACATTCTCCTTTCCCTTTTTGTAGTTGAAAACATATGGAAAAGTTTCAATGAATTCACCCACTTAGCATGTCTACGGTTCAATTTAGCTTGCCCTTCCAAGTACTTCAAAGCTTCATGATCAGAATGAATAATAAATTCTTTAGGCCAAAGGTAATGCTGCCAAGTTTCAAGCACACGTACCAAAGCATACAACTCTTTGTCATAAACAGGATAGTTCAATTGAGCACCTCTAAGTTTCTCACTAACGTACGCTATGGGTTTGCCATCTTGCATCAAAACACCACCAATACCCATTCCACTAGCATCACATTCAATCTCAAAAGTTTTAGTGAAATCAGGTAAAACAAGGTGCTTCAATTAAGCATTTCTTTAATTCTTGAAAAGCAGTCTCTTGTGATTCACCCCATGCAAACACAACACCCTTTTTAGTTAATTCATTCAATGGGGCAGCTATAGTACTGAAATCTTTCACAAATCTACGGTAGAAACCAGCTAAACCATGAAAACTTCGGATTTGACTAACATTCACAGGGGTAGGCCAATTTTTTATTGCCTCAATTTTAGATTCTTCGACCTCAATTCCTTGTCCAGAAACTACATAGCCAAGAAACACAACCTTATCGGTACAAAAAGTGCACTTTTCTATATTAGCATATAACTTCTGTTTTCTAAGCTCTTCGAGCACTTGCCGAAGGTGATCAATATGTTCTTCCATGGTTTTGCTATAAATCAGAATGTCATCAAAATATACCACCACAAATTTTCTAATGAATGCTCTTAAAACATGATTCATCAAACGCATGAAAGTACTAGGTGCATTAGTTAAACCAAAAGGCATTACTAACCACTCATACAATCCAAGTTTAGTTTTAAAAGCAGTTTTCCATTCATCACCAAGTTTCATTCTAATCTGATGGTATCCACTTCTTAAATCAATTTTAGAGAATATAACAGAACCACTCAATTCATCAAGCATGTCATCTAGCCTACGAATAGGATGACGATATCTAACAGTTATGTTGTTAATGGCTCTACAATCAACACACATTCTCCATGTACCATCTTTCTTAGGCACGAGAATAACAGGAACAGCACAAGGGCTAAGGCTTTCGCGTACATACCCTTTATCCAGTAGCTCGTGCACTTGACGCTGAATTTCTTTTGTCTCCTCCGGATTGGTGCGGTATGGAGGACGGTTGGGAAGTGAGGCTCCAGGGATGAGGTCAATTTGATGCTCAATGCCACGCATGGGAGGTAGACCAGTAGGTATATCCCTTGGAAACACATCCTCGAAGGCCTGTAAAACACTAGAAACAGCACTAGGAAGAGAGGTTAAGTCGTTAGTCAAAAGTAATGCATCTTTGCACAAAAGTACAAAATGCATGAAATCTGGGTTATTCCTCACTCCTCTCAGATCAGATTTGGTGGCTAACATTACTAGCTTCTCTCCCTCACTTTTTGTTTTACCTCTCAAATTTGGCTTGTGGCTCTCACTCACCGATTTTTGGATCTCACTCAGATTTGTTTTCACTCTATCCTTTCCATCATTCACTCTCTGCATATTGTCAGCTAAAATTTGATTGGAGACATTGGTCGAAATGCAATGTCTTTGCCCTTCCACTTGAGGATATAAGTATTGGCGTGACCATAATGATGCACTGATCGATCAAATTGCCACGGCCTTCCCAACAGTAAGTGACACACCGTCATTGGCACCACATCGCATTCCACTGTGTCTACATAATCTCCAATTTGGAATTGCACCTTAACCATGTACTGAATTTTGACATCTCCACAATCACTTAACCATTGCACATGATATGGATGAGGGTGTTTGAGCAATTTTAGGCCAAGTTTAGTGCACAATTCTTGACTAGCTAAGTTATGACAACTACCACCATCAATAATGACTTTGCATACCTTGCCATCAACTTTAGCCCGCGTTTGGAACAGATTGCATCATTGTCCATTGTCGTCCTTGACTTGCACACTTAACACCTTTGTGACCACAAGTGCGGGTCCTTGCTCAAAACCAAAATAGGTCAGCCCCTCATTCTTATCTTCTTCTTCCGGTGCTTCTTCATAGTTTTCTGGATGAGCTAGCTATTCTGGGTCATCTTCACTTGTGGAATCATACTCTCCTTCGTCAGTGACAAGCATAGCACGATTATTTGGGCATTCCTTGGCGATGTGACCACGCCCCAAACATTTAAAGCACTGAATAGCACTACTCTTGGCTGTGGAGCCAATTGAAGAGGTAGTGGATGCCGAAGACTTTTGCTCACGTGTAGTAGATGCTGATTTTGCAACTGAGGAAGACGGAGAAGTAGTATTGGAACTAGTACTAGTTGAATATGTACCTCGTCCAAATTGAAGCGTGCTTTGGTTGCATTGGATGATGGAACTCTCAAGTTGAAGGATGGAATCCTCGCGGTTGGTTTAGCATCTTCGAGCAATTGCTTTTCCATCTTTTGAGCTTGGTGCACCAATTCCACAATGGTGTTGTAGGGCTGATATACCACAACGCGTTTAATGTTTTGGTTTAGGCCAAACAGAAAACGCACAATGGTTTGCTCTTCATCTTCATGCACTCGGGCCCTAATCATAGCTTGCTCCATCTCCTTGTAGTATTCCTCCACCGAGCGGCCTCCCTGTCTCAACTTCTGCAATCGATCAAAGAGATCACGTTTGTAATGTCCAGGGACAAAACGTGCTCTCATCTCTCGCTTCATCTCAACCCACGAAGCAATTGGAGGCTCCCTGTGCTCGTATCTTTGGTTCAGCACTTGTTCCCACCAAATCAGCGCGTAGCCATCAAACTCAAGTGAGGCCATGTGTAGCTTCTTTGCTTCCGAATAGTTATGCATTCGAAATATCTTCTCTACCTTGAGCTCCCAAGTGAGATAGGCATCAGGATCAGAGTTGCCTTCAAATTTTGGAATGTTGAACTTGAGTTTGCCAAACTTCTCTTCAGGATAATCATCATGGCGGCGACCACGACGTTGATAGTCATCATCGAGGTGCAGCATGTAGTTGTTGTCGATGTCATCTCATCCACGGCCTCTCCCTAGACCATGGGCAGCCCCACGGCCTCCTCCTCCATGCCCTGGAGGTGGTGGTCGAACCGCGTTGGCAGCGGCTCGATCTCTCCCCACTTGGACCTCTCGGGCCAAACGAGCAAGGATCTCCTCGTCAGTCTCATCACGGTCTAATCCTCCTCCATGAACACTAGCATCACCTGGTGTTCGTTCTCGACGTAGCTCGTCCAGTTTCTTGTTCAATTCATTGGCCATCTTTGAAGCGATCTCCCTTCGCAAGATGCTCATGTTCTCATTCAATTGTACATTGAAAACATGGGTCATCTTGTCTAGATCAGCCTGGGTCATATAGGGTGTCGGTTCCTCTTCTTCTTGTCCTGCCATGGTGAGTACAAACAAAAACAACAAGAAATATGGAATTTTTTTTTGGTGGTAGCACTCAACCTCACACTCTCCTTACCAACCAAAGTTCTTATGTTTTTCTTCACTAGAATGAGGTGTTGTACGCACTCTGGTGGCAGTAGACGATCAAAGGTGATGGATCAAGCGAATTCACTGTCCAAGTACTGTAACAACAATGGCTTGTATGTGGAGCTTGGAAGGTTAAGTGTTATCCTATTCAATCCAAAATTCTTGATATTGTAAAGTTAGGTAACAATCCAAACTAGAGCCAATGCCTAGTTGCTGATCTCAAGATATAAGTGAAAGACAAAGCAACTCACACACAAAGATGACGTAACTTGAGGCAACCAGAAGAACGAGCTAACAAAAAAATGAGTGATAGAACAAACAGCTCATGTTGCACAAGTTATAGAAAGACACTAGCTAGATTGCACAATACGAAATTGGACTATGGATTTGTACACAACGAAGCAAGAACACAATTTTGATCGAACACAACTCTTTTTCTTTTAAAGCATTCAAAATGATGCTGACCAAAACAAAAATTGGTAACCTTTTTTTTTATATATATTTTTTTTTAGGATCAGCACACAAGCATGCGCACAAGATACTCTACTGTTCAATCACTTTCAAGATATTAATTCAAGTGTGCACAGCCCAAATACAATTCCCAAGAGCTAGTCTTATGTAGGTTCAAAGTTTTCACAAAGCATAGAATAGCTGTCAAAGGATATACGTGATTTGAATTTATTTTTTTTGAACTCAACGAAAACAAAAGATACGCAAAGAAGTCTGGATCAGCCAACTAAACAAAGACTCTAATGGACTAAGACCTAACAAAACTCACAGAAAATTCAGATTGAATCTAAGGCAAAATTTCGTATTGTGCAACCTGCGACAAAAGAATTCGCCCAACCACACGCTTTGATCGTTGTCTACTTGACCACGCAAAAGTAGACGCACTGTTCCTGCAATCAACGAAGAAATTACAAGAACAATGGTAAAGAGAATAACTCTCAATTCTAGGCGGTGGCTTATGAGCACAAACCCTAGAACAAGAGCAAAAGCTTCTCTGAAAATATTTGTGTATTCAATTCGTGGTTGTCTCAAAACTATGACCATACCTCTCTTTTATAGAGGGTGGTATTTACAAAAGATAGAAGGTTTAAACTAAACCTTCAATATGAATCTAATTCAAAACGGAATAAAAATCCTAACATACTATAAAGATAAAAGAAGTCCGGAATTAATCTTCTCGGATTCGGATTCGGACTGGACTTTTTCCTTCTGTGCAGTCGTTACTCTTTTGGTTCTCCTGGTTGCATACGATGTTGGAATTTAATGATTCTTGATGTCTTGGAAAGCTCTTTTCAATACCTTTCGAACAAGTACTCATGGAATCCAATTGGACATCTGTGCTGAGAATGGTGCTTGGTCGAAGTGGCTGGTCGAACGCGGGTCGGCAGACTGCAGGCCGAGCAGAATTCTTTTGGTTGTAGCTGTTGCAATCCTTGACGGAATCGAGTGATCTTGGGCTTGTTGGAAAGCTTAGGAAATTATTTTTCCACACAGTAGGTGTACGACCAGATTTGATGAAGTTCTTTGTCCCATACGTCACTATGTCCTTCCTGTTATGCTCTCTATCTTTATATCTAATCAATATTAAACAAGAGCTATTAGGTAGCAGCATATTCTCATCATAACTTAATTCTTTAAAGAACAAAGTCACCTGTTGATGTAGTTGTTTGGCTCTTGCTCGAGTAATTGGTCCTGTATGTTCCTTTAGTCGAGCACTAGTGCTATTAGTGCTAGGGATGTCCTCATCATCCTCCCCCTCTTGAAAAGGAGTCGACCTCGACTCTGTTTCTTCTGGTCCAAAGAAAGGCGACAAATCAGCAACATTGAATGTAGTGCTTACCGCATAGTCATCACCTGGAAGTGCTATCTTGTATGCATTATCATTAATCTTTTGAAGCACTCTGAATGGACCGTCACCACGAGGCATCAACTTAGACTTTCTTTTCTCCGGAAAGCGATCTTTTCGTAGATGCACCCAAACCAAGTCACCCGGTTCAAAGAGTATCTTCTTTCTTGTCTTGTTTGCCTTCTCAGCATAATAGCGAGCCTTCTTCTCAATCTCTTCTTTAGTTTTGACATGAATTTTCTTCACATATTCAGCACGCTTGGATGCTTCCATATTGGCACGCTCTTGTAATGGAAGTGGCAGCAAATCAAGTGGTGTGGTGGGTTTAAAACGATACACCACCTCGAACGGGCACATTTGAGTAGTAGAGTGTACTGCCCTATTATAAGCAAACTCCACATGTGGTAGACAATCTTCCCACTCCTTCAGGTTCTTCTTGATCATTGCTCGCAGCAGCATTGAAAGTGTACGATTCACCACCTCCGTTTGTCCATCAGTTTGTGGGTGACAAGTTGTCGAGAATAACAACTTCGTCCCAAGCTTGGCCCACAACGTCTTCCAAAAGTAGCTCATGAACTTGACGTCGCGATCTGAAACAATGGTTCTTGGCATCCCATGCAATCTCACGATCTCCCTGAACTTGACGTCGCGATCTGAAACAATGGTCCTTTTTGGCCCCCAGGACCTGGCCTCCGGTACCGTCCCGGGTGCTGCCATTTGGCTCCCGCGGCCGGGCCTCCGGTGCCGTCCCGGACGCCGCCATTTGGCTCCCGGAACCGGGCCTCCGGTGCCGTCCCGGGCGCCGCCTTTTGGCCCCCGGGACCTGGCCTTCGGTGCCGTCCCGGGCGCCGCCATTTGGCTCCCGGGGCCGGGCCTCCGGTGCCGTCCAGGGCGCCGCCATTTGGCGCCCGGGACCGGGCCTCCGGTGTCGTACCGGGTGCGGCCTTTTGGCCCCCGGGACCTGGCCTCCGGTGCCGTCCCGGGCGCCGCCATTTGGCTCCCGGGGCCGGGCCTCCGGTGCCGTCCCGGGCGCCGCCATTTGGCTCCCGGGAATAGGCCTCCGGTGCCGTCCCGGGCCTCATCGCCCTTCTAAATGTAAAGTCTCGAGTCGATTTGTCACGTGCAGGTCACGCGAGGAGCGCCTCGAGAATCAGCGACCACTTGTCAAGCATCCAAGACGTTTGACCGGGAGAAGGACGTTCCTACCCTTCAATCTGACGGTGGCTTCTGGGGTAGTTTAGGCTTTTTGCTTCTTTTTTGGGGCTATAAATAGCCCTTGTATCCCTCTGTTGTAAAGGATCAATTCACTTTTATTGGAATAGCTACACTCACAGGCGTGCTCCGGAAGCCTCTCCCCCGGAGAGAGCCTCCCCAGCCGACTTCGGTCGGGAGCGCGTCGACAGGACTAGGGCCCCCACCGGGACCCGAACCTGTATAAATCCTCGTGTCTTTTCTTGTGCTTGTCCGACGGGGGACGACCAGTCATCCGTTCGACCCGCGCCGCGTAATCTTCGCTAGGATCGTTCTCAAAACCTGCCGGGGTATTGTAATACCACGACAGTTGGCGCCGACCGTGGGGACTTGTGACAAGACGCCATGGCTCCCCCAAGAACAAGGGCTCGCACCCTTCCCGGTGGCGCCGGTCTCGGAGACCCGGCGCCGCCCGTCTGGGACACTGCTGTCCCAGCGCTTCCACCCGAAGGCGGTCAGGCCCAGGTACCGCCTCCCTCCTTCCCTCTTAACTTAGGTGCTTCCACCTCCAGGTCGTGCCCAGTGACCGCGGGGACCTCGCCCGGGACTAGCCTCCCCCCAATGGCTTACCCGGCTCCCCGGGACGCCCTGCTTGAGGCTCTAGTGGAGGGCCAGCTCCGCGCCCAGCGCTCAATGGATGAGCTGCTCAGCGTGTTGGCGCGGCCTCCGTGTGAGACCCCCATTTGAGGATCACCTTCGTAACCGCCCAGGTAGGTTACACACAGCATGATGTCACATGAGCTCCAAACCACACAAGCATAGCATTATAGATGACCAAGTATCAGGCCAACTTGGGCCAATATTACATAACCAGTGCACCGAGAATGGC